>JARWLC010000005.1:44330000-45530000 GCA_033318265.1 Phyllotis vaccarum | reverse complement strand
ACTGTCGTGGCTGCCGTAAAGATTTGTCTGAGCCTCTGGTTATCTCAAGAGCCTGACATCACACTGATCATTAAGCAAAGAGCCAAGGAGCAGCTGGACGTTACCATGGCAACCTGCTTGGGTTGCTGCTGGAGCCTTGTAACAAGAGCGTTTTATTATGGGTCATTAAGGGCAAAAGGCTTCATTTACATTATTTCCTGTAAAAATCCCATTATTTCAGATGTCGCACTTCACCTCTTCCTACGTGGGTCTACTGGAAAAAAAAAAATCAGAAATGTGGGTTGTTAGATGTAGCAAATATGTAACAAGCTTTAGGTAAATGGAGCCACACAGTAGATAAGGAAAGTGTTTCACTATAGGGGTGTGGGATAAAAAGGTACCCAGTGTTCTCTGAAGGCATAGGATTCTTGGTCTATAAGGTAAAGCTGTTCTTAGTCAAGCCTTTTCCTTTTGACTGACACTGATAAGGATTCTGTAATTTGCTGAATGAGTGACACGTCTGGCCTTCCTGCTTCATAGTTTCATCCAGTGCTGGCTCTGGTCTGTTATATTCCAGAGCAACCAAATGTAAGGCACGGTAGCTTCTGTGAGCATGTAGGCACTAAAGTCTTAAGGGACCATGAGTGTTTTTCTTGCAAATTCATCCTTGGGGGGGCAGAGAAATAAGACAGTCAACTCAAGCTAGCGTCTTACTGTTAGCATGACTTCCTGGCCAGCATCACACACCACCCACAATGGGTAAATGTGGACCGCTAAGGACGTTTAAGAAAGGAACCGATAAGGCCATCCATTCTCTCATGGCTCTATCCACTGCCCATAATAATGGGTATACATTCTACAAGAACAATGCCACAATGTTCAGATAATATGCCCAAGCTTCCAAGCCCATCTGGCCTAATAAGACTTATTTCCACCTTTTCTGAACAAGTGTCCTAGGTGTTCTATGCCTCAGGATGACAGCTGAGAACTTGAAATTGCCAGGCCCTGGCCTAATCCTTAAACGTCTATTTAGTACTATTTGAAGAAAGTAAAGTGCTCCCACGTGCAGAAAACCCATTGTGCTTTGCCTAGAAAGAAACCACTACAGAACTGCAGGATTGGGCTCTTGCTCAAGCAAATGAAAATCTATCTTGGCCTGCCATTCACCAGAACTGCTGAAACTAGATGTAGTTTTCATGTCAAATGCTAGGCTTTTAATACAGCAGCATGGCATCTTGAATTACAAACAGTGTGACCTTATTTGTCAAGGTTGAGAAAGAGGCAGCCCTAACAGGAGACAGGTGAATTAAGGCAATCTGGACAATGGTTTCATGTTGTGACAGAGAAACAGAAAGCTAAGTACAGTTTAGACTCCATGAGCTAACATTAGGATCTCATGTACCTTTTGTAGCCTACAAGATACTTGACAGGTCATGAAAGGTTCTTGAAGAAATTATTCATCTTGCCCCAAAAAGGAGATCATGGTAAATTTGACTTAGAGGATGAAGCTATGTCAGAATAATAAAATATTATATGTAAAAACATACACAGAGAAGTGAGTGTGTTTATGACACAGTTGCCTATAACTAGAAGAGTTGCAGCCATGGTCTCTGTGGGTCAATCCCCCCCACCCCCCATCCCACCCCCTTTAAAGGATATTCCAAGCCAGAAAGTCCCTTAGTTTAGGAGGCAAATATTTCAGATGCCTCAATGAATGCATGCAGACCTAGTGGGAGTTGATGAGGCAAAGCTCTGGAGACTGGGGTTTCCTGGGTAATTCCCAACAGCAGCATTCAAAGATGAAACTTAATTATAAACCATGGTCCTAAATATTTCCCTTCAGCTTTCATGTGTGTATATTTAACTCTCAGAAGTTTTCACAAGGAAAGGGCTTGCTTTCCTTGGTTAAAGATGACTGAATGCAAATGATAGTTACACATGCAATTAATCCTTTGCAACCTAAACCCTACCATTCACTATCTAGTATACACTAAGATCACTGGCATTTTAGCAGAAAGTTTGAGATCAAATGTGTGTATGTTTAAATATTATGAGCAGAACAAATACAAATCAGACCTAAGGAATAACTCTATATTGGTCACCAATGACAGATAATAAGGAAAGAGAAAAGCTGAAGGAGGCCTAATTGAATAAAATGAAAGTCAATGTTACTTCTAGATGTGCCTTTCCATTGTAAAATAGCGAAATTATTGCAATGATGTGCATTCCTAAAAATAACAATGAATTAATATTGCAATGGCTTTTGCAACACGAACTGGTTTAATCAACTTCTTGATCATATCCTAAATGAACTAGAGACAGAGCTGCGTGCGGATATGTCTTGCAGCCAGTTGCTCTCTTTCATGGTTCTTCTCTTTGTTAATTCTGAGGACAAGCATTTAACCATCCCATCCAGGTCTTCTTCTTTCTCTTCTGTTTCATCTAAAAGTTGTAGTTCTCTTTCAGCACCAGGTCTACAAAAATTGCTATTTGAAAATTTGAAAAGAATCTTATGATTCTCTGCTGTTGTTTCCTCCTTTTAGGAACAAGAGGCTGTTCAGCAGGCAAAGAATTTGCCATTGGAGTGTGAGATACTGAGTTTGAACCCCTAGAACCCAAGTTTAAAAAGTTGAAACAGCACAGTTATAATCCCATTGCTCCTGTGGTGGGGCAGAGGCAGAGATGAGAGAGCCCGGGAAGCTCATGAGCCAGCAAGTCAGGCCTGTATAGCTAGGAGCAACGGAGACTCTGCCTCAAATGAGAATCAAAGCTTGATCCCATGACCTCCACATGCATGATGTGTGGCTTCTATGAGCCTACTCTCTCTCTCTCTCTCTCTCTCTCTCTCTCTCTCTCTCTCTCTCTCACACACACACACACACACACACACACACACACACACACTACATGCATTATGTACACATGCACAAAATAAATAAAAGTAAATGAAGCTGTGTCCATTTATAAGAGTAAACGTAATGGGTAAACTCAAAGGACCACAGAAGCCTCATTTGACATTTCTTTCTTCACTGTCTTCCCGATCACATCCCTCTGCTTGGTACATGTGACCCAACAGTGTGTCCAGACACATTATACTTCCCTGATAAAAGGGAAGGACCTCTTATTATCAGCCTAAGGTAAATGGTGAGCAGGACCGGGAAGATCCTCTTTATGAGAACGCTTTACAGGATAATTAAGAACCTGTTATAGTCAGGCCTGGGGAGATGCTAAGTACAGCATTGTCCAGAGATGATTGACAAGAAAGATCTGTAGTCAAAACTCCATAGGCCATCAGTGCGGAGAAGCCATTTGCTCTCTGAAAGCCCAAGTCTTGGGGAGTCTAAGGGCCTTCAGACATCTAAGGTAGAATTTCTCAACCTGTGGGTCAGAAACCCCTTCAGGGGGGTTGAATGATCCATTCATAGCAGATATCCTGCATAGCATATATTTACATTATAACTCCTAACAGTAGCAAAATTACAGTTATGAGGTAACAGCAATGAAATAGTTTTATGGTTGGGGGCACCATCGCATGAGGAACTGTATTAAATGGTCAAAGCGTTAGGAAGGTTGAGAACTGATGATATTGGGATTTTCCACAGCATCTTGGCAGGGCAGTGGGAAGCTAACACAGTGTCTGCAGAGGCCAACGGGGAGTGCTGAGTCAGCGCTGGTTAATATAATCAGCCATGCATTCTTTCTCCCTCTCATCTTTCCTTTTCTCTCTCTCCCTCCCCCTTCCTTCTGTCCTCCCTCCCTTCTCCTTTCTTCTCTTCCTCCTCCTCCAGGAAAAAAACTCCATAATTCAGCCGCCACACTCACTCAATTTTCTTGGAAAGTAGCATCGCGTTGACGATACTCAGTTAAAGGCACTTCAACAGCAGGCCTCTGAGGTTTACCTACCTATTTTTTCCCACTTAATGTCCATCTCTAATCTCATTCTTTCCCCTTCTCTAGAGTGAGAGTATATAAAGTTTGTCTTATCTCTCCAAGTAGATCATATGGAATGTTATGATGATTCACTAATTTTGTTCCTAGAAGAGTATACTCAAGAAAAGCCTGTACAGATTCTCAGGAACGATACATGTGTTTGCTCATTTCAGGATTGTGTGGAGGGTAATGAGATGGTGGAAGCCACTTGTGTCTGTTTAAGTGAACATGTAAATAAATGATGGGCTTACGAACCTTAGAAGGGTACTATGTACTGGTTGACATTAATGACATTATTACATAGTAGCACAAAAATGTAGGTAACAGAATAAGATCTGGAGCATAATGACATTTCTGTAAAACTTTGAAATCATAGACTTAGGACGATATTAAATATTTCTCAAGATACATTTTCAGCTCTCATTTTTAGTGGAAAGATGTGTGCAGTTGGTTAAAAAATGGAAGGAAGGCAACAGGAGAACGGTTGGTTACAGGGAAGATAAAGTTGTCTGTAAGACAGGAGGTTTATTAATAGAGCCCTTGTAGGGTACTTGCTTTGCATGTCCAGTGCTCAGTCCGTAACCACCCAATCAATCAAAGCAAACCTAAAAACGGTTCTCTATGAGCACCATGAATTAATCATGAACTGACATAATGCCTGGTTTAATCATTATCTTTCTGCAAACACAACCACCTGAAAGGTGGATACTGTCATTTTCCCTGATAGTTGAAGGAAGTGAGGCCCAGAAATGTGGCACATGTTGCCTAAGAGCTCAGTGCTGGAAAATAACAGCCAGTTTATAAGTGTAGGAAGTCTGGACCAAGTTATGAAATCTTCCATCCTTGGGGAGGGCACTTATTTATGGAGTCATCACTAACTGGGAATTTTTTCATAGCCTGTTTTCTCTGTTACAGTTCTACCCAGCTCCAAGCTGTTAAACATCTTTGCTTCTTGGGTATATGGAATCCAGGGAAGACTATCTTCTGCTTCCCAGAAATGTGTGTGTTTGCATCTGGCTTGGCCTTTAGTATTTCACTAGTTTGGTTGGCAAGGGTCAATGTCTAAGCAACAAATAAACCCAGATGCATTGTCAAAACTTCATTTGTGGACAAGGAATGGTGAGAAAAAGCACACACCTTTTACTAGCTCTGGAAACCCAGTAGACTCCATAGACTGTTCTCAATAGATAATGGACATTCCAAGAGAATGTGTTTCCTTATAGAAAGTACAGTATGAGCTTTGATGTAATAAACATACTAATTAGAAGTAATAACCAATTAAAATCCTTCCTAGAAATTTTATGAGATGTGCCAATTTAATGGAGAACAGATTAACAATCATAAAATATTTTGGATCTAAATAATGTAGTTTGAAAAAGCGAGGGCTTATAGAACCAGGTCACACTTCTGCCAGCGACTTAGCTCTCTCTATAACTGCTTAAAGAAAACATCTGGCAAAAAACAATTTATTTTATTTTTTTACTTAATGTGTTTGCCTGCATGTCTATGTTGGGCCATGGCACATGAGTGTAGACCGGAAGAGTGTATTGGATCACCTGGAGCTGGAGATTCAGGCAGCTGTGAATTGCCCAGTAGAGGTGCTGGAAACCAGACTCCAGTCCTCTCCAGGAAGAGTTAGCACCCTCAAGTGTGGAATCACCTCTTGAGTTCCCATCATTGAGAGATCTAGCAAGGATGGCAAAGAGCTGCTAGGTACAAACAAGGAGAAATGAGTGGAATCATTTACTAAGAACATTAATTGATATTTTTATTTTTCTATTAGCTATGTTCAGTGTATAATCTATAGAGTACAGAGATGCAAAGGAGTCAGTTGGAAGTTTGGTAACAGTATTACCAACTGGTAATACTATATGAATTCTTAAAGACTGGGAAAGGAGTCTCTGATGAGATGGGAGGTGACATAAATTCATCAGGAATAGAAAAGGAATTGAATCGTGAAGGAAGAGGTCACTTCTAATACTTTCTTTCAGAAATTGACTAGTGCCTATTAAAATTTTTATTTTCTCCAAAGTGAAGCTAATTAAAACATTCTGCCTGGACTCCATTCAAGTACAACTTCTTTATATTTGGGGGTCATAAATACTTCTAAAAAATTCACTAAAGTTATGAATTACTCTTTTCAGGGAATTTATCCATCCAAAGCCCAAGGTCCAGAGAACAAAGATCAAATTGATAAAACATGTACATATTCCATCCATGTTGCCCTTGACTTGTCTAAAAATTATTAACAAACATCTTCACATTTTCCTCTTTTAAGGAGTTCACATATTAGGTAGCTACCAATCATCCTACCTTAAGTGAGGTCCAATTTTAAATGACTGGATTTTTGTTTAGTGAGTAAGAGATGTCATTGAACTCTGCATATTGCAGACATAGTAATAATGTTTCCTGGAACAAGTGCCAATGGACACAGGCATATCCGGTTTTAATTGGTGCTTCCTGTTGCAGAGGGTGGGCAGTAATACTCAGCTGCTGCACAGGCTGGTGGAGGGAAGCTGTGAGCTCACCAGCATTTCTCAGATTCAGAAAAGGGTAAATCCAAAGAATGCCCCAGTACTATAACTGACACTCAGCTATAATATTCTTGTCTAACTCCATGACAGGTACATCATTAAGGTTCAACGCAATCATGTCTTGGCAGCAAGTAGGATTCTCATTTCCCAGGTCTACTGAATCAAATTGAGAACATTTATTAAGTGATATAATCAGTTCCTTGTGCCTTGGGATGATCTAATGAGAAGCATTTATCCATTACAAAAAGCATGAAGATTTCAATGCTATTCACCTGAAGGTTTCTCAGCATATTATCCAACAATGAAGACCTGAGTTCCTCTGGGACTTTATTTATCTAGCTCAGTTGTACATAATGAAGAATATTACTCTTCAGTTGGGAAAAATTTAGGTGTCATGTGCAGATATTATTGATAATGTAACCTGAAAACCAAGGAGAAAGCTGGAAGGAAGTCAGCCTGAATCTCGTTCATGGTTCTGTCTCCTGATAACCATGCCATCGACAGAATCTCCGTAGGCTGCACCTTCCTCATGTGTAAAAAAGATGAGATATTTACTTCTTAGATATTGTCTTAGTTTTCACAAGTCATAAAGTGTATTGTGCTGTTCTTTCAAACATACTTACATTTAATTTTTAGGTTTTACATATTATATATGTAAACTAAAATCTTAAATATTACTACAAAATCCCAACAATAAAAATAAAGCACTGTTTTCTCACCCATTTCTCTTACTCATAGGCAACACTTTTCATCTTTTGTTGTTTATTTTTATCTTAATTTTCATAATAGGTTTGTTTGCTCTCTCTGTCTCTGTTTTTTTGGGTTTGTTTGTTTGTTTGTTTGTTTGGGGGGTTTTTTGGCTTGTGGATAAATACCTGACATGGGGAAGTGTAGTATTAAGTTTCTGGTCTGGACTTTCTGGCCTAGGCCCCTGGCCCGGAATTTTCTGTCTAGTCTCATGGCCCAGATTTCTGGCCTAGCCTGGTGGCCCGGACTTTCAGTCCCGTAGTTCCACTGAAACACACAGATACTTGTATTAATTATACACTGATTGACATGGAGCCCAGACATATAACTTGCTAACTCTTGCTCTTAAACTAACCCATGACCCCATCTTGTTTAGCCATGAGGCTCGGTATCTTTTCTCAGAGCAGCATTTCAACTTCTTTCCTCTGTATCTGCTGGCATCTCGTCATGGTGTCTCTGTGGTTTCTCTGTGGCATTTCTGCTCTGTTCTTCCTGTTCCCAGAGTTTTCTTAGTCTGGTAGCTGCACCCACACTTTCTGTCTGCCTTTGGCCAATCAGCATTTTTATTAAACCAGTAGGCGGGACAGTGATTTACAATGTAACAACATAATCCCAAGGATCTACAAGGAAATGAAGATTTCCTGGCTTCATAGCTGCAGAGTGTTTAGTACATGGTCACCTGGCTGCATCCTTGAGCTCAGCATCCTAGCTTTGAAAGGGTGTGGCAGAGACTGTTCTTCCATGCCTTCCTCCTTGTATCAAGGCTGAGCAAGGCATCCCACCATAGGGAGTGGGCTCCAAACAGCCAGATCATGTAACCAGGATATTTCCTGGTCCCAATGCCAGGCTGTCTATCAACAGTCCAGGCAGGCTCTCCAGCTGTCAGTCCAGAGTCGTGAGCTCCCATTAGCTTAGGTCAGAAGTCCCTGTGGATGTCTCCTTAGTGCTCTGGACCCTCCCCTTGCTCCTCTGGTTGTTCCTTCCTCTCTTCAGCTGAACTCCAGATCAACCTCCCTTCACCACCTATCAATACCACAGAATTATGAATTTATTGGGGTTAATCTTTCATCCAGTCAGAGCCTCCATTATCTAACTATTTCTTGAAATGTTGTCATAGACATATCAGAGGTATACTTTGCCAATTCTTAATTTTTATTAATTTTTGTGTATGAATGTTTTGTCTGCATATATTCGCGTGCACCAGATGCTTTCCTGGTACCCATGGAGGTCAGAAGTAGGTACTAGATTCCCTGGAACTGGAGTTACTGATGATTGTGAACCACCAATGAGGTTTTTTGGGAAGCAAACTTGTGTTTTCTGGAAGATCAGCCAGTGTTCTTAACTGTTGAGACATCTCTGCAGCCATCAAAGGTGGTTCCTTAACTTAACCAAGATGGCAGTCAATATTAACCACAGATGTCTCCCACTTTTAAATTTGTATACTGAATGTGCACATTGGAAGGTAACAACTACTTCCTATAATACCATTCATGTAACCCCTTCCACATGCACACATCACACATACATTTTACCTCCTCCATCATTCTGTCACAACTTTCATCATAACTTGTGATTAAATAAATGTTCATTGCTCACATTCTTAAGCAATGAAAGTGTTTGGACTAGTGCTCTGTAGTCCACTATGATAATATTCCTTTCTTAGGGAACTTTGTCCCCTTCACATACTGGTTTATTTTTTTTATTTTGGTCTAATTTTGTTTCTTCTTATTTTTCTGCATCTCCATCTTATGGGATGTCTCCTCCAGTCCCACAGGACAGAGGTAGGTCAATTCCAGTTTATTTCTTCATGATCGTGCCCCAGGCCTAGTCCCTCTACTCCACTATCCCCTCATCTTTGAGCTTTTAAGAATTTCCCTTCATCAGGCTACTGATTTCCCTTGTCTTTCCTCCTGTGGGGTTCCCATTTTCTAACCCCCCTCCCTTGATTGTCTATTTGCTTCCCATTTTAGTAAATTATCTTGCTGCATCCTAAGAAAACTATGGATGGAGATTTTTTTTCCAGACTATCTTCTGAAATGACCTTATTCTTGAGAGTTCAACTGTCTATAGAAACCGAGGTGTGAAGCTATATTTTGTACACCAGTCACCATTTTTCTGTTGCCTTCCAGCCTTCACTGGTGCCCTTATGAGAACAGATGATGTTTAATTTGGACTGATGATGTGAGTCTTTGGAGCCTCTGAGCCTCTGTGAAGCCTTGTTGTCCATGAACACCACAGTGTTTCTGGATGTTTGGAGCTTTGTCATCTCAGCGGCTGCTGTGCCTATGAAGGAATCCTTCATTGGAATCCTTCTTTTTTCTACTTTGAGAAAACTTTCAAGCGTTACTCCCATGCTCGAGTCTTATTTTTCTGTTACATTTCCTACAACCATTCCAGCAGCTCTCAGGTTTGAATTCCCGCTTCCATGCTGACCACTTAGGAGAGCTTACTTAGGTTTGGCAAAGTTAGATTGCAGCAATAATGATTTCTTAGGCCAGACTCGGCCCTGAGCGTTAGACAGGCTTTTAGGATCTAGCTCCCACCCAAGGCTTACATAGCAAGGTGGAGGAAGAGTCCTTACTTCACCCTACTTTTTTTTCTTTCCACTCTCCCTCCTTTTCCTCCTTCTCTTTTCTTCCTTTTTCATCTGTTTTTTTAAGCTATTGACCATCCAGCTGTAGGCCTAGAATCCCACAGAAAGGTTGGGATTCGTTAGCGGCACTCTCCTGGCTGGAGTCCAGCTCTGTCAGCTATGGATTCATGGCTCTTTCCATTACACCCAAGTTAAGAAGATCTGAACACTAAGGCCACAAACTGAGCATGTTACCTAAACATCCCGCAGCGCAAATACTGCTGAGAGGGCAGATTTGATTTTCCATTGCAATTAAAGATTAGCATTTTTATTTTCTTTTTATTGATGTGTATCTCTGTGTAAGTCGGTGCCCATGGAGTCCAGAAGTGGGTGTTGAATCCCCGGGAGATGGAGTCATGAGCAGTTGTGAGATGCCTGTCATAGGTGCTACAAACTGAGCTCTGGACTTCTAGAAAAGAGGCAAGTGCTTGTAATCCATGAACCACCACTCCAGTCCTTTACACTGCATTTGACTTAACAAAGTTATTTGTAAAGCCATGTCAAACAAGTAAGAAAAATGCTTATAGCTAGCATTTACTGCTGGATAAGTATTTGTAATTCTTTTTGCATGTGCCGCCTTATTGAATCCTCGGCACCACGGCTTTAAGTATTAGATATTCTTATAAGCCCCTCTGTGAATGTGATGATGTGGAGAAATTAGTGTTTTTACTCATGGAGACAAAGGGACTAACAATTCTGTCTGTTTCTCATGGCTTTACTGGTAACTAATCCCTAAGGCACTTTCTTAGATGCTTGGTGACCAAGCTCAAATGGTTCCAGAGCTTGGAAGCTTTTACAGTCATCTCCACAGCTTCCACTACCACCTAAGTTAGCAACACCTCACCTCCTTTCTAATCTGGAGATTCTCAAGAGGGCAAAGCTCTGCCAGAACTCCCTCTGTACCCGGAAAAAGGGGATTTTTAAGAAAGGAGAGAGGGCGCAGTAGAGTTTCAGTTTTTCCAGATGTTTCCAGTCTAGCTTTTTGGGGGGCGGGTGGGGGGGGCAAATGACTCATGGTGTGCTCTCTGGAAGACTAGCCTGATAACTATATCCAGCAGGCGTCTTAGGGGTCACATAAACAGAAGCATTTTCATCCATTCTCCTAGGCTGCTTCCCAGTTATCGTGACTGCTATTTTGAGCTGAAAATCTAGTTTGGCCAATGAAGGGGTGCTAAGCAAAGTATTCTTGCTCTCTCTCCAACATAGCTCAGCAATTATATATCACAGTTAAAAAAAACCTTTATTCTAAGTTGAGAAATGTATTGTCCAGCTTGCCAGAATTTTTGTTGGCATTTTGTACAAGGGTGGGGGACTTCACTGCAATTTAGCTGCAATTGCATTTTCAAAAACTTTCTTCCAAGTGATCTCAGTTCCTTGATTCATTTCAACTGAAAAAAAAAATAGATCAGTTTTATGACAGATTACAAGAGCTGTGTTTTGGCCAGCACAATTTACAATTCATGATCATTTTTTGAAGGCAGTTTTTCAAAAGCTGTTCCTATCATTTTGCAGGCTGACATGTTATTCTTTGTCTGCCATACCAATTTTCAGCCTTATTTTCAACATCTTCAGGATATTTTTTCTATTGCATTAAAGTATAATGAGCCATACATCAGATATTATAAACTGTGTTCTGCCCTTCAAAGCTAGTTAAGTCAATTACTTGGTTCACAGCAAGCAAGAGCCTTAGAAAATGTTCCCTTGTCATTCCCACAGTGGGACACATATTTCATATCTGTGGTGCTCAGGGTCAGAGGCAGTTTAGAATCAAGACAAACAGGAGGTTGCTGCTTTCAATTCTGTCACCAGGACTCAGTAGTGTGTTTTGAAAGAAAAAAAGTAAGCAAGGTCCCCAGAGTAATGGGGACGGTGTTTGCCTCCTTCCTTCAGCTCCACTTCCCTCTCAAACACTCAGAACATGGCCCTACTTGGAAACATGGTCTTTGTAGATATCATCAGTTGGGTTGGGTGAGGGTGTACCTGGCTAGCAGAGGCCTGCCTCTGGTGGTTGGTCTCTTACAGGAAGAAAAGACCAGGATACAGAGAGAAAGGCTTGGAATGCCAGAGGAAGGGGCTAAAGCAATGGAGGCCCAAGGAAAGCCAGAGCCACCAAAACCAGGAAGAAAGGAAGGACTCAGGTCCAGAATCCTCCAGAGGAGCAATTGCTTTTAGACCTCTTGTTCACAGAGCTTGGAGAGAAGATATATTTATATTGCTTTTAGTCACTCAGTTTGGGGCTAACACATGTCTAAGTGTTACTAAAGAAACGTAAGCCCGTTCAAGACTGTCCAAACACTCAGGAGTTCTTCATAAAGGAGTTGGGTTTTTATTTTTGTTTTTCAAGACAGGGTTTCTCCAGGTTGCCTCAGCTGTCCTGGAACTCACATTGTAGACCAGGCTGGCCTCGAACTCATAAGAACCTACCTGCCACTGCCTCTGAGTGCTGGGATTAACTCATAGGAACCTACCACCACTGCCTAGCTAAGGTATTTACCAAACTGTGGGCAGTGGTGAGTAGTGGGTCAGAGGAACTAGTGTACAGTCATCCAAGCTGTATACTTCAAGCAAGCTACTATAGGGTTGAGGAATATGCAAGCTTTGTGGGCTTGCTATAGGCATTGCAGTACACAGTAAAACTTCAAATTGAAGACTAGTCCTTAGAAGAAAATCAAGAGGAAAGTGTCCTGGCACACTGCTGATATTCTCAACTATTCCAGAGCACGGACACATAGGACCTCTGCATCTAGCCAGTGGTTTTGAAAATTCTTCAGCTTCAGTAATAGAAATATTTGTGAGTAAAAATGGAAAGACATTCCATATGGATTAAAGGAAAGTGTTCACTGGGGAAACTCAAGCTCAAGAGATGAGCCAAGACTCCACTCTGCCATGAGGAACACCAGATTACACTGGGAAGCGCATGGGCATGTGGCATCATGAGACTCATCTTATTCTGGCTCAGTTACTTTCTGGTCTTTGGCTGTTATGTTTTCATAAAATCCTGTGGGTTGGAATGGTCTCATTTTATAATACAAATTAAAATGTCTGTCTTATAAAGTGGTTATAAATATCAGCTTAGAAGGCTGCCAAGATAGCTTAGCCAGTACGAGCACACTCTTCTCTCTTTGAATACCTGGATTCTATTCCAACCACTCACATCAGGCAGCTCATGACCTCCTGTGACTTTACTTTCAGACGATCAGGTGCTTCTTCTGGCCTCCATGGGACCCTCATGGATATGCATGTGCTAACACAGAGATACGCACATACACATGAATGAAAACTTTTGAATCTTTTTTAAAAAATAGAACAATTTAGATAAAATATACAAAGTACTTAGTGTATACTAAACATTATGATGTACTCTTAAAATGTTAGTTCTGTCTCTTTTATCCCGTGTTTCCGGGAAATTAAACAGTAACTGCTCTCTGCCTCTTCGCCACATTTATAGCCCCCAAAAACAAAAACAAAACAAAAAAACCCCCAAAAACCAGGCAAGATGTGGTTTTCTAATAATCTGGAAGTCTGTTTTTTCTCACTGTTATGGTTTGAATTTTGACTATGAAATGTCCCTTACAGATTCATGCCCAAGCTGGTGGTTCTGTTTGGTGAATGAGGGAAACTTGAGAGGCAAGGTCTACTTGGAGGAAGTAGGTCACTGGGGGGGGGGGGGAGGTTATAACTTGTCTCCAGTTCCTTATTCTCTTCCTGCTTCCTGTAGATAAGCAGCCTCTGCCACATGCTTTCACCCTGTGATCATCTATCTCACTAACAGGAACAGAATCATAGAGCTAAGAACTATGGGTAGAAACTTCTGGAACTCGGAGCTAATATAGATCTTTCACTTCCTAAGTTATTTATGTTGGTTATTTTTAAATTGTCAACTTTAATGTTTCTAAGTGATCTTCCTAAACACATGAGGTTCATTAAGGAGGGACCCACATTCTGCTACTGGGATAAATGGTATTGCCATGTGACGGCATGGATCTGGCCACTGGGTCAGTTTTAGTTTTTTTTCTAAAGACTCCCAATGTTGGCCAGTGAGAAATTATAAATGTCTTCTCTTATACATAGCTTGACTGGCCCAAGATGTAGGTGTAATGATGAGAAGGTTGTTAAGTTTTCCATAGTCCTATAAACCCAAACATACTTCTAAGCTAATATCTCCTCATATAGAATTTTCCAGAAAACACTCAAGGCCGTTAGAAAGTAATGACTTCTTGATAAGACTTAGACTAAAATCTGAAGGTGACAGTGTTTGCCAACCATAGTGTTTCTTTATACCTCCCCTGCACAGTACAGCACCCTCTTCTTCTCCCCCTCCTTTCTTAAAAATGATAAAAATGGACCAAAGACTTGTTTCAGAATTTTTTTGGTTTTTCCATAGAAATAAGTTCTCTTCTGATTCCTCAAGAATCTTATCATAATCAAAGATCACAACAAGTTTGATATTGAAAGAGCATCCTAAAGTCATGTATGGCAAACCCAGTCATTGTGATATTGCATAGAGAAGAGCTGACCTTGCTTCCTCTGAGATACAGAACAAGCCCAGGATGTTCACGTCACAGCCCATATTTGATACTGTGTTGAACGCCTTTGTGGGAGCAGCCAGACAAGAGAAATAATGGGCATCTAAGTTCAAAGGGAGAATTCAGATTATCCCTGTTTGCAGATTAAATGACCCTGCAGAAAAACCCAGACACTCCATTTAAAAAAAAAAAAATGTAAAAACTAATTAATTCAGTGAAGCGACAGGATACAAAATAAATCCACAAGGAATAATATCATTTTATATAATAATAAATTATTATGATAAAGAGATTAAGAAAGTTATTCCAGTATTAGCAGCTATAAAAAAGCCCAAAATATTTTTAAAGATTTATTTGAAGTTACGTGTATATATGTGTGTGTGTTGGGGTGTGAGGGTGCAGGTGTCCTTGGCTATCAGAGGTTCCATATTCAAGAAAGCTGGTGTTGCAGGTGGTTGTGCTTCCTGGTATGGATACTGGGAGGTGCACTCTGGTCCTCTGGAAGAGTAGTATGTACTACCTACCACTACGCTCTCTCTTCAGACAGAAGTCCAAAATATTAAAGACAGATTTAACTATGGAACTAATGGTTCTTTATAGTAAAAATTATAAAACACATTGAAAAAATTTCAGAGAACACCCACACACTCTCTCACACACTTGCACTGACACACACACTCTCTCTCTCTCTCTCTCTCTCTCTCACACACACACACACACACACACACACTCACACACACACACACTCCCCCCTCCTCCCCGTGCGTGCATCAGAAGAATGTTGTTCAAATGACCATATCACTGAATTGATATATAGACTGAGCACAATGATCTTCATATCATCGCTTCTTTAGATGGTTCCTAAGCAGGACCAGAAGGGAGGAGCACTCTTGCCCCACACAGGTCCAGTCTCTTCATTTACTCCTCCTCTGAGGAACAGGAGGGAGGATCCTGACCAGTGTCTCAACAGAACTGAGAACACTTGGCTTTGTGTCTCCTTTTCCCCATCAACAGCTTGTGCCTCTCACGTGCACTTTCTCCTGACTCCTTTGGTAAGCCTTCCCATGCTGCCTCTGTCCCTGCCTGTGCCCAGAAGTGTCATGACGACCTCCCAAGGCATGGATTTCTAGTTCTGTGTGAATGATAGGTTTGGCCACACACCTCAAGCCATATTTTCTAGCTTTTTTTTTTTTTTTTTTTAAAGAAATGACTGCCCTGGTCTTTATCACTGTGTGTCTCTCTCTCATTTCGCACTTGCGTTCAAACTCTGGAAGGGATGCAGGGGGTGTTTGTAATTAATGCCCCTAATAACCAGAAAGAATAAGAGCAATCTTGGAATTATGTAAGTCTGGGTTTGAGTCCCGGTGTCTTTGATTATGATCTATATATCTTTGATTCTCAGGTTCTCTGAGCTCTGTAATAACCACTTAGCACTATTTCTCTATCATTTAAAGGTGATAAAATATATAAGTCCCCTTACACCCAGGAAGAACGGACCAACTGTCAGCTTCCCCTCTTTTCTCTGTCTCACAATCCAAATGTATGAATTGTTTTATTAAAGAAATATATATTTCCAATTTGCAATCCATTGTCAGAAAATTTAAACTTTATTTTATAATATCTCATAAGTATTGCCAATAAAATAAAACTTGGCCTATGTAAATAAGCCTCACAGGACTGGTGTCTTCAGAGGCTACATGATGCCATCCTACCATGGTGTCCATGAATAAGAAGAAAAAAACCAAACAGTTGACAAATGAGACCACAGCAGTGATCACTCTTTTAAGGAGTGACACATTTTGGAAGTCAAAGTAGAGAATCTGTGTCTGACATTCAGTTGCTGGATAGGGAACCCAGCAAACAGGCAGTGGCCACTCTGATTTGATCTGAATGATTTTCTAGGCCACGATAGAGGTCTCTTCTGACTGAGGACCACGAATATAGAGGTCACAAGGGCACCGTCTTGAATTGTGATGAAGTGGAGCTCCTTGAAGGCAGATTCTTCATGTGATGGGTTCATGGAGATTTCCGTATGATGACCAGCTTGGAGTTCACACTCAGCAACACCAACAGTGGTAGGGAACCATGATGGTCCCAGCCAACATTTTGTTCTGTTCTCTTCCATATAAATGATAATACTGCATTTCCTCTGTAGGGTGGGCTTATGCAATGTTGAGTTTTCTGTGTCCTCTTCAAAAAGCTTGGGGTTTTTCCTGCATTGGTCTCAGATTATGGGAAAAAAAGAAATAACAGAAAACCAATCCAGATGTTTCCTTGAATACTTGGCATTTAAAAGACAAAATAGAGCTGGTCACACCAGCAGGTGACTTCTTGCCTTGAGTGTGTTCACAACCAACTATTCAGAAGTCTGTTTTTGTTTTTCAAACTCAACTCTGTCTAAGTAGAGACACAAATGCGTGATTTAGAGCTCAGAAAAGGTAAAACTAAAACAGAAGCAAGAAAACTTGGAGTCCAGAGTCTTACCTGGACTCTTAGCATTGAAGGTCACTGAGTATTAACCTGTTATTTGCTTAAGTGACTTTTAAAGACTTGGTATCCAGCCAGGCACACTGTTGCAAGGTAGTTGAATGTTGAGAGGTGGAACCTTGTGGGATGAAGACAAATTATTGGTATTCATATGAGGGGGATGCCCTCCAAGATGATTATGGGACTCCAATTTGTTGTCACCCTCTGGCGCCCCTGAGAAGAATGATTGTTCTGCCAGCTGTTTCTACTGGGCTGTATTAGGCTGCCACAGCCCCAAAGCACTGGGGTCAGTTCATCATGGACCAAAATGTCTGAAACTGTGAGTCAACACAAATCTTTCTCCTTTTTAATTTTATTTAGCTCAAGTATCTGCTATCGTAACAAAAAAGTGACTCATTACTTCCTTGTGATACCCCAAGGGGTTATTAATTTGTGCCATAATTTTAGACTCAAATTGGGAATTTGAAGTAAAGATGACATTTCTCCTTTTATTTTTTAATAGAGTAATAAGCTCTAGGAATTTCCAACGTGCCATTTTTTTCATGTGATTTATCTTTTCCAGCCAAAGAAAGCTCAACATTCGCAATGGAAAGTAATATGATACTATAGGAAGGTTATTCAACACATAGTTAACAAATACCTTTAAGATTGCTGACTGAACATACTGTTTTAATACCACTTAATGTAACCTGCCTTAGCCTGCTAGAATAAGACACAGACACATAAAAGATGTAAAGATGCATAATGTTGAAAAGTATCTCTCTCTCTATTTTTTTTTTTTGTAAAGTTAAGTCTACCAAGGTTTCAATAGCACAAAAGCATTTCAATAGCACTTCTAATATCTCATTCACATAATGGAAAAATCTATGTGCTTTCACCTGCCACCGAAGTCAGCACTGGGGGAGGGGGAGGGGGTGGAGTCAAAAGCAATGGGGTCTGACTTGCTTAGACTTAGGAAAATGGCTTGATCTTTAGTGTGATGAGATGAAAAACAAGAAAGATGCCGCCTAGGGAAGCTAATTTTGACTGTGAGCAAGGAACGGTGTTCGGGAGGCCTCATACTGGAATTTTTGGCATGTCTGCTGATACTTAGTTATGTTATATTTTATTCAAAAATAAAAGTAATTGAAAAACAACCGAGTCATAGCACCTTGGTCACTTCCTCATATTCTCACAACTCCCCCTGGGACCATGGCAACAAGAGGAATTTAATAACTATTTGCTCGTTGTCAATCATTTATAATCATCATTATAATATTGCCCAGGTATTTCTCTTGGCTTTTTCCACCTCTGGCATAAATGAAGCCTTTCACTGAGAAAATCTTAGGAGATGCTGAGAGGTTTGTAGGAAAGAATTTTAAGTAATGTGGGATAAAATAAATGTTTGCACAATTCAAAATCGAGATTTTAAATATTCAAAGGTCTACACAAAGGTCGTGGATTATGCAACGTATCCTAATTTGCTTTTTTTCTGGTAGCCAGCGTGTATGTGAGGAAGAGACTATGAGATTGCTAGATGGACTTAAAAGAGCGCCGACTTAGGAGACTCTAGCAGCTTCCGGTCAGCCGCATTACCAGCCTGCTCATATCCTCCCCGCCCAAGTTCAGTTCTGGGATATGCACTGAGAAGCTGTAAAGTTTTCATCAGCATCTTAGCTTTCACGATCCCACCCTTCCCTCAAAACCTAAAGACGAGGCAACTTTTTTCTCCAGCTAAACTATCCGGGTCAGCCGTAACATCCTTTCTCTTACTCCTCATTCCGTGCAGTCAGAAGGCAGTGATGCAGAACTTGGGGGATTTTAATGACAGGGACAACCCGGCTACAAAAATACTGGCTTATGGGTCTTAAAGAAATTAAAGCTGTTTAGTTATACATTGATTCCCCTCCCCATCCTTTGGAATAAGTGAAAATAAGTGTCATATTGTTTCATGTTCCCTGTATCATTTGGAGAATTCATTAGCATGCACTTGGCTCAGTCCCGAGACTGTGTGACTCAGTAGGTTTGTGGTGAGTTCCAAGAAACTCCTTATCTAACAGTTTTGAAATATTGCTGCTGCTGTTGGTCTGAGGACCCCACCCTGGGAATCCCAGCGGATGTTAAGGTCCAGATACCTGTGAGTTGGGACCGGGATTATTAACACAGCCCTATTTGTCTGGGACTCTCCCAGTTTTAGGACTAAAATACCCACATTCTAAGAAGTCTCTCAGTATGGGCAAAACCTGAACATTTGAACAGTCTAGGTGAGACTAAACTATTTTTACTTTCAGCAAAAATTTGGTCACCCTAATATTTCTGAAAAGTATTTTCAGTTTGCATTAAGACTTTATGTTTAGATTATCAATGAGATTTTAAGACCAGTAGGCTTTAAGCATGAAAGACTTTGTGGTATCCTTGGATAGTATTCCAGGTTAGCAGGGATGAATATTATCTGATATCCTGAAATTCTCCATGGCACCATTGGCGCTTTTCATAGCACCTGCCTAATCCCTACTGTACTCTATCTTATTTAAAATTATAGCTAATATAATGGGGAAAGTAAGCACACAGAATTTATGGGTGATACCCCTGCCACTAGCTCCTGAGTTCACAAAACCCTTATATCAAATTTGCTTTCTTTCCAGAAGCTCTGAGTGGGTGTTTGCTAACCCTAGTTCCCAACAGCCGTCTCTGTGAATAAGTATTGTCAAGGCTAATTTATGAACACTGACAATTTAAAGTCACAATTTTCAAGATAATAATGGTATCATTGTGTAAACACAAGTATCTACTGTAAGTTATTGGGATAAATTGGAAGAACTAAGAAAAGATAGTTGTGTTCTTGAAAATAAAATTATGACTGATAACAATTTCACATTTATATAAAATTGCTTCACAGGAATAAGATACAATTTGATATAAGATAGAGCTTAGGAGAATTGTTTTAGTTATAATGTGATCTTTTTACCATAATTCAACAGTTCTGCCTTTGTTCTCCTATTGCAGCTATTCTGACTTATCACGTGTTCTTTTTAATTACGAGTAAGCCAGGCCTTAATATTTTTGACAGATCAGCAGCTCCTGAGAATAATGTTGCCTCTGCTGTTTCTTCCTATGGGTAAGCTGCTAAAGGTGGTACCATGTCACCTGCCCAGTCAGTTCCAGGAATGATGTACTTCCCTTTTTGAAGGAGACCTGTTTACTCATCCCTTGGAAAGCTTCAGACTAATAGTTTCCTAGCTTGTAGTTTTCCTTGTAAAGGGAAGAACAAGGAAGAGGAAGGAGTCAAAATACATCTCTTTCCTCTTGGGTACCTATTGACAGTTTCTTTCTCCTCAGGAAAATTCCCTTCCAGTTCACCAAACTTGCTCAGGGCTTCCTTCCCGCTCTTTTCAGTAATGGTTTACAGCAAGCACACAACTGGCTCTTTACTTAATGTCAGTTTATGACTCAAAGGACACTGTTCTTGTTTTCATGACTTTGAATATATTTGGGAGTAGCTGAAATGCTCGGGAGGGCCCCACACTCAGGCTAAGGTCACAGCCCATAAGTCACAGTCACCTTCGCTTCTTTCCTGATTTCTATTTAACACAGTTACTGAGATGGTTTGGTTCTGTTTCTAACCATTGATACATTTATAAAGGCAAGAGGTCTTGAAGATTCCTAGCACCCATACCCACTGCCATCTGTGATGGAACCCTTACAGTCCTTTACACGTGGCATGATTGTTCACTGGAAGTCAACCAGACACACCTGTGTGTATACACAGTCCCAAACAAGAGGGTGGGGGTAGCTCAGTCTGTAAAGGGCTTGTGTAAAAGTCGGGGGATCCATAGAACCAAGATCAAAAACAAATGAGCAAAAAACAGGCATGGTGGCATATTGGTAATCCCAACATGAAGAAGACAGGAGGGTCCCTGGGGTTTGCTGGCCACACTAACCAGGCAAGCTCCAGGCCAAGCTCTAGACCAATGGAAGGTCTTGTTGTAGAATATTATTTTAAGGTGTATTACTTTGTGATGGGATTCAGGCGTTATTGAGGGAGATCTAGAAGCATAACTTTGGGGTCTCAGGACCCTAAATGGGGCGTGGCCAGTCCCCACTAAAAACCCCGTTACATGCTGCCTCCCCTTCCTGTTCGTTCCTGAACTCTCAGAGAGAAGTTTGGCACTGTCACTGCGTGAGACAATCAACTATCCAAAAATTGCCTTAAGGCTCAATTTTATATCAGTGAGTGCTTATATGATCCCTTAATAAATCTTAATCCTTTATATAATCAACTACCAGTAAATAATTTTTACAATGTCTGTGCCAACGTGAGTTTTCAGACCTGAGTGCTAGATGGGGCCTAGCTTCTGCCCACACCAGAGACCAAGGTTTGAGACTCATGTGGTTCCCAAACACCTTTAGTTTTAGAGCCTATCTGTCCCAAGATATATTAGAATACAAACTTTAGTTGCTTTTAAAAACAGATATTTTCTATCCAACAAAAAGTTTAGTGTGCTATTTCCCACTTTCCACAGTGGCCTGTAGCTTTCTGACCCACTCAGATTTCTGTACTCTGTGAATATCATTGGTAAATTAAGAAACTGCTTCAATCTATGGCAAGACATCTTAGAAGCAGGCAGGAAATCTGAGCATAGATAAAGGGGATGGAGGGTGGAGTCAGAGAAAGAGACACAATCTAGCCACCCAAGAAACAAGATGTAAAAAAAAAAAAGGTAAACCACAGGCCATATGACAAGACAGATTAATGAAAATGGGTTGAATTAAGATGCAAGAGCTAGCTAACAATATGCCTGAGCCATAGGCCAAGCAGCATGTAATTAATATAAGTGTCTGAGTCATTGTGGGGGACTGAGCAGCAGTAGGGAGGTCCGGACTGTGGGACTAGGCCAGAAACTTCATATTACATTAGTTTGTTTATGTTGCATTTGTTTAACTCTGTGAAGCTGCGTTACTTTGCCTGTCTAAAACACCTGATAGTCTCAGAAAGCTGAACTGCCGATAGCAAGGCCGGAGAAAGGATAGGCGGGGATGGCAGGCAGAGAGAATAAATGGGAGGAGAAATCGGGGTGGGGGAAGAAAGATCAAAGAGCAAGAGAAAAAGGAGAGGTGAACACCAGGAGCCAGCCACTCAGCCACACAGCCACCCAGCCACCCAGCCACACAGCCACACAGCCACCCAGCCACACAGCCACACAGCCACCCAGCTACCCAGCCACTCAGCCACTCAGCCTCACAGCCACACAGCCACACAGCCACACAGCCACCCAGCTACCCAGCCACTCAGCCACTCAGCCTCACAGCCACACAGCCACTCAGCCACTCAGCCACTCAGCCTCACAGCCACACAGCCACCCAGCCACCCAGCCACCCAGCCACTCAGCC
This sequence comes from Phyllotis vaccarum, assembly GCA_033318265.1. NCBI lineage: Eukaryota > Metazoa > Chordata > Mammalia > Rodentia > Cricetidae > Phyllotis > Phyllotis vaccarum. The sequence continues at coordinate 45,507,795 of JARWLC010000005.1, read as the reverse complement.
TCACAGCCACACAGCCACTCAGCCACACAGCCACCCAGCTACCCAGCCACTCAGCCACACAGCCACCCAGCCACCCAGCCACCCAGCCACCCAGCCACACAGCCACCTAGCCACCCAGCCACACAGCCACCCAGCCATACAGCCACACAGCCACACAGACACCCAGCCACACAGCCACATAGCCACCCAGCCACCCAGCCACCCAGCCACTCAGCCACTCAGCCACTCAGCCACACAGCCACACAGCCACACAGCCACATAGACACCCAGCCATACAGCCACTCAGCCAGGTACCATGGAGTAAGAGTCAAAGTAAGATATACAAAAGTAAGAAAGGAAAAGGCCAAGGTGTAAAAAGTAGAGGGATAATTTAAGTTAATAAAAGATGACTAGAAACAAGCCAAGCTAAGGCCAGGCATTCATACTTAAAATAAGCCTCCGTATGTGATTTATTTGGGAGCTGGATGATGAACCCCCTCAAAGAGCCAAAGAGTGTTAAAACAACCAACAACACCTTGTCTCGAAAGCCAAGATGATGGATGTCTTCTAAGAAACATCTGAGGTTGTCTTTTGGCTTCTACGTGTGTGTGTGTGTGTGTGTGTGTGTGTGTGTGTGTGTGTGTGTGTGTGTGTGTGTGTGTGTGTGTGTGTGTGTGTTTAAAGAGAAGGGGAAAGTCCAAGAAGAGAAAAACAAAGTACCCTTCATCTATGAGCGAAATCCTCAGAGCATTACAAATGACTCATGGCATTCCAGAAGCCTTCTGCCTACTGGGTTCTAAGAAACTTATTAGTGAGTTGGTTAGTGGTGCCTTGGCCTGATACATGGTTTGTGGCTCTCGACCTGACTTGATTGACGTCCAAAAATTCAAGATCTGAATTAGTAACTGAATGACTTTCATCTCACCTCAAATATTGTACAAGGGAAAGATGAAACCATATATGTGGTCATAATGTGATATTCATAAAGGAGGCCCATGTTGGTTAAAGTCCTAAGAATGAGAAAGTGATGTGGTCAGACAATGGTTGACAGGAAAGGCAGAAGTATCAATAGGTTAAACAAACAGAAAAACCTCTTTGTTTCAGACCTGCAAATAATAGTCACATTCTCTTAGGTCAACATTTAAAAGTGAAATAGCTTGAACAACTCCACATCAGGCAAAAAGAGCTTATTTACTGTTTTTTTTCTTTCTTAATAATCAAATATGAAGAATTGCCAAGAGAAAACAGATTGAGCATAATTCCAACATCATTAAAAGTCGTTTTACTTAATATGTGTCTTGAAACAAAGTAAGTCTTTCCTAGTCACATTTTGCATTTCAAATGAAGACATCTGTAGAAGCCAAGGGAAACAACAGTACCTTTGTATCTGTTTCTGTATGTTTATGCTTTTGCTATTTGTTTCTAAGATCAGTTCTGACAGACTATGCTGATTTAACACTGAGCTGAACCAGAGAGATGCTGCTGGCTGCTTCTTCCTCTTTAGCCAAGCCCCTGCTAAGCCCTTGGATCTCACAGGGTCATTTCCTAACCACACAGCAGGCCCTGGGCGGGACACAGAATACTTTGACATCTTTGTTCTCTAGAGCATTGAGGACACAGAACTCCACTTGAGGTTCTGTTTGGCAGTCTTCAAGAAATATGATATTTTATCCAATAATTTATCTCAATGTCATTCAAATAAGATTTAAGAAATGAATCTGCCAACTGGATTTTCAAAATGTCTAAGGTCTTCCCCTACTCCTTTTTCTGAGCCATGGCTCTTTCCAGTAAACAAAAATCACTGTTGGATGTTATTTATGGTCTTGCAAACACCACAGAAGAACAGTAGTTGGATACGGATGCTAGCTTGTGTTTGTGCAGTCATTATCATGACCGTATTATGTTTCCAGGTTGAGCAGCTGAAGGTCACTCAGAAGTACAGGGAAGGAGAATCTGAACCAAAACACAAATGAGGGAGATAGACTAATAGATGGTTAATTTCCCAATGTTATTCATGAAGTTTAGGATTATTTCACTTGGCCTCAATTAAAATTTGTCTTTCCCGATCTGGCTACAAATGTTCTGCTAAGCAAATGAAGAGTGAAGTAGAATGGCACAGCCCAGTTCAAACAAGAAGAGTAAGGTAAAACTATTTCATTTTTGTGCCTTATTTCTGTAGATCTTGAAGAGGTGATGGAGAATATATGATTTTAACAGTGAGACTTGATTTATTTTTTTCTTTCACATACTTATAATCAGTGATGTGCCTTTCTTTTATGACAACAATAACATAAAGAATCCATACAGAAGGACTCCTACAGACTAAAGCCCTTATTATCATCTCACCTTTCAATCTAACAATTTTAATTCTTTATTTTTAAATCAACTTGTGTTATGTTCAGTCAGCACCAGTATAATTATATTACGAGTGTAGGTAATTCAGTAAAATAGGGCATCCAATCTAATAGGACTAGGGATGACTTTATTATGACAGCTAATGTTCTTAAATCACTAGCACTAAATTAAATGGTGTTTTTTCTAGATTAGATAAACCTTTCTCTTCTTGGTCTAGTTGGTATAATTTCTTTCGTTGAGAGCTGAAAAAGCAAAGCAGAATCGTTTCTCATTCTTAGTCTCAAGATATCTCATATTCAAGGCCCAAGGTAAGCCCACCAAGTTGATGGACCAGAAACTTGACTCCAACTAAGATCCCAAGCAGCATGACAGGGACAGATAGCCCTTGGTGTCCTCAAATGTGACACTGGTCTCCAATAGTTTCTTGCACCTGATCCAACCAAAATACAAGGAACAAACATTAGTTTAGTATAGAATCACTGCAATTATTGTTCAAATTGGCACATTTTGGAGAGCAGAAGATACTTTTAAAACTTATGCCAAAAAAAGCTAGTGTAAACAAGCCTGTTCCACAGCATCACAGGTCCAAAGTCACCCAGCCAGGAGTCAGAGAGCCACAAAGCTTTCATATTCAAAATTTGGAGCCAAGGGAATCATTTACCAGCATCTGCATTCCACAGTTCACAGACAACAGAGGTAGAAGGCTGGGAGGGAACTTTGTGAAGTCCCACAGAAAGTTACTGGAAGAATTAGGGACTGGACTAAGATTTCCTGTTCCCAGACTAGTGTTTTTCTAATTTGCCACGTGTTTGTTTAGCATTTTAGTCTCTTCAAGGCATGATTACAGCCTCATGGAGACTTGTTGCCCCGGGCCACATCATCCGGGAATGTAAGCTAAAGCCTGAACAGCAATAACAAATGCCATTTTCCTGTTAATTCTCTACCTGAGATTATAGGTTTTACTTGAAATTCCCATGGTAGAGCTACAAGGTATCTCCTGGGTTTGGCTGGTGTCAGTTTCCACATCTACCTTCACAGGACAGCTGCATAAACATCAAAAGCTAGACATCCAAACGCAGTGAGAGACTCCCATCTCATGTCAGTACCTTGGCTTTGAGCAGAGTGTCCGGTCTTTCTAGTCCTAAAATTCCCCTAGACCTACGTGTATATGAAGTGGTTTAGAATTAGTTTATGAAGTGTGACTATCCAGTGAATGAGGAGTCGTCTGTTTAAGTTGTGTTTTTTATTGTTAACACAAATGCTGAATTATCCAATTCTGAACTATCGCTCCTTGGGAACTAAGAGATTAGCTCCTGGGGTCACCCTGGGGTCACAATTTTGCCAGTAGTAATATATCACCATAGTATATGTGTGTTGCTATGGAAAATATCTTAATACATCCCTGATTTACTAACAAGGAACTCATGGCCCAGAGCTCATCACATTCTGGCATTCTCTGTAAGGCAACTCACAGCCTTCTTACATTAGAAAGCCCTGAGGCAGTATAATTCAAGGTTATACATGAAACCACATATGAAAAGCAAACAACACAAAGCATCTGGCTAAACAGACCACCCAAAGGGTCCTCAGTACTGAGATCTGAATTAAGAGAGCAAAATATGTCACCTTGTTCTACCCTGTGGGAACACCTGTGTATCACAGGACTCAACTTTTGCTGGGGTCTGTTTTTAGCCATTAATGACAACCAATGTGCTGTAGACTACCGATCTGGAGTAGTTCAAAATAAATTTTAGAGAGCGGGCATATTCCGAATCTGGAAATGAGAGGATGCACTGTTACCAGGGCATTCAGCTTCTCCTTCCAGTCCTGGTCTCAGTGATGAAGGGCATTTATTCAGCACTCTGATGAAATCAGAGATAAATAGACCTTAAAGAGTTCCAGGCCTGCCAGGGCTACCCAGTGAGACCCTGTCTCAAAGGAAAATAAATAAATTAAGGGGGAAACAGACTCTAAAGAAATCTCCCAGGAAATTTGATTAGAGTTTGAGAGAGAAACAGAGCTAACACAATAAAAATCCCAGCAGCTGCTGAGAGGCAGGGTGTATAGAAGCGGAAGGTCTACATCATTTCATCTAAGTCAGAGTCCAAGAAAGCAGGTAGGCTCAGCTATGGACATCAGCAGTTGCACGGAAGTGAAGGGGAATTTCAGAAAAAGGGTGAGAAGACCCAGAGTGTGTAGGCTTTCAGATGGTATCCAAAGAAAAGGAGATAGAAAGAAAGAAAAAGAAAAGTTACACTTTTGGGGGGGTCAAAACTTATAAAAGCAGGTCTAGCTTAGTGGGGAGGGATGGATACCAGAGGAAGGATTGAAGTGTCCAGAGTCATGCAAAGAAACCATTTAGTAAGGAAAAACATTCTCAAAGATGGTATTAGTAAACTGAGAGAAAATGCCAAAACCCCAAATGGCAAAAAGTGTGTGATCCTTTCTAAGATACTTCCTTTTCTATAGACCTACATCCTGGTCTTTTGTATGTCAGAGGCTCGACAACCTTACTGTGTATTCTCAGTTCATCAGATGAAGCCCAGATAAAGAAAGGCTGAAAACTAGCCTTTTTCACATATTCATCTTAGTTTTCTCATTACAACACATTGCACAAAGTGTTTGTGTGTGTGTGTGTGTGTGTGTACATGGATGCTATAAATACATACATGGGTGTATACATATAATAGGTATATATGTATATATTATGAAAAAAGAGGGCTCTGAATGATTTATATTATGAAACTCTCAACTAAATTATTAGCCAATCTTCTTGGTTATAGTTAAGTCTTCCGTCAAGACTAAGACTTAAGCAAACTACTTTTCATTGCTTTGGGGGCCCCTTATGCTACCTATGCTGATGTCAACACCAAAGGATTATTTTCTTCAAGTAGGCTGGTCTAGTCCACTGACTAAGTCTCATACCCTGAGCAGGAAGAGATGTCTGAATCTATCAGTAACTGGATTCTGCACAGCTATTCTCAAAATTGTTAGCATTGTCTCTGTCTCCCCCCCCCCTGTCTCTGTCTCCCCCCCCCCCATACACACACATGACTTAATCTTTGGGTGAGTATCTGCGGCTCTAATGGAGAGAGACGTCTTCCTGCTGGTGGTTCCGTTTCCCGATATTTCATCATCATGAGACAGTCTCATTACATATGGCAGGGCACAGCACAACAGAATGAATTAATGACCCGTCACCAAGCAAATTCCACACATACTGTCGACTGGGTCACCACTGCTAGACCAAAAGATTCGCTACCATTGACTTTCATTTTCTGTCGTTTCTCAGGTTCCTCCTTGAGCTCCTTCAGTGACAGGCATGTTTTCCTTCTCCTGGAGTGTTCTAGAAATGGATCTAATCTCACCCTTGACTGCCCTCAGGGTGTTCTCTTCCCCTCTGCTCTCCGACTTTTTGCTTTCTGGTTTGTCTCAGGTTCCAGCTGTTCCCTCCTCCAGCGAATGCCCTTCCGGCAGGTCTTTCTATAATTGAGCTTGCTGGCTTCTTAACTTCCATAAGCCTCCTCCCTTTGCCCTTTCCTGTGCCACAGCCCTGGGACTGTGGCATTTTCTCTGGAGCAGGCCCAGCCTGTGGCCTCTCCACAGCAAGGGGCTATCTTCATCCTGAGGCCCTCTTCCTGTGCCGCGGCTTACCTCATCCCCAATTTCCCTTCCTCTGTTATCTCCATCTGACACCTTTGACTCTTCTGACTTACAAATTAAATCAGACAAAAATAATTATCTCCTTAAAACGGGCTGTACAGAAACACTGTGTCCCCACTTTCAGAACAAGTCATCGTACGAATTTGGATTCACTGCAGGTCACGTCCCGCCCACCAAGATTGCCCAAGCAGTCTTCTTATAGCAGCATGGTAAACACATGATGCCCTTACTTCCAGTTCTAGATTTTTAAACATTACGTGAAACCATGGGTCTGTTCTCTAATGTAGGCACTGTCCTCCCCGCCCCCACCATCGCCCTTTCCCCCTCTGTAACTGCTGTCAGGGGCTCTTCCTGAAACACCAGGCTGGTACTCTTGCTTGGGTCCTATTTTTCTTGCCTTCTCAGGAATGCACAACATTTCTCATTCTTTGGCAAAGCCATTACTTGTCTCTTTACTAACTATGCTTCTAGGCACTGAAGATAAGTTCCGAGAAAAATATTTTTGTCCTCCTGAAACACGGAGGTAGATATCAACCAATACATGTAATGCAGTGCAGCATATTGACAAGCAACTGTAGTTAACTGCATACAAATACCTAGCATCGGTTTGGGTGATCCGCAATAAAGACAGAAGCTAAACATGGAAAAGAGTAAAGGAGGGGGGGGGGTCAGGAAGGTGTGAAGTAGGGGGATGCCTTGGTGTTGGAAGGGAGCTAAGCAGAAATTCAGAGGTCAGAGAGGAAGCCGAAGCACGTGACTGTACTATGGTTCTAGGTTAAGGGCTAGCTGGCTCTAGGACCGAAGGGAAGCCTGTCTGTTCAGGGCACGGGAGACCAGCACCACAGACACAGTCAGGTGGAGGACTGGAGGGGCCAGAAAGCTAGTTGGCCCCAAGTTATCTGTGATCTCATAAACTGTTCATCAAGCTGTCCCGTGACTTCCATAAGTATGCCCTGAACTCTGTCCTCACTTCCTTCACTTCCTCTTGAGCAGGCTTAGCCCTGCCCAATCTCACCCGAGGTTTGCTTGTCTTCCCCACCTTGCTCTGCCTCCTTTCCATCACTCACTTTGAGTCACATCTACTCCCTTGGATTCTACTAAAAAGTTTTTTCAAGCCACCACCACCTTATTCCTGTTTCTGAGCTGCTGTTTTACTGATGTATCATACACCTTTCCCTCAGCAACTCCAGTAATTCTTGGGGTGTTTTCTCCTTATGTCAGTGGAAGCTTGTCCCTTAGCTAGGGCCTGGGTCTGACACTGTAGGGTGCATTCCACATGGTCGTAAGATTCTCATTTACTTAATAAACCTCACTGGGAAGGACACTTGGTCCCAGCCTCCTTCTCAGTAACCAACCTGGCACTTCCACTGTTTATTATAATCGCCCTTACCTCACTACTATACTTGTTTAAATCTATCTCAAAACAGGACTGTAGGTGTAACTACAGTTTGCCAGGCCACTTTTAGAATTTTATCATCATATTAGCCTGGCTAAGTTCTGTATTTTCAAATGACGTCTAAAAAGGCCAAAACAAAACGAGAACAAAAAAAAACAAGCAAAAAAAAAACCTAATTTTGCCTGATATTAAAACCCTTTGAAAACTATGACGAAGTCCCAGACACAGAATACTAGACAAAGTGAATAGAGTCTGTTAAAGCGAACAGAATCCAGCAGGCTAGGATCTGGGTTACAAGCCCTTCTTTAGAGCCAGGGAGATCTGGTTCTGCCCTTTGTCAGGTCTTTCCTGGCATTTGCCCATCACTTTGATGAGTTTGCAGCTCTTGCCTGGGGTTATCATTCAGCCTCTTATCACAGCATCACCAGAGAAGAATTCAAGTCATGAGTGAAACCCTGGAGGCTACGCACCTATGTGCAAATATCACTACTTCCGTATCCATGCAACTCTAGTCAATGTCTCCTGCTTTAGAGTCTCTCTCTCTCCTCTCTCCCTCCCTCCCTCTCTGCACCTAAGAAGCTGTTCTGTAACCTACAATACACTCATTCAGAAGCATTCACAGTCGTTCTTTCTCAAAAGAGCTCTAATTTTCCCTCCCAGAGGCACCATCCACCCCGGAGATAATATAATAACTTCTCCATTCTGCTTTGCACACTGCTTACTCCTCCTCCCTTGGGGAAGAGGACAGCTCTAGGGAGAAGCTTTGCTCACTGTGTGAACAAAATTCTAGCTCTGATACTGGATCAGATACAAGATGGTAACAGCAGGGTACACATATGAGAGCTGATGAGGGCAGCTGGGCAAGAGTACCTCCAGCCCTATCACAGGGATGGACAGGCTCGCTTGTAAGGACCAGTCACTTGGCTTGCACATCAAAGGAGACCACAGCTCTTCATACCATTGGGTTTAGGTAGTCCTGAGGTTCTAATATAGAGAGGACGGAGATGGGAAGGATGTATTAAAGAGAGGTTTGAATGGAAAGAAGGCCAGCAGGCTTTCCTCTCTGAGGCTGCTGGCTACCACTCAAAGGTTCTCAAGAAGGCCTTTCACAACTCACTGGCTTGACCAGCCTTTTGTATACTAGTGGGATAAGGAACTGATTTTGACATTAACAGGGCTGAAGCCTTACAATACTTGAGCTCATCAAAAAAGATCTGTATGTGTGTGTGTGTGTGTGTGTGTGTGTGTGTGTGTGTGTGTGTGTACACTATACATATTACAGGTTGAGATTTTGACACAAAATTTTATTAAGGGCCCTGATGCTCAATTTTGGTGTGACAACCTAGAGTGTCCACTTCGTGCCAGCTTGAGGTGTCCCTTCCACATCTACATTTGAGGTCTAGGATATAGAAAAGATATCAACTCCCAGCTCAAGGAATGACTTCAAGACCTCATCCTCTTACATGGGCTACCCATCTTTTTCTTCTTAGGCTTCACAATGGGGTCTACACAGTATTGTTGACTGGCTTCTGAGCAAGTTTGAGACCCAGGATCCCTACATCTGATGGATAGAATTTCAGGCTTCATTTTTCTATTTCTGTGAGTAGAAAAAGTGTGCGAGAGACCAACAGGATAAAGAATGTGTTGCTTAATTGTGATGGATTGTCAACTGGCTATATAGTCATGGGGTACCCAAAAAGATAAGAAGTGTGTAGGTCATTGTGTCTTGCATCTGAAATAATATAGGAAGTGTTGTGTTGATGGCTTAGTCCCCAGCTTGGAGATACTGGGAAGTAGTGAAGCCTTTAAGAAATGGGTGACTTAGGTCACTTAGGGTACAGTTTTGAATGTTTAAGTGTTAAGTTAGGTGGAGATACTGGGAAGTAGTGAAGCCTTTAAGAAATGGATGCCTTAGGTCGCTTAGGGTACACCAAAAAAGAGAAACTGGAACAACTATTTCTGTTCTGTTTCATTGTGGGTATGGAATGCATGTTCTTTCCCAACACGTATTCCCTTACCATCTTCCCCAAAGCAATGAATCCACCTAACTTCACACGTAAACTTTCAAAACTGTTAGCCCAAATAATGCTTTCTTTGGGCAAGTTGATTTGCCTCAGATATTTATTACAAAACAGGAGGCCAAGAGAGAGCATATAGTTCATCTAGATCGAAGGAATACACTTTCAAGTGGGACATTACCTTGAGAATACAGTTCAGGTATCTTCTACTGGCCTGATTTGTTGCCAACACTGATTAAGATAAACAAACACATATCAACCCATTGATTAGAAAACATCGTCCAATGAGTTAAATAGAAAACAAATATAATTTAAATGAACAATGTAGTTGTGCTGCATTGTAAGTCTTATCTAAGAAGTTATCCTGTCATTTAAGCTCACTTTTAAAAAATTATTGTGTACATTGACACATCCTGGAGAGAAACATTTGGACCTTCAGTTTGCCGTTTTTACCACTGGGTATCCTGGGGTTAGTTTATGCAGAATTTATCAAATCTTTTATTTTTTAATTCCGTCCATCTTGTGGAAGAGGAATATGATGGAAATAGCACAATGGGAACATTTCATGAAATAATATATTTGAAATTCCCCAAAGAATCTTTTGGTTTATGGGGAACTTAGCCTAGAGGGTGAAGGTCAGGTGCCCAGATATGCTTAGGAAGACAGTCATGTTGGGTGCCCACTGGGCATTGGAGATGGAAGTGTGAATGTGCTCAACTCCTACAGATCAGAGTCTGTGCAGTAAACCATTTTTACATAAAAAAAAAAATTAAACCTCTTACGCACCATATTATGCCAGGAAAACATCAGAAATTGAGCCTGACTCACTCCAAAGCTCTATTTTTAGTTGACAGTATCAGCTGTTCTCTGGTACTTGTCATGATGTCTCGGCCTCCTGGACAGAGTCCCAGCCATTTGCTGATCATTAATAGAGCAGGTGAGACATGACTTATTAACAAGGTTCTGTTGGAGGCTATGGATTGATGGCAGAGTGTTCATACCCTTTTCTGAACAATAATCAAAGTGCAGTTGCTGAGAATTGGGACCAAACATGGTTCCCGCCCACATCTTCCCCATCTTCGCCCTTCTAGAGAAAGCATAATTGTATCAAAGAGCTTTCTTGTCTGGTGCTCCTGTGGCAATGTAATTTGCAAAAGACAGCATTTTAAAAAACAAGACACTTTTTAAAGGAGCCTTTGTTAAAACATAAAACCATGCTTCCCCAGTGATGTGTTTCTGCTTGGAGATCTAAATTTGCTTTCTGAGGCCCAGGCTTTGATCATATTCCTAGAAATCTGCTTCAGTGTTTTCCACCATCCTACTCCATGGAGTGACCAGGAAAGTGGCCAGGCTCAGGAATCCCTAGGATGCTAGACAGATCCCATGCCTGAGCTTAGTTTAGTGTGTTGGGCTATCTATCCTTTATGCATCCACTGAAGGTTGTGTTATGTTTACTTGGTGGATTAAGACATTCTCTTGTGGCTCTCAGTGTTGCTAGATCCCAGCACAATGTACCTGCTGACTGCCGGACACAGTTACTCATCCCAGGCTGAGCTGCCAGGGCTGTAACCACAGTCTGAGGATTCTGTGCTAAGTCTGAAGCAACTCAATGCATCATTGTACCTTTTCACAGTAAGTCGAAAATTCTGAGGCTGACTCTGTCCTGATTAGAAAATTCAAACTACAGATCCAAACAACCAAATATGGTTCTCACTAAAAGTATTGGGTGTTTACTTCAGATTTTCCATATTCTTCTGTGTTTCAGCCAAAGACTAGGGCTTATGTTTTCAGTAAATCAAAGCCTTAGACGTCGTTACCAGGGAAACAGTGATGATAGGTATCAACAGCCATTCAAGCATGCTCATTTTGGTACAAACAGGTCCATTTCTGACATTGTCAAAATTTATCTTAACACATGGGCTCTTAAATATTTAGATGATTAGTCACCTCTTAAAAAGATCAAATGTCTAGTGTGAAGACTGTAAGATAAGTCATGTTTAACCCATGTCACAGGAACTATGCATTTATTTTAAAGTGTCTTTGAAGCCGTTAACTGCATAGCCACTGCTTCCTCACACACAGAGGAAAAGGGTGGGGCAAGAAAGAAGAGTAAGATCGGAGGATGTGGACACCTTGGAAAAATGGAAGAGGATGAATGAACACCAGGACTCCTTACTCTGGGTTCACACGCACAGACCAAGCCTGGGCAGACCCTGAGCTTAATGAGGAGCATAGATGTCTCCTGAGGAAACCGTCACGAGTTTACTTGACTGCTGTTGGTAACAGAGACTTTGAAGATCCCTAGGATCGTGGATGGGAGGAATGAGGAGCAGAGACACTTCCCTCAAACCAGGAAACGGACACTTAACCACTTCTCCTTGCTCCTTTTTTCATTTAAGAATTTTAAAATTCATTTTACATGCCAACCAGGTATGGGAGTTCCCCCTCCCATACCTCCTCCCACCCAACCCCAACCTTCTCCTCCAAAAGGGTAAGGTCTCCCCTGGGGAGTCATCAAGTATATTCAGTTGAGGCAAGACCAGTCCCCTCCTCTCTACATCAAGCCTGAGCAAGGTGTCTCACTCTAGATAATGGGCTCCAAAAAGCCAGTTCGTGCACCAGGGATAAATCCTGATCCCACTGCCAGGGGCCCCTTAAACAGACCAAGGTACACAACTGTCTCCCACATGCAGAGGGCCTAATTAGGTCCCATGCAGGCTCCACAGCTGTCCGTCTAAAGTCTGTGAGTCCCACTAGCTTGGTTCAGTTGTCTCTGTAGATTTTCTCACCACAATCTTGACATCTCATGCTCATATAATCTCTCTTCCCTCTCTTGGACTGCACTCCCAGAGCTCAGCCTGGTGCTTGGCTGTGAGTCTCTGCATCTGCTTCCATCAGTTACTGGATGAAGGTTCTATGATGACAGGATATTTGCCAATGAGATTACCAGGGTTGGCCACCTCAGGCACCCTCTCCACTATTGCTAGTAGTCTGAGCAGAGGTCATCCTTGTGGATTCCTGGGAACTTCCCTAGCATTAGCTTCCTCCCTAACCCCATAATGTCTCCCTCTATCAAGAAACCTCTTTCATTGCTCTCCCATTTCATCCCTCCCCCAGCTCAACCATTCTGTTTCCTTTTATTTTCATTCCTCCTCCTCTTCCCTCTACTGCCATTACCCCAGTTCACCCAGGAGATCCCGTCTATTTCTCCTTCCTAGGGCAATCTATGTGTCCCTCTTAGGATCCTTCTAATAGCTAGCTTCTCTGGGTCTATGGGTTTGTGTCTTATTATCTTTTGCTTTACACATAGTATCTGTTTGTCTTTCTGGGTATGGGTTACTTCACTCAGGATGACATTTTTTCTAGTTCCATCCATTTGCCTATAAATTTCATGATGTCATTGTCCTTTACAGCTGGGGAGTACTTCATTGTGTAAATGTACCACAGTTTCTTTATCCATTCTTCAGTTGAGGGGCATCTAGATTTTTTTCCAGATTCTGGCTATTATGAACAATGCTACTATGAACATAGTTGAGTAGGTGTCCTTGTGATATGATTTAGCATCTCTTGGAAATATGCCCAAGAGTGATATCATTGGGTCTTGAGGTAGACTGATTCCTAGTTTTCTGAGAAGTTGCCATGTTGATTTCCAAAGTGGCTATACAAGTTTTCACTCCCACTAACAGAGAAGTGTTCCCCTTACTCCACATCCCCTCCAATATTAACTGTCCCCAGTGCTTTTGACCTTAGCTATTCTGACAGGTTTAAGATGGTATCTCAGAGTCTTTATGATTTGCATTTCTCTTATGACTAAGGATGTTGAGAATTTCATTAAATATCTTTCGACCATTTGAAATTCTTTTGTTGAGAAGTGTTTTGATCTCTATTTTCTTGAGTTCTTTATATATTTTGGAAATCAATCCTCTGTCAGATGTAGGGTTGGTGAAGATCTTTTCCATTCTCTAGGCTGTTATGTTGTCTTATTGACTGTGATCTTTGTCTTACAGAAGATTCTCAGTTTCTGAAGGTCCCATTTATTGATTGTTGCTCTCAGTGTCTGTGCTACTGATATTATATTTAGAAAGTGGTCTCCTGTATCAATGCATTCAAGACTACTTCCCACTTTCTCTTCTATCAGGTTCAGCGTAACTGAATTTTTGTTGAGGACTTTGATCTATTTGGACTTGAGTTTTGTGCATGGCAATAAATATGTATCTATTTGAAATCTTCCACATGTTGGCATACAGTTATGTCAGCACCATTTGTTGAAGATGCTTTGGTGTGTTTTTTTTTGTTTGTTTTTGTTTTTTTTAATGTACAGCTTTAATTTCTTTGTCAAAAAATCAGGTATTCTTAGGTTTGTGGATTAAGATCAGGCTTCAATTCAATTCCATTGGTCCATGTGTTGGTTTTTACGCCAATACCAAGTTGTTTTATTACTGTAGCTAATTAGTAGTGCTTAAAGTCAGGCATGGTGATACCTCCAAAAGTTACTTTATTGTACAGGATTGTTTTAGCTATCCTGGGTTTTTTGTTTTTCCACATGAAGTTGGGTATTGCTCTTTCAAGGTCTGTGAATAATTGTGTGGAATTTTGATGGGAATTACATTGAATCTGTAGATTGCTTTTGGTAAAATTGCCACTTACGTTGATCCTACCTACCCATGAGCAATGGAGGTCTTTCCATTTTCTGATATCTTTTTAAGTTTCCTTCTTCAAAGACTTAAACTTCTTGTCATATAGGTCTTTCTGCTTCTAACCACTTTCTTATAGATATTCTTAATTAATATTCTTGATTACACTTTTCCTTAATTTAAAGAATAATACTTCTGATGATTCCCTCATCTTTAAGCTTTCCCATGGCCTTGGCAGTACTCTCAGATGTCCTTCCTAGAGGAATAGACTCAGAGTCAACATTCTGCTAGTCAGTTCACTTCTAGCCCACTGAGATCAGAATTTGACACTATTCTGCATTATTGAAGCCCATTGGCGAAAGTCACCACACAGGGTCTTAAATGCCAGATGTAATATATTTTTGTGTTTTCATCTGCTTGTATTCACTATAGTATGTAACAATAGTTAACCGGCCCTTGTTTGAAACTCTTTAAAACACTTCCAACTAGGTCCCCTTCCTTCCCTCTTAATGTTTTTTCTATTGGTTTCTGCTGGGCTTACTGGAATCTCCCTAAAATGTCTCTGTGTCTTTCTGGACTTGCATTAAGGTCTGCTTCTATCTATATTTCACTCCTACTTGCCTTTCTGGAAGTGGATCTACATGTAGAAATGGATTACACTGAAAAGCACATACCCATGAAAATCCTTCCTTCTCCCAGGCCCTGAGTCTCCTATGCACATGAAGCCATAGATCCTGGTGAAATTGCCCTGTGTCATCTGATTTAACTATGATGGCTTGTGTCTCTTTCTACTCTCATTAGTCTCCACTACCCTTTGCCATATGTCCTCGTGTTGGTTTGGTAGCTGAGAGCATTCAAGAACTCATATCAGGTAATTATGTGAAGAACACTTGATTAGGGTTTATGGAATATGCTTGTGAACGCTATTAGAATTTCAATGTATTGACCAGCATTTGCTTACAGGCAGAGCAATGGTTTCCAAGGATATGCCAATGCCCTTGAGGTCTAGTCACCCCGCACGCAAAGCTTAGGAGAGAGTACAAGAGATGGGGTCACCTCTTGAGCCTAGCACTAGGATTATGAGAACAGGTAGGTGAGCAAGGTTGGGCATGTAGTATATTTTTTTTACACTTTTTAAATATATGAGATGGTGAGTCACCCAGTCTGTCAACAATGCACAAAGCAACATCCATGGCCTGTGCTAGAGCAAAGCTGCATCCTGTTCCCATCCTTTTAAAACAGAAAGTGACATTCAGTGCAGACTTAGGCCCATCACTACTCCATTAGAGATGGGGATGGGCTTATCAGGCCACACCCTCCCTAGGAAGCTGTAGGCAGTTAATGCTGCTGGAGGGAAAGGGTGTCATTCACTGGTGGTGTAGCACTTCTAAGTTGCCCTTGCTCAAGTAAATAACTCCCCACTCATGTTCACACAGGCAGCTATCTTTGGTTTTTTTTTTGTTGTTGTTTTGTTTTCGTTTTTTTTTTTAATACCATAAAAATAGGAGAGAAGTTTACTGGGAAGAAGGTGTTGGGCAAGAGAGGAAGAGATAAGAGTATTGTAGTGGGGACAGAAATATGATCAAAATACTCTGTGTGTGTGTGTGTGTGTGTGTGTGTGTGTGTGTGCATGCACATATGTATGTGCATGCACATATGTGTGTGCATGCACGTAATTGTGAAAGAAAAAGTAAAATTGTAAAAACTTAAAATATAAAAAGAAAATGACAGAAAATGTCATTGTTATATGAAGATCTGCTCAGAGACATATAGTCATTATACATAGTGGAAAACATAACGCTTTGCTATGCCACTATTTAATGGAAGTAATTCTCTTGTTTTTGTCTGTCTTGAATTCTGCCATAATTGTGATAGTTAGTTGTCAGATTTTAAATTTTGAAACCTGTTATAATTATCTTATGACAAAACTCCTCTCTCATCTACAAATTTATATTTGCACTTTAATAATGTTTTTCTGTAGTCTCACAAGGCACTTAAATGTCTGTCTTGAGAAAGATGGGTCCTCGCTTTCCCGGCCTTCCCTGCCAGCCTCCATCTCAATTCACCTGTGCTTAACTCAGGTCCTGAGGCTAAGTACACACAGAATAAATGGCTGTCCATTGGAGAAGGCACCCTATCTTACCCTTCAGTTCTACAGTGGGGTTAATTTTATTTCTAAGAAACCGAAGGATGAGAATTAAAGGCACCAGGACATCCTAGAAAACCAATCTCAGTTCAGAGACAGCACACATCTCAGGCACCTCTGTTCTCTGTGTGCTTCTACATAGAGTGTTTTATGTGAGACTCATACCTCTTCTCACGGTGCTTTTACACGCATGATTTCACGTGAGACTCACACTTCTGCTCACTGTGTGCTTCTACATACAGTGTTTTATTTAAGATTTACAGTCCCCACAATTCTCACTAACTGGGAAACACAAACGATAGAGAGGAAGAAGCACTATGGTAGTTGCCCCCACAGCATGGGGCTCAGCAAAATGGAAACCATCAATATATAGCGTGAGCCCCTGCAAAGGTGGGTTTTCCAACTCATTTATCTGTAAAGACTAGCTAGCTTTGAGGATCAGATTCAGGTCTTTGAATCTCACCTTCAGACATCATCAGATTCTTTACATCACCCTGTAGGTCTTGCTATCTCAGGTGAGCAATTCTGGCCAAAGGCAGGTGAATCTACGCTCTTGATGAGTCTCACTAGAATATACCCATGTCTGGCCCTTCCCATTTCAAGCTTTCTCTATCATTCATCTTCTGGAGGCAGTGTTTCTTGGGGGACTCCAGGGATACCCTCCTAGGTGGAGTCTCTTCTCTCTTTCCAGATCGTTGTTAGCACGTTTGCAAACCCTGGGTTTTATGACTGGAACCTTGTGATCTCACCTTGGCCTCCACCCTCATTCAGGGTCTTTACTTCTTTCATGCCTGATGTTTTTGCCTCTCGATTTTTCTAATTATAGAAATGAAATCTTATCTTTTCATCCTTCATTAGGTGATCACTTGGTGTGGTCATAATTCTTTGATTGTGTGAGTACCTCCTCCTTCCACAAACATCACAAGACAGTTTTCTGGGAATTATTCACATGCCTCTGGCATGTAGTTCCTGTGGTTCAATCTGCTTGCCTCCTCCTCCGCTCCTGTCAGTCAACACAAATATAAAACATAAAAAAAATGCGCAAAACCCTAAATTTATGTCTACGGTAGATAATTAAAGCCTATACTTTCTTACTTTGTATGGTAGGAGAGAGAGAAAGGGAGGGAGGGAGGGAGACTCAGAAGTCAAAGAGAAGGCTTAGATGACCCAATTTATGAAATCAATTAAAGTAAACTGGAGATCGTGAGGCTTCTTCAGTGAAAGGGTCAGAGGAAGAACTCACCAGAAGAAAGCAGAATTTCCAGCGTTCTAGATGAAATAAAAGAAAACATGGAAAACAAAGTTATAAATTAACTTCTCAAAGAAATCAAGGAATAAATATAAAGCTTTGAAGCAAAGAATAGATACTTGGAACAACAGTTAAAATAAAGATAATGTGAAAGTTTGTGTCCTGGTGGCCAGAGAAATGTTAGCCTGTTTGAGAAGAAAGGGCTGCTGAACTGAGTGAAGGTCAATCGAAATCCCGTGGGGAAGAAAACTCGCTCACCAAAACAGCAGGTGTGCTAGGCAAATTCCCTTCAGAGTTCAGACTTTCATAAACACACACACACACAAGTGTTACCTACTAGCTCTTCTTATGTGCTACATTTTTGAGAGTTGAAACATAATAGAATTGTTAAAATAGAATTGCATCAGGACAAAATCTTATAAAGTTAAAAAAAAAATCCTTTAGTCCCATGTAGGATTTATTTGGAGGTTGACTCAATGCAAATTCAAGTGTGAAGATACAGAGCAATACATTTCAGGACCAGTAATATTTTGTTCTTTTTGTAAATAAATTTTATATGACTCCAAGTGCCAGTAACTCATAATCATGAATTTTCTGGAATCACTAATTCACACTAATTAATAATAGCTTCAACTTGGATTTCTTCCCAGTTCCCCTGAAATGCTACAGTGGGTTTTTCCTCAGGAAGCAGAGTGGCAAAGCTGGCTGTGTTGTACCTTGTCACAGGGCATGACACTCTACCACTATTATACAAGGAAGCAAAAATATTTCTCTGCTAATGTCAGCACACTTTATGCTCAAAGAATAGATGTGCCATGGGAGTGGCAACCCAAGAGAAGAGAAAACTTAAAAGTTAAAGTTTGGGGATGGACCCCCACACACTCAATGTGCCTTCTTGTAATCAGGGTGACTTCCTCATTCAAAGTCCAGACTCAATGTACATCTTTGATAAATGAATGGCTTGGAAAATATAAGTAACAGGATTTTACTTTGGGGGGATGTTATATACAATTTGATATCTTGGAAGCACTCAAAGGCCAGTGACAATATCCATGCTATATTTTATCCCCCATCCCACCCCAAACCAAAATGGCAGGATTCCAGGGACCGAATGTCAAATGTTAATCAATGCTGGCCAACACTTCCTGATTTACAATCCCTCCCCCCTACACAAATAATTCTAAGGAGTAGAGGAACAGGGAAGAGAGAAACAAAATGACGCTTTTTCTTCTATCCTAGATCATCGGGGCACCAAAAAGGCCTTTCCAATTCTGCTGTACAGGCTGTACCAGGAAGCTAAACTTTTCTGGTTGTTACAAAGAAATACAGCTCTGTTCTCTCCAATCCTGGCCTTTGTCCTCAGGTCTGTGTAGGCCTCTCAGCGTTGGCATATTTCCCCAGTAGAGGAGACACAAATTACATGGTTTCTGAAGTCTTGCCTCAGAATGAGATCCAAACTTATATAAAAGATAATGTTTCCTGGGAAGGCCATGAATGGCCCCACTGTATTCACAGGAAGGCACTTAGGTGTTCCGGTGCTCAGTCAGCCACGCCCCCAAATAACTCAAGCAAAGAGGCACACCATAAAAGCTTCCCATTGGAGTTGCTTTGGAGAAATTGTTTGGCAAGGATTGAAGTATTTCCAGTTCTCACACTGGTAGAGCTGACAGCATCTGGTTGAAAAGTCTTCAACAAACTCGGCCCTTTAACTCAACTTCTTTAGCTGTGGTATTGGGTGCTGAAACCATGACCGAGATTCTACCCAAGTGCTCTGGTCAGAGCTGCCTGATGCTATGGAGGGAGGTACGTTGACCCAGTCCCCACCAAAATTTATATATCTTAGGGAGAATTTCATTGAATAATCTCATCAAGAGTACTTGAATCTGAAGATGTCTAATAATAAAAACTACTTTTATAGTAGTTTACAATGTTGATATTTTAATTCAATGTCCCAGTAAAATTTCACTTATAGAGGCAAGACTTAAGAGTGAAGGACTGGAATTTTGAATTAAGTTTAAGTTAACAGACAAAGTAATGGGTTTCATTATGGGGTTTCCTTGCATATTTTATTCTTATCTCCCTCCTCTCTGCCTCCCCCATCACACTAATACTACTTGGTCTTATAATAAGAACCTGGAGCTAGATATTGGGGGAAAAGTGAGAGATCAGAGAGACAGAGGAACAAGCCACAGCCACCTCTCACCCAGCTGCTCCTCAGGAATCCTCAGACTCAAAGTTTCTTCCTTCTCAGCAGAAAGGGAAGGGAAGCAAGCACAAGAGAAGGACTGAGCTGCTGCCTCCTCTTTCTCTACCCAGCTATCTGACTTCCTCCACCAACTTTCCTAACGCTAGGATTAACGGTGTGAGCCACCACCGCCTAGCTCTGTTTGGCCTTGAATTCACAGAGATCCAGACAGATCTTTACTCACTTCCTGACCTTCATGGCTAAATCTGTGGGTAGCTCTGTCCTCTGATTTTTCTGGCAAACTTTATTAGACACACAATATATTACCACATTTCCTCATCCTCCTGGGCCCCCCACTAGTCACCTTTCTTCCCACCCAATAATCTCTCTTCTGCTTTCAAGTCACAAGTACTCAGTTATTTTTGCCACTTCACTCCCAGCCCCCTTTTAAGATCTGCACAATCTGCACTCATGGTCCCCTTTCTAGTCAC
This sequence comes from Phyllotis vaccarum, assembly GCA_033318265.1. Taxonomy (NCBI): domain Eukaryota; kingdom Metazoa; phylum Chordata; class Mammalia; order Rodentia; family Cricetidae; genus Phyllotis; species Phyllotis vaccarum. The sequence goes on along the minus strand of JARWLC010000005.1, from coordinate 45,487,679 downwards.
ACACACACACACACACACACACACACACACACACACACACACACACACACACACACACGATTCCACCTATAGGAGAAAACGTGTTATGTGTCTCTGAGTCTGGTTTAATTTTCTTAACAAATAAAACATTTTAAAACATGGCCCCAGAGTTCTTTGAGACTCTTAAGAAGACTTTATGATTTGTTGCCTAATCAGATCAGAGAGACATGATGCTATTCATCCTTAAGATAGTAACCATTGGCTTCCCCTTTTGGGATAAAAGGCCTATGCTATGAGGAAAACATGCAGAAAGGAAGCAAAACCCCAATATCACATTCCTTGACTCCCCAAGTGAGTGGTACTAATTTGCCAGGAATGTAAAAATGCCATAATAAAAGTAGGTCCATAAGCCCCAAACCATTCCCCAATGGACCTTCATATTGAGTAGATAAGTTGATCTCAGTAAACCTGACAAGATTCCAGATTAACAAGGAAAATAATTTGTTATTTTAAGTGTTTAATTTTAGAGTGGTTGCCATACATTATATAACCAGCACAATTTGCAACAATATATCTTCAGGCCATCTAATGATTAAACATGATTACTCCTTAATCCAGTACCAGCTCTGAAATACAGGGAAACAAACTGATTTTAGAAGAAACAGCAAACATACATTAGAGTTTGGTATTCTACAGCAGAATAAAATCAATATCCTGACAAGCTTAAGATTCAATATGATTATTAATAAAAACTCAACACCGGAGGCCAATTCAAATGACAATGTTCTCTCTACCAGTGATTTGTGTTGATGTTACCTCTGACATTTGCCTTCAATTGCAAGCCGTGGGCTGGTTTTATGGCTTACCATCTTTAGAACATTAGATTACTTGAAAGAATTGTAGCAACATAATCATAAAAATGTCCAACCTGGGATGGAATGCATCAATACAAAGAAACCTGAGTTAATAAAGTATTAGAAGACCCGAAAAACCTATTACAGCACTTCTCAAGTCCTTACAGCAAAGATAAATCCACAGATTTACCTGTTTGGCAGACAGGTAATGAACTTCAACAACATGCCAAATGTCCTCAAGCTGCCAAACAAACGCCAAACAAGAAAATCGGTGGACACCGCCAAACACCACTGAGCATCTTGGTGCATTTTGTGGAGCTGTGACAGGATACCCTTGGCTGGGTGATTTATAAAGAACTGAACTTCATTTCTCCTGGTTCAACAGGCTGGACACCCCTAGAAATCAGGCACCAGCAAGTTGGATTGCTGAGAGCTGTAGTTGTCACAGAAGGGAGCCCTGCCCTTCACAGTGGAAGAGTAAGACCCTCAAGACGGCATGAACCATCTCTTACCATTGGTGACTTCTATGTGTTGAGGAAACACTCACTTTCTCCTTTTCATCCCAGATAGGCTCAAATAGCCTATTTTCATCCACAAAGCATCTCCACCTGAATACTCAAGGAAACTAGGTTTATGGCAATAAGCTACCCATTTCCCCAGTCAGAAGCTGACTACAAATGCCCACACACTTGAGAGTGGAGATTGAGAAAGCTAAGTTCCCTGATAAGGGTGATACACAGCACATTATCTATTCAGTGTGGTGGCATCTGTTATTTTGGAGCCACTTGCTAGCGGTTCATCCCTTTTGACTGGTAACAGCACTCAGATTCTCCCTGTAGGAAGTGCTATTGTGTGGACATGTTTGCTTTGTGCCCAGGCCTTGTGGGTGGCACATTCCCCTCTGTCCTTCACAGCTAAGGCAACCGGAATAGAGTTAGGTAGAAGACGTATGTTAGGAACATGTGGGAATTCTTTATAACTCCTATAAGTAAAGAATACTCTCTTTCACAAGAGATTGCAAGACTAGGGTAAAGCTTCTGGGGAAACCAGGAGCCTGGCCCTAAGTGACTACAGTGCATGGCCGAGCAAAGCCATGGAGAGACTCCTGAGGTACTGTGGGAAAGGGCAGGACATAGGAGTTAAGACTTCCCCTCTCATGCCAAAGTCTTCTGAATGGAGTTTTTATCATTTGTAACAGAAGTTTCCTGAAACAACTAGCCTATCAGGTGATCCTCTGTTGGGCTAAGAGAAGATATTTGAGAGAATTATGTGAAAGAGAAGCTGAAGAAGAGCCTGAGTGGGGAGAGTCCCTAATGAAGGTGTTCTTGAGAGTCTACAACAAATGGAAGGGCCCTAATGCTTTGTCACCCACCAGAGCTAGTAAGGAATAATGGAGACCAGTGATGCATGCTCACTGCTGGAAATGCTCTTTTCTTGTGCCTGGAGTTGCTTTCCATCTATGCATAAACTAGAAGTATCACTTAATAAAATCTAAAACAATTTAAGGTGTTTAATGAATGTCTAACTGCTACTGCAATCAACTTTCACTACCACTCATGGGTCTCATCATTATTCTCCTGGGAGAGATGGCAGGGCCATAACCTGAACTTTGAAGGGACACGATTTGGACCTATTTACCGATTCTAGATTTAGAGGTCTCTTCACTATTCAACCCAAAAGGAGAAAAAAAAGTGGGTACTCTTTTCATATACCTCACGTGCAAAGCATTTTCCTTAAAATGAAATAATTTAAAAAATTAAAAATCCTGGATGTGGTGGTGCACACCTTTAATTCAAGCTCTAGGGAGGAAGAGGAAGGTAAATATCTGTGAGTTTGAGGCTCACCTGGTCTACAGAGTGAGTTCCAGGTAGCCAGAGCTACACAGTGAAACCCTGTCTCAAGCAAGGAAGAATATATATATATATATATATATATATATATATATATATATTATTTATTATTTATATATATAATATATATATTAGAAAAGAATGAGCTATCCAGCTCTTATTTAAATCTGTGTCAGCTCGGCGTATAGATAGTAAAAGTTTCAATCTCAGGACTGACAAAGTCCTGCTTTGTCTCTCACTGAGACAACCAGGTAGTATTTAAACACTATTATTAGATTGTTTTGCCTTGCTCAATATAGGAACACCTCCCCTCTTGAGATGAGGCGGCCTGAAAGGGAGTCAGGGACTGCCAGAAGAATTAAAAGGAAACTTATGAGTTCCCTCTTACAGCCTAGTTAGGAATTTATGCAGGACAATAAATTCGAGAGGTCACAGTAAGGGCATGCTATGCTACATCAACTTCGCCCCATTTAAGCAAGGAGTGGTCTAGGAGGATGGAATCATGGCTTGTAGAGTAAACTGTCTGGGAACAGAAGTAGGAGTCCAGGCAGTCCCGTGATATCCTGATGGGGGAGGGGGGGACAGAGTGAAGAGAAAGTGGAAAGGTCAGAAGCTGAGATTCCTTGGAACTGATGCAGAGCTAGGTGGCTCCCTGGAGAGGTTGAGAATTTCCTTTAGGCCCAGGGCTCCTGCCTGCCTGCTCTTGACAGCTGAGGCCCAGCAGAGTTAGGGGAGTGGAGAGTGGCCAAGCAGGAAACGGATGTCTGTACCATTTCTGTGAGTCAATGAGTTGGTAAGTATAGGTCCTGAAAAGATGGAGACAGAGAAGGGACAACACAAATAATCCTTGGACCAGGAACATGTGGTAGATATGAAAGGCCAGAGTGATTTAATTGTCAGAGAAATCCAAGAGCAAGAAGCTAGAATAAAGAGGCCCTGGACCAGAACAAACCACGGGGGAAAACAAAGAGGCCATCAGCTACTGGAACCTAGAGAAAGCGAGCTCAGCTATATCCAGTAGGATCCGCTTGACCTCTCTGAGGGTCCATAACCAAGCTCAGGGTCTCAGCTCCACATGTCCTGACATTAAGAACCATTCTTCCATTACCCAAGTGCCACCCATGAGAGTTTCAAGAAAGAAAGATTTAAAACCCCAAGCAAGTATCCCAAAGCAGTCAGTGGTTTAACTAAAGCAAAACGAAGTATCAAGTCATATTAGACTAAGATTAGTCTGTGTGGAACTCCTACCCACTAACTGATACTGTCTCAGGAATTTATATTCTCTTGCCCAATATCTGTACTAAGTTCCTTCAGGGGTTTTCTGTTCCCCTTTTTCTTCCTGCTATAGAGTAATTTGATATCTTCCTTTGGAACTTTGCTCTCGAGGCTTTACTAATCATGATGTTCACCTGAAGAAAAGATTTAATATATAGATCACAAAGTTTATATTAAAACTCACAGTACCACTGGGTAAAAATTTCTAAGAAGAGTCTGGGAACCTACTTCAAATTAGTTGGCAAGTGAGAGTCCATCTTAGCATCAACAGGCTAAGTTTCATCAGATGAGACTTCCATGTAACATGTTGGTCCTGGTAGGCCAGCACTGGCAATGTCAGGAGCTATCATAGTAAACATGCTGCTATGCTTTTTCAAATGTACTTCTGCCTAATTGTATTTCTTCTTTCTCAAGTGCTTAGGGTCTATGTGTCACCACCTCCTGATCGTGATCACACAGGACCAAACCAAAATCTACCAATCTGACTAAAATTGTTAAGTAAACCCTCTATTCTATGTCAGATAAATCAATACAATTGATTCCATTGGATGACTAAGTCCACACTGGATATAGCTATTGACATTGGATGGGATGGCTAGAGCTGCTGGATAGAAAAAAGTTAGTCCCCTCCTCCTTTCTGGTAAGGCACGGGTTGTTCTTTCTCTACCCAGCTGTGAATAGGGACATGTACATTCATGTCAATCTGAGGGTTGACCTTTTGGCAGAAGCTAAAGCTCACCCAAAAAATGTGTCAAGCACTATTCCAAACAGGACAAAAGCATATGTTCATATCCAATCTAGAATCTGGAGAAAATATCAGCATAATGGCCATAACAATGGTAATTTCTGGTAAAGACAAAAGATCGCAAGTGCAAGGCTCAGTGAAAGCTGCAGACGGAAGAGTCTGAGGCACCACAGATGAAAGGCAATCAGGACAAGACCAGGGGGGTGGCACAGAGAAGCTAGTCTAGTGAGCACTGGCCTGCACCCAGCAAGGCCTCTGTACACAGACTGTGGAAATGTGGGCCAGAGGATGAGTAGGGTGTATTCCCTGTCTTCCCATGGCAGCAGTTTCTAGGCTTCACAGGAAGCAGCCTGTGTTTAATACAGGCCTGCAAGATACCTGGAGCTAACCACTGCACTGCCACCTAGGACCAGTGTTCAGGAAATGAAGTGTTTGGACTCAATTATTGGATATTTCATGTGAATTGAATTATTGAATCATTTGTGTGATTTAATTTTGGGGGGGGGATTTTTATTTTAGCACTTTCCAAGAAAGATTTGAGGTGAATTTGAGGCAGAAAGTTCCAGGTGAGGGTTTGTTTTAAAGAAGATCATGGAAAGTAAAGCTTAGAACCAAGATGGTGGACACAGTGGGAGCCTGAGGAGAAGGGAATGGAGTGGGGCCTGGAAGCTGAGAACAGGAATGAAGCAGGGGCACTTCTACCTGTCCTGAGGGCAAGTGGAATGGACACAGATACCATGAGTGGGCACGAAAAGTGGACCCCACCAGAGTCATTTGAAAAACAAAATCTTAAAGCCTGGCTTGGGCAAACACAGGATGAGCCCTTCCTGGTCAGTCTGCTGTTTCAGATTTGGTGTAGGCCACTTGGGACATCACCTACTGAGAAGGAAAATACTAGGTGATGGTGGCAAGGAAGTCACCCAGAGCCCGTCTGCTCGGAGATCCCGTCTGAAGGTCACTAACAGCTAAACATCAGAGCTGGGAGCTTAAGTGTCAACCCCAGGAAGCAAGAGAACAAGTTCCTGCGACTTTGCTCCAGGCTTTAAATTCTTCAATGTGTAATTAACAGAGATGGTGAAGTGATTGTGTCCCACAGATTCAACCCATGATTCAATTCTGAATTGGGCAAGAAGGCACTCACCCAGAGAAGCCTCTTTCTTCCAGAACGAAGACTCCTCTGATGATCTGTCTTGCACCAGTGGCTCCGATCTTCCTCAGCTCCCCTCTGCCAAGCCAAGACTCATGACCTCCCCCCAAATCCAAAATCCCTGCTGGAGGTCATTCACCAAGAAGGAGACCGTGTGGGAGCTCAGCTCTCAGCTCTGCTAGATGTAGGTGATACCTCTCCATCACACCAACGCATCCTTTTATCCTATGCTTCTGGAGTTCTGGTGGAGGAATTGTTTTGTCTATGACTAGCAGAAAATTCTATGGGAATAGGACAGTGGGTACAGGATAGAGGATGCCCATTCCAGTGTTGCCTCTTCCTGCCAAAGAAGGAGTGGGAAAGAGATAAGGCATCGGAAAGTCATGCGCAAAGCATTTAGTTATTATGACACAGAATCAGCTGAAGGGCATTCCAGTCTCCCCAACCCTGAAAGAATTAAGCTGTGAAGGGATTTTCTTGGGTAATCTAGGCCACTGTGAACAGCACAGAGGAAACTGCATCCCAAAGGAAGGCATGAAACAAACTAACCAGACCTCAGTCTAACCTGTGGGCCTCTAAATGACTTCAGAGAGACACAGAATTCCTTTCTATAAGGAATTTTAAGGCCGGTGGTATTAGCAATATGAGTGAATCGGTTCATTATTTAGCCTCCCCAAGACTTGTCCTAGCTAAGTTCCAGTACCTCCAAAGCCTGATAGCATAGATTGCTAAGGCCTGTGACAAGGGGACCCTGTTCCCTGCTTTGTTGTCTCAATGCTCTTTGAACTCACTGGTAAACTCTGAGCAGACAACAGGAAGACTGTCCAACGAAATTCTACTTCCCTTAGCGGCTCAGCGGGGCCTCTGGATTTATTGGGAGGTCATAAGTCCGGACATAGCAGAGGGTAGGGCTGAAGAAGAATGGAGTCACTGGTGCAAGACATAGCATCAGAAGAGCATCTTCTTTCAGCAAAGAAAATGCAGCGTCTCCGGGTGAGTGAGTGCCCTCTTGCCCAATTCAAAACAGTCGTAGGTGGAATCTGTGGGGCACAATTACATCACCACCTTTGCTACACATCAAAGATTTTGAAACTTGGAAAAAAAAATCACAGAACACAAAAGTAAGGCAGAAGAGGCATAACCGGTAGGAAGACGACTTGATTCAGCCTGAGAGGAGCTTTGAGGGAGAGACGGCAGTACAGATATTCTGAGACCATCTCTAGAAAGCAAAAATCAATGAGGAAAGAGGTGAGGAGAGCCTGGTCAAATAGGGTTCTCCTTGCTCCTCCATCATCACGGTCAGTCTAAAACTTCACTTGCCGCTAATGAACATTTAACATATTTAACAAATAAAAATATGGCAGTGTCTAACCAGTCACAGTGGCTAACGGAAGAAGTCTGGTTTTAGACACCATTAGATTATGGCATCAATGGTCTGGGTGAGAAAACTAAGAGGCCAGCGTAGGAAATGCTGGCACGGTTGGGTAGGGTGGTAAGGAGTGAAGTGAATTATAGGGTATAACTGAGAGGGGTATCCTAGAAGCACAGATAATGGAAGACAGGAAGTATGGAAGATGGTGGCAAAGCTGTGAGTCTTCATTCTAGAGACAATGGTTGTCCCCTTACCAGAAACGAGGAATTCAGTGAAGGCTCAGACTGGTAAGGAGAAAAATACAGAATTCAGCAAAGGCACTTGAATTTGATGAACAAGGGGGAAACAAAAGAGGTTTCCCAGCCCCCTTGGGATTGAAGGGTGGAGCTTCAGAGGGAAGTGGGAGATAAGGTGAAGAACTGGGTCTTCTCTTCAGGCTCTCTCTGCCAAGAAGAAAGAATGAAGCTGCTGGACTGAGAGCTTAATACTCTGCTTCTGTTCTTCACTGAGGTGTTTTGATTGTTCGTGGCCCTTGGAGGAAGGTGAGAGAGTTCTGTAAAAGGCATAGTGTAGGACCTGGACCATATAGCTGAACTGAATTCAGCAAAGTTAAGGAGGGCAGGAACAAGGTGGACTGTACCTAGGGCATTCCTTACCCACCAGAGAGATATGTTGTTTAAAGTCCTTGAAGTCTATTTACAAAGTAATATAGATAAAATGTTATATAACATAAAAATATAAATAAAATATTCTCAACTATCACCAGAGCATGCAAGAAAAGTCAGGGCCCTAACTAAAGAAGCCCAATAACTTTTAGCAGAAAAAAAAAATGTTTTTTTACCTCTAAGAACACAAGAGAACATAGATCCAAAACTGGTTTTGTTGTTGTTTTTGATGTCACAAACCTGAGCTCATCAAATAACATGTTCTTGTGTCTTGTCCACTAGCTAGAGACAAAATCTGCATCAAAATCTCTGGCTAGCTCGTGAATCTTTCTTCATATAAGAACTTAGCTTGTGTTTCACACAAACGTCACTCCCAGCCATTCTACTACACATACCATGTATATATAGTAAGACCATTTCCTTCTCCTGACTTCTACATTTCAAGTATAAAAGGAAAATCCAGCAGTGACCTACGCTGTGCCCTGTAGCCAGACTCCCTCTGTCTGAATTCCAGTGGCCCATCTTGGTTTTCTGCAGTTACTGTAGCAAATTACCCAAAATCTGGTGCCTTGGAACAGAACAGATGTACTCTCTCACATCCTAGATGCCACAGATCCTAAGCAATGGCATGGCAGAAACTTCCCTTACTGTTCCTACCTCCCAGTGGACTTAGATGACTTTAGGCTTTTGGAGGCATTGTATTATCTCCATGAGACTCTCTTCCTCACTCTGTGTGTCATTCTCTCATGAGTATGATGTCATCAACTCCAGGTCTTCAACCTAGTACACAAAGACCTTTTCCTGAAGAAGGTCACATCCACAAAACCAAAGTCAGACTTCGGTAGTTACTTTTCAGATAAGACAAAATTTAACCCACTATGGGTGTCATTATCAGTTATGTGACCTTGGACCATCATGCTACCTCTTAGTGTCTTTCTTTCCTCATACAGACAAGAAGTTAGCATAATAGGAAAATAACATAAAGTTAGAATCTGCTGACTGATAAATACATGACTAAAGCAAGTCAGTCACCTCAGTGCTTGAGACACCAGTATTAGCTGTTGTTATCTGCGTGGTATAGTTTCTGAAAGAAGCAAAACTCCAAAGTCAAGGTCAACACTGCTCTCACACACTCACACTCCACCTTCCTTGTTTATCTCACTTCAGGTACAAAATCCTTAAGAAACAAACAGAAAAATATTTCAACTGCCATGTCATGTCTATTTTCTTAAGAGACTGAGATACTGTGAGGGTAAGACCTGTAGTTCATTGCTGGGTTAGAACCTGAACTCTGGTAGTTTGGATGTTAAATACACAACCCATTGTGGTCCTGTGCAAACTCAAGCAAGCTAATTCATGTTTTTATGACAAAATGTCTTTCTATAGCCAACATTTATCTACCTACAAATGAAAACTTAGATAAATACTTTGACTACAACATACCCATGGCAGATTATATAAAGAGATAAAAGAAATGAGAATGGATGAAGCAAGATTAGAAAAGAGAGAGAAGAAATATATGTATTAAATATGTAAATATGATTAAAATGTAGGCCTTATTGCTGTATCTCCTTTCCTTCAAGTTCTTAATATATACTTTTTTCTTAGTATATACTTAATATTTGAGTGTTTTGTTCAACAAGTTTCCAGACAGCTCTTTTTCCTTCTTAACCTCTTTCTTCCTTCTTTCCTTCCTTCCCTCCCTTCCTCCCTTCTTTCCTTCATTTCTTCCTTCTTTTTGAGGCAATTTCATACATCCTAGACTGGTCTTCCTATGTAGGCAAGAATGACCTTCAGGTTCTGACCATATTACCTCCACTTCCCGAGTACTGTGACGGTGAATATATACCCTCATGGTGGTCCATAGGCAACGTTTTAGACAAGTCATTTCAGATGTGTTCCCTGGTCCCCTCCGGTTGTATGTGTTAGGAAAACAAGCAAATGTTTATTGCTCACCTGTGATGGTTAACCTTGGTTTTCAATTTGACACACACAGGAAAAGGGAACCTCATTTGGGGACTTGCTTCCATCAAACTGCCCTGTGGCAAGTCTGTGAGGTCATTTTATTGATCACTAATTAATTCAGGAGGGCCCAGCCCACTGTATATATGTATACATATGGCAGGTAGGACAGGTAGGCCTGAGTAGTATAAGAAAGATAGTTGGATCTGAGTCTGGAATCAGGCCAATAAGCAGCATTCCTGCATAGTCCCTATTTTGGTTCATGTCCTGACTTCTCTCAATGATGGATTGTGTCTAACCTGTAAACCAAATAAACGGTTTCCTCTCTGAGTTGCTTTAAGTCATGGTCTTTATCCCAGCAGCATAAACCACATTAGGACATCTTCTAAGCCTTCTTATCAGTCTTGCTCGGTGGCAATTACCATTGTCACAACCTGGTATAGTTTCGTTTTTGTCACCAAAAATTCAACTAAGGGAGGAAATATTTATTGACATTGGGAGTTTCAAAGCTAGTTTTGGCTCTGTCATGGTTGGTTATGTTGAACCAAAAAAGTAAGAGAAAAACATGATAGAGAAATCTTCTTGCTCCAAGGCAGCCCAGCAAGCAGATCGAGTAAGAAGATGTGGGCCCTAAACAGCGTTGAAGGACAAGCTCCCACCAGGACCTACTTCCTAACCAGCTCATTCTCCTATGATCCCACCAATAGATCAAACTATCGATGAAGTTAAAACCTTTGTGATTCATTACCGCTCAGAGGCCCAGCAGCAGGCAGCCAGACCTTTAACACGGGGGCCTTCTTAGAATGGAACACATCCTTATACATTTTATTCTCAAAATATGAGACATGAATAATTAAGGGATAAAATGTGAGTAAATACAGGCATTCCAAGCTCCTTTGAAAATTAGATTCCTACTGCTTGAAGTCATTTTAATAATCTTGTGGTTTATTCTATAATGTATTTTCCAATTGCTCACAGAAGCCCCAAGATACAAATACAATCCAATCATTCAGCAAAATTCTCTAAACAATAGAGAATAGTAATAAAATGGAAGCTAGCAAAATCTGGCTGTAACCCACATTGAGGTGATTCTTTGCCCTTCTTTGGCATTTGCCTTGAAGAGACTGGCCTCTGGGTGAGGATTAATTAAATCCCACAACTGGGAAGAGGGGCAAAATTCCAGATGAATGCAATTAAACTCTGTTATAAAGCACCTCTTTATTCAAGGCTGGGTTATACCTGGGTCAGATTATGCCTCTGTGTGTATGAGAATGTAGAAAATGCCTTTCCCCTAAAACCTTGAATGCTCACAGCACAAGGTTCTCTTTTGTCCACGAAGACTGATTGAGTGTTTGCCTCCCCCCCACCCATACCTCTCAGTTCTCAGGTCCCAGGTGAGGTCTATGTAATCCTACATGTAAAGTGTTACAGAATTTGGCAAAATGATATTGTAATTAACTTCCCAAACCCAACTGGGCCTCATTCCTCCAGTCTCTCTTCAATCAAAGAATTGAACAAAATGTTCTCTGTGCAGTGGGAGCTGCTACAAGCAAGCATTATTAAGAGAGTGGCTTTTCTGTCTTCAGTACAGGATTTTACTTTGTTTTATTCTTGGAGACTTTATTTGTTTAGAGATGAAATTCCTCTTTAAGTGTATCTTGAGGTCTGCACGACATATTTCCTTAAGGAACTGGACTCAAGTGCTCAAAGCAGGAAATGGTCAAATAATCTGTCAGATAGTATTACCAGGGCTTTGAGCCACAAAGCATTTGAACAGGCACTTTTGGTGGAACATACCTAGCGACAGTAGCCCTGTGTCTTCCTTTCCTCAAGCAGTCGTGTCTCATTTCCTCTCTGCCAATCTAAGTCTGACCCCACCTCCTGCAACTCACCCGTCAGATTCTGTTAGTATCGTCTATTCTGTGCAGAACTTCTGCTTCTCAACTTCATGGTGACATCTAAAATTGTCCTCACACTCTCTACCAACCTGGAACAGGGACAAAGTACAAATTGAATCAAAGGCACAGCAATGTGCAAGTAAAAATCAAATCACATCTACCAGTTGATCTGACATGGCTTCAGACAAGCTTGGACTGACTGAGCCAGCTGAACACAAAGAAACTTAGGTGTTTTTTTTTTTTTTCATGAATTTCTTTAGTGTGTGCGCATGCTCACACACACAAGTCTGTAGACACAGAGTGTGGAAGTCAGAGAACATCTTGCAAGAGTTGCTTCTCTCTTTCCACCATGTGCTTCTGGGGGGCAAGCTCAAACTACTGCGTTTGGTGGCCAGTCCCTTTACACACTGAGTCATCTTGCCATTGCATATGGAAATTTAGACAGAAACATTCTGGAAAGGTGTCATGGAAGCCAAAAACTTCAGGACATGTTTTCTATGTGAAAATCTGAAGGACTGGAGATACTGGCTGCATGAGAAAGGGTCAAAGGAGGGGCAGGAAAACCTACTCAGAAAGCTCCTTAGAATGGCATAAGCCCAAGAACAGGACCTATGAGCATGCAATTTACAGCTTAGCTGAAGGGGCCATGAGTCCAAAGTGTGAGCTTTACCGAAAGGCTTTCCAGAAAGTTAAAGAGCAAATTTATCCTTGTAAGGAGAACTGATTTGTTTACAGTCAGTGTTGAATATTACAGCCCCTCAGACAGCCTCTATGATTCCATTGATAAAACAATAGATGGTATTTCTACATCACCAATCTCTAAAGACCTATTAGTAGTAATTGTTATACTTCTCACATGAGGGCAGAGTCATAAAAGTGACATTGTAGAAGTTGTTCCTGAGCAAGAAGCTACTACAGATGTAGTAGATGACGCCTACAGGTGGCTCCAATGGCAAGAAAAGAGCAGGTCAGAAAGGATCTGACCTGGGGCTGACATTTGAAGGTCAAGCATGAGAAGGAGCTGTGTGCTACTATACAACTGCAGTGCCTGATCCCGAGGATGGCAGCAGCTGCAACCCCAGAGTGCAGATCTCTTCTTCAGGGTGAGCCCATGGAGCTCCTCAGGCAGATGCATAAAGAAAACCCCTCTTAAGCAGTGTGTCCACAGAGGACACAGCAAGCTCTGAAGCTCGTGGAGGGGATGAGGTCAGCAAAAGTCAAAATGGAACTGGAATTCTTCAGAGCTGATGCCTCTGTCTCCACAATCCTGCTGCTCAAGGAGTTCTGAGCTACTGGAGCAGAAAGCCCTTGCTCATTCCCATCCCAGGGAGTCTCCTTTCTCAGGATCTGGTCCACTGAATGTTGCTTCTCTCATTACTGGCTGCCCGAGGAGTTTAAAGGCTTTGCCAGAGGCCTTCATCTCATATATCCTTGCTTATTTCCTAGGGCATAAAAATGCTGGATTGAATTTACTAACAGCAAATCCATGTGTGTGTTCTTGGTCATTTTTACCCAGACAAAAGCCAGAGCAACACCAATAAATTAATTTAATTTTTTCATTAATCCCCAGAGTACTTGAGAGTTTTATCCTTCACAGGAAGTTGTGAGTTTTATTGGGGTGTATTGGCTTGTGGGCAATAGTTGAAGTCGCTTCCTTAGATGCCACACAATGCAGTTGCTCTCTCTCTTACCTCGGAGGTTATTGTTGCAGTGTTTGAAAATGGGAGGCTCCATCCTCCATGATGGAGGCAAGAGCTGAGAGACGTCAGTTTCAAGCTCCTTCATCTCCCATCACCTTCTTCCTTCAGACTCAGCTTGGTCCAGAAGCAGTTGGAACTGCATACCGTGAGCCGAGTTTTCTCTGAGGGTATCCCTTCCAACTGTACACACACACACACACACACACTTCAGATGTGTGTATTATACATGATCATATGATACAATAAACAGTCAAAACTGGTTAAAAATTGCTAGAGGAGGTAAGAATGCTTGCCATTTATCAAAATGTTAATAATGATAAGATATTTTGATAAAGGACATGCAAAACAAATCAGAAAATGCATCCTTCTTTTGTTTTTTATTCATTTCTTAAAGAAAGGAAGAGTACACCACTCTCCCCCATTTTAAAGACAGTCGATCAAAACTAAGCAGATTAAAAGTCAGTGCTAAACAAAAAGAAAACATATATCTCCTTTGAAACTTGGTTTGCAGGAGTTCCTCATCTTCGCCGAGGAAAAGGCATGCTTTATGTAAGCCTCAGATCAACACAAATTCGAATGTTCATTTTATAGAATTGAGAAGTTTTTGCACCTCAATAAGCCTTTCCTGAGTAAAAATCCAAATTAGACCAAGTTAAACCAAATCAGAAAAAGCCCAGATTTAATGGGTACAGAGCAAAGCAATCTTGGGTGACCCCTGGAAAGCATGGGGAGAGTCACATGGCAGATATGGTTACCTGGCCTTAAGTAAACTGTAGGTGTGGCCTTGGGCAGACCCAGTGAAGGGTTGACTTTTGGCAGGCTTTCTTGGGGTCAGGCAGGGATCTGGAACTTGAGGGCAGCTCTAGGGGAGCGGCCACTGGTGGCCTTTTAGGGGGCGGGGTCTGGGGAGAGAGGTTGGGCATCCACTCAAACATTCTAGACTCTTATGTGATGTGGGTGACAGGGGCTGAGGTAGAGCTTCTGCCAGAACAAGAGAGTGTGGTGCCACATGAAAATGGCCACCCAAAGTAAAACAATTGTGTCAACAGACATAAAACTTAACTTACGGGCACAGAGAGAGAGAGAGAGAGAGAGAGAGAGAGAGAGAGACAGACAGACAGACAGACAGACAGACAGACAGAGACAGAGAGAGAGAGATTGTCTCTACTCTCTGGCAATGGGAAAAGTTTGTACATTTGTACCGAAATGAATAAAGCTAATGAACTATATTAATATACTTTGTTGTGAGATGAATTCAAGAAAGAAGTTAATTGTTACCACTCCCTTGGGTTCTTTTTTTCTTAGCACGGGAAGTAATTATGGTCACACCAAGACAAATTGCTTTGACTGTTCACAGAAATCCTATAACATGTCATCAAGTTCTTTTCATGCAAAGCCAGTGCTAGCCCATCCCTGAAGTTCTCTATTGCTTGGCTTCTCCCAGCAGCCATCCCACTGGGTGATGCTGAGTCAGCCCAGCAAAACTTCTGGGTGACAGGCTTCTCACAGGCAGGCTCATCATCCCCATCAGTAAGATACAGGCTGCCTAGAGCTAGAATTCAGTGCCTGTAGCAGGCAGGGCTGCTCTGGGTCCAAGCACTCCACACAGACCAATTCAAGGAAGAGAAGAATTCATGCTCATTTTCCAAGTATTACCTTGCACACTTGTGCAAGTTCTTGCCTGATAAAAAGGAAATGTTCCAATTTGTGATCTAAAGGACCTTAACATTCTCTCTCTCTCTCTCTCTCTCTCTCTCTCTCTCTCTCTCTCTCTCTCTCTCTCTCTCTCTCTCTGTCTGTCTCTCATTGTACAAATTCTAATTGACCTTATAATAAAACCTGAAGCCAGATAATGGGATAAATGCTAAACGATCAGAGAAAAATAGAGGAACAAGCCACTAGAGAAACTTCTCTCCACCACTGAATCCTCAGGCACACACACACACACCACTTTGATTTGATGGTCTGAGGTTAATTATTCCTTGTGTTTTCTAGGCTGTGGTTAACCTCTTCAGGCTGAAGGTCCTCTTTTGGCACCTTCTATAGGGCTGGTTGTGTAGGTGGGTATATCCTAAGTTAGGTTTTGTCTTGGAAGGTCTTTCTGAATCTATTACAATCAAAGTTTTGCTAGGTGCAGCAGTCTAGGCTCCCATCTGTTGTGTTCTAGATGTGGCCCTTCTAGCTTTTAGAATTTCTCTTAAGAAGTCATGTGTTATTCAATAGATCTGACTTTGTATGTTACTTGGTCTTTTTCCCTTGCAGTTCTAAATAATCTTCCCTTGTCCTATACATTTAGTGTTTTGATTATTATGTGCCAAGGGGACTTTCTTTTCCAGTTCAGTCTATTTGCTGTTCTATATGCTTCTTGTAACTTGGTGGGCATTTCTTCTTTAGGTTGGGAAAATTTTCTTCTATAATTTTTTTGAAAATATTTTCTGTGCCTTTGACCAGGGTTTTTTCTACTTCCTCTATTTCTGTTACTTTTGGGTTGGTCTTTTCACAGTGTTCCAGATTTCCTGGATGTTTATGCCAGGAGGTTTCAGATTTAACATTCTCTTTGAGTGGTATACTAATTTCTTCTATCCTGTATTCAATGCCTAAGATTCTGTCTTCTATCTCTTGTTTTCTGTGAAGCTTCCTCTGAGATTCCTATGCCATTTACTAAAATTTTCATTTCTATGTTTTCCTCAGTTTGGGTTGTTTTTTTTTTTAAATTGGTTTTGTTTCCAATAGTAGGTCTTGAACTGTTTTACTTATTTCCTTCCACAGCTTGTTTGTACTTTCAATACATTTCTTTAATGGATTTATTCATTTCCTTCTAAAGGACCTCTACCATATTTATAAAGGCAATGTTAGGGTCTTTGTCTTGTGTTTCAACTGTATTGCTGAATACTCAAGGCCTGATGTTGTAGTATTGTTGGGCTCTAGTGAGGACTTATTGCCATGGCAGTTACTGACTATGTTTTTATACTAACATCTAGGCATCTGGATTTGGGATGGTTGTAATTCTATATTTTGATACCTGGTCTTGTCTTTGCTGGATGAGTGTTTTGTTTCTGGTTCCCATTGCTCTCTCATTTCTTAGGAGAGTGTGGTGGCTATGTGTTCCCTGGTAGAGAATGCTTTTGGGATCCTGCTAGATGTGACAACTGAGGTTTCCAGGTACAGTGTGTTTCTAGGTATTGGGAGCTGACACTTAGAAATGGGGGTGGGTTGGAGAAGCTGATGGGGGGATCCACAGGAGGGAAGAAAGCAGTGCCACCAGAATCTGCTTAGTCCCCTGGGAATGGGGACAGAGAGGAGGAAACGCCACAGCAGATAGTCTGGTACAGAGCTGGGGATTAGACTGGGGGGTTGGACTTGGGAAAAGGGGGGAGAGAGTGAAGTTCTGAAGCTCACATACCTTCTCTACTAGCCTACTTGCATCTCTGGCATACTTGGCCAGCAGGTTCCCAGGGAATGCCTGCTGGAGATGGGCCTGAGACTGGGGATTGGATCTGTTGGAGAGGAGGAAGATGTGAAGCTCTGCAATCAGCCTATCTGCTTCCTGGGGATTGCCTGCCAGAGATGGGGGCTCACATATGGAGATGAGAGAGGGAGAGAAGAAGATTGGAGGAGATCCATGTGATCTGCTGGAGATGGGGCAGAAAGAGGGAGGGGGAGGGGAGGCTGCGCATGTGGTCTGTTACAGAGAGTGAAGAGGAAGGGTGAAGGCCTGCAATTTCCCTGACCTGTAGCCAGTAATGGACTGTTTTAGAAATAACCCACACTTCTTTTATTAATTCACTAAATGAGATGATATGATAGACATAATAATTGGTAGACTTTTTAAGTAGTGGATGGAAATACACAATATTTTGACATATGTGAATGTTGTTACATGAAGTTATGATTTCTAATCATGGTGATCATGCATACTGTTAACGTTATTATAGTGTGTTGCTTATAGTCACAATCAAAGAAGATGTCAAATTTCCAACCAGTAAAAATGAAGGTGCAATGTTCTTGGCATGATTTTAATTTGCAATTTTCTGGTGAAAATTGATGTTGAGTACCATCTAACCTTCATTGCCTCTACCGTTTTGATTTTGTAAGTATTGAGGGGAGAAAATTTGGTTTTCTGGCAGATATTTTTGGATCAACTGAGCAGAGGTCCTGGAATTCAGTTTCTAAGAATAAGGTGGTTATGTCATTTTCTGTCTGGTTGCCGTCCTCTTACTGGGTGTCTTCTCAGCCAAAATTGAATTTGGAAGGGGGGTGGGTGAAATAAGTTCTTCAGGACTTTGATAAGTTCAATGTTCTTTGCAAGCTCTACAGAAAAGTATAACTTAAGGACCATATCAGAATTTCTTTTTGTTACCATGGGAATAAGCACTTTTTAGAACCCTCTGCACTGTGGTTACAAGGACTGTTCGCCTTGACTTCTTCCTGCTCTTTGAATCAACTGAAAACAATACAAACATTATATATAAAAATTAGCATGCTGATGTTCAACTTTTGTTGAAAGTGGATTGGTTACCTTGAATGCCTAGGGCTACCTCATATGTGCAAGATCTTAAATAATCCACCAAAATACATGTGCAGGGCTAGTGAAAACTAAGCAGAGTTGCCTCTTTATTCTGGGGATACCCTGAATTCAACTCAGTACACTCCATGTGCATTACCCAGCTCAAATCACATGAATTCTTGGTCTTCTGGTTACCTAACATCAGTTCTGTCCGTGAGAGTTGAGAGTCCTACAACAGGCTTTGGGTGGGATGTTTGCTGAAATAGACTTCATAAATCATACAAATTACCCTTTTAAAGAATATACAGCAATGCATTTATAGATATATGTGACTGGCAGGCAATCTGTTCTAGAACATTTCACTACTTAAAAAATAAACCTTGGGTGTAGCATCTTCCATTTCCTATTCTTCCAGCCCTAAGCAGCCACGAAATTACTTTCTATCTATGGTTTTCCCTCTTCTGGACATCACCTAAACATGACATATACAACGTGTTCTGTTGGGACCAGCTCTTTCCACTTCATCTGATGATTTCAAGGTTCATCCTCTGTTTGAATGTACCTCATTCTTTGCATGAGTGAGTCATGCCTTGATATAGTGATGTGCCATGCATTGTTTTCCTTTAGTTGCTGCTCCTTGGGGTTACTATCCAGAGAATTCTAGCAGTCACATAGATCATAATTATAGATGAGGCTTCTTACCAACCAAACAACACACTCAAGGGTGAGAGCTGGTGATGGCCAATGGGACCATTGTGGTAAAAAATGCTCTCACTATGAGAGTGGACAATGAGCCACCTACATATTTATGCTGATCTTATTCTGGTTTTTTTTTTCTCTTTTTAATTTCTTTTATTTTTAACCATTTAACTGACATTCTTTATTAACAGCACAATAGAGAGCAGGAACAGTCCTGCCCAAAGGGAACAATAAAGTTTTCTCCATTCAACAGCTAGAAGGCAGCCATCTTGGAGCCTAATTCTATTTCTTAATGTCTCTAGAAAAAAAGATGGCTTTTTGCATTCCAGGTGATTGACAGGTTATTTGTTTGAAGCGTGATTACATAGCATAACAGACTAACAAGAATTAAGTGAAAAATGACAAAGAACTTATAAAATAGCTATTCTCTATCAGGAGGAAACGGACTTTCCTTAATGGTCCTCCACAAAGCCATGCTGCCTGAACATCCTATCATTTGTCTGATGAGTAATAACCTTCACCCATGGTATCATAAAGTTTAAGAGGGGCATCTGAGATGTTTTTTTCTTTCTTTTACTCATCACAGTTCCCACATGTAAAATTACAGGGACGTAGAGATGGGAAGGAAAGGCTAGAGCAATAACATTTCCATCTGCAAAGAGTCCTGGCAAGTGTGAATCTTCCATTCATTGCCCTGAAGAACCTTGAGGTCTTTCTCTATTGAAAGGTGAGGAGTACCTTATTTTGAGAGAAACGATTTTTATGTCATTTTCCAGAGGCCAGACGTAAATGAAACTGTCTCCTCCTACCTCAGCTTCTTCTCCACTTGTTCTCTGTTGTGCCGGTGGGCAGCAGGGCCTCCAGCTAACATTGGAGTCCCACAGATTCAGTTACTGGCTTTGCAGGCTGCTGGTTATGGCCTTCAAGTCTGGTAATACATCTGATTCTTAGCACTTTCAATCATTGGTAAACATTAAGATTGTTAAATTTTACCTCCTGGGTATTATAAATAATGCTGTTATCTGCATTTATGCCTGGGTTGGACATGTCTTAATTTCTCTTGGGCATACACCCAACAGTAGAATTTATAGCCCGTATGACAATTATGCCGATCATTATATATTCTACAACCAACTGAAGACAATAACAGTTTCTCCACATCCTTGTCAATACTTGCTACAATCTGAATTTTTAGGCATCTTAAAAGGCTAGATCTTAAGACTTCATTGAGATTTTCATTTGCATGGAGATCCTGTCAATCATCTTTTTTGTTCACTTTGTCAATCATGCAGTTTTACCAATGTTTTTTTGTATTCGGAATTAAACAAGAGCCTTATGCATGTAAAGCAAGTTCTTTACCACTTGGCTACATCTTCAGTCTCAACTGTACAGATATTTTGGAGAAATATCTATTTGTAGTCTTTTTCCCATTTTCTTTATTTTTATTGTGGTAAAATACATGTAACATACTAACATAATATTTTCCCTTTAGCCACATCTAAGTATACTGTTGAGTAGTATTAAGTAACTGTATAATATATCGCAGTCACCAGTACCCGCCTCCATAACTCTTTTATCTTTTAGACTAATTCTATACTGACTCAAACCACTTTTCTACTGTTCCATGATCTCTAATGTCTTAAATACTTCATGTGAGTGAACTCATACCACACCTGTGTTTTTGTTAACACCTTATGTTATTTATCATAATGTCTACACATGTCTAACATAGTGCAAAATTTCTTTCTTTCTAAGGCAAATCAATATTCCATCATATGTATGTATCACATTTTTCTCCACTTGTGGGGTTTCTTCTGTGTTTTAGCTGTTGAAAAATAATGTCACTATGAACATGTATGTGTATAACTACCTCTTCAAGACCCCACTTTTAATTCTCTGGAACATACAGGAAAAAGTAGAATGACTGGTTCATATGTGAATTCTATTTCCAACTTTTAAGATTAACTTCTCTATTTTTTTCTTAACAAATATACAATTTACATTCACACCAACTGTGCACAGGGTTCTAACTTCTACCTTATCTTTCCTACATTTGGTTTAGGTGTATATTTGAGCTAGTAACTCATTGTATTATAATTATATTTCCCTAATGATTCAAAATGCTGGCTATCCTGTATTTACTGCCCATTTGTGTGTGTTCTTTGGAGAAAATGTCTATTCAAATCCTCTGTGCATCTTAAAGTTCCCCACATACTCTGCATATTAATCTTTTCTCAGACATGATTTGCAAATGCTTCCTCCTTCTCTGTGGGCTGCCTTGTCACTCTGGTGACAGCTTCTTTTAATGAACAAATTTTAATTTTTTGAGGCCTAATTTGTATAGTTTTCCCCTTTTGTTACTCATGCCTTTAATGTCATACTTAAAAACACATAGTCAAGGATAGTGTTATGAAGATTTAGGCCTATGGTTTTTCCTAAGATTTTTATTAAGTCAACCAAAATCTTTGGCCCACTTTGAGTGAATTGGTGAGTGTGAACTCCAACTTATTTTTCTCTTCTTCATTGTGCATGTGTGTGCGTGTGTGTGTGTGTGCGCGTGCGTGTACGCATGTGTGTGTGTGTGTGCGTGTGTGTATGTGTAGTGTGTGCATGTGCGACTGTGTGCATGTGTGTCTGTGTATGTGTAGTGTGCACATGTGCATGCATGTGCGTGTGTGTCTGTGTGTGTGTAGTGTGTATGTACCTACTTTTCCTAGTATAATTTTTTGAAGAGATTTTCCCCTCCATTAGGTTGCCTTAGACTCCTTGTTAAAATTGATCATATATGGCAAGCCTCTGTGCTATTTATTATTCCCTGTCACTTATGACAACACCATACTGTTTTGATTACTCCAACTTTGTAGAAAGTTTTGAAGTTAGAAAGCACGAGCCTTCCAGCTTTGTTTTATTTTTTTAAAAAATGTGTTTTGTCTATTGTGTCCATTGGAATTCCGTGTATGGCAGTATTTTAACCACATTCTGCTCCATTTAAAACTATGGGCAATAAACTTAGGTCAAAGACCTTGTGAGGGCCTGATCATGTGTTCATGAATACATCTCTGGTCATACTTAGCGGATAATGTTTCCTGACAACAAATATGGAATAACTAAAAGCAGGCATTTTTATATGCCTTTATAGGAGATTGAGTTATCCTGTTCTGGGAACAAATACAAAGTAGAAAAGCTGCCATTAATGCCCCATGCTCTGAGCTATCTGCCTTAAAGTATTGTCAAATGATAGACACATGGAAATTGAACAGATTCAACATTATCATGGGCTTTTCTCCTCAACCTAACATCAGTGAGGCTCATTGAAATTCCTCCAACTTGGTTCATAGGAACCCATGGCTACAAAAATTACCCCCAGAGCCTCTCATTAGTATTGATTTCCTGCCAGAAGTCTCAGCCTACTTCTGAGGCAAACTCTTATCTCCAGACCTTGGGATGCTCTCAGAGTTTGATGCATTTAAACAAAGTCAAACAGGGTGAACATTCAAAACCCTTTTGTCTAAAATAGCAGCAATTCTTGTATTGGAAGGTCACCAAGTGGAGACCTTCAGGAAAACAGAATTTAAAACGTGTACTTAGGGCTTAAATGATATGCTTTTGATGGTACCAAAATTCACTCCTGAAACCAAACCATTATTTTGTGTGACTGTTTAGTAACTAATCACAAACTTCCCATGGACAGAAACTATCTTATCCATCATGTGTCCTCAACACTTTGCCACTTCCAAATATATAGTAGAATTCAAGAAACTGGTGTTCAGTAGATAGATAAAAGGTTGCCTGATTAGTCCATTTTGTTTTGCAGTAACAGAATACCTGAGACTAGATAGTTTATAATAGAGGCTTATTTGGAATCAGAGTTCTGGAGCCTGGAAGCCCAAGAGCATGTCATCAGCATCTATTTGACCCATGCTGCTTCAAGTCATGGTAGAAAGAAAAAAGACTAGTGGGCACATGCCATGGAGGCAAATACAAAGCAATGCCTTACTTTACAATCAAGAACATGCCACCAAAGAAGAACATAATTCATTTGTGAGGGCTCTGCTTCTGTTCCCTGAGTCTCCCTTTCTCACACTATCACAAGTGATAGCAGAAGTCATGTTAGGGGAGAAATCACATCCCACCCACAGCACCAGCTTTCCGGAGTCATGCTGGATACAGATGCAGAAAAACCGAAGGAACTCAAAATCACACATTGTTTCTGACTTCTAAGAGCAATAGACTAATACAAAGCCATGGGTATGTGGCAGTGGGACTAGGGTGTTAAGACTTTGTGTCCTTGTTGCAAGAACAAGGAGAAATGGGATGCATAGGTAGAGAGCATCTTGTTCCTTGCTCTCTATTGAGCATAAAATCTATCCTTCTTTGGGAAGAAGGTCTCCTTTAACAGAACTCCCTGCAATGTAGGTGTACCTGGAGGAAGGTCATAGCCTTGCCCATGTCCTACCAGGAAGAGGGCAAGCAAAGAAGTGCTGGGTCAGCACAGCTATCAACCTGAGGGACTGCAAGACCTAGCAGGCAGCTCTTTAGGTGTCTCTCTGGACTGAAGCCATGCA
The DNA here is from genome assembly GCA_033318265.1 of Phyllotis vaccarum. NCBI lineage: Eukaryota > Metazoa > Chordata > Mammalia > Rodentia > Cricetidae > Phyllotis > Phyllotis vaccarum. Next base: position 45,464,461 of record JARWLC010000005.1, on the reverse strand, counting down.
ACACCGCCCAGCTAACCTAAGTATACATTTCTGACATGTACGCTGTTCACCTGTCTTGGTGATGATAGAAACTTGTTGCTTGATTTAGAGGCATGTCTAGTTCCCACAGAAGCTTCTGGGCTCCCTGCTTCTAACATTTTGTTAGTGATGTCATGTTCTTCCTATTGTTGTTAGCTTTATTTATTTATTTATTTATTTATTTATTTATTTGTTTGTTTGTTTGTTTGTTTGTTTTAGTTAGCGTGGAAAACAATGGGTTCCATCGTGACATGTTCTTACATATGTATAGCATTACACTATGTTTGTATTCATCTTCACTCACCCTCCCCATTCCTCACCTCTCATTTCTTCCTCTTCCTATGCCCTTTTGTTTTCAATGTATAACACACATGCGCGAGCACACGCACAGACACACACACAGAGTCTTCCTGAATATGGCTTCATTTGCTTAACATAATGATCAACCAGTCTATCTGTTTTCCTACGGGTAGCATTCCATTCTTCTTTCTAGGAAAATGGAATTTCATTGTGTACAAACACCACATTTCTATTATCCACTCGTGTGTTGATGGCCATCTAGGCTGTTTCCATACAGTGGTTAATGCCAATAGTACAATAAGCATAGGTACTCAGGTGTCTCTGAAATGTGATATAGACTCCTTGGGGCTCATCTCTAGGAATGGCACAGTGAATGGTCGGGCAGCTCTCTTTTTGGTTTTCTGAAGAACCTCAATCAAATTTTTCATAGTGATTGTACCAGTTTACATTAAAACAATAATAGTTTATCTCCCTCCTCATCATCACAGAATTTATCTTTTTCAATACAGCCATTTTAAGATAGGCGCATTTGCCTGATTACTAAGGATGTTGAACAAGTTTTCAAATATTCACTAACCATTTATATTTTTTTTTATCCTGAGAACTCTCTGATTAGTTCAGTTGCCCATTCACTGACTGGAATGTTTGGGATCTTGTGGTGTTGAAATTTTTTGAGTCCTATATGTGTTCTATTTTGGTAGTTTCCTTCTATATATGCCTGAGGGCCACTCATTTTTTAAGTCTGTGGACCTGCTAAGATTTTTCTTTTCTCTGATTATTTCTTACTTCAGACACACTGAAGTGACTGATGGTCTAGTCTGGGGCAGGGAGATTCTCCCAAATGTGTTGAGAAAAGGAAGTATAAGCAACATGGAGGTCTGAGCAGATAGAACATCTCCCTGCATTTATAATGATCTCCTGTGATTGTCTTTCTCTGTAAAGCTGTGATAAAATCCAAATGCCCTGGATTCTGACTTGCAAATGTTCTCTATTCTCTGGGCCGCTGGATATGGGTTGTTGTATAGTGAGCTGATCTGGGTCCATTCACATGCTAGGCACCTGTGTTACCTCTGAGCCGTCTCCAGAGACTGAATCCTACAAAGTTTCCCGGGCTGGCCTTGAACTCTCTCTGTAGTCTAGCAAGCTCTAGTTAGTGGTCCTCCTGCCTCAGCCTTCTGAGTAGCTATGATTATACATTTTTACCACCCCACCTGGTAGGTAAAATGGTTTCAAACCCTAGTTTTCACCTCAAGATGGCACCCAGCTACAGTTCTCCAAGTCATAGGGAATGGCAGGATGGAACTCCTTTCGCTGATAACCCATCCTGCCAAAGGAGTCATTGTCTCATCAAAACCTCCATCTGGGTTTGAGGGTGGCATGAGCTGTGGGCTTGCCCTATATATGGAATTCTATTTTATTCGGACTAACTTAACATTTGGGCGACATTACTGCTTCCCTCCCTGTGCCCAGAGCTGCACAGCTGGACTCTGTTCTTTACCTTGCATCACCCTTCTGTTTATCAGAAGTTCTACCTGACACCCTTTCTCTCTTGCTCTCTTGGGCGCAGCGTCTGACCTTCCTGATCGTGACCCTTCTCTATCACTGTTACACGGAGGCAGCTTCTAATCTACCATCTTACCTGGAAGTTAAGTTGGCTCATTATTCTTCCCCAAGAGTTCCCAGAATCTTTTCACCAGAGAGTTCCAGTTTCTTAAGCAATGCAGAACATGGCAACCCAGCTTGGACTGACACCTCTCATCTGTGTGTGTGTGTGTGTGTGTGTGTGTGTGTGTGTGTGTGTGTGTGTGTGCGCGCGCGCGCGCGCGTGTATGAAAGTTCATCTCTATTTAACCATAAATAGAAAAAAATCTGAATGCAGATATGGGAAATGTACACATTTTACCAAGTTATTTACCAGATGGGTAGAAAACTGGTCTTGGAGACGGATTTTGAATGTATTCTTTTGTCTGTTTCAATGTCAAGTACAAGGTGAACCCAATGACTAAGTTGTTATTTCAGGGTTGGCGCTAGGGAAAGAAAATTCCCTACCAGCTTTAATGTTAAATTACAACGTTGTTGAATTTTAGCATACTATAACTCTTAGGGTGATCTTTGTGCTTCAATCATGGTAAGAATAGAATTAACAAGCCACAGCTTCATAAAATCAGGCATTAATATCAATGCTGTCCACCAAACACCTCTGTCTGCCTCAAATTTCACCAATATCCTTACTTATTGTCACTTTTTGGTCTGATTTTTAATGTATTATTATCTTATATCTTGATTTTTATTGTATTGTAACATTAAAAATCACATTATGTCATATAGTTTTATGTTTAAGTTATAAAGCAGTCTATAATTTGGTGCTCATGGGCATTAAGATTTATTAGCATAAATGACCAAAGTGTTGGGCTTTTCTGTCTATTCCCTTATATTAGTTATGATTCATTGTAAGGACAGAAAAAGCAATTCTCTTCATTTTATAAGAAAGAATATTTAACATAGAATTTGTTTCACGCATCCATTGGAAATAAGGAAAGAACAAAATTCAGGAAAGCTCCTAAGGGAACCTGGAGGTACAGGATGATAAGGAGGACATTGCCAATGATCTTGGCTGCTGTCCACTGAAATGAGAACCATGGGAAGCCAGGGGTGAATCTCGATTTACTACTCAAGGCTGGAGTAAAAAGAAAACACATTTTCTTTCTAATAGGCTGGGAAATCTAACTCAGTATTTCACTGAAAGAAAATGTCACTTAGGATTTCTCTTCTATAATCTAGGAAAGAAAACAGAAAGGAGCCAAAAACGATGGCTATGAGCTAAGAGCAAGTCACTTATTTGGCTTAGACAGTTTTCAATTAGGGCAGTAGCTCTCAACCTTCCTAATTCTGCGTGACCCTTTAATGCAGTTCCTCACATTGCAGTGACCCCCCAACCATAAATTATCTCGTAGCCACTTAATAACTGTGATTTTACTACTGTTAGGAATCATAATACAAATAACTGATAAGCAAGATATCTGATATGCGATCTCGATGGGGGTCTCAACCCACAGGTTGAGAGCTGCTAAGTTAGGAGAAGAAAATCAGGTTCTCTGATTTCTGATCTTAGTACTGTCTTCTTTCAGGTTACAACAGGAATCCTATAGTGCCCTCCTTAGGTATATCTAACTTACCTAACTGCCTCTGTTTTCTTTTTCTTTTTTTTTCCTCTTCTTTCAAAACCAAAAGGCCTTCCCGTATTGTGTAGATTTCACAGGCTGCCTTGGCAGATACACAGTCACAAGCAGAATCACCTGATCGCCCCAAATATTAGAGCTACGTGAAACTCATCATGGGTTCTCAGAGAGAAAGACTCCCCCCAGCAGAAATAACTACTGGTCACCACGCGGTGACAACGGAAGCTGTTTCTCTTCCTGCCTAGGCTTCTTGTCTTGGAAGCTGCCCTAACTTCCCAGGGGAATTGCAGTCAGCAGGAGTTTTGCCTGCTTGCTTTCTGTGCATCTAAATATCCCAATAACCGAATCTCTAGGGAAGGCCCCGTAACCAGGCAACGCAAGTCATGCTCCAATTGTAGAGTCCTCTATCCACTTTGGCTGTGATGGGCTTCTTCAAACGGAGAGCACTAAAAACAGAGCCACGGCAATTGCATTCGGCTCTTTATGTCTACAAGCAGCTAACAGACCCATCTCCTCTCAGGGGTGTTTAGAAATTACAAAAAGAGTACTTTAAAAAGTCTAAAACAACACATTTCACCTAAAAATATGATTTAAAGCAAAACAGTAACCCTCTCCCCTTTAAACAGAAATGAGGGACATGGGGGGGGGGTATCTCTTGTCTGGTGACAGTTTATTTTAGGCCCGATGCTTTCTCCATTTATAACTTAGTGACACTTGTGTTTTCAGAAACACGGCCAAGTCAGATGGGTTTCTGAGGCAGGGACGTAATCTACACTGTTAAACACAGCTGTTCTGGTGCCTCAAGTCCTTAAGAGTCCAGCAGGACCTGAGCTAGTAAAATAAACTCAGAGAGGGCCGTCTGGATCTGTGTTTCTACAGACAGACCGAGCATAAATGAGCACAGAGTCAACAGTCCTCCTGGGCCAAGGTCACAGGCAGCCCAGGGACACAGACTTTGGAAGATTCCCATCTGCAGTACATCTGTTATGAGCAAACAGTTCAGAGTTGGCCATTCTGGCTTCAATCTTCAGGGGTTTGGGATTTCTTCTCTTTTCTTTTTTTAAATGAGGAAAAGTGATCCTGACCAGTTCTGTGTCAGCACTTTTTATAATCAATGCTTCATTTATGAGGAATTTGGCCATGAGATTGCGGATGGTTAAATGACACGCAAACACAGGGTCACCCCTCCCCTGCCTCCACCCACATTTCTGTCACCTAAAACACAGAACCTACATATCCAGAAGAAAGGAGCAGTGCTTGATCCACATTATCTCATGGCAGTGGCCATTTTGAACCATCTTCCCCTCAAGGCTGAACTGGTTTCTGTGTGGCCTAGCAGGCAAGCATGCTGTCATCTGGCTCTGCAAGTCCACAGTTCCTCTGGAGCAGCCGGAATTCTCAGTTCTCACACCCTAGTCCAGACTCTATTATGCCCAATTTCACCATCTTCAAATGGATGTTCTAGGTATGCTGTCAAAATTATGGTAATTCCACTAACTATTGACAAATAGTAAGAATCTGATTGTGTGGGTGTGGAGTTTTTATTCCTGGTGGTAGCAGTCTAGAACAGCATGGTTTTTTGTTTTTTTTTTTTTGTTGTTGTTCTGATCATGTACTAAAATTTAGGATGTATATATTAAGTGAATGTATTATATATACAAAAAAGACAACGAAATTCAGAATAATTAGAAACAAACAAAATTCCCAACAATGGGCATTAGTTTTTTTTTTTTAGGCGATATTAATAAAGGAGAATCAGTATATCTAAAGAACAAGTCTTGTCCACTTGTGCTTGTAGGCTTGAGAGTGTTCCATGACATGTTGAATGGCAAAAGGAACTGACACTCCCATTTATGTGCAAATGAAAGAAATCACAGACACCACTGTGGTCTATTTTCGTGACATCACAGAGACTGCTTGACAACCAAAAGTTAGCAAAATGCCATTTCCATCTTTGCTTTCAATTTCCAGAAAACACAAGAGAAGGAATGTCTGATTCCTAAGCCACAGCAGCACACCTCGAAATATGTCGTGTCCCTTCTCCTTCTTCTTCTTCATCATCATGACAGGTTCTGAAAGTTGTCTCTCCTCAACATCTTTTTCTACTCTCAAGCCAAAATTTCACTATCATTCCCAGAAGAGTCAGCCTCTCTGTTTCCTCTCTTCCTACTTCCCTGGGCTCTTTCTTCACTGGATCGTAACATGGAAGATAAACCTGTGGAGGACATGGTAAGTGGACAAGAGTTCTTTGTTGTGTTGGAAAAGGAACCCAGGTGCATTCACGCCACCATGATACCCTCTTACCTCATAGCAAGTACAAAGTTACAAGTTAATGTCTATCCCGGAGGCACTCAGAGGACACTGACAGCTTCCTCAACGAGATACTCAACTCAGTTAGAATCTCCCTGTGAATTTTGCTCTTGCTGTTATATTGCTTTCTGGCTTCTGAATTATTCATGAACATGGTTTATTTGTACTAGAAATTGAAGACTAAATTTATCCAAGTGGACAAAGAAAGGCCACCATGATGTCACAGGAAGCACTGTACGTAGCAAGTAAAACACAATTCCAGCATTTTGTGGGGATGTTTATGTAAATACAGTTTAACTGTCCCCCTTTCCAACATCAACCAGTCCCACTAACTTTGAAATGATTTTATTTCCTCCTACATGTCAAGTTTTTAAGCTGACTATTTCCATAGATTATGTAATTTATTTTACCACCAACCAACACTGTTCAATGTATGAGTGCCCTGAAGTATAACTTGGACTTCACTAATCAATTGCAAAAAAATGTTAAATATAATGGACTAAAGTTTGATCCTTATTAATTCTTCCCAGAACCCATTATTCTCTTGAGTCAATTTAGCAAGTAGGAACTTAGCATCTGTATATTTGTATCCATTTCCATCTTTCCGTATGAGTGGTTCTCAACTTGTGGGGTGTGACCAACTTTGGGGGTCAAATGACCCTCATAGGGGTCACATAAGAGCATTGGCAACACAAATATATACATTATGATTCATAACAATAGCAAAATTACAGTTTTGAAGTAGCAGTGAAAATGATTTCATGGTTAGGGGCCACCACAACACGAGGAACAGTATTAAAGGGTCCCAGCATTAGGAAAGTTGAGAATCTATGCTCCATGCCCACATATCCCTGTCACTCCTCCCAAATATATGGCTGCTTTTTATTTTCCTTTTATGATCTGTGAGTCAGACAAATTCCCCTCAAAGAAGAGGAGCCTGTTAGAGCAGTCCAGCTTCTGACTCATCAGCTTCTCTTAGTTAGGGGAATTCTGTAGAGAAGTTTGTGACACATCCCTGCAAGATCCATCAGAACTTCAGTAGCCAGTGCCAGACAATGGGCACTCCTTGTTCCCTAGAAAGAAACTTGTTAATCAGATTCTGTCCATTAACACATCCATTAACACATTCACAAAAGCCAAATGGCATCCTTGCTCATGGCTGTAAATTCTAGCCTGGAAGTTCCAGAAAGCAGAATTTGCCATCTAACAACTACACTTGCACATCAACATTCATTCAGAATCAGAATGAAATAGCCAAGTCTGTTCTAGTCTTGGGCTTAAAGAATATTTCCTTGTGAGGAGAAAAGACATAGCTACCCTTAAAACCCTGAAGTCTTGGAGAAGTGATTGGAAGTAGGCTTTAATGGGCAGGCTACAGGACAAGGCATCAAAGGGAAATTTTTAAATAAAGGGAAAGTTGCTGACAGTCTTCACGGCAGGAAGGGACTTGACAGTTCAGTGATATTATATAACTATTAGGAGCATTTCCACAACCCTAGCAGGGTACCTGTTTCTTCCCTTCCTAGTCTAGTGAAACTGGCCATTTCATCTTTTAATGAAGAGCCCTTGTGTGCCATATGGGTAGAGAAGCCTGTTGAACAAGTGGCTTACGTTTGACAAGATTCTCCACTTCTCAAGTTCCAGTTTGACTTGGGAGGGATTGCTTTGTTTCCTGTAAGGAAAAAGACCAACTTGCCCAGAGCTCCAGGTTCTTCTATCCTTGAGAGTCATCATTTCCCACACGGAGCCTCCCTGACCTTCCTCCTTAGATGACTGTCTTTTACTCCCACCCTGTACCTCTCCATCACCTTTCTGTCATGGTGATGGCTCTTCACTTACATTATGGCTCTTTAATGCCCAACACTCCTCTAGAATTTAACTAACATAGCAAGGGATACAGAATTTAGAATTATCTTGTTAACTATTATTTTTCTAATGTTCCACATGGTGTTTGATCTTCCTTAGTACTCAATAAATACTTCCTGTTGAAAGATGACTGACTGACTGAGGGAGTTATCTTTAGAGTTATCTCAGTAAAGGCACCAAAGCAAAAAGGCTAACAAAATATCCAGAGCAAAGTTATCATGAAGGCAGAGAAGGATGGGACCAGTAAGTACATCCTTCCTGCCTTTAACTAATGGGCCTTGCAGCTCAGGTGGTCATGTGTGTCAGGGTGTAATACAGAAGTTGTCATTGAGGGTAATGAAGGTTATACTTAATAGCTCTGGCTGCTCATTTGTCATGCTGTGATTGTCATTAGAACTGGTCTTGACTGATTCTTCCAGAAAGGTTTATCCTTCCAATGTTATAGAATGATAGGGGAGAAAATGATAATGATGATCACAATAAGGGCCTCTCATGATGATGTGAGGCTTAACCTGGCAAAAGTTAGGAAGTAGTGGTTAGGAGGACTGCAGAGGTCAAGGGAGAAAGTCAAAGCAGAGAGTCCCACAAAGTGCCACTGCTCTGTTCCTGGACAGCACGTGGTTAAAAACAGGTTGTGTTCTAGAGTCAAATCAGTATAGAAAAAGAGCTTAGCCTTGTTGCCTGCCTATTCTGATTCTAGGGGAGCAGAACAAGCTTTTCTGTTTATCTTACCCTACATCACTTGCTTCAGATTCAGTGACTGGAACCCCATCCCATGAACACAGCCATTTCCACTTGAATCCAATAGGAAGAAAGCACAGTGAAAGTTACCAGGGGGGAGAGGTTGATTTCCTTATGACTCAGAGGGCCCTGTTTAGTTGTCAAGAAGACAGTGCCACAGAGGACAATCAAAAACACCCCCCAAAGACAACTTCTAGAGTGTATAGAGACACCCATGAAATGGCAAGGAACTGGTTTGTGAATTTACAATGATGCCAGGCTCTATAAGGAACTGTGAAATGGTTTCTGGCCCATGACTCAGATGCAGACTCAGTTCCCATCTTGGAAACTTAATGAAGGCCAGGTCACATGAAGGAGAGGACATCAGAGCCATGAGGACAGACCAAGAGTCTGAACGGACTGTTTCATTGCTATAGAAAGTCTTGGGTACCACTGCCAAGATGCTTGCCCTTCAGGTTATTTCAACTAATGCTCATCACAATAAGAGTCTTATGAACAGAGGCTAAATGTCCAATGCACAAACCCACAGGACCTTGCCAGTACAACCTTTAGTTATCAGGTCATTATTAAAAAGCACAAAGTCAAAAACACATCTTTCACTATTAACTCAACTCCATTATACAACCTTTAATTTAAGCTAACCACACTAATTTTTCATTTTTTATGTATAAAATAATTTATACTTGGAAATTCAAACTATATACATGGTGCCAGGAAAAAAACACCTTGTATCTCTATGGTATATTCACTTCTTTCCAACAGAAACAAAAGGTTAATGATTGAAACATGGCCTCTCAAAATATTTTCTATATGTACCTGGTTATGTTTTGGAGTTGTATTATGACTTTGCAAAGAATGAATGTGTACATTTTTTTTAATTACATGGAAACAGACATGGAGAGACAAACCCCAAAAAAGGTGTTATTCCAGTGAACTGTGAGATTTTTTGAAGCAAAAGAGCATATTCTGCTATTTGGTAAATTGCCAGTGCTGATTATGTTCTGGTACATTGTAAATATTTGTCCTGCCTACCAGTTTAATACAATAGTGATTGACCAGAAGGCAGACAGGAAGTGTGGGAGGGGCTACCAGACTGAGAAAACTCTAGAAATAGGAAAAATCAGACAGAGAGATGCAGATGCAGAGGAAAGGAAACCCGGATGCTGCTCTGAGAAAAGTGCTAAGCTACTTGGCTAATAATGGTTAGTTTAAGAGTTAAAAGAGTTAGCAAGTTATATGCCTGAGCCATAGGCTTATCGGCATGAAATCAATATAAGCATTTGTGTGATTATTTGGGACCAAGCAGCTGAGGGTGGTCTGTTTGGGACAGCTGGTCTGGATCTTGGGACTAGTCTGGCCAGAAACTACTTACTACATCCCCAGGGCCTAGTACAATTGCATAAGCAGAGCTCACTCTATGCTTTTTAAATAACTAAAGGAGTGGGGAAATGCTATTGATGATGACAGGTGTTTTTGTAGTTTGAATAGAAGCCTAAAATACGTACTATTCTATTTGTGTGTATCTCTCTCTCTCTCTCTCTCTCTCTCTCTCTCTGTGTGTGTGTGTGTGTGTGTGTGTGTGTGTGTGTGTGTGTGTGTATGTGTGCATTGCGTGCATAAGTGTGTGTGCATGTCTGTGTGTGTGCACATGTGTGCACATGCCCCTTGATACCAGTAACATTTGTTGAGCATGTCCTAAGCACCGTGGTCTCTATGGCCAGGTATCAAGGCAAATATATAAAAAAAAACAATAGGTAGAAAAAGTGTTCCACAGCATCAGAAAAGAAGTAACATGAAATCAAAGAGGGTCTGGGGCCATTTCTGCAGAACAGTATATGCTTAAACTATAGGCAATGGGTGGGAGAGAGTATAGAAGACATTTAATTTATAGAGCATATCCATTTCCGTAGTCAGTTTTAAACTGCCAATGATTGTAATAATAATCTCTTTTCAGTCAGTAGAAACCTTCTCCAGCCTACTGTTGAATGTAAGCATACCAGCCAGCCTTTGGAAATCTTCCAATCACTATGGCATCCCAACAAGGTATTCTTTGAAAGTTTTAAACAAGTCAAGGTCGGGAGAATCCAAGAATGGTTTTTAGTCCTAGGTATACAGAAAATTGACCTTTCCAGCTAAGCATGATTTGCATCTGCCCTGCTTGACCTCAAGGACTTGTTCCCTTCCCACAGTCCCCTTTGCCTCTTGTCTTATGTAAATTGCTTCAATATGTCCGATCCAGTTGAGTCAGCTGAGTCAGAAGAGGCTAGGAAAGAAGGAAACAAATGTAGGATGTGTATTGTTAAGTAAAGCTCCACTCTCACCAGCCTTCCCTCCTTCAAAGCTTCTAGTGTTAGATGTTAAATTTACAGCAGGAACATTGAGCCCGGAGTCCAGAGTCTGGAGATGAGTCAGACTGTATCCTATGGGAGACTGAACACATGGTAAGAGTCTGAGTTTCTCTGGAGCCAGGAAACAAAGTGCAGCAGCCATCACTGCCATCATGGAAACGATGCCAAAGAAGGTGTCATTTCCAGAGGCTGGTTATCCTGCGAGTAAACAAAAAAAACAAACAAACAAACAAACAAAAAACCCCAAAACAAACAAACAAACAAACAAAAAAACATGTTTCTAGAAGAGAGACTTCATGATCAGAGTATTATTTTCAGTTTGTCTATTTGACTTTGGATTCCAGTGTTTTTATCTGAAATAATGAGCTAACCACAGCTCCCTCTGCTCCCCAGCACACACCCCAAGAAAATTATGTTTACCACTTTGAGATTCTAAAATGCATTGTTCTAAGGGGAAATTTTAAACTATAACATTCTCATTTATCAGATCCAGACTTGTAAAACACTGTGAGGTCCTACTTTTCCATTAAAAACAAACATGAAAACTAGTTTGTTGGGAGAGAATCCTTGGAGAATTCAATAGTGCCTTTGATGCTAAAAATAAAGGAAGAGTCGGGAATTGTGGAGACAAAATTTAACTCAGCCTGGATAAAAGAAAACAGCATTTTCATTCTTTAAACATATCAATGTGCATTTATTTTATTCTTCCTGTGGAACATTTCCAAAACAGGGCCAGCTGCATAGACATACAAGCATTAGACTCTCACAGTGTACGATGTGCATAAGAGCTATGTATATCATTGGTTCAATGCCTCTTTACAAAATAAGCATTTCACTTCTTGTTTAAATGTGTGAGCATGTATGTGTGGTGTCAGAGGAGGCCATCTCATTCCCTAGAGTTGAAATTCCTGGTAGTTCTGAGCTGATGAGGATGAGTCCTTTGCAAGAGCAACCAGTGCTATTTATTAATCAGGGACACGGTCCCTGAACAAGGGACCAAATGTTCTGAAATTGTCATCTGGAAACTCTTCAGGTTGTATTTTTAGTAAATCAGGGTTATAGGTGAGGATATGCGTGCACCTGCATGTTCCTGTATATCAAGGTAGGTGTGTATGGGGGGGGGGGGAGAAGTGAGAGGGGAGGGAGAGAGACAGAGAGAGATTTACTGTTGCCTTGAAGTCTCAGCCCCTATAAGAGCTGACTTAGCCCATCTCCTCCTTTTGACCTTTCCTACGGATTACTACTGCCTTCTCACTCCTGCCAGAGCAGAATTTAGAAAAGGTTGCTATAAGGATAATGTGCCTCACACTATTTGGAGTCTGGGCATAGTGATTATCCCACTGTGGCTTCACAGTCCCACATTGCACTTGGAAAATGATGACATTTATGATGAATTAAAAATGTAAGAAGATACAGCTTCAGAAAATATACCATTTTCAAAAAGCATCCTTGGTATTTTCACTCATTTGTTTTCAGTTAATGCCAATTATTAGGCAAGTATAGCATTAATCTACTTAAGATACCATCTGAAACAGTCTGCTAGCAAACTAAGCAAAGAAAGAGGGGAAAAATTATGTCAACACAGTGATCTAATCAAGATTATTTAAAAACTATCCTTAGTAGTGCCTCAAAGAGAGATGTAGTTCATCCTGGGGAACTTCAGAGACAACAGAGTATTAACTTTGATGGCAAAGGACAAATGTTAGTTTATCACTTACAAGGAAGGAAGCAACTTGGGAAGAAAAGGAAGTACATGCAAGAGGTAGCAGTAGTGCATGCTGGGAGAATTTCCCAGGAACTGGTACCATTTGTCTTCAGATTGAAAAAAGACAAAGAAAAAGCAGGCAGGAAGGGAAGAAGGGGGGGAGGAGGAAGAAAGGAAGGAGGGAGGAAAAAGGAGGGATGCAGGGCGGGAGGAAGGGAGGGACTTAGAAGGAGCTATAGTCTGCACTAGTGTGAAGTGTAAGAAAGATTTTTGTGAAATCGGGCTATAAAATGTTAAAGGCCTCCTAGACCAGCTGTGGTCTTTAGGATAGGATCCCAAGTGTTTCTGCGGCCAAGTGTACATCTGTGTGTTCTCTCCTCCGCAACCTTTGTGTTCTGGAGTCTTACTAACCTGAGTTTCTTGAAAAACTGACACTTTCAACTCTGCATATCCTTGGAGAGGAAAATCAAATATAAAGCTATAGACTGCCCATATCCCACTTCTAGACATTTCCATGCTTTTTTTGCTTCTGACCAACACCATGCCCTAGTCCAAAGTCCATCATGCTAAGATCTGTGAAACCAGGATGCTCTTTCCATAGGCACTTAGGCGTTCACAAATAGAGCCCACCTCGGTATCCTTAAACGGTGACCTGCCATTAGGACAACATGCAGTAGTTTTCAAGTCCGCCATGTTCATGATTCTACAGGTCAGATGCTCAACATAAGGAATATGGGGCTGGTCAAGGGGTTTCCAGGGCTGTGCTTCTCCCTGGGATTCTGTCCTTTGACTCTCCTTATTTCTACAAGCTGCCCTCCTTCTCTAGCCCATGGTGCCCCTCCTGCCTTTCTCAAGCAGACATGGTGGATTGAGTTCCTCTTACATTGCCAAATTTCTGGCTCCCTGTGGTTTTAATAACAACTCTGCTCCTTTAAAAGGTATGTGCATTTTTGAAGTCAGTCTTTTAAAAACTTAAAAATTCCAACTTCTTATTTGCAAAGCTTAGAAGGTCTCTCTGTTCTTATTTTACAAGCAATGAGTCTAATATTATACCACATGTATAAATAAACTCAGCATAGAAGCTACATAGGAAAGATAAAGATATGTAGACCCAAAATAACTTTTGAAGTAGATATCTCAATAATTTCTAAGTGTTGGCCTAAGATTGTCATTATACATACACAATTAATTGCATAACTGAACACTTAATTACATTAATAGTCCTAAGCTTTATTAACCATCAGCTCTGAAAATTAAGTACATGTTTCATTATGCTGTTCTCATGCATATACATCACCATGCCTTGATTGTATTAATCCCCACTACCAATATCTCCAAGGCATCTTCCTCCAGATGGCTCACCTTTTGTGCCTTTCCAGTGACAGACATTTACATAACAGGTTGTACTTAATAAAGTCTTCAGAATCCCACTATTTGTACGGCATTGCCATTACACAGGATGGACCTACGAGCCACCTCAAGCCTCTCCTCCTCATGAGACAGGAGCCACCAAAGACCTTTCATCACTCATGACACTCCCGAGTGTGTGTGTGTGTGTGTGTGTGTGTGTGTGTGTGTGTGTGTGTGCAAAGCAGAGAAGGGCAGATCTTGTGTACACTCTCTGCCTTGACTCAGACAGTCTTGAAACACCTGCCTGCTTTCCTGAATCCACTTCAAAGAGAGGTTCCGTAGGCATCTGTGCTCATGACAATCTCTTGTGTTCATTTGTCAGTCCCCAGAAAGAGCCCCCAAACCCATCCATGACATAGGGAAAGATGTTCCAGAAAGAGGAGATGAAAATCAGTGAAGATTGGGACAATCTTTATTGTAGGAATTATTCACTGGCAATTGATTATATTAAAGGATTAGCATTTATTAAGGGGTTTATATAGACACTCACTGATACCAGATTGAACATTTAGAGCAACTCCTGGAGAGTTGAACTGTCCCATGAGATGGCAGTGGCTGCAATCCTCCCCCTGAAAATGCAGGAACAAACAGCAAGGGCAGGCAGCATGGTGAAACCGGGTCTTCAAAGGGGGCTAGCTGGCCACACCCTCTACGAGGGTTCTTAAAACCTCAAAGCCACACCTAGGTCTTGCTCAAAAGCACCTAAACCCACCATATCTCTTGACTGCAATCTTGATTGAGTTGAGAAGCACATAGAAGGTTAGTAGTGCACATGACTGAGAGCATGCCTGAGAGTAAGCGTTGGAATGCTGGAGATGATGTTAGCCGTGAGGGGAAGATCTACCCTGAATGTGGAGGCACCATCCCATAGGCTGGGGGCCCTGAAAGAATAGAACCCAAAAAGTAAAAGCCCAGCACTCTAATCTCTATGTCTCTCTATCTCTCCCTCCCCTCCTGCCCGCTCACTCTTCCCCTCCCCCTCCTCCCTTCCCCATTCCCCTCTACCCCCTCCCCCCCACACAACCCACCATCCTTCTCCCTGGCCTCAATGCAGTGAACCCTGCTCTACCCGGCCCTCCTTTCTAAATGGACTGGATCCATGAGTCAAAATAAATCTTTGCTCTCTTAGGTTGTTTTGTTTACATATTTTATTACAGGGAACAAAAAGAAACAAATATCCAGAGTAAATAAATGACGAATGTCCCCTAGACTCATGAGCACATCCGTGCCCTACTGGGTTAAGTACAAGTGAAATTCACAAAGGGAGCATGTGTTTCCTGAATTTTAAGTGTGGAGTTACAGCTGGTGCCTAGCTTCCCAGACATCTCAGTTGAGTCACGAATCGGTACAGTGTGCGGAAGGAATAATGCCCATTACCAATCTCATCGACTTTCAATAGCCTTCAGCTCCAAGCTTCTCTGCTCACATCATGATTTTTTTTCAGTCATGATAGATCTGTTCCATTGCTAAGGGAGCCCAGCCTTTTTACTCCTCTGTAAGTAATCTCTGGTTGTCACCAAAGGGGAAGGCAAAGGCGGTGCCACAGCATTTGCAGATGGTGGCGAAGGAAGGAAAAATTATTCCAGATTGTGCCCTAGAGTCTAGCACATTCTCCTAACCAGTTGCATAGAGTGTAATTTGGAGCAGAGCTGGAAGGGCATAAAGCTGTTCCTTGTAGGAAGGAGAGATATCAACCGGCAGGAAGGGAAGTGGAGATTCAGAAAAGGTCAGGTAAAGGTGAAAAAGCTAATCAGGGGCACAGCGAGGTAATCGAGATCATTGAGCTGGGACATGAAAAACGTGTTAGTGATACTTACTAAGAAATTGAGGTGGGGTGCAGCTTGGTTAATAGTGTTTGGCTGTGTGCACAGTGCCCTGGCTCCAGTCCCCAGCATCACAGAAACTGAGTGTGATAGCATATACCTCATCTCTCAAGAGGAGAATGAGTCTCTTATTAGTGAGTTGGAGGCCAGTTTGGGCTACATGAGACCTGTTTCTACAAAAGAAGGTACCTTTATCTATTTTTCCTCTATTCTCTAATCAAAACTCTCCAGTGGGTGTTTTGCAAACAGTTTACTTTCAAGGAGAGGATGACAGAGAACATGCAGAATGAAGCAGGTTGCAGACACCGTCTTCCCATGCCTACAACAAATACCCAGTGCCTAGCTACCAGATACAACCCAGTTTGGGCTTGAAAACATTAAAGCGTTCCCTGCATGCTGTGTGTCCACCTGCCCATTCTTACACGGTCACAATCATTGCAGAAACTCTCTCAGTGCACCATTGCATGACCTATGGTGGCCATGGTATGCCTGTGTGCTTCTGATCCAGCAAGCTGCTTCTGCAGGTATCAGACAGCCACAGGAGTCACTGTAAGAAGTCAGTGACCTTGTGTCACAGAGAGGGGAAAGGTGATCCCCAACACTATCACCTCTGTAGGTCTTTGTTGTTTCTCCAAGTGTGGACATTGTTGTCACCTTGCTCCCACACCACTGACACCCACTGGCACATGGGAAATATCCATACTATAACTGCTATCAGGGGTTCCTTTTATCCATGGTCTCCCTTTCACAGCATTTCCTTCTTCCAATACAACTGAAAAATATGTTTCCCAGGTCACAGGCAACTGTCCTTGTGGATTTCTGCATTTTAAGTTCTTTCTCTGCCTCACCTCACAGTTCATTGTGTTACCATAATGTACCATAGTTAATCTATATGTCAGCTTCATGTATCCTGATATCTAGACATTTGGTTGGACATTATTCTGGATGTTTCTCTGGTATTTAGGTGGTAAAGTTATCCTTTAAAATGATAGACTTGGAGTAGAACAGTTTATCCTTTATGGTGCTGATAGACTTCATCTTACCAGGAGGCCTTAACAAAACAAGGCCTAATGGCCTTTCCAAGCATTCTGTTAAGCATAGGACTTTCAAACTTAAGAGTAATTCTTTCCCTGGCAGAATAAATATTAGCATCAGTATCTCACGCTCTGTTTCTCTCTGTCTTCTCCTTTCTGTCATTTGTTTTGTTTGCTTGGAGAACCTTGGAAGTTTTGAGTGCTACCTTTCTCAACAGTAAACTGTGAGGGTTCACACTCTTAACCGGCCCCAGACCTTAGCACAACTGATGCCATGATTGAAGTACAATTCAAGCTTGGAACCCAGCACACAAGCAGCAAAACCTGCCAAGACAAGAACTGAGTCCACCAAAACCCAGGGTTTTTGGAAAGCCCCTAAATGCACTAACCTTGCTTTTTGGCTTTAGCTGTGCTTGCTAACTGACATGTGTCAACCCAGGATGTGGTTTTGTATTTAAATGCTCACCCTGATAAAGGTTCTGGACTGTACTTGGGTCCAAACACCTAGTACACTCACCAGCTTGCTAATAAGGACTTTCTGTTGACTTGAACAATACACGGTAGTTTTCTCTGATGGATACTTCACAACATTAGCCAAAAACAGTACTGACAGATTCTCTTATGAGTCTCCGTTACTTTCTTATAATTCACATGGCTCCCCAAAGTAAGACTCAAACTGAAATAGCCCAAACCAAACTAAAACAAAACAAAACAAACAAAAAAACTCATGCTCTTATAGTTTGGGGATTTGTACAGAGAAAAATCACACAATTGACTGTATGCTTTGAATCTTGAGCTCTGACAGATTGCAGCAGAAATTGTTTGTGTAGGTGAAGTTGAAAGAATGGTACATAAAGCTCAAAACATGAGTGTAGCGTGGGAAGGGGAATCTTCAGGAACTGAATTCAAGTTCTCCCAGAGGCTTAGTGGTCTTCAATACCTTAGTGCCACACTTTCACTCTCACTATTGATATTCCAGCACAGAGATCCAGGTTGAATTTCTATCATTTGTAACTAAAGGAGTGTTCAAATGACATAGGGAGGAAGTACTGATCTTGAAACCCAGAACTTCATGCTGGTCTCAAGGAAGCCAGAGCTCTTCTACCCCAGCTAGGCTTCTCTTCTGACTCCGGGTTTGGGACAGCAGCCTGAAGTCACTCCAGGTATTTTCTGTGATAGCATACGACTTCAGAGCTAGGCTCTTGCCAACAATTAAGGAAAAACTTGATTTCTTTCAATTCCACTAGAAAAATCTCATGCACAGTTTACTATCATGAGCTTAAATATCTGTCAATCATACAGACTCCAAAATCGACCCTGAAAGCTGAGAAAGGGTTTTATTGGAAAATTTTAGAAAAATCAAAAAGAAACACAAAATCAGAAAATGCTCAAATTCTGATTATATTCCTCACAGCTTCTTACCATCGCTGAAAAGTTGTTCATAGGCAACTGCCTTCCTCCCCAGCTGTGAGGGCCGTGGGATGGCCTTGACTACTCAAGTGTGATTGCTAGGCGAGCTGTGGGCTCCTGGCAGTAAACAGAGTGTCATGGTTAATCATAGAAGTCTGATGGAAATACCACTGGGTTTGAAGCCTGCCTTGCTTCTCAGGGGACTCACCAAGTCTTTCCAAGCCACAATTCTCGATACTGTAAGTGACAGCAACGCTTTGATGCTGACATTTAAATTAGAAAACGCCTATAAAGCCATCTCTTAGAACAAGGCATGCATGCTCTGAGAAATTTTGACAGTAACTAGAGGTCCCAAGCTTCTGGGCTTTACTTTTGGTTTCTTGCCCTTCCTGGGTGCAGAATTTAAAAGACCCATTTAATAGGAAAGAGTCGGCCACACAGCCGACTTCCAGGAGATTGTGATTTCATTAGACTTTGCAGGAAGCCTTGAGGCACTTGCTGTAGAGCTCTGTCTAGGAAGGCAATGCTCAGCAGAAACACCTGTCATGATGTATGCTCCATCCAAGTTCTTTCAAGCAGAAATCTGGGGCTGAGGGCAGGCATGGGACAAGTAAAAGTCTCCCTCGATGATCCCTAACTCACAGATGTCGAGAGCACAAAACCTCCTCTCAGAACAAAGCTTTGACTTGAGGAGCAAAATAGAAAACCCTAGAATTCTGTCCCCTAATGTGAGAGCTTCCATTTAATTTTGCATCTTGGGGGGGGGATCTTTGTCTGAAACATACACAACATATTAAAATATTTTTTAAATGAAATGCAGTAGACCAAAGGTCAAGAGTTGCTGGAATGTTTATTTCAAAGCCCTAGACATTTCAGAGGTCCTCAGTGGGCCTGTAAACCAAATATTCCATATCCCTGTGATTCCTCAAGGCCAAGACGTCTCCTGTCAATCAGAAGCATGAGGCGGGCTAACTGCTCACATCTCACACCAAGGCATCTTACTCTCTAGCCTACAATAGCTCCTTTTTGGATTCTATATGGTTATTGTTCCATCTGAAAAATGATGGTGACTATTTCCCCTTTTAAATTTTGTTCTTCTTGTTTTATTTGTTATTTGTTCCTGTTGACAGTGCTCCTAGCCCACCTGGAGCGGGCCTTTCTCTGTCCTGCCAGCACTTGATGGAGGTTCACCTCCCTGCCTGCTGTTCTTGCTGTCACTTCTCCCCTGAAAGTGAGAATTAAAGTTCTTACAAAACCAAGTTCTAAAGCCTACAATTTTAACTCAGTTTATCTTTCCGGGTCTCTGCCTCCTGCCACTTTCAAAGCCCCATTCTTTAGCTAGGATTCTGACAATCAGCAGTTACCCTACTTCCCAAAGAATTTGGCGTGACTTACCCATAATGGCCTCTAAGGTATTTCTCACACCGTACAGCATCTTTCAAACTTGTAGGTTATTTTTTTAAATCATCACATCTCTTTAATGTGTGTGTGTGTGTGTGTGTGTGTGTGTGTGTGTGTGTGTGTTAGTCAGGGATCTCTAGAGGAAGGAAGTCATAGGATGAATATATGTGACTTAAAGGTTGTGGTCCAGCTACACACAACTAGTCCAACAATGGCTGTCTACTAATGGGAAGTCCAAGAATCCAGTAGCTGTCCAGTCCATTAGGCTCGCTGTCTCGGCTGATACAGACTGGAACCCCAGAGACATAGGCTCAAATTCCATGTGAAAATGGACTAACCAGTGAGAGAGAAGGCAAGGGGATAAAGACTATGAACTTCCTAGCTGTCACTGGAAGGTGTGGCCCAGATTTAAGGTGGATCTTCCCACCTCAGATGATTTAATTAGACACACACACACAAAACTCTCACTTGTATGCCCAGCTTACTGGGGTTGGTTCTCTTCTTCCACAGTTTTGGGACCCGGGAATTGAAGTTCGGTCATCAGACTTGGGGACAGGCACCTTTACCCACTGAACCATCCCACCAGCATAAGTTTATTTCATCCCCAAGATCTTAAGAAACTGGTAACATTTGTGTTAGCCCTGTAAGACTCCAAGAAAAGCCTGGCACATTGTATGCATTCACTGAATGTTTATTCTTCCGATTTATTTTATAATGAGTCTTAATCTGTTCCATGGTTTCTCAAGGCCGAGGCCTTTTCTTTGTAAGGATACTTTTAGATGTGGGCTCTTTAGAACACTTTGGTTTTTTTACATGTATGTTTTATGGGAACTGGGTTTGAGGGAAATATTTTTAATATAAAATTGAAATGAGTTTGACTTTTTTTAAGCCAACATAAATAAATGAACTTTTCTCTGAGTTCTAGCTTATGTTTTATTACATTGTGGCAGACGGATGCATGGTGTGACTTTTATCTGACTTTATAAAGATTTCTTTTGTATTCCGGGATGTGGTCTATTTTGGAAAAGCTTCCAGAAGTTACTGAATAAAATGTGTATTTTTTTGACACTCGGATGGGACGATCTGTAGATATCTGCTAAATCCATTTGATGTACGTATGATATAAGTTAATTCTGATGTTTCTCTGTCTATTTTTTGTACAGATGACCTGTCTATTAAAAATAGTGGTGTATTGAAATTGCCTGGGTTTTTTCCCCCAGAGGGAGTCTGTTTACCTGGGGGAGGGAGGGGATAATTAGTCGGTTAGGACAGGTTGGCTGAAGTAGGGTAGGGCAGCAGTTTGCCCGTATGAGGAATCCATGCTCTGCCTGAGTCCCCGAGCTCCCCTGTTTGAGACTCATTCAGTTCTAGTTCCATTTCTCCAGTCAGGAGACAGGCAGCTCCAATCACCTGCTATTAGTGGACTGTTGTAATCTTTAGTTCCACTACCAGAGTTTTCATGTTCCGTGCCTGTATGTTAGGATAGTAAGATCATCTTGGTTAGTTGTTCCCTTGGTTAGAATGCAGAATCACTCTCTTACCGTTTGACATCTACTGTTTCAGATACTAGGACAGCAACGCCCACTCGCTTCCTGGTCCCACTTGATTGGAGAATTTTGTCCATCCTTTTCATTCTCAGATGATGCTTCTCTTTAAAACTAAAATCTACTTCTTGTAGGCAGTAGATAGATGGGTTTTCTTTCTTGCTCTCTTTGGTCAATCTGTCTTTTGATTGGAGAACTGAGGCCATCTATGTTGCAAGTTAGTGAAATATAAATTATTATTGAAATCTGTGTGTTAGCTGTGGTCATTGCCTTGTTGATTTTTGGTGGTGGTGTTTGTGTTCTCAATGATGTGTGTGTAATTGTGTGTGCGTGTGTGTGTATGTGTGTATGTATATGTGTCTGTGTGTACATGTATGTGTGTGTGTCTGTGTGTCTGTGTGCATGTATGTGTGTATGTGTGTATGTCTCTGTGAGTGTCTGTGTGTGTGCATATGTGTGTATGTGTCTGTGTGTGTGCATATGTGTGTATGTGTCTGTGTGTGTCTGTGTATGTGTCTGTGTGTGTATGTATTTGTGTGTATGTGTGTGTATGTGTGTGTGTCTGTGTGTATGTGTGCATGTATGTGTGTGTATGTGTGTATGTGTCTGTGTGTGTCTGTGTGTGCATGTATGTGTGTGTGTGCCTGTCTGTGTGTGTCTATGTGTATATGTGTCTGTGTCTGTGTGTATGTGTGTATGTGTATGTCTCTGTGTGTGTCTGTGTGTGTGCATATGTGTGTATGTGTCTGTGTGTGTCTGTGTGTGCGTGTATGTGTGTGTGCATGTCTGTGTGTGTCTATGTGTATATGCGTATGTGTCTGTGTGTACATGTATGTGTGTGTATGTATTTGTGTGCATGTGTGTGTGTATGTGTGTATGTGTATGTCTCTGTGTGTGTCTGTGTGTGTGCATATGTGTGTATGTGTCTGTGTGTGTCTGTGTGTGCGTGTATGTGTGTGTGTGTGCATGTCTGTGTGTGTCTATGTGTATATGTGTATGTGTCTGTGTGCATGTGTCCATGTATGTGTGTATGTGATGTCTCTGTGTGTGTCTGTGTGTGTGCATATGTGTGTATGTGTCTGTGTGTGTCTGTGTGTGCGTGTATGTGTGTGTGTGCCTGTGTGTGTGTGCATGTCTATGTGTGTCTATGTGTATATGTGTATGTGTCTGTGTGTATGTGTGTATGTATGTCTGTCTCACTACTATATATCCTATTATGTAGGATTATATTACATATCCTATTCTGTCCCACAGTCTCTCTACTGTGCTCATTCCTCTTACCCTAACTATTGCTTTCTGCTTAGGCTTGATTTGTTGGATGTAATTTTTTTTAGGCATCTTAGGTACTGAAATTTTTTCTTTCACCTTCAACTATGGCAGACATTTCGTGGATATATTATTTATATTGGCTGTCATGGCCTTTTCAGGATTGGTAATGTTTTGCTCCAAGCTCTCCTGGCTTTCAAAGTTTCCACTGAGAAATCAGCTGTTACTGTAATACATTTCCTTTTATGTGTTGCTTTCATTTTCTCTTGCAGCTTTTGCAAATTTATTTCACATACAAGTGAAATGAAGGGCTGAAGAAATAACTTAGCAGTTAAGAGCACATACCGCTCGTCTAGAGGACCCAAGTTCAATTTTCAGAATCCACTTCATTTATTCAAAGCCACCTGTAATTCCATTCTCAAGGTACCTGATACCTCTGGCACCCGGCATACATCACACAAACACACATACTTGTGACTAAAATTGAAATAAATATTTTAAAGTAAAATGAAATATAAAAATTTTAAAGTGCTAGCTTTAACTTAATGGTATAAAATACAAGCCAGAGTTTCACTGGATGTTTTGAAAGTAGATATGACAATGTAAACTATCTAGAATTATTAGTATATTATATGAGTAATTTTATAAAACATTGTGACTAAGACAGGTTAGTTCTAATATGAATTATAGAGAAACAGGATTAAAAGTGGAATGACAAAAAAGATCCATCCATGAATGCTTATTTGATTTAGGTTATTTTGACTTAGGGTGAAAAATTTAGAAATTTTGATAAATGTTTCTGAATTAATTCAATGTGTATTTGGAGAGAAAAGCAAACCTTGACCCTTACCTCACACTATAAACCAAAGTGAATTCAATGTAAGTTATAAATTCAAAAGTGAAACATAAACCTTCTAGAAGAATGTATTCTAGAGGATCTTCTAGTGGTAATATATTTATTTGTTTAGAATATTAAAATGTCTAAGCAGTGTAATAGAAGCACTAATTATAAAGCAGAAGTGGCATATTAAATGTATTCAAAATTCAGAACATCTCTTAACCAATGGATGCCATTAAGAAAGCAAAAGGGGCCAACAAGATGGCTTAGTGTATAAAGGGGCTTGCTGTCAAGCTTAGTAACCTGAGTTCAATCTGCAGAGCCCACACGGCAGGAGAGAACTGACTCAGACAGGTTGTCTTTGACCTCCACACACATACTGTGGCACTTGTATAGCCCTAAATGAATGAGTGAATGAATGAGTGAATGAATGAATGATTATTAAAAAGCAAAAGTGAAAAGATGTGTCACAGTATCTTACAACACTTATACATTTAGAATATGTAAAGAGTTCCTATACCAAGAAAGGACAGCGCTCGGTTTGGGTCGACTGCAAGAGGACTGACCTAGTATCTTACAAATTTTCCTTAAATTTCCTACTTGTCTGGTAATAAACATGAACACCAGGACACTACCATGGGAGATGAGAAACAGTAAAAGCAGTTGACTTTGTGAACAGCCATCACCCTTCTGTGTTGCTCGTGGCAGTTTAATTGTTCAACCACTTTGGGAGAATGTTTGGGCTATGCTATTCCACAGCATTTCTACTCCTTAGCAAATGCAAAGGAGAAATTGTTAGCGATGTTAACCAAAAGATGTGTGCCAAAATGTTTGTAGCATATGTAGTGATTAAAGATAAAACATTGGACATACCAGCAATAAAATAGTAAGCAAACAATGGTCTTTCATGCAATGAAATACCCTGTACCATTTTAAAAGAGAATGCGCTGCCATTATGTCAAACAATGTGGATGAATTTCACAGACATAATGTGTGTGATTTTATTCATATGAGATTTGCAGACAATTTACTCATCTTTGTATTATGGTCATAAAAAGTCAGAGATTAAAAAACTAATAAAGAGTCTATTCTGAGTTAACATTACAGAGGCTTAAGACCATGGTTGTTTGACCCCAAGATTTTGAGTCTGTGGTGGCACTATGCATCATGGGAAGAATGTAATGAGAGATCTGTTCATCTCATGGTGGCCAGAAGCAAAGAGAGAAAGAAAAATACGGATACGATAGGAGCTGAGGTTCCAACATCTCCTTCCAGGATAACCCCCAACTGACCTGACTTCCAGCAGGTCCCACCTCCTAAAGCTTCATCAAGCAGAAGCAGCACAGGCTGGCAACCACACCTTCAAAGGGGCATTTGGAGGACTCTTATCCAATCTACAACATCAAACAAATCAGTGTGAAGTGTGGAAAATCAGAGTGGTCACCTCTGAGAACTAAGGTATTGGCTACACTGAAGCAAAAGAAATTCTCTGCCATGAGCTAAGCTGTGAATTCACGGGTAGTGAAATTCCATGGACTGTTCACCCAAGATTCATGCTCTCCTTTTCCACACTTTTTCCTTTAGTTGAAAATAGATTCTTTGCTCACGCAATATATTCTGATTATAGCCTCCCCCCCCCCCGGCTCCTCCCAGTTCCTACCCACCTGCCCACCTCTTCCCTCTCCTCCCCTTCAGATCCAGTCTGTCTCTCATTAGAGAAGAACAGGCTTCTAAGAGGTAACAACAAAGCATGACAAAATAAAATATAATAAGGTGAAGAAAGAAACTATCATATCAACGTTGTACAAGGCAACCCAACAGGAGGAAAAGAATTCCAAGAGCAGACACAAGGATCAGAGACCCGTTTATTCTTGTAGAGTGGGCCCTAAATCAAGTCATATACTGGTTGGTTTCTCCAACAAGTTCTATGCCGACATTGTCCCAGCATATCATGCAGGCGAGACAGATTGTAGGTCAAAGGTTTTGTGGCTGGGTCGGTATTTACATTTCTCTTTCAGTTTCCTGCAGAGTACCTCTCCATACCCCAGTCACTAGGACACAGGGGCGAAGGCTCCATGTAGGGCACCAGCTCAACTTCTCCATGTTCAGTGTCTTGTGTGGGGTTGTCCTCAGGAATGGGGCTCCACTGTAAGTCTGCAGAGAGCAACTCGTTGACATAGAACAGCCTGGGTTGTTTGGGGATTTTCCTTGGCCAACAACTCAATTGAATGCAACCCAGACCCAGTAGTGGAAGCATCTTTTGGTGGCAGGAGACAGCCAGTTGAGACTCAGTGTCCCTCATTATTAGGAGACTTCATTGAAATCACCTTCATACATTTAGGAGGTTTCCACTGCGCTAGGCTTCCATATCTCTCAAATGCCCCTCAGTTCCAGCTGTCTCTCCCCAAATTCTCTCCCTCTCCCACATCTCCCCTCAAAACCTGATTCTCCTGTTCCTGCCCCACTTGCCCCTAGTCCACCCATAAAATCTATTCTATTTATATTTTTCAGGGAGATTTATATGTCTATCTTAGACCCTGTCCTCTATGTCTAACCTCTCTGGATCTACAGACTGCAGCATGGTTATCATTTATTTAATAGCTAATCTCCACATATTATATTTATCTTTCTGGGTCTGGGTTACCTCAATCAGGATAATTTATTTTCTAGTTTCACCCATTTTCCTGGAAATTTCATGATGTCATGAAAGACATCTAGATTGTTTTCCGTTTGGGGCTATTACGTATAAAGCTGCTGTGAACATATTTGAGCAAGTGTCCTTGTGTTCGGATGGAGCATCATTTGGGTATATGCCCAAGTGATATAGCTGGATCTTGAAGTAGATCGATTCCCAAACGTCCAAGGAAACACCACACTGATTTCCACAGTGGCTTTACAAGTTTGCCCCTCCACCAGCAATGCTTGAGTGTTGTCTTTTTCCACATCCCCTCCATCATGAGCTGTCACTTGTGTTATTGATCTTAGTCATCCTCACAGGTGTAAGATGGAAACCCAAAGTCATTTTGATCTGCATTTCCATTACGGATAAAGATACTGAACATTTCTTTAAATGTGTTCACAGCCATTTGAGAGTCCTCTATTGAGAATTCTCTGTTTAGATAGGTATGCCATTCTTAAAATTGGATTATTTGGGGAAATTTATACCTAGCTTCTTGAGTTCATGTGTTTTGGAGATTAGTCTCTTATATGATGTGTAATTAGTAAAAATTTTATCTCAGTCTGAATTATGACGTCCTTTGCCTTACCGAAGCTTTTACTCTCGTGAAGTTTCATTTATTAATTGTTAATCTTGGAGCCTGTGGTTCTAGTGTTCTGTTCAGAACATACCAACACGTTCAATTCTATTCTTCACTTTCTCCTCTCTCAGGTTCAGTGTTTGGTTTTATGTCAGGGTCTACGATACAGATGGTCCAGAGTTTTGTGCAGGATGTTAAGTACAGACCATTTTCCATTCTTCTGCATACAGACATCCAGTTTAACCAGAACTATTTGTTGATGGTTCTGTCTTTCTTCCAGTGTGTATTTCTGGATTCTTTTTTTTTTTTTTAAGTGTCTTTATGTGTGTGGGTTTATGTCTGGGTCTTCAATTCAGTTCCACTGATAAATACATCTCTTTTTATACCAATACCATGGCATATTGAAATCAAGAAAAGTTAAACCTCAACCAGGTTTTTTAGCTATCCTGGTATTTTGTTTTTCCATATAAAGTTGAGAATTGTCTTTTCAAGGTCTGTGAAGAATCGTGTTGGACTTTTGGTGGGAAATGAAGTTAATCTGTCTATTGTGGCCATTTTTACTAGGCTAATCCTACTGACCCATGAGCATGGGTGATCTTTCCATTTTCTGATATTTTCTTCAATTTCTTTTCTCAAAGAAGTACTATATTTTTTTCAAAGTTTGTACTATACAAGTCTTTCACATTTTATTTTATTTGAGACTGCTATGGACGTTGTTTCCATGACTTCTTCCTCGGTCCGTTTATCATGTATGTATAGAGGGCTACTGACTTTTGTGAGTTAATTTTGTGTCCAGAGACTTTGTTGAAAACATGTATCAGCTGCAAGAGTTCCCGTGGAATTTTTAGGCTCACTTATATGTTCTATCATAAAAACAGGACCTAAAAGTATGCTTGGGGGCACCCTCTCCTCCACTCATATGATTCTGCCTCCCCCTAAGAACATTCAGACTTCCACAGCATAGTACAGCCTGTTTACTCTTTAGAACTCAGGCTAAAAGCATGTTCACCTCTGATAGGCCTCTGATGTCGCATAAAACCTCCTCCTCTGGCTGTAAGATTGGGCTTGCTCTGCTCCTGCTTGCTCATCTCAGAAAGATGTACTCAACAGACACACGGGCCTTTCCAGGCGTTTCGGAAAGTGCATGCTTTTAGCAAAAGCATATAAAACTCTCTGTTACAGTCTTATCTCACACCCTAAATCTTATTCCCTCAAGAAATAATGTTTATGAATTTTTAATATTTTTACTTGGCTGCCTATTTTTATATAGATCTCATTTTTTTCTGGTTTTTCACTTTGCTTCACTATTTTTGTTAATATCTCTTTTCTCTCTAACAATGCCTGTTGTAACTAAGATAAAGAGTGAGTGAATTGTGGATTTTTTTTAGAAAATATTTATTTTTATTTTAGGTATATTTACGTGTATTTTACTTGTTGTATGTCTTGACAAATGTACATAGTTCCTGTGGAGTCCAGAATAAGGTGTTGGATCCTCTGGAACTAGAGTTTTAGCTGGTTGGCTAGGGGCTGCCACATGGGGGCTGGGTACTGAACATGGGTAAGAGCAGCCAGTGATCTTAACCACTGAGCCACCTTTCCAGACCTTTAGCTGATTTTTTAGTAGAATTTTTAGAGCAATTTTAGTTTTACAGAAAAATCCATCAGAAAGGACACAGTTTATATAAATATATATTCTCTCAGTTCCCCTTCCTCGTCTGCCTATGCTACCCCTATTGTTAGAATCTTCTTTGTGTAGTACAATCGACGGGCTAATACACATGCACTATTGTTATTATTGAAGTCATTGACTCATAATAGTTGACATTAAGAATCACTCTGTGTACTCTATAGTTCTTTGGGTTTTGACATATAGGTGACACCGTGTATCTACCATTAGATGATCCTAAAATATGGGTGTCCTATCCTAGAAATGTTCTGTACACTATTTATTTGCTTTCTTCCCCTCTCCAGCCCACAGAGAACCCTTAGGAACTATAGATCTTTCTACTCTGGTCTTTTCAGAATGTCACATAGAATCATCACATACTATGCGTCCTTATACATTGGCTTCTTTTACTTTCAGTATGAACTAAGTTTTCTCCAAACCTTTTCATGACTTGAAATAGCTCATTTTCTTTTGTCATTGAACACGTCATTGTTTGGATACCCCACAGCTTGTTTATCCATTTGCCTATTGTAAAACATCTTGGTTACTTTTAACTTAAACACTCATTTATAAAACTTTGTAGAGAGAAAAAAGCGCTCTCTCTCTCTTTCTCTCTCTCTCTCTTGATTCATTGAATCATCTGCAAATTAAAATAAAAGATGAAGTTAAGGAAAACTTCAGCTGTTCTTCAACTTAAAGAAAGATAGATCCAAACAAATGCAAGTTGATACTATACCAATTTGAAAATGCATTTAATATTAATATCACAGTTAAGTCCAGCTTACCTTAGACATGCTTGGAACACTTACATTATCCTACAGTGGGGCAGTGTCTATTTTATGATGGCATGAATCTCTCATACACTTTATTGAATACTATAATAAAAGTTAAAAATGGGGGCTATAAATATTTTTTTTTATTAATGTGCCTTAAAAGTACCCTAGGCATGCAGAATGTGTAAAACCTGAATTCAAATTACTTGATGGATAATGTGATGCCATAGGATGAAAATAAGATGAGGGGCTTTTCTGTCCCAACTGTCCAGTCTCAGATAAACACACAAAAGCTTATATTAATTACAAAAATGTTCATCCAATAGCTCAGGCATTTTACTAACTAGCTCTTACATTTAAATTAACCCATTTCTATTAATCTGTGTATTGCCATGGGGCCATGGCTTTACTGATCCTCTGGCATCTTGTTTCTTGGGCGACTCGCTGGCATCTCCCCGACTCTGTCCTTCTTCATCCAGTCCTCACTTTGATTATCCTACCTAACTTTATCCCTTCTTGACAAAGACCACACAGCTGTATTATCAGCCAATGAGAGAAAAACATATCCACAGTGCACACATGGACTGTCCCACAGCAATAGAAACAGGCTCATCTATTTCTGACCGGGAGCCAGGATTCATTACAGTGGCATAATAGCACTAGAGTACCATACTGCCTGTGCCTAGCCTAGAAAAGATCAGAGCTCAAACTATGGTTTCTATGGACTGCGACAGGCACTTGGAGGGCTCTTCTGCTAAAAGCATCTACTCATCACTTGAGCTTGCAGGTGCCAGGGCTTGATTAAAAGCAAGGTAAAAACTTGGCATCTCTGCCTTCATTTTACAGCTGTTTCCTTTTTTACTCCAAGCTATGGGTTCAGTTCTGCACACATAGACATGTTAATCACTTAAACAGTGTTCACCTAGGGCCAGGGGGATGGCTCAGCAGGTAAAAATGCTTGCTGCACAGGTGTGCTGAGCTGAGTTAGAATCTCCAGAACCCATATTAAAGCCAGACACAGTAACACAAGTGTCTGTAACTCCAACAAGCCTGTGGGAGGTAGAGACAGGAGAATTCACAGAAGCTGGAGAGCAAGTTAGGCTGGCTTATGAATAAGGAAGACACCCTGTCTCCAACAGGTAAAAAAGGCAAGGAATGGCACCCGGAGATAGACTCTGACCTCTATATATGTGCAGTACACTCTTAGCCATGCATGTGAACATGCACACATACACATCACACACACACACACACACACACACACACACACACACACACACACACACACACACATGTTCATCTAAAACAGATAATCTCCCCCCCCCTTTCAGGGCTGAATATACTAAAATAAGAATGACAAGAATTTTCACCATGTATACAGACACTAAATCATCAACTGATTATCAACTACCAGCTTTTATCATGTACTATTTCCGGTCTCTGGAACAGCATTTAGAAGTCTCCATCCATTTTCTCAAGCCTGGGGAGTATGGAGACACTACCTCAATCATTCCATTTGTCCTCTTCCTGTTCTTGAGTCAGACCCTTCCCCGCCAGCCTCAAGTTTCACTAGCAAGGGAGCCTTGTAGGCAATTGTCTCATCTGAAGCTGGAAGGACCGTGAGGACTGACTAACTAGACCACAGTTGACAAAGACTGTCAGATTCTGTATATGTCTCACACAACTCCCATTTTGTCTTCATCCTCTATAATCCCATGGGTATTTCCAGAGCAAAGGGTACTCATTCCATAATTCCTTCCTACTCTGGCCAAATTGAACAAGTTCCTTTGTTATTACATACTCTTCTCTCTGATTGGATTCTCAAGATGGTGGGTGGCTAGACTATTCTACCAGGACCCCCTAGAAGTAAGATCTCTGATGTGGTACTGATGCAAACAGAAGGTAGAAGCTGGCCAGGCAGTTTTAGGGTGGGAGGGGAGCTGAAATAGACCATATTTTATTTGCTAAAAGCCAAACCCCTAACCCCTGTTCTTGCCAAAGGTCAGAGTTGCCAGTAATTTTCAAACCAAACCTTTTTGGCTATGCCTTAGCCAAGGCTAGGTAAAGGTGCCAAAAATGAAAGTCTGTTTTTTTCATTATCACTTTTTTTTTCTAAATAAAGAGCCCTTCCTGGGATCTACATATAAGGGCACAAAGCACAGAGAAAGCATATGCTCCCCCGAGATTGGGTCTGCTAGACTGACCCAGCTAATCTTCCCATGCCTTGGTTCCCATCATAGCACCTTTAAAAGTCCATAGATTAAAAGCTCAATGGCTCCCATTTGGAGGGACTGACTTATACTATACTGGTACTCTGCTTTCCTTCTCCTAAAATTCTACCTATGCATCTGCAGTAAAACTTGTTTTTAATGTCCCCATTATCTACAGATTTCATCCTTTGAATTTTTGAGGCAACTGACTTCAGTGGTAATTTTGTGTGACTGTATTTGGCACTCAAGCTCCTTAATTAAAGCCCACCTAATTTGAGAAAGAAATCCTCCATCCAACTGGAAAACATCCCCTCTTTCCTATTTCAGCACGAGTAACAGTGCGCATCCTTCTAAGTCAACTGTGGTAAACAAAAGGCAGGATTTCGCATGCACACAGGGCTTCACAGAGGAAAAAAAGTAAGAAGCCAAAGAGACAGTTAAGTCTGGGGCTTATATGCCTTTTTAAACATGTGGCAATACAAAAGAGAGTTTGGCTTCTGGGAGCAGTAAATTATAGAAAGGTAAATATGTGGGGCAAACATAATTGAAGATGAGTATTACCTTAGTAAAGTCTCTGTTCCCGCAGACTCGTCTGGGCGCTAACTCTGTCGTCTCCTGTGATAAAGGTTTCTCCCTGCCCTGGTGTTGAGCAGGCTCACTCACATGAAGCCAAGCTCATGTTCTGCCTGTTTCATCATTGGTTGCCAAGAAGAGCCCTTATTTTAAACCAGTACATTTGGCAGTGGTGTACTTTAATTTCCTTCAGTAGCTGCAAACATTTGTGTGCAAGTCATTACAAAGACCTGTTTTCAATTCATTTTACTAAATACGTGGGGGCAGAGTTTCACGATCATTTAAGATTATGTTTAACTTTGCCATGGAATAATCTTATTTATATGCTAAAAATAAATGGACAAGGTACATCTTTAGGATAACAACATGCTAGGGAGACAGCTTTTATTTTCATGTTACTATACCTTTACTCTTTGGCAAGGCTCATCGTTGCAAAGGTTTTACCATTTCGTCCCTCATGAAGAATGCTCTGGATTCTTTTAACAACTGACTCTACATCAAGTAGACCTGGGCATAACAGAACCAAAAAGCTTCTGCAGAATGCTGAATTCTAGGTCCCCATCTTCTTCTTGGGATAATGAGCCTTGAACTGAGGCACCTCAAGTCTGGATATGACATCTACTTTCCATGGCATCTCTGCAACTGCTTTACTGCAATTAACCTACCACCATCTCATTTTCTCTATGGTAACAGTGATAACAGGGTCTATATGAAGGGACTGGCATTGAAGGGTAGGTTTGAGGAGGTGATATGTGCAAAAGATACCCACCAGAGCCTGGCACACAGGAAAAAATATGAACAAGAGTTGACTTTCCACCTATGATCACAACTACATAATTATCATATAATATTTCCTTTCCTACTCCAATGGGCACCATGAGGGGGCAGATACCTCTTCCCAAGGCATCAAGAAATCACTACTAAAAAAGAGGCTACACATTCTAGACAAGTCTTACAAAGACTTCCAAGAGCCAATGCCAACCTGTGATAATCATTAGGTGAAGGGTGAAGATAAACATTGCTTGCTACTCTCGATGACTTTAATGTATCATGGTCTATGGGACATTAGCCTTTTAAATGTGGATTCCATTAGATGACATAAAGGAATTAGTATCAAGACAAATTTTAATCAATCCAAAGTTTACACACACACACACACACACTGATTCACCTACTGCAAGAAATGGCAACCTTTCTGAAACACAGGAAGTACCAGCCTTCCCACAACAATCTAATTCTTCCAAGGATTATCCTCAGAATTCACTCTCTTTATGTTACAGTGCATATGAGATCTGTGAGGACCATAGCGTAATCTTCAGTGGAAGGACACACTGTTGGAGCCTTATGAAATGAGACTGCATTTTTTTTAAAAAATGGAAAATAGTATAAAAATAATTTTCCTTGAAAATACATCTTTAGCTGTATTAGTCCTTTCTACCACAAGGAGTATCCAGTCAAAGTGAAGTGAGTTCACAGTGAGCAAAAGTGCTGAGATTTGCTGATCATGTCTAGGATATGTCTGGTGTTTTATAGCTAGCCTTGGGCTTTAGTTTCAGAATAAATGATCTGTCCCTCTTATCCTGCTAGATAACTACAGGGAGATTAATAGGCATTTAAATGAACCAATATTATGACCTTCTGCCAGCCATAGGCACAATATTTCTTCTTCAGGGAAAACTGACCGTCTTAATTCCCAGAGTCTTATTTTCATTATCAATACAAAGAGCACAACTCTCATCTCAGAAGGGTTGAAGAGATAATTTAGTCCGAAGGCAAATATGAGTGACCATAACATGGGAAACACAGATTTAGGTTATCCCAAATTCTGTGTCTCAATAAGCTAACAGTTTCATGGTGGTTTTATAGTAATGAAACACAAAAGTCCGAATGATATTTTCTTATTTGGTTTTTTTTTGTTTGTTTTTGTTTTGTTGAGAAATGGGACCTTTCTCAGCTCTTGGTGCTTAAACCAGGGGCTAAAATCCCCAATCAAAAACTAGCTATGAAAGACATCCTGGATCAGTGGCTTGCCAGTCTGTTGTCTCATTCCCAAAAGAATAAAGAAACATGGACAGATAACAGACAGAGAAAATGTAAACTTGTTATGTAAGCTAAGCATGGTTCGGTTAGGTTCCTACTAGAGAACTTTGAACAATGTAGCATCAGAAGCAAAACTCATGTCTATGGTAACTAGTAAGACACTTAAGTTCAATGCTCTCTCTTGGTAACCCATGTCTACACATGAGTGATAGCCCACAATTTTTCCTAAAGGCGTATTATTTTTATTAATGCCTATTCTTTGACCTGTATTAAAATGGTTTCTTAATAATTCTCAGCTTACTTTAAACTAGCTCATTCTGAAACTCTTTCCTGTGGCAAAGTGAAGGACTGGTTACACCTGAGTAGAGGTCTCCAGAAGGAAGAAAAAGAAAGGTTGCTGTGGGTAGGATCTGTGCTTCTTCTAACAGGCACTATTGCCACTGACATCCTGAGAAGTGCTGTGACCTCATTGTACAACAATCTTTCCTTCCCTACAGGAACACGGCCCTCCGGAATCGTCCTACAGGAGGCTTCACAGTCTGCACTTTCCAATTGGCTCTACTACAGGAACTGTACAAAGTTAGGACAGAGCTCTGAATTCTTAAGGAACCGGTCCTGACAAATTAACAAATTCCACAAATTCAAGATGCCATTATATAGCACAGAATTTCTCCCATAAAATATAGTCATGCATTACTAAAAACTCTAATTGACCCCTGAAGACCTTTATAAGTCTATAAATAAAGCAACATACTCATTTATATAACCAGTAATGCAAATTCTGTCTAGAAATTTTATTGAAACAGTTTGTGAGTTATTTTCCTTATTGAGCATGTGGAAAAAGCATTTGTACCATAGATTCCAGGGCTGTCAATGTGGCATTCCCATTTCATAATTTATTTCAAACTTGTACTTTTTTATAAATATCTATTTTCTAAGACTTTTTGGGCTTTTTCTTTCCTTCTATGTTAGTGCTATTTCAGTATTTTTTTTCCCTATTTGTTCTTTTGCTTATTGGGAATATTTTATACAAGACATAGTTTGTCTTTTATAAAAGGTACAATAACGGAAAGATGAGCTGAGAGCCATGAAATCAGGCTGAACTTGGGATGCTGAAAAGTCTCCAGCATGGATAAGTAACTCACACTATAAAGCAGCCATTTCTCAGTGTATTCCTTCACAGTATCCAGGTGACATCATCACATGGCTCATTAGAGTCACTCAGCAGATAATCAGAACCATACATAGTGATGCACTGAAAGCCTATAGTGTTATGAGGAGTTTAGAGATCTCAATAAAGTCTTCAAATTGACTTTTTGGGAAATAGATGATGGTAAATAAGCTAGACATCCCTGTTATGAATAAAAAGTTCAGCTATTTGCTTTATGTTTTAAGATCTGTGACATCAGCTAATTCTCCCAGTAACTTCTGTCATGGGTGGGATGCTACTCCAACCTGAGACCTTGCACGTGCTAAGCATGTACTTTGTTGCATGAGAACCCCCTCTCCAGGTAACTTTGCCAGTAGGTATATGACTATCTTTATAGGAAACTAACACCCAAGAAGAATTGCACAGGTTCACCGTTACACAGCCAGTAGCTAACTGGGAAACAAACCCAGTGGCATCCATCTTTCTTTCTGTCTGTCTCTTTCTAACTAAAAGCAGGATATACAGGCTAAAGAAAGCTTGGGCATCTCTGACATTTACTTTTAGGATACCGTCTAGACTAGAGAACAGTTGAAAAAGGCAGGGAAAGAACAAGAGGAAGGGCCGGGGAGAGGAAGCAGCTTTAAGTATAGCTTGCCAGCATCTAGACATGGTGGTCTGGTGGGTAGAGGAAGATTCCATGGGTTATAGTATTTGAGTGCCACGGCCATGTCCAGAAGCCCCTGCAATGAAGCGTAGGACACATCTCCTGCCAGGATAGGCTAGTCACTAAGAGAGATCACCTTTGTTAAAACAAAGCTTGAAGCAAAGCCGTTCTTGGAGATGCTGAGGGATACATTGTATCTGTAGCCTGAAGAAAGTTGCCAGACTGAGGTGAAACCTTTCTGGGTCCTCTGTGACTTTTATAATGCAGTGGAAAAATAATGAGCAGCTATGATTTTGGCAGCTGGAATTCCTGGAGCATACCAAGAAACTGTGGCTTCAGATCCCCCAGGGCTTAACATTAAACTCAGTAAAGAGTTTGGGTTCTGGCCTCCCCTACATTTTACTCTATTTTACTCCCATTTCAAACTACATTTTAACAAAACAGAACAATTATGTTCTTTAAGCTCATATTTATGTTATGTGAAAAATGAGATGCCAGTTTATTACTAAAAGCCAAGAGAAACTGAGGCTAATTTTGTCTAATTACCTAAAAGAATGTCACATATAAGTAAGGTTAACATTTTATGTTTCTAAATGACTATGCATGTATATAGGCAGTTAGAAACATGCTAGAAACCAGGCATGTTGGCACGGTCCCTGATTGCAGGATTTAGGGAGAAAAGGTAGGAGGAGTGAGCTCCGGGCAATTCGGAGGCTAAGTAGAGAGACCCCATTTCAGAACAGACAGAGAGTTAAAAACAAAAACAACAGCAATCAATCAATCAATCAGTCAATCAATCAATAAAACCTGAAGGTCTGGGAATGAGGCTCAGTAGCAGAGCATTTTCTTGGCACATCCAATGCCCTGATTTGATTTCACCAGTGCAAGCCAATGAAAAGAAACAAAAAGTAGTCTGTCTATAAAGGCATCATTGTTGTTTAATTGAATGCTAGGCCTCAGACATGATTAGTTTTAGGGGTAACATAAAAATGTAAGCAAAAACAAATTTGTGAAAATAGCTAGGGCCAAATCAAACTAAAAGGCCCAGGGATGCCGAGTCTGAGAGGGAGGTACATGTAAACACAAGTAGCTGAAGCCATCAGCCAGCCTCAGTGAACAGGCTTTGGTTCATGTGCAAGGTCTACTGTAAGATTTTCTCATCCATGTAGTTATCCTTTCTTTGGCTTTTATGTGTACCTGAACAAAAGCATTATTTATCCAAAGGGATGTGTCTACCACATGGAGGAGGTCCAGTTACTGGCTTCAGGAAGGAACCAAGTACTGAAGCTGGCTGAAGACCTAGTGGTCCGCATTACCTTTGAGACACAGTGTTGTTTGTTTAGGGGGCAGAGTTGGCTACCCTCTACAGCTACAGGAGGAGACGCTTTCTTTCTTCCTTTCTTTCTCACTGAGATTTAATGAAGGCTTCTTCTGGCCTGAGAAGACTGGGGATTTGCGCCCGACACAGAGCTTGTTACACTCAATATTAAAGAATCCTGAAGCAGCAGCCCATCCCCACGAGGCTCTTCCCTGTCTGTTGCCTGATGCTCCGTGAAAAGCACCATGGTCTGCAGTTATACAAACAATGTCCAGTAGTTGCTATTAGAATTGCTAACAAATGCTGAGTGGATTTTGTGCATCGTATACACTTTGAACTTCATTTGTATGCATTTACACATTGTATACATTTAGAATTTCAATGTTCATTAGATGTTTCTCTTCCTTGAAAAGCAAGCTAAATCAGCTTGACATTCTGGAGGGTCTGGGGAGAAGTGGTGATTTTGGTACCCAGCCTGCTAGAATCAGGCCTTCATCACAGAGCCTGCCTTGTTCTGCTTTGAGGTCACTGTGCACAGAGGAGAAATATAAGCATTTCAGGGTTAGAATGTCTATGGGGTCTTAGAGTCCTCTTGACTTATTTCACTGACAAAAGGCATTTTCATCTCTCTGCCTCCCTGAGATGATCAAGAAGGAGATGCCAGAGAGAATTCTACTTCTTGTGAATTTTTAAAGCCAAGTCTTCAGCAACTATAAATCTGGATAGTGGATGGCAACCCCAGAAACAGGAAAATAATCCAAACTGTAGAGCCCCGTGGGAAAAGTGAAAGAAAATCACAAGCAGTTCTAAAAAGCCAGAGAGTTGCTGGTTGGATTTAGATTACAATTTTTGAGTCTGTTCTCAGTTTGAGTCCCAGTCCGAATCAAAGATGTTTGCATGGTTCCTTTGATCATAATTTTCTCCTTGTCATCTTACCCAGTTAAGATGAGAATCACACAAAGTGGCTTACATGATGGGCTTCAGGGGAACTCTGCGCGCACTCAGTGCTGATATACCCAGTACACGTTGGGTAAATGTGGAAACAAGCAGATAAAGTAGGGCCAACTTGTTTAACTAAAATAAAGAACGTGGAGTGCTATGGTGCAGTTCACGCAAGTCCTTTCTCCCCACTGTGGGCTCTGACATCATTGAATCACTTGATAAGTCCTTGCTAAGGCCTTGATGTAACTTTCTCTCTGCTCTTTTTAAAATGGATTCTCTTGGGCTGGTGCTTAGAATGTCCCAGCCAGGAAATGGATAAAAATAAATGTCTTTACTATGGGTTTTGAGCAAGGCTTTTGTCTCACTGGGCTATGTCTATTTTTATCCATCCTACAACAGGAGATGCTAGAGTGTCTCTGAATATTAATGATGTGATTGGTGTCAAGGAGCACTTCCAACCCCATGTATTTGCCAACTCCAAGGGCTCTTGTGTTTGTGCCCAGTGCTGCCTTAGAGGCATGAACCTTCTGGCTCTCAAGGACTCAGCATCTTTAGTTTCTAAAAGGGAATACCTGCTAAAACTTTGCAACCTCAGTGCATCACTTACTTGCCCTACCTTAGTGTATCATTATTATGACTTCAGTGGGCATTATGAATAGAGAGATATCTACATAGGCCTCTTATTCTGTCTTCTCCCAGAGTAAGACTTGAAAATTTTTAAACAGCTTCCTATAAGTCCAGCCCCAGAGATACCCATAAAAAACGCTTTCCAAAGAGCTGCCCCACAATAAAGATAAGGGACTACAGCTGGACAGATGAGATGCAAGAGCCCTTCCTGGATGCTGACACTTGATAGTTTTGTTCAATTCTGTTCGTGTCTTTGGATCTTTCCTTGGAATTTGGCTGTGAGCTTTGCTATGACCTTCATCTTTGGCTCCTTTGCAGGCTCCTGCCTCGTGGTGTTTACTGGCCTCAATATATGGAGAAGGTGTGTGTGTGTGTGTGTGTGTGTGTGAGAGAGAGAGAGAGAGAGAGAGAGAGAGAGAGAGAGAGAGAGAGAGAGAGAGAGAGAGAGAGAGAGAGAGAGAGACTGCAAAGGTGTACTGAACAGATTAGCGTCTGTAAAGTATGTGGATGGCTGTGGAAAGCAGCCATGCAGAAGATTGTTAAGCTATTGCCTTGGCAACACCTCCACGTTAGGAAGAAAGCGAACAGAAGCTACAATTAGAAGGCAAGGGGGCCGGTTTTGTTTTTAGCAAGCTCTGCACTTCCAGGTACCTCTTATGCCCTCTCGCTTCACCACTGTGAACAACTGCCATTTATTTTATTTATTTTACAGTGAATCTCTGGTCCCAAAGATTGTTTAGAAAATGCCCAGTTGGCATTTCCTTTAGGGCTAGACAGACGTAAACAACAAAACCCTCTGTCTTCTCAGGGTCACCCAGAATTTTTAAATGTCAAATCTGGGGACAAAGGAGCAGCTAATTCTTAGTCTAAGAAATATTAGAAAGGTACAAAGAGATTTCTTCTCTTTTAGACCCAGTTCTAAAATATTCATATAGAAGTATGCAAGAGCAGATGTGAGGAGAACTTATGGGTGCATGAATAAGAAAATGAGAAGGAAAGAGTGTCCTTGGGATTTTGGTATCATGTGGAGTGGTGACTTTGTATCTCTCGGAACAAGGAAAGCAAACGGAGGCAGACACGTTGTCACTCCCTGTCAGAAAGTCTCTCCATTTCAGCCTTGATTGGCAACTTTCTGGAACACAGGCATTGCTGCCTGCCCGAAGGCAGTGTCTTTCCTTGCTCCAGAATTCACAGAAACCTCTCCTCCTCCTCCTCCTCCTCCTCCTCCTCCTCCTCCTCCTCCTCCTCCTCCTCCTCCTCCCCTCCTTTTCCTCCTCCTCCCCTCCCCCTCCTCCCTTCCTTTTCATCCTCCTCCCCTCCTCCTCCTCCCCTCCTTTTCCTCCTCCTCCTCCTCTTCCTCCTCCTCCTCGGCCATCTCAGCTGCTGCAGAAGAGCAGGCAACGGGGATGGGGGCAGCGCTGTCAAGGTTCCAGCTGGATTTCTGACCTTCACTAACTGGTTCGGTCTCCACCTACAAGCAACCTCCCTCTGCATCCTAACCACCATGGCCTTCATCCAGACCTCTCTCTCTGTCTTTGGAAAGAAAAGCAATTATTATTGTCTCAACATAGCCCAACCCCAGTATATACTGAGTGTACTAAGGTTCCCTGTTTACTTAGTTTTGTTGTGGGTTTTGTTTAATCCTTCTAGTAGATTACAGAAACAAGTTAGATATGTGTGTGTGTATCGATTACCTGAATTTAATCTAGTTTAACGATCATCTACACAATCCATACTAAAATCAGATATAAAAGTTGCAAAGGTGCCATTAAAATTAACTGCACATTTCATATCTTACTTAGGTCAATAATGCAATTATTAAAAGCAATGTGATGCAGAATAGGAAAGACCTAGAACACACAAAACTTGTCCACTTACTGTTATACTATTATTTGTACAATGCCAGGTGTGAAATTCTGCTCAGGAAGAAAAAGATGAAAAAAAGAAGGAAAAATAGCCTGTCAAACACTCCTCACAGTAACCAGGCCTACACCTGGGCGGGGCTTATACTCTGGGAGGGGCTTACACCCTGGGAGGAGCTTCTGGAAGGAGTTTATATTCTGGGAGGGGCTTACACCCTGGGAGGAGCTTCTGGAAGGAGTTTATATTCTGGGAGGGGCTTATGCCCTGGGAGGGGCTTCTGGAAGGGACTTATACTTCAGCTTCCATAGAAACCTCAGAATAGTCCTGTGCCAATCTATTTTCAAGGCGTATGTGTGGGATCAGCATCTCGTTTTCACAAAATAATGGTGAAACACAAAGAGCGGAAGAGTGCTGACCATCTGACCCAACTCCAGAAAAGGAATTCCCTCTTCTAACTGAAATTCTGTCCTCACCAGAAGAAGGTGGTCCTTTCTGAAGACACTCAGAAGTCATTTGTTCATTTCTTCATGTTCAACATTCTTATGGCGAGAAAATCTGTTTCTGGCAATCTCCTCCACATGGACATTGCAACTCATCTCCATGAAGCCCCTGAGATGTCTGAAAACAGGTAGAAAAACACCTACTCAACACCTACCCATCATCCATTTTACTTCCACACCTTGCTCTCCTGCAGCTAAAGTCTACCGATTTCATCGAGTTCTTTTGCAACCATTTTGTTAGAATGTAAAAATAATGGCTATTGTAGAATTTCCAAAAGTGTAAAAATGTGTACCATGTGGCTGGGGAGAAAAACATGTGACCGTAACACTGTCAGCCTCAGAAAGAGGGATGTCTAAGAGGGATGTCTCAATGAAATGGGGTGGTCATGACATTAAACAGACAGATACGCCGAGGGTTGAGAAACAGAGCCACAGAAGATGGACCAGGCAAAGAATGTGGCTTATGGCCAAACTTGGCCACAGAAAGTGCACGTTTACAGAACTGTGGGAGTTTCATCTGGGGGATGTTTGTACTAAGTACTGGTAAAAGACAAACCTAGAGACCCAGGGGGCAGGAGCCAGTTCAGGAAGGAGGCCACCTGCCAAGCAGTCATTTATATTTAGCCTAAAGATTAAAGGAGATGCATGCCATTGATGAGTGGGTAAAAAATAATGGATGGGAAGGGAACAAGCCAGGATCGGGAAGAGATCAATTGAAGAGGAAAAAAATGATGAAAAATAGAATGATAGCCATGTGGAAATGAAGACCCAGAAAAATGATAATAATAAGAGAAAAAAACAGTCATAAAAATCTCACCATAGCTTAGGAGCTGCTATGGGCTTTTGATAGCTCCTAGAAAGGGAAAGTTACTCTTTGCTTTGGTTTTTTAATGATGTAACCACCGGTAGGCTTGACCAGAGCCAGGATAGGACCCACTCCCAAAGACTAGCTGAGCAGTACAAACTGGACTCCATGGGGACAAGGTAAAAGAGAAGAAATCTAAAAGGTAGCTGGAGATGAACAGAAGGATAGAGAAGGGGATTATGGGAGGAGCTGGGGGAGGGATAAATACAGTTCAAAATATATGAAATTCTCAAGGAATTATAAAAATGGTTTTTTAAAATACCTGAGGTGGGGTGGGGCTGGAAAGATGGCTTAGAGGTTAAGAGCACTGGGTCCTCTTGCAAAGGTCCTGGGTTTGGTCTTCAGCACCATCACAGCGGTTTGTATATCTCTAGTTGCAGAGGATCCAATGCCCTCTTCTGGCATCCACAGGCACCAGACACACAGGTGACAAATAGACATAAACAAAGCACTCGTGCACATAAAATAAAAATAAATATATTTATTTTTAAGTGATCTGGGACATAGGATAACTTTAGAGGCCTTTGATCAAAATTAGAGAGTGGAAAAGTATTAACTACATGGGGCAATCCAAGGCATTAAAAGATATCCAGTATGTCTAAGACAGAGTTCATTTGAGAAATAATTATGTAATAAGACAAAAAGTAGGATTGATCACCTGGGCAGCACAGTAGAACAGACCCTATCAGCAGAGGTACAGGCAAGCTGCCCTATAGGCAAGAAAGCCTGAGAACTGGCCCCGCCCCTTGCTCATCGCTGCAAGGGGTGAACTGGCCAGGGCAATACTGGAGAGCTCACCCTGGTGGTGAAGGCAGGAAGAGCTGGCAGGCTGACCAACCCTGCAACTACCCAGGCCCAGAACTTGGGATCTGAGTTGGCTCACCCCAACGTCCACACCATCAATTATATGCTGCAGCACATGTGTTCTACAGACTCAAAGCTGCAGGACCTCCAGGACACAGGTCAACAACAAGAATTCTAAGGAAAGTCCCAGGGAGAAGTCTCATTTGATGGTATAACAATGAGCATTTGCAAGTGAAGATGTGTAGCTTTAAAAGTTTACTGAGTAATTCACTGTATCACAGCTTCCGGGATGAGATCGATTTTTCTTCTTTTTTTATTTTCAACTATTTTTCTCTTAAATTTTATTTTATTTTATTGGGGGGATTTGCAAGGGTAGAGGGCAAATACAAATGCAAAGGAGCAGGGAAATGGATGGAATTGAGAAGCATGACGTGAAAACACAAAGAACAAATAAAAAGAATTTTTTTTAAAGTAGGGTTGAAGTAGGGATACTAAAAGAAGAAAAAACAAATTAGAACTTCATTATATGCTTTAGAATGAAGTTTTGCTCATCATGCATTTAGAAAGCTTTTAGTTTTTTTTACCCTATTTGAGATTATAATCTACAGTTAAGGAATCAGGGCTGTGTAGTATGAAATGCTGTTTGATTACATCTTAATTAGTGGATTGTCTTTCAAAACTGTATTCAATCATTTCAAATCTTTTCTCTGTTTAATGTATTTAATAAACTATATTAATATATTCCTTGTTCTGGTTAGTTTCTCTGTTGCTGGGATAGAACACTGACCAAAAGACACTTGGGGAAGAAAGGGTCTATTCCACCATCAATGGGAAGCAAGAGACGACCGTAAGGAACCCGGAGCCAAAACTGAAGCAGACACCATAGAGAAATTAACTTACTGGCTTGCTCTCCATGGCTTACAGTTTCTTTTCCTATACAGTCCAGGGCCACTAGCCTAGGGATGGCACTGCCCACAGTGGGCTGGGTCCTCCTACATTGATTAACAATAATAATTTAAAAATGCCCCTGCAGACATGCCCAGAGGTCAGTCTAACAGAGGCAGTTGCTCATTTGAGGCTCTGACAATGGAAGCTATGACAGCACTTGAAATCCCTTTTTATTTTTGTCATTTTTAAAAACATCCACAGAAACTTCACTGAAAGTAGACTCCATCCATCTCAAGAAACTGACCTCTTTGCTTTCCCATAAGGAACAACTTCTCAACCATTAAATTTTAACATGTGTTTACATCAATTCATTAGGAACTGTGGGGTTCACATCTAGTTTTCTTACTGTTCCCATCACATATGATGTTAAGTTTCTCCAGCAAAGTCTTGAATACCTCAATCATGTACTAGAGTTACCAGGAACTTCTGCCAAATCTCTATTGAGGTTTTGATATCCAACCTCGATTAAAATGTTCTTGATGCTATCTAAAATGGTGAATCATTTCTGGAACGTTTTCAATTAACTTTCTCCAGGTCCGTTGGACAAGTTACTATGATAGCTGTAGCCTTATTAAAATATATGTCTTA
Organism: Phyllotis vaccarum; assembly: GCA_033318265.1. Classification (NCBI taxonomy): domain Eukaryota; kingdom Metazoa; phylum Chordata; class Mammalia; order Rodentia; family Cricetidae; genus Phyllotis; species Phyllotis vaccarum. The sequence goes on along the minus strand of JARWLC010000005.1, from coordinate 45,420,480 downwards.
AGTAGTAAGACTTGAAATCAAAACAATTCCTTGAATTATAGGCTGCTGAATGAATGTTGTATTAGCAGACATGAAAACACTATTACTATTGCTAAAAAAAAAACTTTATTAGCTCTCTTGAATGATCAATGGTAGTTTTGATGTGCACTGGTATGTTGAAAAGATATTTTTTGATTCAATGACTGTTGGTCAATATTTGGTTGATATAGATGTGCCGTTGTATAAGCTTTATGATTCCATTTCTAGAACACAGACACACTACGACTTTAGAACAGTTTTCAGGGGTTCTAGGATCATCTGGAATGGTAAATGATCACTGGCTTCAACTCTGAGTCAGCAGCTACATTAGCTCCTAACTAGAGAGCCAGCCTCTCCCATGAAGATTCGATTGGCCAATAACTAACTTCTCTTTGCTTTTCCAAGTCCTGGATGGCATCTTCCAATACGAAAGCTACAATGGAAAGCTGCTGTTCAGTGGAGTCAGTTTTTCCTTCAGACTCAGGCATTCTGTTCTCCACCTGACACACCTTTAACTCTCTCTTTCTAAGAGGACTGTCTTCTGTGAGCTTTGACACTTCAGCTTTCTTCTGGATAGAAGGTTGGTTTGCTTCTCTGGCACAGAATGTGCTGGTTATCAATAAGAATTCTAGATTTAGCACCTTTGGTCTTGTTTATTGAGGGATTTCTCACCATATATTATTAAAACACTGTTGACAACGCTATGCAAGGCTGGTGTGGACATGTCAGTTCTGTCTTTTATTGTAGAAGGTGTGCAGTGGCCATGGGAGAGAGCTGTCTCAGCATCCTTTCTCCAGACCCTCAATATTATTACAAAGCAAAGCTACTGCTAATGCTCTCTCAATAACTGGATTCTGTCTTCTTTGTAAGATCAATGTCCCATTTTATAGGCTATTTTTTTTATCTCAGTCACTAGTGAGTCACTTTATTTCCACCATATCTACTATAATTTCTCATTACATTTTTTATTACAAATGTGGCTCCATTTTCAGCATAAATGCCACTGGAAGTCTCAGAGATTTTAATAATAATTATATAATAAAAATATAGTGTCTGGCTAGCATAGGTACTAGTTCTTGGACAATGTCACACATCCAGTCACTGGAAGTTTAGTACTCACGCCTGCCCCTTTTCTTGCTTTGGACAAGGAGTGTGAGGTCCCATAGCTGTGCTGATAATCATTTCTGGATTCCAGGTTTATTTGCTGCAAAATAACAAGAATAGCCACTTCATTTCTTGTTTTTTTAGTCACAATAAATAAAAATATCTTCATTTCCTGTATGGGCAAGAGTTTTAATATGAATGTATTATTTGGGTAAATCAAAGTGTCACCTGATTGTAACGGTCAAACTGCAAAAATCAGAAGGAAGAACATGGGTTGTGGTTGTTCTAAGAGACTTGGGGATTATTTCTTCTTTGTCATCGAAGCACTGCTCAGCTCCCAGGAAGGAATGTCTACAAACTGCTGCCCAATCCTGGTTATTCCACCAGAAAGCAGTTAAACCAAATCCTATACACTGACTTCGCTTTAAAACTGGAGTTGGAGATAATAAAGCATTGCATATCTACATATGCAAACCCATACAGAACTTCTGTCAGTTCATCTACAGCAAATCATTGTGACAAGCCAGGACTGAAGCAAGGCATAAAAAAAAGAAGGGATGAGCAAAGACAAAGGAGAGAAAGAGACAAGGGAAGGGAGAAGTCAGGGAAGAGGACTCTTATGGGTACCAATCACCTCAAATAGTCCTCTCAAGTAGGACAGTCCCCATGGAGCTGTCCTGTACACATCCAGGGTAATCATTCTCCGTGCACAGCTCCATCACCCTCACACATTCTAGAAAGAAAATAAATGTGGGGCTCAATGGTAAAGGCCCCTGTTGCTGAGCCTGATAACTTGGGTTTGGTACCCAAGACTGACATAGTGGAAGGAAAACATTGACTCCCACAGTTGCCCTCCAGCAGAGAGACAGACCCACACACAATAAAAATGTTATTTAAAAAAACATACAAAGTTCAGTTCGTTGCATTTTAAGTGAATAATACACAGCATTGAATCAAAGTCATACCCAACATACGTTCTATTAATGACTCTTTAGTGAAAAGAGTAGTCCACTCACGGAAGAATGGGAGAGATAAAAAAAAAAAAAAGAAATAAAAGCAATAAAGAAGTCAAGAGGAAAACATAATGACAGAAGTAAAATACAAAGAGCAGCCAAATGCACTGCTAATAAAAAGATAATTGTGATAACACTGAAAACAAGTCTAACTGTGTATGAAGCCTGAACTAGCTTTCTTCTGCCCCCTTTATTGTGTGCTAGTTAGTTCCATAACAATTGACAACAAACAGTCATCTAAGAGGCGAGGCGGGAGCCTCAAAAGAGAAAAAGCCTCCATAAGATGAGGCTGTAGACAAGCCTGCAGGGCATTTTTTAAAGTAGTGATTGATGAGAGAGGGCTCAGCCTATTGCAGGTGATGCCATCCATGGTCTGGCAGTCCTGGGTTCTATAAGAAAGCAGGCTGAGTAAGCCATGAGGAGCAAACCAGTAAGCAGCACCCCTCCATGGCCTCTGCATCAGCTCCTACATCCAGGTTCCTGTCCAGCTTGAGCTCCTGTCCTGACTTTCAATAATGGACTTCAATGTGAAAGTCTAAGCCAGATAAAATAAATCCTTCCCTCCCCATGTTGCTTTTGGTCATAATTTTTCACCGTAACCATAGCAACCCTAAGACAATTGAATCATCAATGACTTTTAACTTTAAAGGCTGATTATAGCTGGGCATGGTGCTACACACCTTTAATCCCAGAACTCAGTAGGAAGCAGCAAGTGGGTTTCTGTGAGTCTGAGGCCATCCTGGTCTATGAAGTGAGTTCTAGGACAACCATGACTATTACACACAGAAACTCTGCCTTGAAAAACCAAAAGTTGAACACATAAACACCTTAATTTTCTGTAATGTTTTGGCTTAAGTTCTAAGATATGGTCTTTCAGTAATTTTCAAATTCTAACAAAGTCTTGTTTAACAAAATATACTCACTGTTTCTTGTACCATTTTAAAAGGCTTTGTCTTGGTCAATGTTCTATCACTGTGAAGAGACACCAGGACCACAGAACATTTAACTGGGGGCTGGCTTACAGTTTCAGAGGTTTGTTCCATTATCATTACCAGGAGAAGCATGGCAGGATGCAAGCAGATATGATACTGGAGAAGAAGCTGAGAGTTCTAACTCAGGATCTGCAGGGAGCAGAACGTGAGAGACATCTTATCTGACTTAAGCACTTGAAACCCCAAAGCCTATCCCTAGTGATTCACTTCCTCCAATAAGACCACACCTACTACAACAAGGCCACACCCTCTAATCCTTGTCAAGTACTGCCATTCCCTAATGACCAAGCATTTAAATATATGAGCCTATGGGGGTCATTCTTATTCAAACCACCACAGGCTCACAAGTTCAAAATCTAGATAGAGATGGCGGGTGGGCAGTACTTTGCATAGTTTGAAAGTTCTTTTTTACTAGGAAATGAGTCTTTAGTTTATTTCGAGAGAGTGTATCGGTTGTCACTCTTGAAACAAAGGAAGAAGAAAGGAAACCACTTTTTCTCAGGGCTTTTTAGTTAAATCCAATAAAAGTCTTTGATTTTGTAGTGGGAGGGAAACTGTAAAATGGTCAGTGAAACCTTACTGATTTCTATAAAATATTAAATCAAATGAGTGGACCTAGGGACCCCTGCTGAATATCACCAGAGCCTGTCCTACCCATTGAAATGACCAAATCAATCCTGCTCTAAAGGTTTAAAATAATCAAATAAAAATCCACAGCCAAAGTTCTGCTCTATATTAAATCATGTGGAGTGATTGCTTCAAACGCTCTGGCTTTTTAAAATTCCACTACTTAAAAGTTCAAATTCTGGCTCTTCCTTTTCTTGTTGCATAAGAATCTACTGTGATATGATTGTGATGTGGAGATTTAAGGTACTGATACTTAACTCTGCTGAACAAGATATCCAGAGCACCCCTTAAAAAAGTACGGTTAACCAGGACAGGGTTGGAAGCAACACTGATTAGTCTTCTATTTTTCTGGGCAAATACTTCTCACTTCTGCTGCACAAATAAAGGAAACTCAGCGCCAGATAATCAGGGAAAGGCTGAGATATCAGAGAGGAAACACCACAGTCAGATCTCACCCAGCTGTCTTCCAGCTTCCTCAGCCTGGCTCCTCGTGGCTTCTACTGCCTCCTCTGTCTTCCTATGCCTGCCTTAAATACCTTCTTGCCTAGTTGTTTCACATCCAGGTTAAGATTAAAGGAATGAGCTACTAGTATTTAGTAGTTAGCCTTGAACTCACAGAAACACAGAAAGATCTCTGTCTCTGGAGTTATGGGATTCAAGGCCTGACACCATCACTGCCTGCTTGGGATCTTGGAACTCCCTCTGTAAACTAAGATGGCCTCAAACTCAGTTTTGCTGGGATTAAGGGTGTAGGTCACCACTCTCAAATATTCCCTGTGCTGGGATTAAAGATGTAAATCATCACTCTCTGAACCTTCTGGATTGACTGTGGATAGATCCCTCTGATATTTCAGACTTGTTGTTTTATTAAATATGAAATATATCCCCACACACTTCAGTTCAATATCATCTCCCCTTAAAGAGAATGTTTAATTTCATTATATTACAATTTATTCTAATAAAAGCTTATGTGTACTTAAATGCCATATACTCTAACGGTTTGCATAGTTATGAAACCAAAAGAAATTTACAACCCTATTCTATAAACTCACCTCAACAAAAAATTAGGAAAATTCAAACTTGAAATATTAATTTAACAGGTGGTATTGCTTTTCTGATGCTCAAAATCGAAAACTATAATCCAGTTTAAAGATGCTTTATCTCAGCTATAAAATGGATCTTCCATCTATCTAGAGTCTACTTCCCTACCTTCCTTGGCTCCAGCTTGTGTGACTTGACCCTTGGTTCCAGTGATGGTGATAGTGTTGTCTCCTCACCTTCTACCCTGCTGCTTCCCAACAGCATCACGTTCCTTTCAACCTCAATTCCAGTGTTATCTACTCACAAAGCCATCTCCCAGTCCCTGGACCTAGGGACTCTGCCTACCCTCTTATCGAGTTTCCAGAATGCACTGCTCAGATGCATGCATGTTAATATATCTTCACATCACTATTTATATCATGAGAAAAAGTAATTTAAGGAATAAAGAGTTTATTTTGGCTTACGGTTTTAGAGAAATGGGTAAAGAAGGTATGACATGGTAGCAGAAAGAGAACCTGGCTGACTACATTTCCAACCCCACCAAGGAGCAGAGTCTGAACAGAAAATGGGAGGAGGCAATAAGTGCTCATAGCTCCCCCTTCCCTGTTGACTTACTTTCTCCCACAAAGCTGCATCTTGTCAAGGTTCCACCGCCTCCCCAAATAGCATCATCAACTGGGGACAAAGTGTTCAAAGACTTGATCCTATGAGGGACATTTCTCTTTTAAATCACCAAACACATCGTTTACTGTTGTGCTAGCTGTTTATAAAGTTGTCTTCCATAGTGATCTATTAACCTTGAGAAATAAAAAACAAATAAAAACACATTTATTGAGATATAGTCCATATATCATATGACTTTCCTCTTAAAATGTTCAGTTAGATGTGTTTGGTATATATAGTTATAGAGCTGAGCCACCACTAACATAACTGTAGGATATTTTTATTACCCTAAAAGTAAACCCCAAAATGGCAATGCTTGTAACAATATCCTGAACAGAAGGGTTATAATTGTTTAAACAGAATCCTAAAGGCAAATTTCTGTTACCAAAAAAAACAAAACAAAACAAATTACCTCCTCACAAAGGTCAGCTATCTCAGGCAAGAGCATCTAGTCAATTAAAACAGCCTGTATCAGCTCAAAGGCCCCACTGTGCTGACTATAATACAGAATCTGCTTGCCTTTTGGCTACCTTGCTTCTCTCTGTGCATGCCCCTCCAAGCTCCCCATCCTGCCATGTGGCCCCATCCTGGCACTTCAGTTAAGTCTTTCTTTCTACCCACAGAGCAGTACAGCTTTGTGATTTCAATGTGTCCTTGCTTACAAAAATGAAGTGTGCCCATTGCTAGTTATTACCTTTCTCTCTATCCCTCATCTGAAGCAAATTTTAATCAGTGTTCTAGTTCTACAGAAACACCTATTCTAAGCATTTCATAAAAACTGAATTGTGGGGCCCAGAGCAGCTTGACCATACAACTGCCATGACAGACTTAATGAAAGCCAGACAGACAGCAGGCTTTTGCTGCCAGCACCCACTGGTACTAGGAAGGGCCCAAGAGCAGACACCATCTAAGGAGGAGCCAACACCTAAGGGGAAATACCTGACATTCCAAACATTCCCTACCCGGGAAAGGGACAGAAGGTCTCCAGGTATACTGGCTAGTGTGCTGATAGAGGTAAATGGCCACTGCTAAAAGTTGAAACATCCCTGGAATGCAAAGCAGCCAATGAATTTATAACAGGTACCCCTACCAATGGTGGTACCCTGGACCAATCCCAGGACTGTAACCCAGAAGCTCTGAAGCCCCTAGGGCCCTCCCCCCATAACAACCCTTGCCTCAGCTGCTCAGGGTCACTCCCAAGCTAGCCTGTCAATAAAGAGACTCTTTGCTGTTGCATCAGACCCAGTCTTTTTGGGGGTCTGGACTCTGGGCACAACAAAATCAGATAATATGTGTCTTTTTTGTTCACATGTAATCTTTAAAATCAGAATTTAAGAACTATTCAAAAGGATGGAGTTAATGAGCGGGCTATGTGATAATAAAATTTGAATGAATTTGGAGTCATCTGAGTTAAAGAAACAATTTACATATTTACTGGTTAAACAGTTTCAGGCAATCCATTTTATCTCTGAGCCTCATTTTGCCAGTTTGTAAATGAGGACAGCAATAATTCTCTTAAAAGACGAAATAGAAGGATGGCAAATTCCTAGACGAGGGTGTGCTTAGTAAGTAGAAGCCGGTATCTACATTCCTATATACTCATCATAGTCTATATAATTAATGAATGATCCATACAAATGCTAATCTCATTCCCTCAGAATGCCAATGAACTCTCAACAACCCAGGGTAAGGGCAATATCTGTCCTGGAAATTCTTCTTTTTGCCTTTTGTCTCTCAGACACTCTTCCCCTTCAACAGAAAGACAATGGAATCCATAACCAAATCAAGAAGAGAGGAGAAGCCTCTGGGCATAGCCCTAATGTCGGCATACTAGAAGCCCTTAGAAAATTCAGGTCCTTCCTCTCGACCTCTGGTGGTTTTGTTTGTTTTTGTTTTTGCATAGACTTTTTCATCTGATCATTTTTCCTACTGAAGGACAAAGGAAGCTGAACTCATCCACCCGAACAATGTCTGAACGATCCTTAACATAGATGAGCAGTATCTTATGAATCATAAGCAGAAAGAACCAGAAAAGATAAAGAACAATGAAACTTAGTGCAAGGGAAGAAAAGTTCAGCTACCATTCATCAATGAAATTGCATCTGGAGATGTCCAAACAAAGCAGGAGCCCTCACCATAAAAACAATAAGGCTGATTCACAGAGAAGAAATCCATTAGCATACTAATCCAATTCCTCAAACACAGAGGGGTGGGGGAAGATGTTATAATAAGTTTAGTTGAATCATACTTACAATATAGGGTGGAATGATTGAATCAACAGCTTGAAGGAAATTGAATAGTGTACTCTAAAATGGGAAGGGTGCACAAACAATTCAATCCTGTGGGAGAAACATTGCTGATTTTTAAAGAATCCAACTTCTCAGAGAAAGCACTGTAAGTTACACAAGTGTTCTCTAGGTTTTAATTTTTCAAAATATAATCCTGCGAACTATCAGAATAACTAAGAACAGAGATTTTAGTTGAAATTTGCTATTTAAGTGGTTTAGATTTACCAAAGTAAAGATTAGAAATAATCTTGGAAACATTCACCATCTTGCCACTTTTTTTTTTTAAAACAAAGAATCTAGGCAAATTACCTGTCTTCTAGTCAGAAGCAATTATGTGAAGTTCAGATGAAGAAATATAAAGCTGGTGTCATGGAACTATTCAAGTTGGTAAATTTCAACCCTTTCAAACAGGCTAAGAAAGAAAAGAATTCAAAAATAGCCATGAGGTAGGATCCATTATTAGCATAGAAGTAGGCTGAATACTCTTCTCTGAAATTGCTCTGGCTCTTTATCGTTACAAAATGATTTATGCTATGACAAAAAAAATTATCCTTTGATCCAAAGAGGCAAGGCCAATAATACATTTTTCAATTTAGTTATCTCTTTCAAAGAATATGTAAAAGAGAAAAAATTTACACATGCATACATACATGTATATACATCTATTCATATACATAGATGATAGATAGTTTTTTCTCTGAACTAGTAGCTTGTTTTGTAGCCAAGGTTATCCTAGAACTCACTATGTAGCCCAGGATGATCATGTATTTGAAGCTACATTCCTTCCTCAGCCTTAGGATTATAGATATATGTCACCATACAGACCTTAAAGTTTTTCCTTTCTTACTGGTTCTAGTATCATATCCCACAGCCTCCTCATGTGTTCAGAAATACTCCTATTGTGAAGACAATTACATTCTCAAAAGCCAGAAAAATCTGAGACCCCACTTCTGATTTTCATGATTCATCTACCACTTCCAGCTAACCATCCAGAGGGGATAACTGAACCCCTGTGTTTACTGCAGCACATACTCATAATAGCTGAGATACGAAATCAAGCCAGGTATGCTCATCAGCATATAACGAAGTACTTTTCCATGACTGGATCTTAATTACAAAGAAGAATGAAGCTGGGTCATTTGCCACAAAACAGATCAAACCAAAAGACTTTATATTTAAAGAAACAAAGCAGGCACAGAAAGACGAATACTGTATGTTGTCACTCAGGGAGAATGTTAAGAAAGTTGGGCTTCAAAATGAGATGAACAAAGATTACCAGGGGCTGAGAGCAGGAGCAGAGGAGATTCGATATCAGGTACAAAGGTGCCTTAGATGGGAGGAGGGATCCAGTGTTCTTCAGTACCAGAAGGCAATTGTATTTTCCCCTATGCCCACCGGAAGGCCCCGAGAATGCATTTGTTCCAGGGTAGCTATGAGTATGGGTCAGCATGAAAACTTGCTTGAAACCTTATGGGAAGGTGTATTTTCCCCCCATCTTTTTCCATTTTTATTTAATGGGTCTCAAGCATGAGCTTTTTAGATAACAACTTTTGTATCACAATATCAAAAGGCTGGACACCCCTGCAATCTATTACATCAAGAAATGATAAGACAGAAATGCTCATTATTTCCATTTGATTATTATACCTTCTATACATACCTAAAATATAAAACTCCAATCCATAAGTATGTTTAACTATACGTCAGTTAGGAGAAGCCAAGTCTGGTAAGTGCACCCCTGCAATCCCCACACTTGGGAGCCTGGAGTTAGAGGATCACCACAAGTTTAAGACCAGCCTGGGATACATATTAAGTTCCAAACAGACCAGAGCTACAAAGAAATACCTTGCTTCAAAAATAAAGTAAGTAAATAAATTAAAAGTTAAAACAAAATAAAAATATGAAAATTAAAAGTAGGTAAGAAGACATATTCTCCAAGGATACTGGTCCTTATAATAGTACTCACTGAGTCATCCATAAAGTTGAACTTAAGTAGTGTGCATTTTTTTTTCTTTGCCATTGTATTCTGTCAGAGATCTAGCTAATACAGTGAAAAGCACTGGGAAAGCAGGTCCAAACCAGCTCCAAAGCTTAGGCTAAGGAAGGAGTGATGCTTGCAGTCTAGCCTGAGCCTCTGGTGTGCTGCCTGCATTTGTGCCTGTGGGATGATGTCTGGTGCCCGGGAAGTGAAATTACAGACACTTGTGAGCCGCCATGTGGGTGTTGAACCTGGGTCCTCTAGAAGAGTAGCCAATGTTCAGCCACAAAGCCAGCTCTTCAGCACCTAGCCTGGGCTTCTGGAATCCTCTACACCAAGGCAAATAGCCAATACTGTGCAACCTCAGCTGGACATGCTCTTCTGAGGAGAGGCATAAAAGTGGCATGATAGTGATAGGCAGCATCAGCCTAACCTTATGTGGAAAGAATCAAAGTCTAGACTCCAAACAATCAGCATGAAAACTCATTGGGAAGTACACAAGCATCCTCCAGTGTAAAATGAGGGCACAGGGAGACTGTTCCTCACCAAGGCACTGAGCCCTTGCCAGTACTCATAATTACTCAGGTTCTCGCCCCAGCACTAAACACATTCATTAAATCTCTCTGTCAGGCCACATAAAATCAATCCCTAGTTCCTGGCTTTGTTTTGCTGCTCTCCTTAATGTTCCCCTAAGAGTTTGTGGTTGTTTTATTTGCTCCCCCCTCCCCAATTGCAAAGTCCTGCTGCCCAGGCTAGCAATCATTAGATGCCTGGCCAACCTTGACTTCCCAGTGATTGTCACTTGATATCGAGGGTGTGATTTTTAATTTTCTTCTCAGTTTTTATTTTTCCTCAAGGAGTGATAACGCAGAATCTTTGATACACCTCAACAGTTATGGTGGATATTCTTCAAGGTCATAGATACCCTTCAAGGTCATAGCTACCCTTCCAAACAAATATGAAGATCCATTCCATATTGAAACTGTTTGCAATCCACTAATAAAATAGTGACATAAAAATTACAACAATGATTTCATAATATGTAACAGAGTTGAAAGTTATAGTTATCCATATTATGAAGCCCTTGGAATACCTTTTTACTGTGTAGTCCTCTGTTTTCTCAGGAACAGAGGCTCAAATGATTCTTTGAATCTTGTTTCTTTATTATTAAAAATAGCTTATATTGACATAAGTCCCACAAGAAGGCCCATGAATATCATACTTAAAAATTGACTGAAATATCTGATATTATCTAATATTTGTATTGGCCTAGGTATGCAATTCCGACTCAATACCTATGATAAAGGGTAGTTTGGCAGGCACCTCAGTCAGAAAAGCAGAATTATGATTATGAAGAAAGCATAAGTAACTCATTCTACGCCCCCTATCATGGTGCCCCATTCACCAGTATTAAGAATAACAGTTCTTAGCATCAAATAAGCTTTTGGATTATATTACCTCCCTGCTCACTGTCTGGGCAAGATATGTGCAGTGACAGGAGGGTTGAATAATATCTTATTTCTCATCTTCAAATAAAGTAGATTTCAGTTTTGTCTTTCATATGAAAGTAGACAAATTATTTGGTCACTCTGAGACTGTTTTTTATATATAAAATTGTAGCCATAATTAATTTTAACAGTCATAAATGCTTTTATTGCCATAATGGTCCTGTTGCCAAATTTTTTTTGTGGGCAATGCCTGTGTCTAGTTGATTTCTTAACACAGTACCTATAAACAAAGCATCCTAGAAATATTTACTAAATTGTACTAGATAAGGCATTCAGATCATGGCAGCTCTTTGGTAATAGCATATAGAATAATACTTTTGCAAAGTCAAAAGTACCAGTTCTAAATCCATATTATTGTTCAGTAAATATTCACTCCCACCAATCCTCAGTGAGAAATTCCCTTATTCTGTGAATTTAGACTTGCCTATGAGTCTTACTTTGCCTGATGCAGTGTTAATGGCCATGACCAGATGTGTTCATTGGGGTTATATAATTAGACTTACTTTCATCCATCCTGCTCTTACCCTGAGAAGAGTAGACCGTGGGTTGCAACCAGTCCAAGGAGAATGAAATAAATGAAATGGATGCTGAACTGCCCTGAAGCCAGTCTAGACCAGCCAAGCTTCACACAGATGGTATGTACCCACTAGGAATGTTTATTACTGACCACTACTATTTTGAGTGGTCTGGAGAATGCTACTGTAGTACAGCTAATTAATTCAGAGGATGCCTTGTTACAGCACATGCATCATTCGCTATGGTATGAGTTGTAAATGTAGACTTTTAAGCTAACCAGTTTATTTCTCAAATAGAACTCAGTAGGTCACCTACTAATGTAAATGGACCATTTGTGCCTAATGTTTCAAATAGTGCAATGTGTAAAACTGGGTACTTAAGCCCAATCTCTCAAATAAGGTATTTTCCCTGGGGTTGGAGAGTTGGCTCAGTGGTTAAAATCACTGGTTGCTCTTCCAGACAACAAGGATTCAATTCTCACCATCCATAGGGCAGCTCACAACTGTCTCTAACTCCAGTCCCAGGAAAGCTGACACTCTCTTCTATCTACCTCTGTCATTAGGCTCACACATGGTGAACAGACATATATGCAGGCAAAGCATGCACAATAGATAGATAGATAGATAGATAGATAGATAGATAGATAGATAGATAGAGATAGAGAGATAGAGATAGAGAGATACATAGATAAATAGAGATAGAGAGATACATAGATAAATTGTTTAGATGGTATGTTGAGGCTGGAGAGATGGCTTAGCAGCTAAGAGCACTTGCTGCCCTTTAAAGGCACTCAGATTTTATTCCCAACATGGTGTGTTCATAATCATCTGTGACTCCAGCTCCAAGAAGTCCAATACCTTCTCCTGGTCCCTGCAGGCTTCTTCATGTACTTACACAGACAAACACAAAAATGTAACATTTCTTCTAAAAACGTCTTAGCTAATGTTGAAGGCATGGTTCTTGCTGGTGGATCTATCCATTGGGAAGCAAATGGATCAGGAAAGCTCTGGCTTAATCAATGGACTAATCCAGTGATGAATTTAAAATTGGATGGCATTGTTGAAAAGGGTTGTAAACCTTTGGAGGTAGCATCCATTTGGAGGAAACAGGTCCCTAGGATCATTCCCTAGGAACTGTATTTTGTTCCTGGGTCCAACTCTTTCTGCTGTTTCCTGGCCACCAGAAGAGCAGCTCTCCCATAGGATGCCCTTCAGCCATGATGTGCTTCCTCACCACTGGCCTAAAAACAGTGAAGTCAGCTGATGTTGAACTGTGACTTCTGAAACCATAAGGCAAAATGATCCCTCTTTTTGAATTGTGTCTATTTGGCATTTGCCATAACAATAAAAAAGTAACCCTTTCCTGATATCAATATCTGGGGACCAAAAATATCAATAAGCTATGATCAACTTCATTTGCCTGTTAATGAAAGGGCATAGAGAAGTGTTGTAGTGTGAAGACTTACATGGACTGGGTCACCTCAGTACTCAAATATCTAAGATAATAACATCAACACAACTCTGGCTAGTACATTTGAATTGTCCATAATTAGCTTTCGTTAACATCATACTTAATTTTAAGCTTGCCAGGGCACTGATTTGAATCTGATGCAAACTCAAATTGCATTTGCTGCAAAGTACAGCCTCTTTTCAACTCAACCTACTCTCTTAGATTTCAAAATGGATACTGGATTAAGGAGCAATCCTCTTCAATGCGTGGCCTACCTGAAAATATCTTGGGACAAACAGTACCAGTTATATACAGCTGCACAGTAATCCACGCTAAAATTAGACACTTAAGACAAGAAAACAGCTTATTCTGCCGATGGATCTGCAATCGCGCTGGGTCTGCCGAGGTCAAGTCATCTACTCAGTATGAGAGTCCACGGCAGCAGGTTGGTTTAGACCTTAATTTCTCTTGAATGTGAAATGTCTTCAATAGGCTCAAGCGTTTGAACATGTGGTCTTCAGATGCCGAGGCTGTGGGTACTTTAGGAGAAAGAGCCACAGTGGGTTACTTGGGAAGGGCTTTGAGATGTCGTAACCCAGCCTTACCTTCTGTTCACTTTCTACTTCCCAGCTACACATGCAGTGTGGCCATCACCTATTTTCCTGGTCCCAGGGCCTTTCTCACAACGATGGACTGTATCCCTGCAAGCCAAAACTAACTCTCCCTCCTCTAAAGTGCTTCATTTCAGCTAATATTCACAAGAAACGTAATGAATATGAGAATGAACGCCCCATAGGTCCATTGTGGTACAATCCTAATTAATCTTAATAATAAAAACCCGAAGTCAGATATCAGGGTAAATGCTGAAAGATCAGGGAGATAAAGGAGCAGTCAGCCACCTCTTACCTTGTCAACTCCTCCGTGAAAAAGGGACCAAGCTCCCTACCTTCACCCCACCTATCACTTCCTCCCTGTGCCTGTTTCCTCCTCCCAAGTGCTGGGATCAAAGGTGTGAGCCTGGCCTCTATGGTTAGCTAGCGGCTAGATCGGCCTCTGTCCTCCAGCCAAGCTTTATTTGTTAGAGCACAAACAAAATATCACCACAATGAAGGACAAAAAGCAATGAGTCTGTGTTCTATCCACGGAATGGGATAAACTAGGTGTTAATGTTTTGCCATAGCTTTTAGGATATGCTTGGGTTTAATGGCCTATGTAACATTTCATTGATAATGGAGCACCTCTAGTCATATGCAGCTTAATGATGAGCTGTATCAGAATCAACCAATGTATACTGAAAAGTCTGGGTCACAAAGAAATTAACCAATCTATAGTTGGGCATTCATTCCTACTAGAACAAGATAGGATCTGTTTTGTTGTTTAAAACTGTGCTAAGCCAAAGCCTTCCTTCAAAATTCCAGGGACTCACAGTTCTGATTGTTGTGTCCCAGTCTTGCCACAGACTCCATTCAAATGCCTCAACTACCACAGATGCTTAAAGAATCTGTCAGTCAGGGTAGCACACAGGGTACCTTTAGCCCTAGCACTCCATGAGGCAGAGGCAGGCAGGCCGATTTCTGTAAACTCAAGGCTAGCTGGTATACATAGCCATTTCCAGGCCAGAAAAATAAAACAAACAAGTAAACAAAATCCCCGTATGTCCACTCGTTCCGAGAAGCTTAAGCTTCTGACTAATCATAGAGTGATTTTTATTGTTGTTTATTTGTTTTTCTCTAGGCTCCTTTCAAAGCTAGAAGTATTTTCAGACAGTGACTACATGAGTCACAGCAGAATCAACAAACCAACAACAAACAGCAGAAGCAAGTTCATGCTGCTTCTTTTTATTGTTGGTCAAAGCAGATTTCCAGGGACCCTTCCAAAACAAGATGGGCAAGAGCCTTTGCTATTGGCTGACCACCAGAATTTAATGATAAGACTTCATTAAATTGGTGTTTTCGCCACTACAGGAACAGCCTGCCTCTGCCTCCAAAGCAGTTACATCATCACCATCAGCTATGGGACATGTGTCCATCAGAGCACAGCTCACTTTCCTGTCTCTTGTCTCTCCTTACCTCTCTTGCCTTTTGCTTCTCTTGGCCCTTCCTTCTTCCTCTTGTCTGTCTGTCTGTCTGCCTACCTGCCTCTCTCATGTCCCCCCACTCCTACGTGGCCTTTCACTCTCTCCGCCCCCGATAAACTTCTTGCACTCACTCTGTTGCATGTGAGGTGTTTGCTGAGTGGCATACCTTGGCAGGGCCAGCAAAAGGTCCCCACTTTGCCTTTCTATTTATTGTTATCATTACAACAGGCCCCCGGGGAAAAGCTACTGCTATAATTTTGATAAATGGGCATACAATTAAACTGCCTCCTAAACCATTGAGCTCAGCCATTGGCCAAAGCGCAGCAAGTAAGTGATGATGATGTAGTAAGATCTACATGAAACAGCAAGAACCAGCAGACAAAGGACAGCTGTGATAGACTGTCTTCTGGAGACCACAGGGTTACTGCACCCGTGAACTTACAGTAGCTGTGGGTGCCTACAGGACCTAAAAAAAAAATCAAGCCAATCAATCAACATTCCAACATTCCAACATGGGGGGGGGGGTGCTCATGAGTCCCTAAGCCTAGCTGATGAGTTATTAGCAATTGATGCCTGGGAAAGGACCCCACATTTTCTTCGGGGACCTAGCCACTGGTAGGTTGCCCATGTTCAGTGAATGGTCCTATACCCGTGTACACGTGAATAGTATTAATTGAACTCAGGTGGTTTTTAAAACTAGAAAGAGGAATACAGTTGGGAAAGGTGTTGGAGGCAGGGGGTTAGTAGGGATTTGGTTGGGGCAGGAAGGGGAAGAATAGATATGACTAAAATTCACTAGGTATCTGTATGAACGTCTCAATAAATAAGCTTCAAACAAGCAAATATGTTACTGTTAAAAAATAATCCAAAATACTTCTTAACATTGCCTGCCCTGATGGGGACATAAGAGAGACATCAATTTCCTCTGGAATGAATATAAAGGCTCGATGCAGACAGTTGACTCTAGAACTTTCTGACATAGCAGGCACCAACATTTCGTGTGCTTTATCTGCCAAGTACTACACACATAGTCTTAGAGTATTTGGAGTGTTTGTTATTTCTTGCTATGTAGGTTTTATCCATATGATATTTCAGTATAGTATACTAATGTGCTGTTCTATGATGACATGTTGTTAAAGCAACTAAGACCCTTTGGGGACTTACTTTGACATAGAATCAAATCCTTGATTGACATAAGACTTGGCCAACTTTATTTTTGGAAAATGGTAAAATGGACCAATTTAATGGCTAGGGCTCAGGAACTGTTTGCTCCATGTAGAAATTAGTATCTTCTAATGTAGAAATGACTACTAAGAAAGTTTTAATAAGTGAATACTGTTGTGGGATTCAGGTGTCAGCTGATAAGGTCAAAAGACACTTATACAGGGCACCGGGCCCCTAAAGGGGGCGGGGAAAGCCCATTGAAAAGGGGCTTCTGGAGCACGAGACGCTCTCTTCCTGGTTCCTGGCTGTTGGGGAGAGGATTGGATTCCATCGTCCGTCCATCACTCGTCCACCGTTCCAGACTCCAGTCCCTGTTCAGGTGCTACTGTAATCTGTTACCTGTACTGTGAGTTTTGATTTATATTTTAATAAATATCTATCTGGTACTGGTGCCTTCTAAGTAAACTCTGCCTACAGATTACCACTCACTAAAACATAGAAAAATGATGAGTTACATGAAAATATTATGGTAAATCATTACATCTTAGTTTATCTTGTGTCCTATATGAATAGACCACAGCTAGATACTTCGTCTTTAAAAAAAAATATTTCTCTTGGCAGTAGAGGCTGGGAAGTGCAGCATCAAGCAAGGCTGTTTCTCTGTCAATCCATGGCAGAAGGTGAGGGGGTTAGAGAGTAGAAGGCCAGAGCTGAGACTTTAGGCCCTTGCTAGTCTCCATTAGTCCATCCAGAGGGAAAACAGCTTACATGTTTTTCATGAAATGGAACTCCTAACACTAGGCATTGCTGGTCAAATTTCAAACACATAATTTTTAGAAGACATAAGTAAACCATAAGCAACTTTTCCAAACAAACAGATATTTTAAATCTTTGATGGTGGCAATAACCCCTATGATCAATATTAAATAATGTAGGATCACCTTGGATTATACTTATAATACCATGTAGAAAGTCTAGAAGCTTCTACTTTGTGCCTATAAAAACATTTTTGCTCCAAAGCAGGGTTTCAAATACTTTAGCATTTATCAGAGTCACCCAGAGGGTGAGCTTTAAATTGAAAATTGTGAATTCTATCCCAAGAGTTGTTCCTGATTCAGTTTTTAAAAATTTTTATTTTATGTGTATGAATTATGGTGTATGTGTACCACTACATGTGCAGTACATGTAGTGACCACAAGAGGGCGTCACAACCCCTCGAACTGCAGTTACAGACGGTGTGAGCCTCACTGTGGGTGCTGGGGACCAAATGCAGTTCTCTTCAGAAGCAGCCTGGGCTCTTACCCACTGGGCCACTGCTGTAGCTCCCCTTTGCAACTGTAGGAAAGACCTTTAACCACTTAGGCACTGATTGGCCGTTTGTAAGATAAATGGCTGTCAAGAGGGATTTCTAATCTAATGTCCTCTTCCCGTTTTTACATTAGTAAGACTATATCAGACTGATGCTTGGTGTATAGGAGTGCTTGATGACCATAGCTGACTTTCTGATGTCTTGAAATTTTTGTTTGTTACTTATCTTCTCTGTAGTTTTCAGCCTACAGAAAATGTAGGAAGTAGATATGGAATTAGAACAGTTTCTACTTCTATTTATTTCCAGGAACAAACACATGACTAAGGTATTATTTAAAAAAAAGAAAAAAAATAGAAAAGGCTGAATTTCCTGCTCAAAGAGTCATACTTTTCCTACCTTTTTGATGCCTTCTAATACTTATTATTATTGTTTTGGATAAAACAAATCCACATTTAGCAGAAGTGCTGCAGAGAAAAAAAAAGGAATCTGTTATTCTTTTAATTATATGGTGGCCTAATTACAATAATGCAACAGATTACTTATCGCACATCAAGGACTAGAAATTTTAAATTGTGTTGGGAGTAGAAACTGCAAATAATTTATTAAGATAATCATTGACTTCACTGAAGACCACAGTATCCATTTCTGTGTAATGATACACTTATTACTGTGCAATTTCACTTTAAAATGATGAGAAAGAAAAGTAGAGAGGAGATGAAATGTGCTATCAAATGCTTGTTTTACTTTTAACTGTGGGTCTTCCTTTGGGTGTCTTAAGTCTGTGATATTTTTATAGGAAAGAAACAGTCCGTGTCTATTGTTCCACACATCACAAATAACCCCTTTCCTTTTATATTACCACTTTCCTCTCTTTTCTGAGTCTTTGTCCTTGTGCATAAAAATGTTGATTTCTCCTTTCTTAGAAATTTCAAAACGGGGGCTAGGACAATGTTTCCCAACCTCTAGGTCGTGGCTTGTAGTTGGAAGTTTCTGTCACTCCAGAAACTCTCAAATACCCAACAGCTGTTTCATAAATAATTGACTCAGAGGCTTAATATTATAGTAACTGCTGGGCCAGTAGCTCAAGCATATTACTAACTAGCTCTTACACTTAAATCAGCCCATAATTTTCACCTATGTTTAGCCATGTGGCCTGGTACCTTTTCTCAGCCCAGCATTCTCATCTTGCTTCCTCTGTGTCCAGCTGCCACCTTCTGCTCTGCTTTTCCTCTCCCCAGAATTCTTCTAGTCTGGTCGCCCCTCCTCTACTTCCTGCCTAGCTATTGGCCAATCAGTGTTTTATTAAACCAATATGAGTAACGGATCTTTACAGTGTACTAGAGCTTCATTCCACATTCCCTTTGGGGGTTTAATGACCCCTTCACAGAAGTCACCTAAGGACCGTTGGAAAAGACAGACATTTACTATGATTCATTACAGAAACAAATTTACAGTTATGAGATAGCAATAAAAATAACTTTATGATTGGGGTCACCACGCCATGAGGAACTATATTAAAGGGCCCGAGCATTAGAAGTTTGAAAAGTACTGGGCTAAGGAGATAGCTCAGCTTGTAAAGTGTTTGCAGGGCAAGCATGAGGACCTGAACTATTCTCCAAGAGCTCATGTGGAAGAGCTGGGTGTGGTGGTTCATGCTTATACTCTCGGGCTCTTAAGGCAGGACAAGTGTAGCCCTGAGGTTCCATAGCCAGGCAGCTCAGCCTCATCAACAAGTTCCAGCCTAAGTGTGTGACTATCTCAGAAGAAATAAGGTACTGGAGGAATAATAACAAAGCTTAACCCCTGGCCTCCATGTGCATACAAACACGTGACCTGCCTATCCCCTCACATACACGCATGCTCAGTAAAGAAGACAGGAGAGGGTTTTCTTGGTCTCGCAGCTCTTTGCAGGTGCGGCTCCTTTTCTGATCCCTTTGCAGTGGTGTACCCTGAGATATTATTCACTTTCCTCTCTTCATTCCTTTCTCTTCTCTTTTGAGCTGACTCAAGTCAGGTTGCATCCCTGTCGCTCAGAACATTACGATCAAAGCACCCATTAATTTCCACACTGCCAGTTCAAAGGCCTTGGGTTCCTTTGACAGTTCTCTATTTTGAATTCCTTTTTCAATTCAAGCCCCATTTACTAAGAGCATCAAGAAATAGCTTTCAATCTTGGTGTTACTGCTGCTGGATGTCTGGGTTCTTTGCCACGGAGTGCTAGCAGTCAGGAGGGTTGAACTGGAGACAGAGAGCACAAGTCAGTGGCGGTAGCTTTGACCTGTGTCCAAAGTGGAGAATGGAAAATCCAGCTCAGTTCAAAAAAGCTGTGGCTTGGGTTAGAGAAACAAAGGTATACAAAGGCTTTGGCAAAGTGACATATTTTTATATCTATCTGGCAAGGGAAGGGAACAGCAAGGCTTTAAACGGGGCTAACCAGTGAAAGTGTAGATGTCCTGTAACGGGACATTTACCAAGTTCATGGAGATCTGGCATCCGAATGTCTGCTTCCTTTTCCTCTCACAGTAGGCTCTGAGCTGTCTGCAGCTTGATGCCCAATCCAGTTTCAGCTAGTATTTATAGTTAGAGCAGGTTCCGTGAACAATGAAAAGATAAATAAAACGGAGCTGTCTTTGGAGCGTCTGTTGACTCCAGTGAGATGAGACACAGCTGAAATGTGTGGCAGCATTATGTAACAGTCGGTGTGTTCAGTAGAGCATAGAATCACAGCATATCATATCTCTAAAGGAGACTGTGAGTTGTGTTAAAAAATAGAGCTGGCCTCTTGATTATCAGTAAGAAGAATAATTCACCATTCTTTTATTGTGCTACCTGTACAATATAGGATTCATGCAGAATTATTTTTTGTTTTGTTCTTATGTATCCCAGGCTGACCTTGAACTTTTGACCTTCTGCTTCCAATTCTCTAGTAATGGGATTTCAGGCATGTATTATCATGCTCATTTTATATTGTGATGGGGATTGATGCCAGGGCTCTGTGTGTGCC
Organism: Phyllotis vaccarum; assembly: GCA_033318265.1. NCBI lineage: Eukaryota > Metazoa > Chordata > Mammalia > Rodentia > Cricetidae > Phyllotis > Phyllotis vaccarum. The sequence goes on along the minus strand of JARWLC010000005.1, from coordinate 45,399,729 downwards.
AGACAAACACTCTGCCAACTAAGCTCCATCCCCAGCCTTCCAGAACTGTTTCCTTTCCTTCTAGTACTAAATTGCAATGATTCTCAATTTATATACATATAACATGAAGACACATGTCTACATAGCTAATAAAATCTCATTAAGTAAGCATTGCTAATTTATGATCGACTGTCAAAGCAAGGCTGGTGAAGTTGCGTAGTCCTTACCAGGGGCACTGATGATTTGTTCTTGGATGGGGCATAAACAGATCATCAAAGGGAGTTCTCTCAATTTTAAAGAACAAACTGTTTGCAAAGCATTTGGAATTTTTGTAAACAAATAGCAGAAGTGGACATCAGCCACTTGGAAAGTACAGAGTAAGATCCTGAGATAAGAACCTCTGAGAGAAGTGGGGTTGGATCATCCAACTCCTTAACCCTCGGATCACCTCAGAGCTCCGGGAAGCCAAAACTTGATTTACTAAAGGAGGAAATGACCTGCAGAAGCATGGGGCCTAGAAGACTGCCTCCTCCTTAGACAGCCTGTCTCCTTGTATTTCTTGCTCTGGTCCTAGAAAAGCATGGTTGCAGGACAGAGATGCTGCAGCTACCATTTACATCATGCAAAATTCATTCATTCTGAAAGATTTATTGATTGCTTATTTGCTGGACTCATTATTACATATTCTGATTTCACTATGGATTTTCAGTATTAAGAGTTTATTTACTGTATAACTCCTTAGCACATATTATAGGAATATTTTGTACTATGCAGTTAGTTCTAATGGGAATGTTATTATACTGCCTTGAAGGGTACAGAAAAATGGGATAAAAATAGGAGGTAGCAAAATTTACTAAAAGTTTTTAGGGGTAAGGTCAAAAATGATAAAACTGGGAATTAGGTGCAAAATGTAAGGAAAAGAATAGACAAACAGAATCTGGAAAACATTCAACTAGAAATTTCTGCTAAAAACCACCACAAAATGGATCTGAAAATAGGATGGATATAGGAGGACAGGAAAAAGAGCCATACAGCCTACCAAGTGCATTGTGACTGGTCCCAAAGGCTGATTTGAATAGCTCAAGGCTGGTTGGACACAGCAGTACACATCTATGACCCCAGTAATTTAAGGCTGGAAGATCACAAGTTCAAAGATACTTATGATCCTCAAGTCAGAGATATATTAACCTTTTCAATGATTTATGAGTTTACCTATGAAAAAAGCTTCAAAGCATATACAAATTAAGCCTCGTTAGTTACATATTAATAAAAATGTGATTGTAAGGAAAGAATAAGCCTGTAAGATGGAAGCCTTGTACTTCAATTCCTTATAAGATATTATGGTCTTTAAATACTTTTGATTAGTAAATTAATAGAGGTTTTTCTTTATTGATATCTTTTATTCTCACATCTATATTAATGTATAAAGTGATTGGCATGAATAAGATAAAAATGTCCCAAAGTAAATTCAAGCCATTCACACCATCACCTGCATAATTTTCTCAACCTCTATATCTTCTATCCTAATGAATGACATCACCACTCATCCAGTGATCTTAGCCAGAATCATGGTGGCCACCCAGCCATTTCCTCGGTCATATCTTTATAGTTGCTGAATTCTGAGCTCTACCCTGACCTTTCTTAACTTCGGCTCACCCCCAGCTCTATGATCATTCCCAATCTGGTGGCCAGGTAGTACGTATTACTTCTCTCCCATGAGAGCTTTATAAAACCAGGGTAGGAGTTTTCTGCAACACAATCTTATTCTCCTTGTTATTCTTTCTAAATCTCATAATAATGTCTAAAAGATAAAGCCCTAACTTCTTTGCACGTCATTCAGCTACCCTCATGATGTGGTCCCCCTGCCCTTTTTTAATATCATCTCCAGCCACTAGCTTATACACAGCATGCCTTCTACTTATACAACAGTGTCGGGCTTTGAAGCATTATGCCATTTTACCTCTTCTGTAGAACACCCCAATGCTATGATATTTCAACTATTTGACTTACTTTCACACTCAACTTAGGGACCAAGGTTTTCTTGATTCCATTTGCAAGAAGCACATGAGTCACCACTAGGCCTCGCCATTGCCTCTAATAGAGCAGGTCCCCATTTTGTGACAAGGCTTTTCATACTGAGGGAAGAGCTGGCGACATTGCATACATATCTTCTATCCAGCACCCTAAAAATAGCTCCTATTTGCTGATCATGGGTGAGGCGAGGAGTTAAAAGAGGGGTCCAGGGGAAGAAAAAAGAAAGCAGACGCAATGGTTCAGGCATGTGAACTTGCATTCAGTTCAATTGTTCTTCTTGGTATCTAAATCAGAGGCTTTCATGAAAGGACCAAATAAGCAGGACAACATCAGTCAGAATAGGCAGTTGTTCTCAATAAATAAAAGATCAAATGTAATAAAAATAACTCAAAGACTTCTGCCTGGGAGGCTGAAAGATTGGTGGTGTCTTGATAGAAAGTTATGAACCTCGGTTGTACATTCAGACCTGTTCTTGTCATCTGAGCTCAAAGCAATGACTAAGAGGAAAAGCGGGGTAACTACCTGCAAGTCATTTAGGAGTGTCCTTGCCAATCTGAGAGCTTCTGCCACCTGGTGGCATTCTACTCAATGTTTGGTTCAGCTACCAAGCATACCTCATACTCATCAACACAGAAAACCCCACACCATCATCCAAATAAAGAGCTTCAATCTTTGTGTTCATTTTAAAAATACCTCAGTGGTGTGCATTTCCAAAGAAGCAGCACGTATCTAAAAGAGTTCACTTTTAAACAGTAATATATGTTATTTTTTGACTACATTGGTGAAGCTAATTAGTGAGACCGGACCCAGGGGTGGTAGCTTCTGCTCAACTTTCAAAATGCTTTTGTCATGACTACTTAAAAATTTAGATAATGAAGGTGGACTTACAATTTACATGTAGATTCTCTGGTTATGAACACGGCCAAGTGAATAAAGCTCCCAAGCTGTGCTGGATTGTATTAAATTGTGTGTGAGCATTCACTGTCACATTAGGATGATTCTTATTAAAAAGGACACAAATGTTCCTAAATCAGAAGAGAAGTAGTGTCATAAAAGTTTTTAAAAAATATTCCTAATTGAAGACCTTGAATTCAATAGACACTCAATAATTTTAAACAAAGGACTTTTATGATGGCTTAACAAATACCAGGCAAGTCCAATAATAGGGCAGGGACTGTAATACAATGAATCATAAATCTGTAGTTCAGAAGAAATATAGATGGGATTATATCAAAGATGCCTGGGAAATCATCTGTAGAAACTCCAAATAGCCTACCGGAAAAATAAGGCAGTATTGGCTTATAACCCATGGGACTAAATACATATTCATGAGATTTTACTATATAGATAATGAAAAATAAATAATAAGCTTCCCAGATAGAAGGCTCTCACATCATTTGTGCAGATATCACACCCCTCACTGAGGCAGAGCTGACTACATTCATGCATTAAATAGTGAAGAAAGAAGGGAGAAACCCAGACTGGGAGACACTCAACAAAATACCAACCATCACAGCTCAATGCTGCCATGATCATGGAAAATAATAGAAGTGACCAAGATGCCATGACCAAGAAGAGCCCAAGGAGACACAGATGAGATGCAGTGAGAGATCCTGGAAGGGATCACCAAAGAAGAGGCTGGGATATTTGATCATCAAAAGAAGACAGTAGGTAAAAAGAAATGCAATCTGAATAAAGTAGGGATTTTATTTGGTAATAGTATGCTAATACCAGTTCATTAACTTTAGCAGGTAACCAAACTAATATAAGACGTTAGGAGACACCAAAAGTAGGGTTGATAGGACTTTCTCTAGTATTTTTCAATTTTATGTAAAAATGAAAGCTATTCTAAACTAAAATTTCAAAAAAACGAACCAAATCTCCCATTATAATCAACAATAACCAATGCCACGTGGTGATCCCAAGAAATGTCAAAATATTATTAAATGACTCTTGGGAAATTAGATAGCAAAGCATACAGAAGAAACAGGAAATTTTCATTTGAGAAATTAGAAAGATAAAACATGATTTAAGAGTAGATGCTATTTTTAAGTAAAACACAGGAAAAATCCACAAACAACCAAAAAGGGAGAATATGAGATTTCATAATACCATGACGTACATAGTCTTTTAAGATGTGAACTTTTGAGGGAGAGGCTTGTGGTGGTAATCATACTTGATCTGTGTTTTCTTGGAAATTGTTTCTTAACTCAATGGTTCTCAACCTGTGGGTGGTGACCCTTTTGGGGGGGTCACATATCAGCTAGCCTGAATATTGGATATTTATATTATAATGAATAACAGCAGTAAAATTACAGTTATGAAGTAGCAAAAATAATTTTATGGTTGGGGGTCACTGCAACATGAAGAGCTGTATTAAAGGGTCGCAGCATTAGAAAATTGAGAACCACTGTCTTAACTCAAGAGAAATCCTACACAGAACAAAAGAATTGGCCTTATTCTGCTTTGGGAACAGAATTACCTTAAGTGTATGAGCATCCATCATCTGCTCTGCCCATCTAGGATATAGCACAAAGTCTCATAGTGCTCGGTATTGTTCTAGCCTTTAATGGTCTCACTCCTGATATCACTGTGGCTGTGGTATGACATCCACAAAACAACATGAAAGGAGAAAATCCATCACCAGGCAACAGACACAGAAATAAGAGCTCTGGGGTTCGAAAGTGGGCAAGGGGATTAAGGAAAGGTGGGTATCCTGTAGGAATAATGTACAAGGCATTAGGAGATGGTACACAATTAGACTGTAGCAAGACAATGTATTTTGCAAACTTGGGGTGTATGAACATGTAAATTAAAAAGTGAATGTGTTGAAAATAAATGGCAGGTGGAAATACTTACATACTAAAAAGTCTCTATAGTCCATTTGTTCAACCATGTTCATTGCTGCCCTATTCATAACAGCTAGAAATTTGAAATAGCTTTGATGTCTAACAATGGATGAACAGGTTAAAAAAATGTGGTATATTTACAGAGTGGAATATTACTCAGATATTAAAAATATGAAACCATTATAGATATTCAGGTAAATGGATGGAGCTTATCCTGGATGAGGTAATCCAGACCCAGAAAGACAAATGCGATATGTATTTGCTAATATGCAGATGTTAGCTGTGAAGTCTTGGTAAGCAAGCTACAATCCATATAACCACAGAGGGTAGGTATAGAGTAAAGGGATTAGGGGATCTCCCTAGGAAGGGACAATATAATAAATGATTGTGAATGGACAAGGGAGGGGATAGGAATAGAATGATCAAATGGGATGGTTGGGGAAGGAGACAGCTAGAACTAATGGCCATCTGAGGGGCTGTATGCAAAATGAATATAACAGAAGTCTTCCAAAATATATGCATGTATATAGGCAACCTGAATGAAACTTCCAAGTAAGAACAGGAAGAGGACCCTCATCCGGACATGTCTCATCACCAAATAAGCTTCCAGTGCTGAAAATGGGTTTCACTTCATTGAATTGTTGGCCAAAGGGGCCACATAGGAACTCCCAAGGCTGTTGCCAAGGCTGTTGTTTGCTCTCCACAATCCAATGATAAAGCCCTCCTGCTGAAGATAATACCAGTACAACTTACTGAACAGAGAGAAGTTGAGCCAGTGCCTACCTAGAGACTTCACCCCTGTGGGCTAATGGTCATGGTACTGGAAGGTGCTCTGCACGGTATCAGAGGAGAAAGGTAAATACCAGCTCAAGTACAAAGTCTTCCAGCTACAAGGTTGACTTGCTTGCAAGATATGCTGGTGTAATCATGGTGGGCAGCTTGTAAGAATAACAAACCCATATCCGATTTGACTTAAGATCTAGTCCATGAGATGGAACTCATCTCTGACACTGCTTGAGAGGCCAAGAACCAGAGAGCAGATAGGTCGGACCCTAAGGGAAAACCAAACACTATCGTTCTGCTAAAGGAATATAAAACATGATCCTTAATGACATTCTCTATACTCATAAATCAGTTTTTGCTCAGCCATCATCAGAGAAGCTTCCTCTCGAAATAAAGAGACCCATAGCTATATACTGCCCCCCCCAAAAAAAGCATAAGACATATATGTAGATGCAGAGACACACGTTTGTACACACAGAAATCCCCTAAAAAGACAAAATGGAAAGCCGTAATGTATATGCAAAGGACCTGAAAGGTACTAACAGCAATAACCACCTTCCTAAAACCTTAAGACAAGAGACCTGCAAAAATGCAAGTCAGTCCTAAATGGGATGTCTCCTCCAAATCCCTCCCCTCTCAGGACTCAAGGAACCTTCCAGAACAGGAGGTGGAAAGATAAAAGCCATAGGTGATGGAGACCACCAAGAAAGCAAGGCCTTCTACACAGCAGGACTGATGTCACATGAACTCCCAGAGAATGTGGCAGCAGGCACGGGGCCGCCTGGGTCAGTGCCAAACTAGATCTCAGTGCTGAGAGAAGTGTACCACCCCCCCCCAATCCCTAACTCACAAGCTATGTTTAATTGATAACCACTCACAGATGAAAACTCAGCTCTCTCTAATGGAATCTCACTGGGAATACAAATCACTTGGAAGACCAAGCCCATGTTCAGCAGAAGACAGCAAACACAAAACAAAGTTAATGGCATCTTTGGGGTTTTTTTTGCCTCGTAAGGTTTTAACAAGGCCACGCTTTTGTCTGTTTATTACCTTGCAGGTCCTTTGCACATACAGTCTAGCTTCTGATTTGGTGTTTGGGGGATTCCTGAGTGTGCACACATGTGTGTCTTCATCCACGTGTGTATCTCGTGTTTCTTCTTTGACTCTTTTCCCTCTATTTGTTGCTTTGTCTTATTTTTATTTTTGTTTTATCTTATTTTATTATTGTTGAAGGGAAAGGGGGCTATCCAAAGCAATCCACCCTGGCCCTGAACCCAGACCCAGTAAAAGAAACAGCCTGGGCCTGGGACCTGAGCCAGTGAAAGAAATGCTTTATCCCTCAACCCAGAACCAAAGAAACATGTCCGACTCTGAAACCAGTACCAAAGAAGCACACTTGGTCCCTAGAATCAGAGCCAGTTAAAGAAATATGCCCTGGCCTTAGAATTAGAGTCCAAAAGCTAAAAAGGGCCAGTGAAAGAAACACAGTTTGGCCCTGAAATCAGAGCCAACTCGGGCACTGACCAACGAAACTAACCAATCCCTGAGCAGGAATAATAACCAGTCCTTGGGTATCCCTGGAGAGACTCCACCCCTAAGATCTCCTATATAAACCTCTCTGCCTGTTCAGTTGTGCGCTGTCCTTTCCTCTCTCCACTCTCCTGCACTCCTCCTTCCCAAATAAATCTTTTTCTTAAGAGTCCTGGGTGAAGAGAGGAACTTGCTGAGACATCCCACAGGAGACTGAGCAGAAAACCTTACAGAGCCGTCCCTTTAGTGGGACTGAGCAAAGCAGAGCAGAAAAAGTAACAAGCTTTCTCCAGAGCTAGGGGAGATTGCTACATTTCTGCGGGAGTTTCCCCTTTAGCAAAAGGAGAGAAAGAGAAGCAGAGAAAAGGGCTGGAGAGAAGAAACAGCTCTGCTGGGGAGCCCCTTAAGGGAGTGGAGCAAAGCTCAGCTGTAGCAGCTCTTCAGGAGAGAAGCAGGATTGCTATATCCTGTGAGGGGACCATCCCCCACTGTGACCCAGCTTCAGGTTGTAGCCTGACTTCCCAAAGAGTCAGGACATCTTTCTCCCCAGAGCTGAGCTGTCCCATTGCAGCTCCAGCCATCAGAGCTGTACTAACAGCTCCAGGTATAACCTGACTTCCCAAACAGTCAGAGTTGTAACACTTGCTTCCAATTGTTCTTTGGATCCCTGTTTGTTTTCTAAGGAGAAACAGAATGTGTGAATTATGATGGGAGGGAATGTGGAAAGAATCTCAGAGGAGTTGGGGGAGCATAATCAGAATATATTTGTCTGAAAAAAAGTCTATTTTCAATAAAAGAGAAAAAAATAAGTTTTATATTTTAATTGGCAGTAAATTGTTAACAGTATTATTTTGAACTATGTAGGCACTTGGTGTCAGAAAACCTCTCACATGGGTTGGCCAAGATGCCTGGCATTCTGCACCAATTTTATTTAAAGACCACTCAACCTCCAACAGAAGCTTCTTAGAGAAGAAGGACCACTTTGGCTGGGCTTCAACATCTCTGATAAAAGCCAAACAGTATACATCATGCAATTTTCACCTGCTGTGGCGGTTTGCATGAGAATGGCTCCCTTAGGTACATTTGAAAGTGTGAACCCCAGCAGGTGGAAATATCTGGGATGTATGCTCTGCTGAAGGAGGTGTGCCACTGGAGGAGGGGAGAGACTCTGAGGTTTCCAAAGCCCAGCCCATTCCTAATTAGTCCTCTCTACCATGTAGCATTCACAGCTAATGCTCCAGCAGCATGTCTGCCTGCTGTCAATGCTTCCTACCATGATGGTCATGAACTTGCCCTCAGAAACTATAGGATCCAAATTTAAAGTTTCCTTTAAAAAAAAAATAAGTTTCTTAAGTCATTTATATGAAGGAGCCTACATAAAGAAAATACTTATATTAATATTTGATACAATGGTTATTTTACAAGATAAAAAAAAAAAATTGACCCCTTGAATTCTGTTAAAGCAAGGCGGTAAACAGTAAGCATTCTTGAGTACATATTGCCACCCAGTGGTTAAAACATGCAATGCACAAAGAATGGGAAAGGCAAAACAAAGACCAGGTTCTGATCAGGATGCTGATGGTAAAGCTTTGTATTCAATGAAGACTGTCTACCATTTGTAATCGCAACCTGAATTACATCATTCATTCAGAATTTGGATATATTTTAACTATATTTATTTTTAAAGTAGCCCAATAAACCTTATCAGGGCCTTTCAGCAATGAATGAAAAAAATAATATGGGATGTATATTTACTAAATAATAAATTTCTTTAGCACACATGAGACTCCTGGCCATGAATGTCTAATAAGACAAGTCAAAAGCACTTTACTTACCATAAGTCAGAAGACAAGCTGTCAAGGCAATAATTAGGGAGACTCAAATCTACTCCCCAAGGTGCTATGAGCTCTGTCATGTATTAAAGATGGATTACAGTTTTGACATAATAATTTGAATTTTCCTTCATCTAAAAGCAAAGAAAGATTTTGGGGGGATATATAGAGACCCTGGGTAGAAGTTACATCATTTAAATGAGTGTTGAAGCCATGTTAAGTAGGAAATTCCTAGCTGTTTAGCATAGAGGGGTGCAGCAATGTTCTTTTGAAGTAACACTGTAAGCATCTTCTGGTCATCTTCAGAGAGGCTGAAACCTACTTACTGTGTTCTCTAAAGTGGAACAATGATGTGTGATTGAGTGATATTGAAGGTTCAAGTAAATCAGAAGAGGTTGTTACACGTCATATCTAGCATAAGGTTTGCCTGTCCATTTTAGTCACCTCTGGATAGGAAATCCATAAACAATGTGCTCCCTTGCTATATCTTGTATTTCTTGATCTAGTGCTACCTATAGATTAATACATTAGCCTATTACTACTCTGTGGATATTGGTAGAGGGCATGAGATGTCTGGGATAGAGACAAAAGACTTTAGTTCACTGTTAGCATGAATATCACGGTTACCCTTGTCCCCCAAGACACAGGTGTATCCTACAGTAGGTTTGTGTTCTAGACTGGGAATGCTAAATCTGTGGAATCTAAGCAAACAGTCTCTCTGCCCAAAGTCTTTAATGCATCTGTCAAGGTGGCTTGCGACACACACAACCATAAAAAAAAAATTGCCTAGATAAACAGCAAGAAGGGCTTTGACACTTGGTTTATGGATTAAAAGTATGCCAGGACGTTTAGGCCCACTGGTGATTACATTTCCTGACACTCGTACTAAGCCAGAATCAGCATTCTGCTGACTTCCAATAGTTGTTTTTAGTGGTTTTTCTTATCCGTTGGCATTTTGTGTTTCAAATGCATGCTGTGTTCTATTCCATTGCTACAGAAGTCTTCATCGTTTTTAATTCTGTTCCTCCACTGGTCCTAAGTGGCTCTGGACCGTTCACCATCATCAATGCCTTTTCTCATTGACTTGCTGCTTCCTCTAATGGAATATAATACACCCAGGAATGAGATGTTCTCGCTTCAGAGAAGGATGAAAACGTTACTTGACTTACTCCAGAAAGATACTCTTATAAGGCTTCCTTCGAATCTCTGTGTAGTTCCATGGGTTCCCATTTCCAAATCTCTGACTTTTGTCATAAACTGCCTGCCAGGCTGTATACATGTGCTCTCTTCATGTGCCAGAGGATGGAAGCTTTGTGTAGTATTTGTACATATGTGTTCATGTATGTATGGTCACATGTAGGTATAGGAGCATGAAGCCAGTCACTGATCTACCCATCTCCACTTCCTGGGTTCTGGGATTATAAGCCTGTTACTACCACACCAGGAAGTTTTGTTTTTAACATAGATTCTGGAGCTCAAACTCAGGCCCTTGCACTTGTGTGGCAAGCGCTTTACCAACTGACACATCTCCTTGACCCCTCCATGAATAAGTATTTGTTTCTTACTTACATGGCTTCTTAAAAGGCATGTATATTAAACCAATATTTTAAAATTTATATTGCTATTCAATTTGGAAGGAAGATTATTAGCAAGCATGACTGAATGTCTTAAAAACAGGTTCATAATGTATTGTTTCTTTAAAGTGACTTTAATATGTGGTTATTGTTTAAATAAATGCCAATCAACATTGAATATATACTTTTTATAACAACTAACAAAACACATATGCTCTAAAATGATTCATTATCTATAGGATCCATAACCCTTTTATATCCTTAAAGGGTTCATTTCCCATCTTCTTTCTTCCTTCCATAGATTTTAGATTGTTGCAATCAGGTTTCTTGGCCCCAGGCCGCCAGAGGTCCAGACCCACAGACCTGCAGCCCCAGACCCCTTAGCCACCTACCGTTGATTAGGCCTTGAGAAATGATTTAGACATTTATATTAAGTTTATGTTGTTTGGCTTATGGCTTAGGCATATTGTTATAGTTTTTATATTTTAACTTAATTTAATTTTTATTAATTTGTTTGTTATATGGCCTGTGGCTTATTTGTGTTTTTTATATGGTTTTTGTTTTTTTTTTTTTTTTTTTTTGACAAAACCCAAGATCCCAGCATCCCCTTATCAGTGGGGTTGGCCACTCCCCCTGCAGGATCCCGGGACCCTGGATAAGCATCTTTGGACCTTATCAGCTGACACCTAAATCCCACCACATTAGATGATTGTGACACTGCATTATCTTTGTTAGGTACCAAACTATGAAATGAATTAGACATGGTCTTTGCTATGATGGAACTCATATTCGGTAGGAAGCTGATAAACACACCAGCATTTAGGGACTACAGTGACCAGAGCTAGGGCAAAGGAGCAAGACTGTGTTCATCTCCACACTGCAGGAAAATAACAACAAAACACTTGTCTGACACATCTTAAAAAGTATGTCTGGCCTAGTTATTAGGCAAACTACCAAGGAAAATGTTTTGCAAGGAGGTAACCTCTTATCTAAGTATCTGAGCCTTAAAAGATGATTAAAATTTATTCAAGAAAAGTTAGGTCGAAACTTTTACGTCTACAATCGCAAAATAGGTACAAAGAAAACATGGCTTGAAAATAACGGTGAGAGCTCCTGTCTCTCTCCCTCACCCTCTCTCTTTCCCCCTGCCTCTGTCCCCCCCCCCCACCACACACACACAAGCATTAAAGTCTACAGAAGCATAGATACTCAGCTCTCCATGAAGAACTACAGTGGCACAAGGGTATTACATCCATTCATTCAGATGCTTGCATCATATGTGTCTTGATTCTGTTCTTTGCTAATTTAGTTAAAAGCCTAAATGGCAGCCAGTTCTAGTCAGCTCCCCCCCTTTTATTTTTGAGACTATTTCTCTGTATAGCCTGGATGTCTTGGAATGTGCTTTATAGACCAGGTTAGTCTTGAACTCAGAGATCTGCCTGTCTCTGCCTTCTAAGTGCTGAGATTAAAGAGGTGCACCACTATGCCCATCTCCAGTCATCTTTGAATACAATCCAAGTTGTCTGGTTTTGTCCAGCTTACGGGAAATAGGAAATGGAAAAGGACAGGATGGTTGGAGCGTATGATACAGGGTGGGGAGTGGTAGAGATTAAAGAAGTAGGCAGGAATGAGATCATCCCAACACTCACAAACTTCAGTGAGTATGTTTTAATTTGGTGGGGGAGTGGAAAACTCATAGAATGATGCTGAGGAACGTAAAGCAAGCAGATTTGCATCTGTAAATAATCAAATAGCAGCAAGACAGAGTTTGGAAAGGAAAGACTAACATCATAGGTAAGATATGGTGACCTGGATGTCAACGGCAGGGATATGAGAATAAGTGGGTGATCCCGAGGCATCTCTGTGGAAATTGAAGGAAAGGAAAACACTCAGAGACGCTGCCCAGCTTCAGATGCGGAGCGGTACGAATGGCACTGTTATTTATGACACAGAACTGAGGGAAGCAAGGGTTCTGGAAATGACGTAAGTTTGCAGACTGCTTTGAGGTGTCACAGGGTATGTCGTACAAGCTCTATAACCAAATCTATACGTGAATTTAAAAATAGAAAAGGATTAAAGTGATCACTTTATGACCTCGAAATATGAAGTATGAAAATGAAGATGATGGAAGATAAGGAAACAGAACTTTAAAGGCACGTGATTTTAAAAAATAACAAAAGCGCAAAGCACTGTGAAATATAAAATGTGCAATGTATGATACAAGATTTCAGAAATAAGGGGTCTGGTTATTAAAAACTCAATCGTCAGGGGCTAGACAAAAGGCTTATCCAGTACAATATCTGCTGTGCAAGCATGACTTTGATCCTCTCACCCATAAAGCCAAAGCCAGGCACAATCAGTAAAATCCGGGTTCTGTTAGAGATCCTGTCTCAGACCATAAAAGGTGGAGACCAATTGAGGAAGGCACTGGTACGGACCCCCCCCCCCCCCCACACACACACACGCACACGCACGCACGCACGCACGCCCCGGCTTATAGAAAAACAAATCCTAGCATTTCCTATAAGACTGAAGTGGCTGAGAGTTCGTGATTGATGCTACAACATGCTGTGCCTGAAGGAATACTGATATTTTCAATCATTTTAATACCCTCTGTTTTTGCACAAGGATACAACAGAGATTAACACTTGTTAATTAACATCTTTATACTGACAAACACCAGCATAAAGTGGTGAATACTGCCCCCTAGTGGTAGGAACACTTTCATTTGATTTACAAAGCTCACCCTGTGGGTCAAAACAGTCAAAACTGTGGAGAGGTCATAGAAGTTTGGACAACTCGCTAAAAGTTTCTTAATGCACAACAGTAAAAATACTACAATTAATTAATACAATTAATGAATTAAAATTAAGTACACAATGAATCCAAAAGCATAGATAATAAAACATAATTCTGTTTCTGGAATGCTGTGGTACATACTGCAAAGTATGACTGCCTAAATTTATAAGCCTCAAACAAAATAATACTCATGAAAAAAATTGAGAAAATTACATTTTTCTAAAAGTGTGAGAGTATTTTTAATCTCTATGTTTTCATAAAGAATTTTTTTTTTAAATTTAAAATCTGTTTTAGTGTTTTCTATTGAATGCCTTCCTTGAATGTGGAGGGATAAAGGGCTTTATTTAAATTTCATGCTGGGCTAGAAGATTCACAAATTAAAGTAAGGAAGGTGATCCAGCTGTGGCAATCTCCTACCACTACTACTGGTAGAGTTGTGCTGGGCACATCTGGACGTCCACACCACTGTTTTTTTTGTTATGTTTCTGGGTTTTTGTTTTCTTTTTTAACCTACCTCAGCACCTCAACAAAGTTTTGACCAAATATATGAAAAGAATATTAATAGAAAGTTGAAAATAGTTTGAAGAGCTTTGACAGGGCAGAAAGATGGATAGAGGATTTAAAGTTGTAAATCACGTATTCAAGTCTTACCTCATCACAAATTATATGATTCCAAATTTTACCTTATCAAGACTGTTACTCATTTGAACAAAAGGGTTCATGCCTGACTGATGTAGGATGTCTTTCTGTATTCTGTCAATGTCATTGGTTAATAAAGGGACTATTTTGGCCTATGGCAAAGTATCTTAGAGGCAGGTGGGAAATACAAGCATAGATACAGGGGAAGGAGAGCAGAGCATGGGAGACACGATCCAGCTGCCAAATGAGCAATATGTAAAGAAATTCAGGTGAGCCACGAGCCACAATGCAAGACAGATGAATGGAAATGTGTTAAGATGAGAGAGCTAACTAGCAATAAGCTCTAGCCATAAGCTGAACAGCATACAGTTAATATGTATCTGAGTCATTCTTGAGAGGCTAAATAGCTACAGTTAAGTCTGGACCACAGAGCCTGTCCAGAAACCTATACAATACCTGACATATTTGATTTTATAGAAAATAGAAAGGTAGTATATATGAAAATCCTTTGTAATCACCAAAAAGGTACAGACTGTGTGTACATGTAGGAAATATATATATGAGGTCTAAAAATGTGAAACTGCTCATGCCCATCACTGCCTCCATGCCCATCACTGCCTGTAGAAGAGCTTTACCACAGCGAATTCACTGCTCACTTTCAGTTCTTACTTTATTTCTGAGGCTTTCTGAGTACCTTCTACACATATGTTGACTCTCTTACACAATCATACTTTTTAATTGTTGTGACCAAGTTATTTGTACTGGTTTATCGCTTGTCCTTCAAATGCACTTAGACCCTCATACTCACCCAGTTTTCACCCAGACAATCCAATGTTATCCAAGAGACACAAATTATCATCCCTTCATAGCCAACTTCCAAACCTATTTTTTCCCAGGCTCCATTATAAATTCCAGGCCCATGTTTTCAATCATTGACCAAATATTTATCTGGATGCCATTCATTCTAGATAAGGTGAAACCTGTTACCCTTCCCCTAGTCCCAAACCTCCTCCCACCCTTGGTTGCCTCTCAGTAGCTGGTTAAGCAATAATTTCTCCAATCTTCTTCACATCCCACCTACACACTCTTATAAAAGACCTATTGAACCCACCTCTGAAATTTCTCTCTGTCCTCAGATCCATTTGAATTCCTACAGCCTCCGCCAAGACTGTTATTTCTTTTTAAAAACATTGTGACTGAGCTGAGTACATGCCTTTAATCCCAACCAGCAACCAGGAGGCAGATCTCAGTGAGTTTAAGGCCAGTCTGGTCTACAAAGTGAGTTCTAGGACAGCTAGAGCTGCCACCTGTCACCCAGAGATCCTGTTTTGGAAATCAAAGAGAAAACATACTCACTGTTTCTGTTCTCTCTCTTTGGTCATTCGCATTCTGAACAGGGTTATGAGCTTTCAGCGCATTTCCTGATTCGCCATGCTTTCTCTCCCCACTATGACTGTACTCAGGCTAGAGAGATAACCAGACAATTAAAGAGGCTTGATGCCCTTGCAAACAACTGGAGCTTGGCTCTGGCACCCACACCGGGTGGCTTACAGCTACCCTGTAACTCTGTAACTCCAGCTCCAGGGGATCTGACACCTTGACAAGACCTGCATGGATTTGTGCACACAGACCCAATGAGATGTAGACATATGTATACCTTTAACTACTCCCCTCTTTAAAGATCTGAACATGTTTTGGGCCCATATCATTTGTCATTTTCTCTGAACTATCTCCTTTTTTCCTGACCTCTGAGTAAAACTAACCCTCCCATATTCAGTAATCATTAGTTTTGTAAAATTATGTTTTAGTTGTAGAAAGTTTGTCTCAAAAAGAAAATTTAAACCATGGATGAAATAACTAGCAAGGTTGCTAAAACACCAGAGAAGAACAAAATAGAATTTCTGGGAACGAAGGAAGCAAGTCATCAAGTCAATATTCCATCAGGAAGCATCGCTAACTGCCAAGAGCGACCGTGAGAATGAACTTCAGAGAGGGAAGACTAAGCAGAGATAACACTACATTAATGATCAAAGCAAACAACCAATAATTCCAAAAGCCCGGGGTACTTCCAAAAATAGAAATCTAAGAACCAATGGAGTGGAAGGAGTTGAGATAAAGTCAGTCACAGATAACTTATTCAACTATATTTTCTAAACTTAGAGAAAGAAATCAACCTGATTACTTTCTTCCCAATTCTACACAGCCACAATGTCACAACCACAAAGTAAAGACTGACCGCTGAGAGACCAAAAAAAAAATCCAGCTCATATACAAGGGGAGAAGCATCAGAATAACATATCAAATAATTGATAAGAAACATGAAGCCAGGAATGTATGGAGTTATCTACTTCAAGTTCTGGAAGTAAATGGTTGTCAAGGAAGTTTTAAACTGATGGGAAATGAAGGCAAATAGTAACAACCAAGCAGATCACAGGAAAACCGTAAAGGAATACTATATATGTAGGAAAGACAACGTCTCATCCTGAGAACACAGAAAAGAATATATGCCATGAGCGATCAAAAGAGTTGGGGAGGAAGTAATCAGGTACAGCACAGCAAACCAGAAAACCCTAATGCTAACGCAGAAGGAAAACCAGAAATGCTATTAATCTAACCAACCAGAAAATCAACTAACAAAATCACAGGAAATAATCTTAAGTGCAAACGATGGTCTCAATGAAACAATTAAAAACACAGAATAACTGTCATAATAAAACAAGGTACATCTATTGTTTAAAAAAAAAAAAAAACATAAACCCCCACACACTCTTACCAGCGAAGACAAAACCAAAACCAAAACCAAAACCAAAACCCGCAAAACAAAACCCAAAATAGTCAAAAGGTGAAAATCCACACGCCAATCAAATGGAAACTGTAACACTGTGTAGCAATTGTGTACCTAAGAAGGTAGATTTCAAACCAAAACTAGCTTGAAGAGATAAAGAGGGAATTACATACTGATAGCCCATCAGGGAGATACAGCAACTGGAAATATTACTCACTGATTACTAGGACTACAAATTTCATAAGACAAACACAGAAAGGCATAGCATGTCACACAGATTCTGACATGATAATGATGATAGACAGTGATGTGGCATCTCAGATCCAGGTGGGGTCTTTCTATCTAAAACAGGCAAAGAAACTTTAGAGCTAAATTATACCATTGATCACCTGGAATTAAGTGGTGTCCATCCAACAGATAGTGAACACATACTCATCAGAACAAGGATTGGACAGTCTCTAAAACTTCCCATAAAGCAAATCTTAACAAACACAAAAATAAAATAAAAAATAAGGAAAGAAACTATTTCTTGTATCTAATAAGACCACAGTGCAACAAAATTAAAACTCATCAAGAGAAATTCAGAAACAATACAAGATTGTGGAGAGTGAAGAGTGAGCCATGGGAGGAAAATTATGGAGGAACTTAAAATATTCCCGGGGCCACATGCAAAATGATAGAACAACCTATCAGACCCTCTAGGATATGGCCAAGGGCTTCCTAAGAAGACAGTGTGTAATAATGTACCAAAAATAAATCCAGAAGATATGAACTATTTAAAGAGACAGGGCATGAGCAAGACATTGAAGTGCAGATTGTTTCCCCCAAAGAAGCCCAGATCCACATGGATTCACTGCTAAATTCTCCAGTCTTTTGAGGAAGATCTAGCACCAGCACCACTTCCTAAGAGGCAAAAGAAGCAGGGACCCTACCAAACTCTCCCTATGGACCGATGGCCTCAGCCAGAAATCCTTATGCTGCTGGAGGAAACAAGCTCAGAAATCAGCATACACACGCAATTTTCAAATAGGTCTCTAAGTACAAACATTTGCAAACGAATTACACAAAATAAAAAGATTTTGCACAGCAAAGGCAACTATCTGCAGAACAAGCAGCTTATGGAGTAGAGCAGAATCTCTGCCAGCTATGCTTCAAACAGGGGCTTACTACCTAGAACATATATAAAAGCCTTCAAAACTAACAACAAAACTCCTGTTGATAAACAAGCTCACGAACCATGGATGTCCAGATCTCTACTGAAAGTGCATCCAACACCTTTAGCCATCAGAGACAGCAACCTTAAAACTCCTTAAGATTGTACCAAACAATAACCAGAATGGGGACCAGCAAGGGAAAGAGATAAAGTTGGAGAGATGGCTCAGCGGCTTAGAACACCGGCTGCTCTTCCAGATGTTTGATTTGATTTCCAACACAGGGATGGCAGCTCAAAACCATCTGTGACTTCATTATCGGGGATCTGACATTCTCTTCTGGCCTTTCTGGTCACTGCACGCATGTGGTGCACAGACATACATGCAGGCAAAATATCCATGCACATAAAAATAATAAAATATAAAAATGCCAAGAAGTGCTGATGAGGATCTGGGGAAAGTAGAACCCAAACCCTGGAACAGACATTATAAAAATTAGCATGAGGTCCCAAACAGTGAGGACATGAAGCTGGCAGGGATGTGTTGGGAAAATTGGAAGAAGAGTTGGAGGGGAAATGAAGGATAGTTATGATCATATTTCTCTGTATACATGAATTAAATTCTCAAAAGAATATATTAAAAACAAAACCAGAATAGCCTTTTGACATAGCTATTCTACTTCTGTGCATATACCCAAGACTCTGTATTGTAGCAGGAAGTTTCTCGGTCTCACCTAGCCCTGAGGTCCAGATGGATTTCTCCCACCTGCATGCAGTCCAATAGCACTTACAAAATATTTACTCAGAGGCTTACATTAATTACAAGCTGTTTGGTGTATGGATCAAGCTCATTACCAACTAGCTCTTACAATTTAACCCATTTCTATTAATCTATGCATTGCCACGTGTTCCATGGTTTTACCTGTCCCATTGCATCTTACTTCTTGGGTGGCGGCTGGAAGCATCCTTCTGACACCATTTTTCTCCACCCCCCCTTGGATTGCCCGCCTGTCTTCTGTCTTAACATAGGCTAGAACAACTTCTTTATCCACCAATGGTAGCAACACATATTCACAGAGTACAGCATCATATCCTGCCACAAAAATACTTAAACGTGTATTTATTGCTGTTCTAGTCACAACAGCAAGAAGCTAAAATTAGTCTAGATGCTCACCAACAAATGAATGGATAACAAAAATACAGTAAATACAGTATTTTATTTAGCCATAATAAAATTATCAAATTTATAGGAAAGTTGATGGATATGGAATTATTATGCTGAACAAAATAATCCAGAGTCAGAATAACAAGCGTTGCATGTTCTCTCTCATGTATAAATCCTAACCTTTAATGTTTACATACAGACACATACATGTATGTGCACATATATGTATATATGTGGGTGTAAATGTGGATATAGGTGTTGAACCTAGAAAGGGAACATGGGGAAAGAGGCTGAGCCTGGACGGACTAATGGAACACATTGGACATGAGGGAGGCCACTGAGAGGAGAAAGGCACCCAGGGGAAAGGGACAGGGACACGTTCAGCAAAAGCACCCTGCTTGGAAAGGCCACAACGAAACCTACTCTTGTAAGGCAATTACAAATATATAATTAAAAGGACGTGGTTGTCTCTACACTGCATTTTGACTCAAATGGAAATGTCTTTATTTTGATTCACTGTGCTAAACCTCATCCCTCCCCCTCCCCCAAAATAAATTTGGCCCCAACAAATACTGAACTGAACAAACCTGGTTTTGATTTATGGACAAACACATAGAACTTGAGGAATAACATCACATTGATTCTTTCATCAGTTGTTATAAGAATTAAATCAAGACCGCGTGGCTGTGGCTGACAGTGAAAGTATACCCTAAAGATGAACGTCCGCAATCCTCTTGGTTTTATACAAATCAAAAAGCTAAAATTTTCTCCTGCAAGCAATGTGGAAGGATGCGGAATGCAGTGATACAAAAATTCCAGTCAGGAACCTGTAAAATACACAGAAATAAAACATTAGCTCCCAACTAGAGTTCTTAGAATATTGAAGTAGGAATCATAAAGTACATTGAAAACTAAAGACATGATAAAGGGCAAAAAAGTATACAAATTGAGTTAGACTGTACAGAAAACAGAGATGTGCTAAGGGTCAGTACTAGATCATTGTCATAAAGAGCTTTACAGACATCTAAAAGGACCTCCTTTTTATAAACAGCATTTAATGGGAGCACCAAGGCATTCCTTTCTGTTTGTCAGGATCTGGATGAGACCGATACCCCGTGCTCTACAGATACCGCGTGCTCTACACAACATAAAAGATTTACTGGGTCAAAGAGACAGTGACTCGGTGGGTAAAGGCTGCTGCCAGCAACCTCAATACCCCAAGATGGATCTCTAGAAGCCATGCAGTAGCAGAGAACAGACCACACGTATACCATAGCATGGGTACTTTCCTTTAAGGAAAAATTCCAGCTTTACCATATATGGCAGTTGGCAAGTTAGTTTATATATTTGTAAATTCCTTATTTTATAATTTACAATCTTCATGCAAATTTTTATTATATCTTTATTATTTAAAAGAATTTGAAATACATTTTGATCATGTTTTTCGCCTCCCCCAAGCTACTTCAGATACTCTTCCTACGTACCCAAATCAAAATTCTTTCTCATAAAACAATAAACAACAGAAACTCAATGTAACATCAGACCCAAAACCAAGAAAGCACAACAAAAACATCCCAAAAGACAGACAAGACCCCAACACATTGTAACCAAACAGGAGCGCACACAAACTGTGGATTCCAATTATATGTCGGTCAACTACTCCTGACCATGAGGCCTGCACTGGGATGGTTGATATAGCCAGTGTCACTCCACTGGAGAAAACTGATTTCCCCACTCCCAACAGGTATAAATGATGGTTCAGTTGTTAACCTTTACTCTATAGGTTTTCATTAATCAATCAATTAATTAATTTTAATATAACAAAATAAAATATAATAAGATGAAACACAAACTATCACATCAAAGTCAGACAAGCCAACAGTAGGAAAGTGCCCAAGATAGGGCACAAGAGCAATAGACTCACTTATCTGCCCAGGAATCGCACAGAAGACCTGGTGCAGACCATGCAGGTCCTGTGCATGCTGCCTCTGTCTCTAAGTTCATATAAGCTTGGCTCACATTGATTTGAAGGACTTTGTCTCCTGGTGTCCTTCATCCTCTCTGGACCTTATAATCTTCCCACCTCCTTTTCCCTGGGGTTCTCTGAGGTTGGGGAGGATTTTGACATCCAATTTCCTGAGTGGTCCCAGGTCTCTCATTCTCTGTGTAATGCCTTGCTATGTGTCTCTATATTTGTTCCTTCTGCTACAGAAGGAAGTTTCTCTAATAATAGCTGAACAAGGCACAAATCTATGAGTATAGCTAAATATCATTAAGAGTCATCATTTTTTTATCACTATATTTTTTATTTGGATTTACTGTAAGGCCTTGGGCTGTATAGTGTCAGGTTCCTGGTCACCCAGTGCCAGGTATGGGTTCCATCTGGAATGTGCCTTAGGTCAAATCAGTTACTGGTTGATTACTCCCACAAGTTTTGTGCCACCATGGATTGTGCTAGCAGATCTTGTTGGCAGTAACTAATGTAGAGTTTGAGACTGTCTTGGTGTTTATGTTTCTTTTTGAGAGAATGCAGAGTATGTTCCTGTACTAAAGATGCTCAAACATATGAATGAAGGCTCTATGTAGGTTCTGACTCGACATCTCCATCTTTAATGAGGTGTATAGATGTTGTCTTCAGCAATGGGGTCTTGATGCCAGTTTGTAGAGAGCAAACTATAGTCTTGGCAACTGTCTGCTTGTTTAAAGATTCCTATTGGGCCCTTTTGGCCGACAAGTTAATTAGATGTAACCAAATCCCAGTATTGGAAGCCTTATTTGGTGACAAAAGATGGCCAGCTGGAACCCTGTCTCTTCTGTTACTTGGTGATTTCACTTAGGTTGCTTTATATATGCACATTTAATTACGTTTCTACTGTAGTAAGTTTCCATAACCCTCAGATGCCCACTAATTTTTGTTGTCCATTCCATTTCCTAACAAGATCTGTTATTTCTAGTCCCTATCTCTAATACCTACTTTCTGTAGGTCTATGGATTGTAGTTTGATTACTTATCATCGCCTTCATAGCTAATAAACACATACAAGCGAATATATAACCATACTTATCTGAGTCTGGAGTTCCTTATCTAGGATTATTGTTTTCTAGTTCCATCCATCTGCCAGCAAATGTCAGGATGTCATTTTTTTAATGGCTGAGTACTACTCTGTTATTTTCTCTATCCATTATTCTGTTGAGGGACATCTAGATTGTTTCTGATTTCTGGCTATTGTGAATAGAGCAGCAATAAACATGGTTGACCTAGTGTCCCTGTGGCAGAATGAAGCATCCTTTGGGATATGCCCACGAGTAGTATAGCTGGATCTTGAGGTAGAGCAATTACCGTCTTTCTGAAGAACCACCCTAGTGATTACCATAGTGGCTGTACAAGTTCACACTCCCGCCAGCAATGGAGGAGTGTCCTCTTTGCTCCGCATCCTTGCCAGCACAAGCTGTCACTTGCAGTACTGATCTTAGCCTTTCTGACAGGTGTGACGTGGAATAGCAACATAGTTATGATCTGAATTTCCATGACGACTAAGGATTCTTTAAATGTTTCTCAGCCATTTGAGTTTCCTCTATTGAGAATTCTCTTTAGATTTGTACCCCATTTTTAATTGAATTATTTGGTGTTTTGAAATTAAATTTCTTGAGTTCTTTATATATATATATATATATATATATATATATATATATATAAATTGGCGAAATTTTTTTCTCATTCTGTAGGCTGACACTTTGTCCATATGAAAGCCTCCTTTGACATGCAGAAACTTTTCAATTTCATGAGGTGCTAGTTATTAATTGCTGTCCCTAGTGCCTGAGCTAATGGCGCTTTGTTAAGGAAATCTTTTCCTGTGCCAGTGCATTCAAGTCTACCGCCCACGCTCTCTTCTGTTGGGCTCATAGGGTGATGACCATGGATCTGTTTGCATTCCTCTTCCTGCAGCCGTCCAGACCAGCACCACTTGTTTAAGATGTTGCCCTTCTGTATCTCTGGCCTCTGTATAGAAAAACTCAGACGTCCGTAGGTGTGTAGATTTGTGTCTGGGTCTTCGTTCTATTCCATTGATCAACCTGTTTGCTTTTGTGCCAATACCATGCTGTTTTTATTACTGTAGTAAACCCAGATGGTGATACCTCCAGCACTATTTTAGTATTTTATTATTCAGGATTGTTTTAGCTATACTCTGTGTGTGTGGATTTTAGTATGAAGTTAACATTTTTCAACATTTGTGAAGAACTGTGGTGGAATTTTAGCGGCGTTCATCACATTTAATCCGTGGACTGCCTTTGGTGCTGTGCCATTTTTACCATATTAATCCATTTTTTTTTACCATAAAATAAAAATAATGAAAGGTATAAAGACACTATAAAAATGCATAGATCGAGTTCACAACAGAGATGAAGACTTATTTATACAGAATTTTTTTAAGACTAAATTACTTTAGAACTTTTAACATAAACCTACCTAATTATTCTTCATTAACTAGGAAAAGAAATGAATATTCTTCACCATAGTGTATGTTCCTGAAACTTTTCTGTACCATTTTGCCACTTAAAATCAAACCTTGATTATTCATCTAGGGAGGAAGGAATGTTATTAAATTTTATTACTTTTTCAATGCAGACAGGGAAAGGCTGGAGGGAGGGAGGAGGGAGGGGAGGTAAGTGGGGAGGGCAGGTGGAAAGAGGCGGAAGGGAGACATCACAGAGGAGGCTGAGTACCTCATTCTCGAAGGGCTATGAAACCAATCTGTGTGCCGAAATTCAGGCCGTCACGAACATGGGAGAAAAACAAATCGGGATGGCACGATGTACAGAGGTTAAGATCTCCCTTCTGGTCTCCAATATTCTGTGCAAGAATTCCTCCTCGTTCTAGAAGAATCCTTAGGAGAAATATTTTTCCAAAGACAGTAAAAGTTACTAACAGTTAGCTTAACGTGGAAAGGGTATGTTTACTCAAGGAGACGCATTCCAGAAAAGACCTCAGAATGCCAGAAGCTGCTATTTCCTCTGCAGCAGGGCCAGCCAGGAAATGGTAGATTTAATAGCATTTATCACTAAAACTCAAAGACGAGTTGTGCAGTGATCCACACTGCCCTGAAAACATGTGCTGGGTCTGGGATAGCCCGTGGGAAATTAAATGCTTCTTTTGAAAGAAGAGTATTTGTGTACAGAACTCATTTGGTTCAGACAGGGCACACGTTTGATCATCTAATCTTTCAATTTCTCTCTCTTTTTCTCCTATTTACTAGATTTTCACAGAAAAGTTTCTTCATAAATATTCTGATATAGAATATGAATAATATTAGTGACACTTATTCCCCAAGTCACACTTAAGAATCAATTACAATCCACGAATCCTTTCTATTCATGTGTCAAATGAAGCAGGGTCTGGGTCTGGGCTTGCTGACTATAACAAAAACACAATTCAAATCAGACATCAGTTTCCTTTTGCAGAAATGACAATTTTCAACAAAGATTAAGAAGCACATTCATATACTCAAAATACACAGGACCACAATACTTACATGTTGTTACATATTTGTATTACCTAATATTTTACAAGAAATGTTTCTAGTTAATTGTGTAAGAGTACTTTCAAAACATCAACTTTCTATAGTTTCTATTTCTTAGAAGAGTTAACCTCAGCATTTGCTGTGAAGTAAAGTTCATGTCAGCTATTCTATAGTAAGTTTAAGTAGTTTTCTGTAGAGATCAACTTGCAATTTACTTCAAAGTCAATAAACTGTAACAGTCATGGAATAATCCATGATATAAATTAAGTGAGAATACAAGCCTTATTTAAAACGGGCTTTTCCATGTGCGTACATGTTAGCTCCTTAAATGTTTGCTACCTGGATTGTTTTGAGGAGTTATCTACTGTTCTCTAAAGTTTTTTTCATCCCAGAAACAATAAGCAATAACCAAATGTCTGGCACCACATTAAAATCACACACCTGGTAGCTTTTCGAATGTCAACATAGGGATTCAGTGAGTCAAGCTGTCTCACACATGAAGGATGAAGATTATGAAATGAGATTGCTGATTCTCTGGGAAGAGTAAAACAGCAGGGTCCCACGGAAGGTCCCAGAACAACAATAATGTCTTCCAAATTACAGCCATACTCTGCTACCATAGCATCCACAGTAGCCATAGCCACGCCCAACAAAGTCCCTTTCCAGCCTGGTAAACGGGAAAAAAGACAGAAGTTAGCAATGGAGGCTTCCAACTGCTTCTGTGTCTCAGTGAAAATGAACAGCTTGTGCTTCGTGTATTCAAAGTCCAGGTAGACGAGATGAAGTGCAGCAGTAATGACTCCATTACAGCACTGCCATTAACATCAGATGCACTACACCGAGCATCCCACAGAAGTGACAATTAGTGGGAGTCTCTTTGAAAAATGCTATTGATGTTTAGTTTTCATTGAACTAATGTCTCTTCTACTCTCTCTCCTATTAACTAGGGCAATAAAACACAGAAAATGTAACATTTAAGCCGCTTGACGTGCCCGGCTCAACACTAACATTTGCAGTGCTCAGTTACTAGAATTCTTCCATCTTGCAAACTTGAAACTATATTCACAAATAATAACTTTTCATTTCTCGATTCCTATACATTTTTGTTTATGAATTTTAATTGCTCTATGGACTTTATATGAGGAGTAACATTGAATTTGTCTTCCTATGACTGCCTTATTGACTCAAGGTCTAGAAGGTTCATCCATATTGCAGAATGTGTCAGAATTTATAGCCTCTAAAAGACAGAATATCTGTCACATTATATTTTGATACTTTCTCATTTGTCAATGTTTCTACCTCATGGATCTATGGATCAGGATATTACAAATATAAATGTGAGGTTTTTGGATATAGATACAGAGTTAGAATTATAGGACATGTGGCAATTCTATTTTAAACTTTTTAAAAAATTGTGATCCCATTTTTCTTTTTAAACTTCAAATAGGGTGTCAAGCTATCTCCACTATGAAGATCAAGCTGGCCTCATACTCAAGAGAACTGCCTGCCTCTGCCTCCCACGTGCTGGGATTAAAGTGCCGCCATATCCAGAATACCATTTTTAAGTGAATGTTCACATCTTTTATACCCATCACTCCTTGAGAGTTGTTTTTATGCCTTAAGTAGTAGCCACTCTAACGGATGCATGATGGGATTATGGTTTTTGACTTACATTTCTTTAATTTTGAATGATGTTAATTAGCTTTTCTTATGCTTCTTTGCTATTTGCCATTCATTTTTAGGGGGAAAATCCATTCTTTAATTTCTGATCTTCCTACCTCTAGTTCCCGAGTGCCACCATACCTGGTATGTGCGATGCTACTGGACAGTGTCATCCATGTCAAGCAAGCATTCTATCAATGCATTTATATCCCGATTCCTTTACCTATTCTTAAACCCAGCTGCTGTTTTACTGGAACTGCAGGTATTGTTTTTAGCATTTAACCCCTTGTTAGATATAATGGTTTGCAAATAATTCCTGACATTGTGTGGGTTTCCTCTCACTCCATTGATTATTTTTTCCCTGTATTTAGAAACCTAAAACTATATTGCTGAATGCAAAGGTATTAAACTGCTGGGGCTTTTTTTTTTCTGAGAGTTTTGTAATTTTGTATCTTACAATTTAGATCATTGATCCATTCTGACCTAATTTTTAATATTTTGTGGTAAGGGCCAGAGTTATTCTTTTGCTTGTGGTGTCTGCTTTCCCAGCTCCATTGGTTGGAAATATCAGTATTTCCTCATAAAATAAACAACTTGGCATCTTTCTTGAAAAGCCCTCAACCATAGTTCAGGGCTTATTTGTGACATATGGGCTCTCTATTATATTTATTGGTTTATGTTATTTTTAATACTAGTGTTATTTTCAATATTATAGCTTTGAAATGGGTTCTAGAATTAGAAACTGTGAAATGTCCAACTTTGGTCATCTTTTACAAGATTGTTGTGACTATCCAGAGCCCCTTGAGGTTACATATATAATTTAGGATCAATTTTTTTTTCCCTGTAAGAAATACAACTAGGGATTTGCTAGAATTTCACCAAGTCTGTAGGTGACTTTGGGTAATGTTTACATCTTAATAATGATGTCTCCACTTTATGAACACAGGCTTCTAATTACTCCTTTCCACACTAAAATTAATCTTTGCAAGTAACAGTCTATTTCCACAGATTTTCTTCATTTTCTTGGACTTCACAGTGAGGACTAAGATTGAAGCGTTCTTCAGTCCTGCTTCCATTTAGTTTCCTAAAATAAAACCTAAGAGCGTTATGTTTTTCTTCATTATGATGCAAATTCAGTTGACTTAGTCAGACAATAAGGAGTCCCCCACTCCCTTTTCACACCACTCCAATACCTCTCCTTCTAACAAACACTGGGTAAAGAGATGACTTTGGATGGTGGTGTTTTGGTTTTAGATAAAAGGAAAAGATGATGGAAGTAAATACAATACATATTTTAAAAGCGATTCAATGTCCATTGGTAACTCATTGAATATGAATATAGAAAGAGGACCAGAATAAAATATTAGGTTGTTAAGTCGGTGGGTAATAGCTGGATAACAAAACAGGGAAATTTTGTGGTAGAAAGCTTTAGGAAAAACATGCTGAATGTTTAACATCGTGATTCTGAGACACCTGAAATGTAGGCCATAATTTTCAGAAGAAAACAACTTAGTACAGATATTTTACGACTTCTTTTTACAAACACAAGAGTATCTTTCCTCCTCAGAAAGTTTATCTTCTCACCAGTACAAACATATTCATATATACACATCTAGTTTAAGATATTTTTATTAAATTAGTACTATAGATGGTGTTTAGACTGGCTGACACCAGGTAAGTACATAATGTATTCAACTGTATTATATTTTATGGCTAATTTAGGAATGATGTGAAGTTCTCAGTTACAGCTTTGACAAAAATCTTGGATATTTTCAGAATGTTTCAAACCCTTAGATAAAATATTTTTTTAGTTCAGATTCAAATTTTAAATGTCTTTTTACAATATCATCTAGTGAAACTGACCTCTCATCCAATTGTTCCTTTAGCTATGGCAAAAGCAAACTGGGCTACTTGATTCTGTATTGTCTAAAAAGCCGAAGAGTCATGTAAGAGTCACAGTAAGATGAAATTCAAGAGTGCATCTCACTTTACATAGGACAATAACCACAGAATAATCTAAACATTAGTTTTAAATTCTTTCAGGAAAGAAATTCTGAGGGTTTGACACACTTTTAAAATACAGTTTAATGCAGTTAGTCAAACTAAGTGTGGTTTTCCGCTCATGAGCATAAACTCATAAGCATGTTTTGTTTGGGCCTTACTGCCCTGCTTTCTACTGTGTTTACTCTGTGAACTCTTCCTACAGCACGCCTAACACTCCCCTTCCCTGGTACCTTGACTTCGAGGATGCTCGAGCCAGACGCAGCCACACCCTAGGGTGTTCTGACAAGCATGAAGGGTTGTGCTCTGGTTATTACAAAGGCTATGATTAATATGCACATTAAAAACCTCAAGGGCTAAAGATAACTCAGTCTGTAGGGTAGGATTATCTTGCCCCACATGTTAATAGCATATGCTTGCTTAGAAATACTGACAGACTTGAAGCCTACAGATTCCTGAATATCACTAGATACCACCTATTCAGGGAATGCCACTCATCTCATTTGACTTAGATACTCCTTACATGTGTTTCTATCGTAAGCGTACACAGGTCTCATTGTATCACAAAACAATACAATTAACAGCTTTCTATGCCCATCAGAAACATCAAATCCTTTGTACTGCAAATGAACAAAACCTTAAAATGATTTACTAAACATACCTACCAGAGTGAGCAACCCCACACGCGTGTTTCACTGGATCTGCAAAGACTATAGGTATACAGTCAGCACCAAGGGCTGTGATTGTCACCCCTCTCTCATTTGTGATTATTCCATCATAAGATTCAGGCTCCTTCTTCCCCATAACCCACACGTCACTGGCGTGATCAGTCTAACACAAAACAGAAGATGAAAATGTTTTGGAAACGAAACTTCTTACATGTGAGCTTTTCTAAAAGTACTAATTGGGGCACAAAATTAGGGAATCATGCTATGACTGTCCACTTCTACAAAGAATAAAATACCAAATATAACATCTCTGCAGATGTTGTGCATAGGAAAGGAGACTCAGGCGGCATGAACAACCCCCACCCCCATGAGATGAGCAAATCTTTGCTTTGGGTATGTCTCAGAAAAGGCAAGTTTCACTTTCTTTTCAGAAAAGTACAAGTACCAAGTCTGTGATTCCCGCTCCCCTCCCCCACCCCCACCCCTTTTCTTAGACTCAAGCACATTTAGAGCTCTTTAACAGACGTTTTTTACACTCACTTAGGACTCTAGTTCTCCTGGGTCTTCACTGAAAAAGTAATGGCACAAACATTTTATCTAGATGACACATGCAGTCTGTGAGCAGACATAGGATTATTTGATCTTTAGGCCCTAATGTATAAAGTAGAGAAAATAATTACAGCATTATCCTAAAATGTTAGATGAAGCACCGGAAGCAGAAATGAAATAGTTTAAAGGTTATAGCTATTGACAAGAGTGAAAAATGCCGGTATTTTGTAAAACCAAAATATATGACAAAGACTTACCTTTATTCGGTAAAATTTCTCTGCATTAAATCCTGCAGCCTTCGCCAACCTACGAAGGTTTTCTTGAACAACTACTTTGGGATCTCTCCGTTTGGAACTACTGAAAAGATTGAGTGAGGTAAGAGTTGGTATGTACGATATGCCACCTGTTCTTGTAGTAAATCCATGTATGAAGGTATCTGTTGAGGACAGGTAACAAAGAGTAAAGAGATGTTCTACAGAAGACAATACAGCATACAAAAGACAGTCTCTTTGCCAGACCCTCCCTGGTAATTCTAACCTGCAGTTATTTATCTGGTTTCTAATTCTGGCAGCCCTTTGTCACATACTGGCACTGCTGCTTTTTGAAGGGTACTTTTGTTTCATCTGTCACTATAGGTAACAGCGTATAGCTCAGAATAAAAACTATTTGTCCAAGGAAGATTGATTCATCTCGCCCTCTGCCAAATGCTCAAAAGGTTGAAGCTGCAGTGTTTCCACATAAAAGATTTTTCCAGTACAGAAGTCTTTTTTTTTTTTTTTTTTTTTTTTTGAGGATTGAGAGATTTGCTTTAACGCTGAATTTGCATGGAGCCAATTAGTGGGGGTGGCTCGGATGAAGTCATCCCTTGATACCACTGACCCACAAGGTCGTAAAACTCCCATGTTGCAAAATATGAGCAGTTCACAAGAGTCAACAGAAGAGAAAAAGAGAAGTGAGCAGCTTCTGAAAGAAGTCCTGGCTTTCATAGCAATACAAGTAACAAAGGGTGTTGGAGATACCTGGGATCAAAGGAGATGTGATAACGGTTAAGTCCCCATTCAGAGCGGGCAGGCTTCTCAAGTATGTTTCTATTTCATTCTGGATTTCTTCTAGTTGATGAGTTATGGGTTTGTTCATTTCATCGGATGGTTTCAACAGGCTCTCTTTCCAATCTACCTGTAAATCTTCAAACTCAAAATCATAAACCTCAGTGAAGAGTTGATCGGTAAAAGCCTTCATTAACGTTTTCCTGTGCTCAGGCACAATCACCTTAATGTGGCTCAGATTTTTTTCATCAATTTTTTGTTTAATTGTATACAAAGAGGCAGCGACACTGGGCTTGCTAACAGTCTCAAATTCTCTCAGGAGAAGTGAAAATCCATTTCCTGCTTCCAAGTCACAAAGATCACGTTCACCATCCCTATCTTTGGGAACATTACTGCAATGTATTATGCAAAAGAACTTGGCCTTGGGGGCATGGCGGTAGTGAATCTCATTCAGTGTCTTCAGTAATGCCGGATGTGAGTTCAAGTCTAAACCGATGAGATCAATCAAGACTGCCTCTGCCATCCTTCAATCATGCAATTTTCTTCAAAGAAGACTTTTGTGCCAATCCGGCTATAAAGAAAAATGATCACAAATACTATACCAATCTGTAGTGGACAAAAAAGGAAGTAATTGTGTTAACAACAAAAGTAACCAAAAGAAATCTAGAGCCCAGGCCAGAAAACAGATCAAGTCCAGCTTTTTAAATTATAGGACGCCAATCTATTCGCTGTCTCATTATTCCCATCATGCCTATCAGATCAGATCATATCTCATATAAAATACCTTTAGTTAAATTGAGCAGTATCAGCAAATCTCCGTCCCTTCCTCCTTCCCCTCTCCCTCTGTTTCCGTCTCCCTCCCTCGCTTTTGTGTGTGTGTATGTAGTTTCTCTGTGTAGCCCTGGCTGACCCAGAACTAGCTCTGTAGACGAGGCTGGCCTCGAAGTCACAAAGATCCACCTGCCTCCGCCTCCCCAGTGCTAGGATTGAAGGTGTGTGCCTCCAGGAACCTCATTCTTTAGCACAGAAGCTGGCAGATGGACAGGTTCTCCCCAACATTTACAGTACTCCACACTCGGGATGATCATGAGAGCCACTGTAATTTGGATCAGGGGCCACTGCTGCACACTTGCAGACTTACCAGTCCTCCCAGTCCCGGCTGGCGTGCCCCTCTGGTGACCCCCACCCCCACCCCCTGGGGGAGCCCGTCCGATCCCCGCGGGGCTCGCTCCCGGGTGACAGACTCGCCGCCCTATCCTTTCCCCGCGCTCTCCTCGGCGGCCTTTTGCTGGGGTGTGAGCCGCAGCCGCCCGGGCAAAGGACCCGGAGCCGCCGGGAGTCTCCCTCCGACCTGCCCCACTGCGTTCCGGCTTCCCACGGGTGGGCGTGCTCACGGGCTCGGCTGTTCCCGCCACGGCCGCGGGGCGGCGTCCGAGAGACTCCCGGAGGGGCCCCTCGCGGGGGATTCCCGCGCCGCTCAGCAGTTCCGGGTCAGGGGTCGCGTGAGGTGGGGGCGCTGGGGGTGCTGGGGCGCGCAGCGCCGCGGGCAAGCGGGGCGGAAGGAGAGTTCTGGGGACGGCCGAGGGATCTGCTGACCCAGCAGTGTGGTCAGCACTGTCACGTAGCTCTTAGGCTCAAAGGGGACTCCGGACTTTTCGGTTATTTGTTTATTTCTTTTAGTTTCCAGAAACAAGTGAGTTGAACCCCCCCCACCCCCTCCCCCCGCGTCCCCTTTCTGCTTATTTTGTATTCTCTTTTGGGACCAACATCCTTGACTGCCCCCTTCACTGGGGTTGACAACATAGATTTCTCATAGGCTCCTTAAAAATATGCGGTAAGGAGACCAGCATTCTCTATCCTTTATCCCCCAAGAGTGTAATGGAATTTGTTTTAAAACTACAATATGGAGATCATATTGTAAATGGAAATAGAGCCAACATTCAACAGAGAAGAGAAAGCGTATTTTCTGTAGACTGGGTTATGGAGGAAGGAGAGTCTTTTGTCTTCCTTGGCATTGTGAAGGACAGCAAACTGACAATGTTTTTCCTGAAGAAGAAGACTCTAGGGGGCTGGGAGTTTAGAAGAGTATTTGTAAGTGTGCACTGGCCTCGACTGGTCTAGAGGTCTTATGTGGGGTAACTAGCCCACATTGGACCCACTCCAGTAAATGTGACCACTTTGGGAGGTGGTGGGGGCACATCTGTATTTTCACTGGACACTTTTAGGAAGCCTGGGTGGTGGGTGATATATATCTAGTTAGATATGTATGCCTTGGTGTGAACTTTATGTCAGGCAAAATGAAATTTTGTAAAATTGTTATTTACAAAGCAGGCTTAGGACATTTTTCCTTGTTTTTATGCACAGTGCTTAGAGTTCAGATTCTTTCATGTGACAGCTCTGGAGGTAACAAAACTTTCAAATAGGGAAGTTGTTAGGGAAGTTGTTCGATTTGCACGCCATCTGGCCTGTCTGACCCTCTGTTCTTAACGCTCTACTTTCCATACTGCTCCAGAACTTCCCAATCCTGTTTGCACATCTGAACAAGTATAACTTAAAAAAAGAAATAATAACGTGGGTACCCCACACCCCGGTTGCATATTGAATCAGAGTCTGTAGGAGTCAGGCCTGGGCACGTCTTGCTCTGCTTCTTTGGTTTCACCTTACAGATGATTCAGATGCATAATTCATTTTGAAATAAACAAGAACGGCCTTTTTCTCAAGCCGTCCAAGTAAAGGCTGTTCTTTCATGGCCACGTAACTACATTCTTAAACTTGCTGTTTGGTTGTACTTTGAACACTCATTTGTGAGCTTAACCTCTCCCAGTTGCTCAATACTCTTTAAGCTTAAACATAACCTTGCTGCAGAATAGCTACCTTACTCTTGTAGGAATAGTCTGGACTTCGAGACATTACATTGAGAAGTCTGGTCAAACACTGCATTGTGCATTTTATAAGAATGAAAGTTATGGTATGAAGGTTCTATCTAGGTAGAGCTTTTCAAAAGATAACAAAGCTAAATCAGAAAATTGTAGACAAGTGTAGCATAGTATTGT
Organism: Phyllotis vaccarum; assembly: GCA_033318265.1. Taxonomy (NCBI): domain Eukaryota; kingdom Metazoa; phylum Chordata; class Mammalia; order Rodentia; family Cricetidae; genus Phyllotis; species Phyllotis vaccarum. The sequence continues at coordinate 45,366,113 of JARWLC010000005.1, read as the reverse complement.
AACTTATTTTAATCTAGCTGCATGCTCATTTGTCAATTAAGAAAGTCCAGAGTCTTTTTTTGCATGATCAACTTATTTTTCTGCATTGCATATGTATAAAGCACACATCTTTCATATAAAGCACACTTCTACCTCTAAATATAAAAGATTCCCAATTTTCTGTTTCTTTAACAGGAAAATAATTTAAAAGCACCTTTGAAGCAATCTAAATGCAAACTTACTCCTTTATAGTTATCTCAGACCCTTTACTGTGTCTTTTGAAATTATTAAACATAGACTTCAGAGAAACAAAAGCTTTATTTCTATACCATATAATTGATTTGCATAATATTTAAGTTATAAGAGTATTGTATCAAGTATAGCTGGAATGAACAGGTTTAAGAACAAACTGCTAATTTATGGTGTGGCTGTGTAGTTCAACTGGTAGGCCAACTCACCTGAGAGTAGTTTCCTAACCATGAGTGTTAGGCACGTTATGGGAATTAACCATCTAGGATTTTGAAAGGGATGGAAAAGGTGAGTTGGTTAGAGCCAAGTGTAGATAGGCTAAGAACATCTAGTCCACCTCTCTGTTTTTAGTTATTTGACCACATGGCAAAGAAACAGCATTTTGGGGCTTGACTATAAAGGGAAACCCTTGGGAAGTCCATGGATATACCCTTATACTATATTGTAAATCTTTTGAGATGAGTAGAAATTTCATGAGCTGTGACCAATTTTTAAAAATTTTTATTACCTTTATCATGTGTGTGTGGTGTGTGTGTGTGTGTGTGTGTGTGTGTGTGTGTGTGTGTGTGTGTGTGTGTGTGTGTATGTGTAGGAACTTGCTTGAGTCAGTTCCCTTCCACTGTGTAAATCTCAGGGATTGAATGTGGCTATCACGGTTGGCTAGCCCGCTGAACCATCTCACTGGCCTAGATAGTTGTTTTTAAGCCATTTGAATTAAAGTTTGTGGATCTTTAGAGAATAGGCCATGGAACCAATGCAAGTTTCCTTGTTAGCAGCCCCTGTTACGTTTGTTGGCACTGCCAAAGGTTACCACAAACTGAATGACTTAACAAAAAATTGTTCTCTGTCAGTCATGGTCATGAAATAGTGAACTGAGGTGTTGCCAATCTTACATCATTTGAGGGTTTTGTCCCTTCCATCTATTTTAATTGAAAAATAACTTCATATGATACATTCTGAGCATATCTTTTCTGTTCTAAGTCCTTCAGGATCCTGCCTACCCACCCAACTTCACATCCCTTCTTTCTCTTTAAAACAACAACAAAAAACTCAAGAAACACATGCAATCCACAAAAACACAAAATTGAAAACCAAAGCATATAAACTAAAGGCCAGTGAGAAAATGCAAACAAAGCTATATGGGATCAGTCTATACAAACAGCATTTACTGCTAGCCCTCTCCCCACCCCCCATCAGTAGCTAACCTATGGCTGGCTATACTAATTGCAGAACATATATCGAAGGCTTAAAAGCTAACACCCACTTATGAGAGAAAACATACAAATAGTATTTCTTTTATTTTTGGCAGGGATAGAGAGGTGCTGAGTTACCTTAGTCAAGACTACTTTTTTGGCTCCACCTATTTACCTACAACATTCCTAATTTTGTTTTTTGTTTTTTAATGGTCTCTTAATAACTTATTAATATCCTATTGTATAAATATACCACATTTTCATTATTCATTCATTATTTTATGGGCATCTAGGCTGTGAACGTGGATGAGCAATATTTGTGTAATAGAATAGAGACTCCTGTGGGTATATGCCTAGGAGTGGTGTGACTGGGTGCTGAGGCAGATGACTTCCCACCATCCTGAGGAACTGTCACACTGACTTCCATAGTGGCTGTACCAGAGTCCCCAGCAATGGGCACATGTCCCCTGTCACATCCTCTCAGCCCGTGCTGTCATTTGATGTGCTGGTTTCTATGACTGCTGTAAGATGAAATTTCAAAGTAGTTTTCATTTATATTTTCCTGATGGCTAAGGATGGTGAACATCTGTCTAAGGTTTCTCAGTTCTTTGTATCTCATCTTTGGAGAAGTCTCTGATTAGTTCTGAACCCCATTTTCTTAGTGTTCAGTTTTCTTAATTTCTTTATGTATTTTAGATATTATTTCTCTTATCATCTGTGTGGCTGATAAGAGAGCAGGAGGACAATTACAGGAGATCAAGGAGATACAAAAAGGAGAAGTCAAAGTATCTTCATTTGCAGAAGACAGTTTTATATTTAAAAAAAAAATCCTAATAACTCCACCAGGAAACTATCAAAGGTAATCATTGACCACAATTCGCATCTAAAGTCCAACAAAATTCTTTACAATTTTGAAAAGAAAAATAGAGCTTCATATAAAGACGCAAAAACCAAAGATAGCCAAAAGAAGCCTGAATAATATAAGGATTGCTGATTGTATCACCAAATCAGATTTCAAGCTGTACTAGCGAGCTACAGTAATAAAAACAGCATATTGTTGACACAAAACCAGAAATGTTGATCAATGGGATATAATTGAAGACCTAAGCATAAGTGCATATATCTATGGACAACCCATTTTGACAACTGAAAAATACACACTGCAGATAGGAGAGCATCTTCAACAAATGCTTCTGGTGAAACTGGATGGTCACATGTAGAATAATTCTAGTAGCCCCATATTCATCACTCTGGACAAAACTCAACTCCAAATTGACAAGGACCTCAACAAAGACCAGATACCCTGAATATCTGATAGATGAGAAGGTGGAGAATAGGCTTGAATTCATTGGCACAGAAAGATACAGCACAGGCACTAAGAACAATAATAAATATAACCCCGCGAAACTGAAAAGCTTCTGTATGGCAAAGAACTCCACCATCCTCGTAAATTGGTAGCCTGTAGAATGGAAAAGAAATAGCAATTATTTTCTTATCATATGAGTCTAATTGTTCATCATTTTTATGTTATGTCATCAAATATTTGAGGGAGCCGAAAAAGAGTAGAACACTCTTTACCTTAATGAGATGTAGTCTAAGGGGAAAATAGAACAAAACGCTGAAAAATGTAAGAATCAAAGTTGTTTTTAATAGTCAGGAACTAGGTGAATGCTTTGCCTAGTAAGTTAATAAATCTTACCACCTATGTTCAAAATGAGCTCCATATCACTATAGAACCTAAAATGTTATCTAGCATGCTATGTAGAGAAACAGTTATACTAACACAGAGAGTCATATCTGCCTTGTTACATAAAGCATTGTATTATAAAGAAGATGCTATCTGAATAAGCATTGACTTGGAAGAGTGACTGACTGTAATGTGGGTATGTCACAGGAGCATTTTTCTGTCACATGTAGTAAAGTGAAATAGAGATGGATTGTGGGTCTGAACTTGCTATGCATGGGGAAAGCATTTCTAGGTCTCTACCCCTTTGAAACTTCCATTGGTTGGAGGATATAGAAAAGGAACATGTGTAAAAGATGCCAGTGGTGCAACTGTTACTAAGTCAAATAGAGTTAGAAACATGACTCTGTCAGGAAAGTGTGTGTATACATAAAAACCTGAGTCAGTTCCCCCAAAGTCCACATGAAATAGCCAGGCATAATAGTGCATGCGCCTGTAATAGCACACTAGGAAAGTAGAGACAGGAAGGTCCCTGGGATGTGTTGGCCAGCCAGTCTAGCCAACCCAGTGAGTTTCGGGGTCAGCAAGAGAGTCTATTTCAAAACAAACAAGATGTAGAGTTATTTGGGAAGATACTCACTCAGCATCTCCATGCCTCTCCCTTCACCTATATTGGAGCACATACGAAGAGAGAAACAGAATAAGGGAAGGAGGGAGCCAGGCCAGGTAAAGGAAGAAAGAGGAAGGTCATGTTTTAGGGTGAGCTGTTAGGAAGGATTCCTGTTAACTTTAGTGTAGTATTTGGAAGTGGTAAGGGAGGGTTAGATTCCAATATAACTTAGAGATGGCCAGTAAGTTTTACAGCAAGAATCGCAGCATCTAAAGGAAGAAGGAATCAAGAGTCAGCCTTGTCCCTTGGGGGAGACAAGTAAAGCCCTGGCCTTAGACATCCTTCTTGTGGAGCAATGAACACTGACAATGAACTCTCTTTTCCTTTGGCAAGTCTAGTTAAATTGCCCTGAGCTTCCATCTTTCTAGACACTTCTCTAATAATAACCCAGGATCTAGGTTCTGACCAACAACATGGAATTTATAACTTATGGAAATATAAAAAGACTAGAAGTGAAGGTTCGGTATGATGCTGGAGGGAATAAAGAGACTAAGAGTTTAATTTAAAAAGTAAAATGTCTCTTTAAAATTCAAGGGAGATATGAAGTAGGCAGCCTGGTCTGAATCTACAGCTCAGGAAGGATGTTCAGGCTAGAGATGTGGATTTAGGAATGTTCAGCCTCCAGCTGGATCTTGAAGCATTGAACTGGATGGCATACTGTATTTGAAGGGACAGAAAATAGGTAGGTGAAGCATCAGGACACTGTATCAGAAGTGCATAAGATGAAAAAGAACCAGCAAAAGGGACAAAGTATTGTGTTTTAGAGGAGGCAGCATGTCAATAAAATGAAGATTGAATTGGTCCTTTAATGTGGAAACATAGAGGCTGTAGATACATGCAGAGGTACTCTAATGGTAGCATGGTAGATGCTCGACTCTGGTGGGCTCCAGGAGAATGAAAGGAAGGGAAGAGGATGGCGAGCATCTTGGCTCTAAAAGGCTTGATAGCTGAAGGAGAGATCGTGTGAATAGGTGGAACATTCCTGTTGGTTAAATTTGGGGTAATTATATAACCAGATAAAGAAGTATTTTGAGATTATGTTCAGAGTAATGTCTCTGAGAACCTTACTAGAGTTAGTGAAGTGGGCAAGAGGCAGTGTTTCTGGCTTTCAGTTAAAGCAAAAGATAAAGATCAGAAAATAGGTTGGAGAGTCTTCTGAAGGTGGAGCTTGAGTCCAGGAAGCACAAAGGATGAGTTGGGGCATGCAACTGTGTCACATTAAGGAATGTACCACGCTCAATGGAGATGCACGGATATGAAGTATAATGGGACCCATGTCCAGCTTTTGGCAGATTGTGCATGTGGTACTGGTTCTGAAGGGGAGATTCAACTCAATAGGAAGACACGTTCACCTAGCGGGAACTTAAGGCAAGAAGATAGGTTCCTATTGAATCATGCAAATTGGGGTGCTGGAGACACCTGAAATGGTTCCCTAAACAAGGAAAGTGGGTGATGGTAGTGTGAGTAGAGAAGTTGAGTGGTAAGATGTGTGCTGAGCACGTACAAAGGACCTGGGGTCACTCCCAGCATCAAGAAAAAAATATGGCTAACAATCCAATTTTATTCTGAAGTGATATAGATAGATGATATATATATATATATATATATATATATATATATATATATATATATGATTCTTCCCTTTCAAAAGTAGTACCCTATCATAGTTTAGCATTAAGAATATGGCTTTGGAGTCAAAATTCATGAATTCAATCTCATCACAATAGCTGACTGTATGAATTCCTTGATCTGTTTGTGCTCAGTGATCTTTTAGTAACTATCTACCTTAGAGTCAAATGAGTTCATATGTAAAATACTTAGAACACTACCAAGAGCAGAATAAATACTACATACAGTGCTTAAAATATCTGGAGTACTTAGCGTCCACCACAAGTAGGCATGAAAGAAGTGCTTAGCACTAGTCAGTTGACAGCCCTGAGCTAAGTATAAAGTATGCATTTTCAAAGCAGGTGGGGAAAATGAAGTCTTTGGCCTTCAGATGAAGCAAATAAGCTGGAGTGTAAGACTTGGCTCCACTAATACTACTCTGAGGCAGCTCCATGTGTGGTGAAGGAAGGGCATAGCAGAAACACACAGGATAAGGGCCAAGTGAGATCTGAAGGAGGTGACATGAAGCCACAAAGTGACTCTGACAGTCTGCTAGCTAACCTTTCAGGGTTTCTTCTACTTGTAAGATATCTGCTTGTCTCAATCTCCTTACCTCAGAAGCAATTGATTCTGACTTTTTCATATTTTTATCTAACAAGTCTCAATCATTTAAGTTTTAGTTTAGAAGGCGTGTGTACCGTGTGTGTGTATATGTGTGTATGTGTGTGTGTGTGTGTGTGTGTGTGTGTGTGTGTGTGTACATAGAGGACTGTGTTATAATATCTTTAACTATTATGTTGGCTCTGTGAACCTTCACAGATAAAGACACAAAAGACAAAAGAAAAATTTCCTCAAGTTCCTAACGGCTGAAAAGCAGAACAAAAATTTAAATATAGTTTCTCTTTCTTCCTAAGTCTCACTTAATTATTTGTGATTAATTATTGGTGCTAATAGTGAGTAATCTTTAATATCCTTGTGATGTATTTAGCAACTGTTAAGATCATGAATATGTGACAGGAGAAAAAAGGAAACGTGAACATTATGTTGTTTTGTAGGAGTTAAGAAGGTAAAGTAATCCAGGGAAGGAGCTAGGAAAGAATGTCAGGGGACAGAGGAAGGAAGGATGAAGCCATTCCCAGAGCAGGTAAGGAAGCAATCTTAATGAATAGCTGCAAGATCAGCAGCACTGATGGCAGGAAATGAACTATCGTGTGTAAAAATGGGTAGCAAGTTAGAGGGGAGGAAGCAGTTCTGTTTCATCAGGAATAGGTACATGCATGGTTCATATGCTTTATGTAACTTAGAAATGCCAAGAGTATTGTGAGATGGGTGTTCCCCATAGTAGAGCACAGCACTTGGTTATCCAATACCAAGTGGTCAGTCCTGAAAACATAGATACAAGTTACATGATACAGACCAAGCAGGTTGTGCTTATGCATGTATACATGTGTGTGTGCACACATGTATGTATTAACCATTTTTTAAAGACCATGAATTTGAAAAAAGTGAGAAGGGAGTACATGGGAGGGGCTTGGAGGAATTTGAGTAATAATAATTTCAAAACAAATAATTAAAAATAATAAAAACTACAATGAAAAGTAATCAACTATAAGTGGTTTTCACTTACACTGTAATTGTAACGTGTGCAAGAGTTCTGGATTAAGAAATTAAGACAACCATATTTACTTTGTTCTATAAAGAACTCGTACAACACTGAGAATATTGTGATGTAATATTACTATTACCTTGTCCTAGATTTTGCTTAGGACAGAAAGTGCGACTGTCAGTCCTTAGTTATTCATAAGAAAAAAACATGCTTTTAATAAATCTATAGAAATATCTGCATTTAATTTTTATTAAATACCTTATTCTTTTGTCTATGAACAAAGAAGACACCTCTTCATTAACTGATGCTGTACAGCAAGTTGCAAAACAACAAAAATCACAAACATCAGAAATAGAAAAACAAAAGAAAGTTCTGTTCCAATTGCAGGTAACTAATTTTATATTTTCTTTGGTTTCTTAAGAAATAATAGTGCAATGTGAAATGTAGCTAATGAAGAATAGCCAGGGGCTGGGGTGACAGCTCAGTTGGTAACATGTTTGCCACATAAGCAACAGAATCTGACTTTGATGGCCCATGTAACAAAGCTAAGCATGGTGACAAGTTTGGGATGTAGGGAAAGGCTGATCCCTGTGGTTCACTGGATAGCCAGCCTAACCTACTTGGCAAGCACTATGCCCGTGAGAGACCTTGTCTCATAAAACAAAGTAGATGGTACTTGAGGAACAACACCAGAAGGTGTTCTCTAGTTTTCACATTCATGTACACACATGCACACACACATACATGTGTGCACACGCATACACACATGTGCACACATGGGTACACATACACACATGCACATGCATGCATACATGCATGTAACACACATGCACACATGCGCATACACACACACAAACACACACACACCAACAGTAGCACCATTACCACTACGACACATACAAAAAAGAATAGTATTGGGAGGTTCCTTTTAAATTCATATTTATTCCATCAGTTTTTTGTTCTCCCAAAGTAGTCTATATGAATGTTTTGTGTTTATAAAATATCTCACACTATATAACTGCAGCTACAGTGTAAGTATATAAAACTCAACTCATCACATGGAGTCATTCAGAATTCATCCTATGGCATTTTCCCATAAAACTGTAAATTGAAGTTAGTAAAACCTTGAAAGGCAGTAAAGTGTCTGAGTGACTGTCAGTGAACACCGCAAGGCTCCTTCCTCTGCCTTCATTCCTCTTCATAATGTTCTCTCGTCATCCTGCAGGGACTGGGGGCCATCCTGGCCTGGTATGACATATAACGGAACACAGTTCCACTCTATGAGTATGACTAGAGAAAGGGAGTCGTGTTCATAAAGATGTTGGTACATAGACCATAGAAATGAGCACAACAGGCTCCAGAGCTGAGCTGTCCTGTTGTGTGGCTGGGTTTGCATGCTTAGCTCTACAGTTGAATTTGCCCTCTTCCCCCTCTTTTGTAAAATGGAGAGAATAATGCGGTATGCCTTTAAGGGTCTTCTGACCTTAAACTTGTAATGGTATATTTCATATCTTAGTATGATTTGGGGGCCAGAGTAGACAGTAGGATTTGATTTTGACTTTACTTAAGTACTAATGCATTCATAGATATATAATTGTGTTAATGTAATGTAGATGGTTTATATATTTCTATTATGTTGGACACTCCCAAAATATATTTACAAGATAAAATATAATACAAAGCAATGTCTTAGATATCTATAAAGAATTTTTATGACTTCTTTTTTTAAACATCAGACATTTATTTATGCTGAGAGCCTGTTTTGAGTAAAAATTTTACAAAATATTGTATTTACTCTTGCACTGTTCATCACCTGTGGGGGAGGGACATAAAAAAGATCAAACAAATAATTTAATGCCACATGGCATTGTCAATGTTAGAAGCATGAGCCCTGTACAGATTTTACACAAGAAAGACATCACTAAAGAATTGGCCTTCAAAGTCAAGATTTAAAGGACAGCTGGAGTATTGAATATCTGTGACAAGTTTCAGATGGGAAGAGGCTAATATTCCAAAGAACTCACAGAGGCTTGACATGGCATTATCATGTTCACAGCACTGGAAACACTTTGGCAATGGTGTAACATGGAAGGTTTTGTGAGATGATGGGATCCATGTACAGTAGTAAGAGACACATTTTATTCTGAAATTGATAAGGTCCAAATGGACATTAAAGCAGAGATTCAATAAAAAGTTTGTTAAAGAAAGAGAATTCCAGGTCCATAAAAAGTACTTGCTACACATCTAAGTAGGACAAAACTCTCAGCAAATTAGGAATAGACAAGGATTGCCTCAATCTACAGGAAAAGGACATCTGTGGAAGAGCAACTATATACCCGAGGATGAAATAATGTTTTCCTCTAGTGATCAGGAAGAAAGCAAGGTGCTTTCTTTTATTTTTATTCAAAATGGTACCAGTAGTTCAAAGCAGTGCATCATGTAAGAAGAAGAAAATGAATGTATTCAGACAAGATGAAGTAAACTTCTTAAAATATTGTTCATGGCGTGGTTACCTTTACAAAAATTCCAAACCATCCTGAAAAGGTTATTAATAAGGGAGCTTTTAAAATAATAGAATGTTAAGATTAATATCTTAAAAACTATTATATGTCTGTTTGTGGGTAAGAGAAGATCAGAAAACTTTAAAACATCATTTATGGTGGTACCAAAATTGTGCAGTTATGCAGAGATGGATTTGATGAATTGTTAAATAAGTCAAGTATGAATGAGAAAAGTTAAAGACCCAAAGCACCTTGCTTTGTTCCTGATCACTAGAGGAAAACATTATTTCCATTTTCATAAATCATTAAAATGTTAGTTCTCCCAATTTTATACACAGAGGAGAAGATATCTTAAGCCCAAATCCCATCTCAGTTTTGTTTTGACCAGCTGATTCTTAATGACCAAAGCAACTTTGAACAACAATGTTGGAATTCTTAAAACTGCCTGGACCACTTTCCAACACCAACAGCCCATTTTAGAATTCTCCAAATACAAACTAGATCTAAGCAGATCAGTTTATTCTGAGATTGCCTGATGTTTTAACATCAGCCCTCACACACAGGCATTTACCATTATAGACATGATAACAGATAGATGGACAGATGGATGGATGGACGGACTGAGAGACAGACAGATAGATAGACAGACAGATTCTATCTAGATATATAGACACAGAGATAGATTAATTAAGAAAATTTAAAACTAAATATCAAATTTCAAAATTTGAAGATTTGGAACTTGCAGACTTTAGATGTTTCAGAAAGAGAAAAGGAGAAGTGGTAGTAGCACTATATTTCTAATTTAAGGGTGGAAATAGATCCAAGAACACATGCTAAACTAGTTATAAAATATAATGACCTATCACATTAATTTAGCAAAAACAAAAGAAAGAAAGAAGCAAAGAAGGAAAGAAAAAGGTAACCCAAGTGGTAGAAATTATGTCTCCCTATACCAAGCTTGCATGCTATTATCATTGATAACTTGATTGTAGCCAACAAAACATCTTTCCTTTTCTTATGTATGTGTCCATTATTCAGAAACACTTATTGAACTTCTACTTTGTAAGAGGCACTATCGTAAGAGGAAGATGGTGATATGGATGTCTTTCTGTATGCTATGGATATCTGTTGCTACCATTAGTTAATACTATGATAAGTCAGCTTACAGCTAGGTGGGAGGAGAAATCCAAGCAAGATGGAGGGAGGAGAAAGGTGGGGTCAGAGCAGACACTGCGAGCTGCAGGGGGAGAAAGATGTCACGAAACACAGGTAAAGCTGTGAGACACACGGCAATACATAGATGAATAGAAATGGGTTAATTTAAGATGCAAGAGCTAGTTAGCAATAAGCCCAAGCCACAGACCAAATAGTTTGTAATTATTATAAGCCTCTGTGTGTTTATTTAGAACAAAACAGCTGTAGAACAGAGGAAAACTTTTGGCTACAAGATGTTGATGAAGAAGACAATGTTCTTGTAGTCATAGTTTTTACTTTCTAATAAAGGAAGAAAACAATAAGCTAATTAAAGGAGACTTATTGGTTGATATACATTATTGTTATTATACATTATTATTGCATGTTTGTATGACGTGTAAATTCAGGTGCCTGCACGTCTGGATGTCAGAAGATATCTTTGAGAAGCTGCCTGTCATCTTCCAAATGAATTCATGTTGTCAGGCTTGCAAGGCAAGCGTTTTAGCTGCTGACCTATCTTGCTGGCCTGAGGCAGAGAATTTTATGGTAGGTGGATAAACAATTACAAATTAGGAAGGAAGTGTGCATAATGAATAAATAGGAAGGATGCTGGAAAACAGGAGTGCAGTAAATGAGTAGGAAAGGTACCAAATGGGGATTAGGATTAGTGCATACCTGGCTTTGTAAGCCATATGCAGGGAGTTAAATCGTGTCATTAATGTGACAGGACATCATGAGAGCTGCTTGAGCAGGGAAGTATGCCACATGCTTTATGTTTTAAGATTTTTCTACTCACACATGGCACTTAGCTGGTGAAGAGCAGCAGAAATGGAAACAAATGGGCTAGAAGTCAGGATGTGCCACATATGATAAAGATATGTCAGAAATAAATTTATCTATTTATTTGTTTATTTATTTTTTGGTGCTGGGGATGGAACCCAGGGCTTCATATGTGCTATACAAATGCTCTGTCACTGAGCTACATCCTATTTAAAAATCTGACATTTTATTTTGATGTTCCAATCATCTTTTCCAACTTGGTTGAAAAATAGAATATAGAGGCAAATGAAAATAATCAAAAATGACTTCTCAGGTGAAAACCAGCACAGTGCAGTGGAGCTGTGGGAGGAGTGTGCTTGGCATGCTTCAAATATTTGCTGAATATGTGTGTGTACTTGAGATGGTTTTGCCAGGAAAACAACAGAAGAATCTTATGTAGAAGCGTTTGAAATTAGATTTCACTGTTTAACACGCCTTTCTTCCAACACTTCAAGTTGATCTAAAAGGAAGGACTGTAGCAGTATAAAGGAAGAGGTGTCCTGAAGTTATGTAAGTTTGATGTGGCATTGATGAAAATTAAGTACAGAGGTAAAGAAAAAGGATATGGATTAAACAAAGGTTGTTCCTTAAGTGGCCTTGTGGATTATGTTTGTGACTTTGTGCGGTGCTGATGTGTACTTTTGGTCTCTTTATCTGCATACACCACTATGACATATTACTGTTTGTTTACAGATCCTCTCATTGCCTTTCTCTTTCAAATTCAGGAAATAACTGCCCACAGTTGATGGGAGTGTGCTGTGACCTCACAGTTCTAACAGAGCATCTGTAGTCCCCTCACCCCCCATTTGATGTTATGATGCCCAGGCCCTTTGATCTCTGGACCAAGGACAACCTTGCCTTACAGCTTTACATTTGCCATTGTTTTCCTGACATAGCATGCAGGCCAGGCCAGGCCAAGGCTAACTAGGTCACATGGTACAGAGTTTGCCCGTTCCCCATGCTCACCTCTCCCTTTCAAAGAACAAAAAAACAAAACAAAACAAAAACCAACAACAAACCAAAACCCATATACTTCAGAGGAATTTCCTGTGTTCTCAGGGTTTGAAAGGAAATGGGATCTAAAGGCTCCCACATGTGTCTTCAGAGCATCCTCATGGCTGCCTGTGGGTATGATACTATAACTCTCCTAATGCTCTCTTCGTCACGGCTGGCTATGACCATGAGTCTGTGACTCTCCTAATAAGGCTCATCTGAAGAGCAAATTCAAATTAGCTGTCTTTCGATGGACTTGTTTGCTTCTGTAATTTATAATAGTTATTATATGTTCCACCCCTTGAGGCTGAGTTTGGTCATGTGACTTAGCAGGCGTGTTAGCCCACATGAGTCAAGCAAAAGGCTTGAGGAAGGCTTTTATATAGTCACACTTACACTTTTTTGTGTTTGCTATCATGGGAAGGACATACTCCTGGAGCTTAATAAATATAAGACAAAGCGGATATATCCTGCAGCCCAGTTAAAGCCAAACTTCATTAATTTATAACAGATCATTCATTCATTCCCTTCACCAATTGCCCTGTGCACTCTACCTCTACCCTCTCCAAGTGGCTTCCTTCTCCCCCCAGTTAGTCCTCAGTTCTGCCCTCTTCAAACATGTACCCCATTGTCTTCTCTGTTTCCCACCACTTTTCAGATCTCTTCTTCCTCTCGCATGATCCTCTTTCTCTCCTCATAGAGAGAAAATGTGTCCTGTCTTTCTGACTAGTTTATTTCATCAATATGATGGTTTTCAGTTGCATACATTTCCCTGAAGATGTCGTGATTTCATTTTTCTTTATTTCTGCATAGAATTCTGTTTGTATATTACTATATTTGCTTTCTCCACTTATCTGATAGACATCTAGGCTGATTCTACTTCCTGATTACTGAGGTTAGCGCAGCTATAAATATGAATGTGCAGTTTACATTACTCCAGGTATGAACTCAAGAGTGGTATAGCTGAATCATATCATAGCTCTGTTTGCTGAAATATTTTAGAAATACAAACTGATTTCTGTGGTGGAAGTACAGGTTGACATTCACTTTAGCAGAGAGTAAGGCTTCATATTTCCCTCTGTATTGGCATAGCCATTACAACTAGATTAAGATGGAATCTCAAAGAAATAGTCATTTGAAGTTGGTTGATGAATAACAAGGATGAAAACTTTTCTCAAGTATCTATTTCTTGTTTTGAGAACTGTCTATTAATGCCATAAACTCATTTATTGATTTGATTTTTTATATTTAATGTTTGCAGTTATTTATATATCTTAAGCATTATTCCTCTGATGTGGAGTTGGAAAAGATTTTCCCCACATTATTTGTTGATGACTATTTCCTGTGCAGTGAAGAAGCATCTTAATTTCATGTAATCTCATGTCAATTTTTGGAATTATTTTCTGTGTTATTAGAAACGTAGTCAGGAAAATCCTTGTCTATGTATATATCCTTCTGTGGAATGATGAGCGTGCTTGGGAATATGTTCTGGTACAGTGTTGATTTGTCCCTCCAACTGATTTAATAAAAATCTGATTGGCCAGAAGGCAGACAGGAAATGTGGGTGGGTCTACCAGACTAAGAAAACTCTGGAAACGGGAGGAGCAGAGCAGAGAGGAAAGGAGATATAGAGGAAAAAAGAACAATCTGCTTTCATAAAAGGTACCAAGCCTCATGGCTAACCAAGATAAGAATCATGGGTTAGTTTAAGAAGAAAGAGCTAGCTAACAATGTATCTGGACCATAGGTCAATCAGCATAAAATTAATACAAGCTTCTATGTGTTTCTTTGGAACTTTGGCATTGCTGGTCCAGATCTTAGGGCTAGTCTAGGCCAGAAATTTCTTATTATATGGGTGTGTGAGTGTGTGTGTGTGTGTGTGTGTGTGTGTGTGTGTGTGTGTGTGTGTGTGTGTGTGTGAAGGAAGGGGTGTATATGTTTGTATATTCCAGACAAATTTTATTACATATACAATATATTACCACACACATGTGTGGGAGTACAAGCATGTGTGTGCATATGCATATGGAAACCAGAAGTCAATATCAGAAATCTTCCCATAGTAATTTTTCCTCCTTATCTTTTGAGATAGGGTCTTTCAACAAATGTGGAGGTCATCAACTTGGCTAAGCTGGCTGGTTACCAATTTTACCCTAGAGCTGAGTGTTCACTGTAGAGTTCTTTACTTTGTTGGATAGGCTTACTCCTGGGTATTTTTAATCCTACTGTGAGTAAAATTTTTGCCTTTGGTATCATTCTTGATGTATTTGTTATGATAAAAAGCTACTAGCCATTTGTAAAGTGATTTTTTTTTTGCCTTTCTATTTTGATGGAAGTATTTATCTATAAGAGGTTTCTAGTAGAATCTTTAGGGTCTTTCAGGTATATTGGATCGTGTCACCTACAAATAAAAATACTCTGTTTCTCCCTGTCCAGTTTGTCTTATTTTATCCCTTTTTTTTTGTGTTATTCTAGCTAAGACTCTGAGCAGTGTGTAGAATGGGAGTGCAAAGAGGGGGCTGGAAAGATGGCTCTTCAGTTACAGAGCATCGTGCTCTCACAGAGGACCAAAGTGCAGTTTCCAGCACCCATGTCACGTATCTGATAAGTGCTTGTACCTCTAGCTCTAGGGCACCCATTACATCTAGCCTCCATGGGTAATGTACCCATGTGCAAAAGCTCACACAAAGGTACATATATATCTATGCATAATTAAAAATAAAAATAAGCCATTTTAAAATTACAAAGAATTTTAAAGAATGAAAAGAGTAGGCACCTTTGATCAAGATTTTAAAACAAATGCTTTTAAGTTTTTCCTTATTAGTATAATGTTGATTATATGTCTGTCAAATAATAGCCATTACTATGTTGATGTATATACCTTCTACTACTAATCTGTTTGGGATTTTACTATGAATTTTTATCATTATTTATTTAGTTTTGACAACTGACTTTTGTACAATGATTTGTGTGACCTTGTGGTTTCTTCCCATAAGTCTACTCATGTGCTGAGTTATACTACCCAATGTAAATGCATTGTACCAATCTTACATCCTTGGAGTGGAACCAACTTGATCAACACACATGATCTTAATTCATTCCTGAATCAAGTTTGATAGATCTTTATTGAGAGTTTTTATACTTATAGCCTCAGGGATCTTGGTCAACAGTTTTCTTTTCTTTCTTCTGTTAGCAATTCCCATCTGCTGTTGACGTCATGATGCTGCTGGCTTTATTGAGAGTGTTCGGTAATGTTCTTTCCTTTATATTTTGTGGAAGAGCTTGAGAAGCCCTAAGTATTAGCTCTTAAAGGCTTGATAGAATTTGTCACTGAATGCATCTGGACCTTCCTGGAGTTTTCATTGTTGGAAAGTTTTTTTTTTTTAATTGATGCTTTAATCTCAGTAATTACAATGGATTTGGTTAAGTTGTTTATCCTTTATTTAATCTTGGCATATCATCTTTATATAGGAATTCATCCATTTCTTCTATATTTTCTAGTATCTTGGAATATGAGTTTCAAAGCACTCTTTAATGATAACCTGTATTTTATTGCTATATGTAATAATTTATCCTTTTGTCACTAATTTTGCTAATTTGTGTCATCTCTGATTTTCCAATTTATTTATTTGGCCGAGTGTGTGTACCTACACTGGAGTGCCATTGTGGAGGTCTGAGGACAGCTTAGAGGGGTCCCTTCTCTCTTTTCACTACTTGGAAGCAAGTACCTTTACTTGATAAGCCATCTTGCTAGCTCATAGACTTTCTTCTGGTTAGTTAGACTAAGAATTAGTCACTATTACTTTTTTCTTCAAAGAACCAATTTTGTAAGTTACTTTTAAACTCCATTTAGTTAATGTCATGATCTTTAGTATTTCCTGCCATTTGCTGCTTCTAAGTTTAAATTGTTCTTGATTTTTCAAGGACACTGAGGTACATCATTAGATTATCTCAGATATTTTAAAGTTTCAGGTAAACATTCATTATAAACATCCCTTTTATGACTGCCTCAGCTATACCCCAAAGTAAGCAGTGCTTATTTTTACTTCTGCATTAGCTACTCTTCTTTTCCTGTAGCAAAAGGTCAGGTCCGGAGGCAGTTTATAGTAGGCAGAATTTATTTGGATTATAGTTCTAGAGTGAGAGTCCACATGGCCATGAGGAATGGCAGCAGGTAAGTAGAACAGGAAGCTGAGAAATCTCCTCGTCAATGAAAACTAGACTCAGAGAGTGAACCACAAGTAAACCTACAATTATTTTACCTTCCTGTGTTGATAATATTTAATAAAATTAGTCTAGAAAATCAGAGGACAGAGCCATCTCTTCCAGCCTTTTCTTCTTCCTTTCAAGACAGGGTTTTCTATGTAACAGTTCTGGCTGTCCTGGAACTCACTCTGTAGACCAGGCTGGCTTCAGACTCAGAGATCCTTCTGCCTCTGCCTCCCAAGTGCTGGGACTAGTGCAGTGTGCTACCACTGCCTGGCTTTCATGGCTTGGCTCCGTGATTGACTCTCTGATATTCCAGACTAATTTTATTAAATATATATCACCATATACATGTTTCAGAGCACCTCTGTTGCCGTTTCCTCTGAGCTCTTCAGAACAGCTTCAATGAGACTGGCTGAGATAATGCAGCCTCACAGAATGCTCCACTAAAGACTTGTCCATAATCCTAAATTTTCTTTGGGTCCTTATAAGATTACCAGTGTTCCCAATCAGCAGGAAGTAGTCTAGAGAACTACATCCCCATTTCCCCAAAATGGATTCTGGAGGTTTGCGTTTGTTTACCGTGTTGGATAAAAGTTGTCGTACATAATAGTGAAGAAAAAAGCTATATAAAGGAGATTAGATTTGGAGTCATTGTTTTAAAAAGAAAAAAGGGGGAAGTACTGTGGGATAATGCTCTTGTACACTGTAAAGATTTGCTGCTCATATTGATTTAATAAAATGCTGATTGGCCAGTAGGGAGTCTTGGTGGGTCTAGCAGATGAGAGAATTCTAGGAAGTTGAAGAGAAGAACAGAGACACCAGGAGATGTAGAGAAGAAGATGAGAATGCTGCTCTGAGAAAAAGTACCAAGCTACGTGGCTAAACAAGAAAGAATCATGGGTTTTTTTTAAGAATAAGAGCACGTAATAAGCCTGAGCCATAGGCCAAACAGCTTGTAATGAATAAAAAGCCTTTGTGTGTTTATTTGGGACTAAATGACTTTGGGACAAGCTGGGCAGGACAGAGAAACCTCCTTACTACATTTTCTTTTGGTTTTTCCTTTTGTTGATATGTTGTGTCTTCTTTATTTCTTCTGGTATAATTTTGGCTCAAAATTTACTTTATCAGGTACCAGAATAGATATGCCAACTTGTTTCCAGTTTCTGTTTGCTGAGTAGATTATCTTCCATCTTTTGACTCTCAGTCTGTGACTGTCTTTAAGTAAAGTATTTTTCTGGAGACAACAGAAAGTTGGATCTAGTTTTTTAATTCAGTCAGATAGCATATGTCCTTTTACTGGTGAATTGAAGTCATTTACACACTTAAAGTTATTATAGACAGATTTTTTTTTACTAATTTCCATAATTTTGTTGATCATTCTTTTGGTTGATTGGATAATTGTTTTGTGTTTTCCCTCATGCTAGTACAGGGGTTACTAGTTCATGAGGAGCGTTTGACAGATTTCTTTGTTTCGCCATCCCTCTTCTGAAGTTTACTCTTGCCTATGTTCTCAGTATTAAGACTGTCTTCCTTTTCTTTAGATAGCATTCCTCCAAATATCTTCTGCAGTAATGAGCTGGTGGTCGTGATTTCCCTTGGTTTGTGTTTGTTTTTAAATTTATTTATCTCTCAATTTGAAAAAGGCTTTACTAGATATAATAATTTACCAACTTTAATTTTTATTAATTAAAATTTAAATTTACCTATATTTTTTAAAAAGACATTCCTTGCATATTTATTGATCTGGAGATAAAATAAAAATTGCAAACCACAGGATCAAGCATTCTTGGGTTCAAAGTCAAGATTCCAGAGTTTGTTGCCTTTCCTATTTAACCTCGTGGAACTTCAGTTTTATCATGTGCATTGTAGCGATAATAATGATAACCACTGAGGTGCTTTGCCTTCCTTCTATCTCCTTTACCTTTTTGTCCTTATTATATGCGAACCTTTATTTTTTGGATAGAAACCCAAGAGTGTCATAGCAGAATCACATGGCAGGTCTGTTTTACATTTGAGAATCACTCAAACTGATTCTGATACTGGCTGCACATTCCCACCATTAACATATAGGTATTCACAGCCTTCCATCATCCAGCTGTACTTATTGATGTATGCTTTGTTAGATGCAGCACCTGGAAAAGTGGACCCTGCACCTCGACTGGGAAGCATAGTAGAAATGACCCTGTTGGTGGAGGTGTGGGCAAGGCAGCCCCAAAGTTGTGAGCATGAGAAAGCTGTCCCCATTACTCACTTTTCTTATGGAGGCAGGTGTGTGTGGGAGAACTAGCCTCTGCCCAATAATGCCTGAGGAAGAACTGGCCCTTGGGTCATAAGAGCCAGAGAGAACTGTCTCAGTACCTCATCAGATGGAGCACTTGGGTGAGAGGCACCTACACCTTGACTGGACAACACAGTAGAGATGGCCCTGGGAAAACTGAAAAGCTGGAAACCTGGCCCAATCCCTAGCTCATTGATGCAAAGAATGAATTAGGAGGACAGTACTGGAGAGCTCACTCTGGTGGTGAAGGCAGGAAGAGCTGGCGGGCTGACCAACCCTGCAACTACCTAGGCCCAGACTAGGGTCATGCATTGGCCCATCAAAACATTCACCCCATTTGTGATCTGCTGGTGGGGAGGAGGATGGGATTGGTCCTGTGAACACAAGGCAGCAACAGGGTGTCCAGGGAGAGTTCCATTGAGGGCCCAGTGTTGATGGTGTAGCAGAGACCAGGAGCCTTGAAGCAGACCAATGATTGTTTTTATGATGAACGCCTTGCATGTAAACATGTATGGATAAAGAGGCTTACTGCGTGACTCAGTGTGTCACAGCTTCCATGATGACATTTTCCATGTCTGCCCCTCTCTTCTTCCCTTTTTTTCTCTTAATTTTTTTTTTTTTTTTTTTGTTGTTGTTGTTTTATTCTGGGGAGGAGAGATCAGGAGGCATATTGTGAAAGACACAAAGAATAAATAAAAAGAAAATTTTGTTTAAAAAATGGAAACAGATAAGTAGACTTTAACAAGGATGTGTGAATAAGCTAAGACTGATATCCCGACAAAGGAAAATAGATACCTTGATATTCATTTTATGAGTGAAGAAAGTGAGATTTGGGTGGGTAACTTATATGTGATCACAGAGATTAATAAAAATAAATGAAGGCACTGGAACCTAGTCTTTAGATTACTTAACTCTGGCTATAAAAATTGTACAGTACGGTCTTATTTAAATGAATACTTCTGGTACCAATAAACACATATTTAAATGACCAAATATCTCCTTTATGCCTAAGATGGTAAATTATTTAACTCTAGTACTTGAGAGTTAGATGATCAAATAAGAAATATAAAACTCTGGGACCCTTCTGTAGTTCTAAAATAAGTATATATTTTGCTAAATCATGTCTCCTATTCTGAATCATTTTTGCTGTATCTTATAAATGTATTTTTATGTTGTGACTTCTTATGTGCGTTGTGAATGAAAATAATGACTTTCATCTCTTCTGGGTACAATTAATTAATCCTTAATGATATTTATGAAATATATTACAGATTGAACTTCAAGATCTTGAAAAACAAATAGCAGCTGTTGCTGCAGAAGCTAAAGAAACAGAGAGGCAAATGCACCAGCAAGATGCTGCCATGGAGAATTCCAAACTTCACTGTGGACTCCTGGAAGCTCAGATTGAGTCCGTATTATCAGAAAGTATAAAGCTTAAATTTGATACAGAAACAGGACAAGAAAAATTTGAGGAACAAATGATAAAATATAATGCATATTATGCAAAAATAAAAGCCCATAAAGATAGTTTAGGAGAGGTAGAAAGCAAATACTCATTTATGACTGAACTCAATGAAAAACGAGACCTCATCAAAAACCTAAAGACAATGAAGGAAGATCTTATGGAAAATCTCCAAAATCCACAAGGAAGCTCTGCAACACAATTACAGGTTTGAACTATTACTTATCAACTCTTTGCAATAATAAATTACTATAATACCTATAATCCTTCATTCAGAAATGTATTCCCAATTTTTAAAACTAAAGTACATATAGCAATCAGATATGTAAGTTAAATAGCATTTGCTTAAAAAAGATATAGATCATATATGGATTTATATATGTATATATATTTATGTACATATATGTATATATTTATTTGTATATATATGTATATACATATATACAAATATATATACTTATATGTTATATATGTGTTTATGTATATATGTTCATGTGTGTGTATGGTCAAAATCACAGTGAACAATTAACCCATTTACTGCAGAAATTATAACTCATGAAAAATGTTTAGCCTCTGTGTTCTATTCTGATGAACCTAGACTAAATCATATGATTAGTGCTGTTATGCAAACAAGTTGAATTTATAATTGCACATTGGGCATCTTTATATTCCTCTTACTAATCTTAAAAAGCCATGGAGGACACAGACTTAAGATATCTACCACTCCTTGCTAGAGAATTAAAAAGTATCCTTTGCACTGTTGTCAGGGAATCATCAGCAGAACTGCTGCTTTCCTTTGTGTCTGATTTTGTTTTCAAATCCAGGTTTGCTTTGTATAAAAGCGCCTTTTTATTTTGTGTAACTATGGAAGTAGTATTTTAATCCTGTTTTCCAAATTTAAAGTTTGATTAGGCTAGTTTTATAAATTATGAAAGCACTGAAAGTATTGGATTTTGGTTTTTGACTTGTATGTTTTAAATTTTATGAATATCTAGGAAGACATTTCAAAGCTAACAAATCAAATTATGACAGTAAAAGATTCAATCATTGAGAAAACATATTTTATTGAAGAAGAAAAAAAGACACATGAAAAACTAAGAAAAGATATAGAGGTGAGTCTTAATTATCTATATTTAAATATTTCATGAGACTGTGTCTTAAGCATATGTTGTATTTGTATTTCCATAATTTGTTTCTTACTTTCAAAACACCTTGAGAGCTAGAACGAACCTGACTAGAGATAGGCCATTAAAATATAACAAGAGGTAGCACTTCATTCAAATATGTGAAAGTATTCAAACAAAGCAAGTAGTCACATCAAATAGGGTCTGTACCAGTACCAGGTATGACACATACCTATAATTCTAACACTTGGAGGGACAGGGTTTGAAGCCAGCTTGGCCTGCAAAGTAATACCATCTCAAAAAAAAATAAATAAATAAAATAAAATAAAAAGATCTGTCCTTGAAGTCTCTGGAATTCTTCCAGGTCTCACTCTACCAACTACTTGGCTAAAAAGCAATCGCTTAGATGGTTGAAAAGGATGACCATTCTAGATCTTGGATATTGAAAATAGAGCAAAAGGCAGTAGAAATTATTGATGCTCTAAACTTCTTGATTTCATACTTGCAGCTCTCTAGAATCAAGTTTAAAAACAACAAATATATAGAGAGTGGAAATGGGGTTGTGTACTGTGATTCTTGCCCATCACCCCAGCATTTAGGACCTACGGTAGATGGATTGTCACACGTTAGCGTCAGGTCTTAGCTATAGAGTAAGACTCTGTCTCCAAACCAAAGCAAATAAGTAAGGAAAATGAAAAAGAAAATTATTTCTTAACATACTCGTGCCACCCTAGACATTTGTCACTATTATTTGTATGAACGGAGAACAAGTATGAAAAGAATGTGTTGTTGATGGCAAATAAAAAATAGTTTTCACCTTTAGCACAACAATAATTTGACACATGAAAAATTTTAAGATGAAAAGCCTTTATCTTTACATATTTTCAGTAAAAAAAAAAGAATCACTATAATTTTATCCTGTAGTTTAGTAGGAATTAACATTAGATTAAGCATTTTGTTTATACTTCTGTATAAACATCAATTTATTAAAATGCTGTAAGGTAGTATATAACTGGGTGAAAATAGAAAAATGATTAATGAAACAGAGAAAAGATCTAAAAGTAGTTCCCGTGCATTAATGACATAAACAAAACACGCTAAAGTGTGCCAGTGAGATGGCTCAGCAGGTCAGGATGCTTGCTGCCAAGACTAACAACCTGAACACCATCCCATGAAAGGAGGACAGACTCTGCTGGTACAGGTTAGCCTCTGTCCTCCACACATGCCATTGTGTCATGCACTCACTCCCACACACATGCATCACAGCAGTCCGCCACTCCCACAAACAAACATGACAACATTGCTTAAACTGTATAGATAATGCTACGTTCTTATACGACCTATGCTTATACTCCCTTAAGAGCATTCAAGAAATGCAAAAGAAAATTTAACTCTGTGTTTAAAAATGTTTATTTTTAAAGACAAGATTACCTATATAAACTCTATAGTTAAATATTTTTACTTTCCTAACACTAGAGAAGACAGACTCAGCTCTTAGGAAGATTTGTAAGACATATGAAAGAGGAGGAAAAAGTCAAGGGCATGTCTATAAAAGAGAAACCCAGTTGAGTATGTGACAAGGACATACTAATTATTTAAGCATGTGCATCTAAACAACAACAATAAATCAGCAACAAAAACTCAAAAGTCACCTTAACATTTTTTCTGTATTTTCACTTCAAACAATACTACATTTTTATTCTTAAGTTATCCTACAAAGTAGGTTTCCAGTGCGATTTGCATGCATTGCACACTTTCCCCTTCCTCTCTCACCTCCCACCCTCTTCTCCACTGAATTCTCTGACCCAGTAATCCCTTCACTTCATCCTGTTGTCTTCCCGTGCCCTCCATTAAAGGCGCCTTTCTCCAGTCTCATGGACCCCTTTCTAACTTCCTGGCTTTTACTTATATTTAACCCCTATTGGCAATTAGAGGTGAGGACCTACATATGAGCAGTAGAGTCCGGCATTTATCGTTTGGAGCCTGCATTACATCACTTATTATACATTACTATAATGTTTTCCAATTCTATACATTTTCAAATAAATTTTACTATTTCACTTTTCTTTTTAACTTAATAAAATTCTATTGTATGTACATGCTGTAATACTACATTGACACTATCCATTTATATGTTCTTGGAATACATTTCTGTGTTAACGTGTAGTATTTTTAATAAAATCAGTCTGGAATATTAGAGGACAGAATCATTCACAGTCAGGCTGAAATATCAGAGAGAGGAAACAGCCCACAGTCAATTCTCACCCAGCCAACTTGTCAGGCTGAACAGGGTAAGTGCTGTCTTGAAGGGTCTTCAGCCTGGCTGGTCGCTTCTACAGAATGACTGAATTTCTGCCTTCTCTTGCCTTATATTTCTTCCCCTGCCCAGCTGTTTTAGTTCCTGGTTCAACTCTGTATCATAATCCTAGAGTTAGGATTAAATGTTTCAGCTCCTACTGCTTCGTTGTTAGGCCTTGAACTCACAGAAATCCAGGAAGATTTCTGTCTCCTGAGTGATGGAGGTGTGGGTCACCACTCCCTGACCTTCATGGATTGACTGTAGGTGATTCTGTCATCTAATATTCCAGACTGATTTATTAAATATACAATATATCACCACAGTTTCTTTGTTATTATATATACAAAAAAGAGTAGTGGTAAACATGACTGTGCAAAAATCTCTATAATAAGATAATCCCCTGGGCATATGCCCAGGGGTGGTGTATCTTGGCCATATGGACGTTCTGTTTGTAATACTTTGAGACACGTCCACACTGGTCTCCATAGTGGCTGTATTAAGTTGCTTCCCTACCAGTAATGACTGCTCTTCCCACATCCTCTCTACCATTTGTGTCTTGATAGCGTTTGGCTGGGGTGATATGAAATCTCAGAGTAGTTTTAATTTGCATTTCCATAATGGCTAAAGATATTCAACATCTTAAAAAATTCTTATTGTCATTTGTCTTTCTTCTTTTACAAACTTCATTAGCTCACTTGTTGATGGCACATTTTATTTTGGAGTTTAATTCTTACAATTGTTTATATTTTGTAGAAATTGGTCCTTTTTTTGGCAGGATAGAGTGGCAGATATTTTCACCTGTTCCAGCTTTCTGTTCAGTGTGCTGTGTAAAACCTTTTAAATTTTACGTCATCTCACTTGTTAATCTTTGGGGATATGTCTCCTGATATTGTGGTCCTCGTCAGAAAGCTCTTTCTGTGTGCACATGTTGAAGTGCACCGTATTCTCTGGTTTTCCTTTGCAGTCTCAATATTCCCTGATGGAAATTCAGGTCTTCAGTTAAGTTTGATTTTATGCAGGGTGATAGACATGGATCTAATCTCATTCTTCTGAAGGTGGAGATCAGTTTTTATAGTACAATTTAACAATAATAAAATATTGATAATTAGAGCTACAGTGGGGTTTATTTAGCTACAAAGCCATCAATATTATAGTTGGAAAGATGACATACACCTGGGTTTTAATTCTTTCACCTATATATGACTACAAATTGCTGAAAACATCTTGAAAAGAAATGTGTTATTATATAATAAGTTTTTACAACATGTTCTTAGGTGCCATTGTTAAAGAGAAAGTACATACATTTTAAATACTTGACTGCACACATCAGCACCATCTCTTGATCAAGATATTGAACTTCCTGTACAATGTTTAGAGAGTGCTTTTGTGTTCCTTTCCCCATGTAATTGGAATTTTGTCAAATGAATATTTTAAAACTTTATTGATAAATCACTATATAACTGTAGTTTAGTGTTTAAATCATCGAATCCAAAGGATTATAGTATCCTTTCTGCCTGGTCCCCTTGCTCAAACTGAGCAGTTTTGAGTGTTTTTCTTCTTGATTACTTTTGCTTTCCTTTATTTTCTCTAGATGTTGGGATCCATTGAGGTTTTTTGTTTGTTTGTTTGTTTGTTTGTTTTTTTTTTCACTTCAGATTTAATCTTTTGGCCTTTCAATTTCCTCTTTCTCAAGTGTTCTGTTTAAATCCTTTGGCAAGTATTTCTTCATCTTCACCTGTTTGTCACTTTCTGTTGCAACATGTGTGTCCTGACTGCTTTGACTGCTTACCAGGTAACGATGTTACAGAGGTGTTGGTGCATCGCGAATGTCATTTCTTACTCACTGTGAGATCCTGGTTCTTGGTATGACAGCTGGTTTTCTATTGACATCTGGAGGTGTTGACTACTATGTTTTAAGACTCTATAATTACTTCCAGGCAGAAGCTTAAGTTCCTATCTTCCATCGACATCCATTGGAAAGAGGAGAGCTTCTTTTCACGGTGAACCAGATGTGGGTGTTCTGGCTGGTCTTCCAGACCTCTGCTGCTAGCACCCTGCCCTGCATTTGACAGGTGCCTTACCATTCCACATAAACCCTATGCTGAAACTGTATATTGCTGTGCTAGCTCTGAGTACTGGCAAAAGCCTTGGCTTTCTTAGGCTTCCTCTGCTTTTGCTGCAATTTGTTGAGAGTAGTGTCTTCATGAGCCCACAGATCCCAAAACATTTAGTTTATTATTGCTTAAAAGGCACCAAAACTCAGTACTGCAGTCAGCCCACTGAAGCCACTCCATCAGCTTGGCTGGAGAACTTCAATGTTGATAACAATTAATAATGGAATTTCTTTTAATAACTCTTCTCAAGTGTATGTGGCAGAGAGCCACAGTTTTGTTTTGTGGTATTTATTTTGAGGAGAAGAGTTAGTTACTATCTGAAAGTGTTCTGTCTTGGAGGCTGCCATTTTCTTCATCATCTGTCTAGAAAGAGGAAGTTTCCCATGAGACTCTTCCTTTCAAGTATTTATTGGCACTTCTGGGTGGCTGTCTTCTTGAGAGCTCTCTCTAGAGTATGAAGGGGATGGAAATGCATGTCATTCCTATGGCCCGAATTCTCTACCACATTTCTTTCTTTTCTCAAGTTTTTCAGCTTCAGATATTTGTTTTATGTTTGCTGTTTAGGTTTCTTAGTCATACAGGAAGAACCAGCGAATGAATATATTTCTATTTTACCAGAAACAGTATGGAAAATTGGTACATTAAATCCTAAAGAATAAGAGATCATTAATGCTAGATTTTGAGGAATTATCACTAACATTGCCTTCCATCTTTAAAATTTTTTATCTTAAAGTTTCTTGCTCTGAAATTTAATAACTTTTAAGCTTTTATTATAAAAAGGCTAGATGTAAGCTTATAGGGCTAGCTATATTTTGGCTTTTCAGTTGTGGTTTTATTGTTTCTAATATATTATAAACTAATCCTCAACATTGTCACACTATCACATTTATAAATTGAAGTGAAAATTTTCCACAATGATTATTAAAATGAAAAACAAATAGTCACATCATTGTCCTGAGAAGACTACATTTTTTGTAAACAATTGTTCCTACTAATTGTTATAAACTGATCATTATTGTTCTAAAAACAAACAAAAATTTTTAAGAAAGTTGAATTCAAATACTGGGAAGCTGGATCAGTTGCTTCTTCCTGTGAGTACTATTTTCTGTCCTTTCTGAGTTTTGCTATCCACAGCTCTAGGACACTTCGTAGGTCATTGTTTTGCCTTACCTATATCATTGTTTGCTCTAATCTTTAATGTTTTCAAACACTTATGATTGCATATTTTAGAGTCTGTATTCCTATCCCCTACATTTGTTCAAAAATAGAAACAGGTCTTGAAATTTCAACCTCTATCTGCCAAATAATATTTTCAGTAGTTATATGAAATGGAAAAAAGACACTTCTAAATATTTATCCCTGAATGTCTTTCTTTTTCTCCCTATTTTCTGTCTTCATATATTTTAGAAGGTGGAAGAAAGAATAAAGTATGAGTCACCAATAAAAACTTGAGAAAGCATGAACACAAAACTTCAAATATAAAGCACTTGGCAACAGTCAGTGATATTTTTTTTTTTTAGTTCAAAGCATAACAAGTGTTATTTGCCAAATGCAAGAATAAACTGAAGCAGTTTAAGATGATTTAGCAATTGATGAATGTTGTAAGCAGTATTTTGTGATAGAAGACATTTTATAAAGAATTTATTATTTACTCTTGCCTAAGTTTTGTACAGTTTGGTCTTAAACTGTTAAAGGATAGAGAAAATTAGTGTACTTTTAGAGCCACTACAAAGAGTATTTGACTTGGTACCACACAACATTCATCTATACAGCATCATCCATTTATTGTTGTTAAGAACAGAAGTGATTACAGAGCCAGAAGCCAATCAATCCTATATGAAAATTCCAGGGCAGCAAAGGAGAAAAGGTGACCTAAAGGCTATATGGACTGGAGAGACAGCTCAGTGGTTAAGAGCGCTGACTATTTTTATGGAAAACCTGATTTCATTCCCAGCACCCACATCAGCTATTAGCTGCCTTTTGTCTTCAGCTCTGGGGGATTTGATGACTCTGACCTCTGCAGGCACCTGAACTCATGTGCCCTCATGTGCACGTTCACAGAAACACACACACACATGCTTAAAGGCCATAAAATAAATCTTTAAAAAGGTATTCAAATAGATAGCATAACATAGTAAAAAATAATCTATAGAAAATGTAAGAACAAATGCTGCATATTAATTGGATTATTATTACTTTTTGGTTTTGATATTTACCAAAACTTTCTATAAGATACATAATTTAAATCTTCATAATAGTCTATCCTGCATAATTTTATAAGCTTAACGATTTGTGTAAGGATATATATCTAAGGAAACAGAACAAAATATTATTCCAAATATGTTGAACTCTTTCTTCCAGTCACATTTAAAATGTAATATATTTTACTTAATGAAATATAAAATATTAGAGCATGTATCATTCCTTTAAAATGACCTCCTATTACATTACCCTTCCTGTTGTTTTCACCTGTTACTCATGGTTTATACACAAACACACACAACAAGACCAATTTAAATATGTCTGTCTTCATTTTAATATGTATTAGCCCACTTTTTCTTTTTAATTGATATAAAACCTCCAGTAATACTACTACCCCTAAGTTTCTATCACCCTGCTACATCTAATGAACATTTAACTGTGGAGATATGTTTCAAATTTAATAAAAACAGTCTGAGATACCAGAGAGGTCTACCCGTGGTCTGTGTAGGAGGATCAGACAGTGGTAATTCACACCTTTAATCTCAGCACAGGGAATATCAGGGAGTGGTGACCTACGCCCTTAATTCAATCTGAGTTTGAGGTCATCTTAGTTTACAGAAGGAGTTCCAGGCTACCAGGCAGGCAGTGGTGGTGCCACGGCTTAACTTAGCAGAGAAAGTATTTAAGGCAGGCATAGAAAGATAGAGTAGGCAGAAGAAACTCTGGCACATACTGTTAGTCCCAGCACTTGGGAAGCAGAAACAAGAGAATCTCTGCGAGTTCAAAGCCAGCCTGGTCTTCAAAGCAAGTTCCAGAACAGCCAGGACTGTTACACAGAAAACTCTGTCTGGAAAAAACAAAACAAACAAAGACTGGAAGAGGTGGATCTGTCCTCTGATATCTCAGACTGTTTTTATTAAATTTGAAACCAGTTTCATTATTAAAAGTACTGTTGGAGTGAACACCATTCTACACATATCCTTTTGTATTAAAAATTAGTACTAGAGACTCATAAGATCCAGGCTCTGTTACTTTCTCCTAATAAGTAATATTAATTCTTTTAGTAATATACTTTTTCTTAAAAATTATGAATGAAAATATCTTACATTTGAAATAATTTTAAACTGTTTTATAGTTTTATTATAATATTATAATGTTATTTGGGTCAATACTAACTTTGACTTTACACGGAACCTCAGATTTGTATATTAGTTCCTTTCAAAACCCCATCTGCAATTTTTTGGACTTTTTTTATTTAAAAGTTTGTTGGGGTTTTTTTTTTTTTTTTTTTTTTTTTAACATACCAACCACAGTTCCCTTTCCCTCTCTTCTTCTCACTCATCCCCCAGCTTCCCCTCACCCCTTCACCCCTTTAAAAGGACAAGGCCTCCCACGGGGAGCCAACAAAGTCTGGGATATCACGTTGAGATGGACCCAGCCCCTCCCCCTGCATCAAGGCTGAGCAAGGTGTCCCTCTATAGGGAATGGGTTCCAAAGAGCCAGTTCATGCATTAGGGATAAATCTTGGTCCCACTGCCAGAGGCCCCATCAATCTTTCATGCCACACACACAACTGTCAATCATATCCAGAGGGCCTAGTCAGTCCCATGAAGGTTCTCCAGCTCTCAATCCAGAGTCAGTGAGTTCCCAGTAGCTCAGGTCAGCTGTCTCTGTGGGTTTCCCCATCATAATCTTGACCTCTTTGGTCATATAATCCCTCCTCCCTCTCTTCAGCTGGACTCCAGGACCTTGGCCCAGTGCTTAGGTGTGGATCTCTGCATCTGCTTCCATCAGTTGCTGGATGATGGTTTTATGATAACAATTAGAGTGATCATCAATTTGATTACAAGAGAAGGCCAGTTCAAGTACCTTCTCCACTACCGCTTGGAGTCTTAGCTCGGGTCATCCTTGTGGATTCCTGGGAGATTCCCCAGGACCTGGTTTCTCTCTAGCCTCAAAATGGAGAAAGGCTGTCAAGATACCTACTTCATTGTTCCCCCTCTCTATCCCTCCCCCAAATCTACCATCCCATTTCCTCTTGTTCTCTTCCTAGCTCCTCTTAGCTCCTCCCCATGCTTTCAGTCTAGTAGGATATCTAATCATTTCCCCCTTCCTAGAAGGATTCATGGACGTTTCTCTTAGGGTCCTCCTTGTTACCTAGTTTCTCTGGGGTTGTCTCTGAGATTTCACTATATACCCATAAGAGAACCTACTTGTTTCCTGCTACTGTTGAATCCTAGTAGCAAAGATCACTGTGCCCAAAGAGATGATAGAGCACCTTAAAGGGGGGAGGATTTATTTTTACCTCAGTTCACAGGATATGGGTCTTCATGGCAGGGAGAACACAGCAGAGTTTATGGCAGTTCATGCAGGGGCACTCTTCACCTGAAGACTAGAAGCAGAGAGCTCCTGCTGGAGGGATAGCTAGGCTCAGTAACTCTTTAATGACCACCTTTACTAGCTTGTGCTCACCAAGTAGGCCCATGGCCAAAAGCTTCTACAGCTTCTCAAAGCAATATCATAAACTGAGGAGCAATGTCCAAACACATTAGCTTGTGAGGACATTTTTTTACATTCAAATCATAACACCCATAATGATATCTGAGACAAAAGCTGCACCGAAGACCTAAACCTCAGGACAAAACACAAAGACATTCTACTAAGTATTCAGTTTTTACAAGTTTACCATGATGTACCTGCAGTTTAATTCAAGTCAGAACAAAACTCAATACTTTCATAAGAAAATAACAAAATCCAGAGTTAGCAACATGTGAATATTATTCAAATTAATAATAGAACATTAGTAGACATATGAAGAAAGAGAAGGGGGGGGGGCTCCCCGGAAGGAAAGAAATACTTAAACAATAAAATACAGTTGTGTTTGTCCCAGAAGTTGTTAGAGACTGAAACTGCTGCATCTCTACAGGGAAACTAAGTGTCATCGTGGTTATGAAGCTAGAGAAGGAAGTCTGATCAAGTAACAGAGCCGAATAGAGCAGACAGGAGAAGTCATTGAAGTGAAAAACTCCACAGAGAGGAGTTAGAGGCAGGCTAGACAAGAAGAGAAAGCTTTTCTCCAGCTACAAGATAACTCAAGTCCCTGGTCAAGGCACAGGAGAAAGACGTAAAGAAATAAAGGAAACATATAGAGCCTCAGAGACCTCGGGACCAGATCAAATAAACTGACATCTGTATACTTTTCATCTCAGAAAGGAAAGGGGGAAAGAGGGAGCCTAAAAATATTTGAAGAAATATCAGCCAAGAATTTTCCAAACGTGAATAAAATGTAACTTGAAGATTTAAGAAACTCGGTAACTTTTAAGCAGGATAGAGTGAAAAGAATCTGACTCCATAAAAGTTATTGAAAATAAATACAAAGAGCAAACCTTAAAGCAGGCAAAGAAACATTAATTATGGAAGAATGGTGATAAATGGTTTTTTAAAGTCAGAAACATTAATGGCTAGTAAACAAAAGTATTATTAGTATTAAAAGAAAAATATTGATCAAGAATTTAATATTTTATGATATACTTTTCTTAAGTAAAGATGAAATACTGAAATTTTCAAATAAGCAAAAGCTGTTTTCTGGTTTAAAAACCTTATTTCACTAAGTGTTGTTAAATAATGTTCTTAATGTGGAAAGGAATAATCTTGCAAGTGACTTGAAGTGGAAAGTCCATGGATGAGTAAAGGAAGTTTTTTTGAATTACTTAGAAGTTGATTGATGGACTTCTAGATAACCTGGCAGATTCAAACCACTTTTGAGCTGTGGCTGGCTACAGTAAGTGTAACAGACTGACCAGGATGACTGTTCTGCTCAGACTAGCAACTCCTGCCATACCCATTGCTCATTCTTAAGTACTAATGACAGTGAGGTGAACATGTTATGACACAATGCAACTGTGTAGTTGCAGTGGAAGCCACAGTTTGGGACAGTCCCTATGGGCTCCAGTTCTCTGAATCAACCTTGAAAGTGTGTCTGCTAGCAAACAGTCCACAGAACCTGTACCACAAGAGTTTCTGCCTTAAAAGCACCCTCATGTAGCACTGCCCCTGGAAACAGCCTACATGAGCCCTGGCACCTCAGCAGCCATTAGTAGGCAATGAGTGCTAGACCTGTACTCGCCATACCTGTCCCTACCTTAGTGGATCCAAAGCCAATCAATACAGGCTGGAAAAAAAAATACATTTACAGAAGTGCCTATCTGAAAGTCCGCATAGACTCAGTTATCTGAACAGCTGCTCTCACTGGAAGCCTGCCCCAGTAACTATGAAACTGATAAAAATGTCAACACTTAGGGAGGGAGAAATATCATATCCCACTGACATGAAAAACGTGGACCAAAATCTTCTGTTGCAGGTTAACAGCCTTTTCTTTCTTTTTGGTTGGTTTCTACATAAGCTTGTGTGTTTAGTGTTTCTTTGTTTTTGTTTTGCTTTGGCAAGTCTTTGTTTTTGCCACCCCCTTACTTAGTTAGTAGTTTAGTTATTTTTCTAATTATTTGCCATTTTATACCTTGTTGAGTCATCTTGTACTTTATTAGCCACTGTGGTTTAGCTTTTATCGTCAGAATAGATCTTGCTAATTCTCTCCCTACAGTCTGCCTCTCCTGCCTTCGTCCCACATCCTTCCCTTCCTTCAGGCCTCACCTCCTTCCAGCCCCTCTCCCTGTTCTTTTTTGTTTTGCTACTTAAGTAATGATATTGGGGTAAATGTTAAAAGTTCAGAGAGGCAGAGGAACAAGCCACAGCCACTTCTCACCTCACCAACTCCTCATCCGAAAAGAAGAGATCCTGTCCCCTCCCGCCTTACATTCCTTTCTCTGCCCAGCCATATCACTTCCTGTTTCAAACTGTCTAGTGCTGGCATTAAAGGTGTGTGTGCTTCCAAGTATGTGGAACAGAGGTATGGGATCCCAGGTGCTGGAATTAAAGTGTCTGTCACCACCATCTGACTCTGTTTCTCTCCTGGATCTGATCAATCTCTTGTAGCCCAGTGTGGCCTTGGAGTCATAGAGATCCAGGTGGATCTCTGCCTCTGCCTCCAGAGTGCTAGGATTAAATGCACGTGCAATCACTGCCTGACCTCTATGGCTAACTACGTGGCTGGCTCTGTTCTCTGATCCTCAGGAAAACTTTTTTTATTTAGAATCTACACAGTATATCACCACAGATATCCTTTGCTCCAGAAAGTTTGTCAACTATATTTTCTCCAGTCAGTACTCTATCAACAAGGTTTCTTAAGCAAAATGAGGAAGCAAAGCACCAAAAGGGTCTCCTACAGCTAGACAAAAATAGGAGTACTGGTAAACAAGTAAGAGGTACCATATGCCCTGCTCCAAAAAACTGGGCTGCAGGAAAGGCAATTTCTAATGAAGGAAGGACTCTTGGAGTCCTTGGAGGACTCGCAGACAACCTAATATATTAGAGAAGAGGGAAAGATAAAAACAGACATCTCCATCTCAACATGTGCACTCAACACAACTAAAAAAGACAGAAAATAACATGCAGGGACTTCATGGTCGCCATGTCCTTGCATAGCTTGGGTCCAGGACCCCTAACTAGGGTCTATGAGGGACTAAAGAAAGGACAGGCACACATACAGAAAGACTGGGGTCAGGTGGTCCGGGATGTCAGAAGAAACCACAACACCCTAGAAGCTCAGTATGGTTATTGTATACAGTGTAAGAGGGAACTGGGGTTATTATAATACAAATAAACAGGGTTATCATACACAGATGAAACAGGCCGAACTTGCCTCAGTAAGAGCAGGCTCTGTAAGGGAATCTTCAGGCCACAAACATCCTGTGGGAGAAAGATACAGTGGACATTCTGCACACACTGTCAGCATTTGCACTTGGATCTGATGGATGCTTTGCCATCCCTTTGAACTTCACCCTTGGAAAGCTTTGCCACTCCTGTTGGTCTGAGGCATTTGGGTTTTTCACATGGACATGCCCATATCATGAAATATACATTGACTCAGAACTTAACTCCCTACAAATTTATCAAAAATTTAAAAGAAAAAAAACAGATAAGAAACATTCAGAGTCTCAATAAGACAGTCAGTACAAACAGAACAAAACAATAATTTGGAGTCAAAAGTCCAACATATGGAGGAAAATATAAATAAAGGTGGGGAAATCCTGAGAAGAAACCAGAATGAAATTCAGGAAATGAAAGAAATGATCTCTCAAATGAAAAGCACATGCAATGTCACCAACAGACACTGCATGCAGAAGGATGAACAGTTAGGATAGTAACACACCTAGACATATATGAAGGACATGTTTAATGGGCGTGAGCCGTACTTCAAAAAGTCTGGAGATATTCCAAACCGTAGAGGCCATAAGATAGAAGGAGCTAAAATAAAAACAAAATATACAAACTCATGACAAAAATATTTCAAAACTTGAAGAAAGAAGTCCACATCAAAACATTAGGCATACAAAAAGTAACAATTTAGTTAACTTCTAAGTCTTAAGGTAGTTGGGGTCTAAGTCATTTGATTTACAAAGAACACCTAATCCTATTTATTTCCTCAATAATCCACTCAACATATTTATTGAGTACCTGCCATCTAGCTGTTACTTTTCAATTCTGAAAATAGAATGATAACAATGAATAAATAAGTAAACATAAAACTGTCTTTTTGAGAATAAGGTTAAGGGCAAAACTTGAGCAGTGAAGATGAATATGTAATGTCTGTGGGTAAGGAATGACAGACTGAAAACCGCATCTCGCAGAGGGTGAAAACTTCACCAAGAACTTCTCTTTGGAGAATCTCTTTGGCAAAAACTTGAAATCCACAAAGAATCTAGTCATAAAAACGCACAAGAAAGCTTTCCAGGCAAAAGGACAACCAAGTGCAAAGCTCTTAAAATATAAATATGCTTGGGCTTAGGGAATAATAGATGGGCAGTGTGTCTAGACTAGAGGCAAGAAGAGAAAACTCGTAAGATATGAGATCAAAGTGTGAATACATGATATCTTCTATTTTTTAGTGTAGGTTTCTTTTTCTTTTTGGCTCTATACACAGTCTCTCTCTTACTTTTTGCCAGTAATAGTAATAAGAACAACCATACTTTAAGAAATTCACAAGGATACCTTTCCTTAGTGAAGTCCTCTCTAGGCCAAAATATTTTTTAGCCTGTGAATTTAGAAATTTAACATTGGTAGTGTCTTAATGTCAGGTATCCCATATTACTACAATACAAGCATATTTTATAGAAGACTGTTAATTTATATATCACAGTACTGCTTTTCCTTTATGAAAAACACCTTGTATGAAAATGAAGTCAATCACATGCTCCTGAGTGTTCTTGGCCTGTTGGCAAGTCTTTGGGGACATTTTCTTGATCACTGATTAATGTGGAAGGGCCTAGCTCACTGTGGGCTTGGGTGGGTGGTCCTGGGAGGTATAAGAAACCGTGATGAGCAGGTCATGAGGAACAAGCCTGGAAGTAGCTGAGCATCAACTTGCCTGAGCTTGTGCTCTGCCCTCCCTACATGCTAACTGTGACTGGACAGTGAGCAGAAAACAAACCCTTTGAAGCGGCTTTTGTCAGAGTCTTGTATCACAGCAACAGAAAGCAGCATGTGTTATCATTAGCCTACTCTTTGTGCTCCATTTTTCATTAAGACATTCCTGCCAGTGGGTTCTTTTTCTAGCTATAGTAACATCTGCTGTAACAGCTAGCTGTGGCTGCTAGAGACTGTATAATTATTTCCATAACTTAATTACTGAAGGGTAATTTCACAAGTCGGCTAGCTTGCAAGTCTGCTAAAATGTATTAACCATTTTCTGATTGTTATGTATCTAGGAACATGAATTTAATCATATTCAGTAACCATATTCTTAAAATATATTTGGTTATATTATTAATGAATAAACAGTATTTACAAATGAATGTTGTGTTGGTTTTTATCAACTTGACATAAACAAGAGTCACCTGGGAAGAGGGAGTCTCAGTTGAAGAATTACTTCTATCAAATCAGCCTACAGGCATGTCTGTGGGAGCATTTGCTTATTAACTGTGATGTCTGCAGGTTCAGACCACTCTGGGTGGTCCCATCCCTAGACAGGTGGACCTGGGATATTGGGTAACTGAGAAAGCAAGTAAGCAGCATTTCTCCACAGCCTCTCTTTTAGTTCCCACCTACCAGGGTTTTGCTTGTGTTCCTTCCCTGAAATTTCTCAACGATGGCCATAAGTTATAAGCCTCCAAAGTCTTTTTTCCACAACTTTGTTTTGTTCATGCAGTGTATCACAGCATCAGAAAGCACACTACACAAATTTACATCTTTTAAGAAAATTCAATATGTTGGAAAGCTTCTTTTGGATATAGTTTCATTATTTAATATATTTGTTATACTTAATATATTTGGCAAGTTGGAACTCTGTCATCCCCATTATTTGTTGATTTATGTAGAGTGCCTACACACACACACACACACACACACACACACACACACACACACACACACACACACACACACACACACGGTAATACCCACAACATTAGATATTATGGTCATTTTATATAAAAATTTAATATGCTGAATATTTAATAACTCTTATTTGTGTTGGTTACTTCAATAAACAACTTCTAATTGAGTGCTTCCCTCTAGAGGAGTCAGAACACCTATTATTAACTGTTGACTGTGTATGCTCACAAGCACTGTTGATGTGTGTTGTTTTCCAACAGGTACAACATAAGAGATACAATGCAATTCTCAAGCGTTTGTATTGTCAGGTGAACAAGATTCAGTTAAATAGGAGGAAATGGCAGTGGAAGATCCAACAGCTAGAAAAAACTGCAACCGAGTTGAAAAAGCACCTTGGAGAGACAGGAGCCTGTGAAGTACAGAGCAGAACAACCATATCGGAGGAAAGAATACTGTGAAGACCCTTAGGTCTGCAGAGAGCCAGCACCAGGGCAGGGGCCCATCTCAATGTCTGATATTTTCCTTTTACTCCTCTGTTCCTTCTTTTTGTTTCCGTTGGGTACCTACTGGTTAAAGTGGCTCCCTGTCTATGTGCACAGCTCTAGGTAGACAATAGCAGTGCTGACAGGAAGCTAACAGAAGAGTGTGGGTGCACATTCAGATGTTCATCACACTCCTTAATGCCTATTTATAACTGTTGAGTTCACTCCCCTACAAGGTAAAAATTTAGAAGAAACAATTGGATTTTCCATGACTGAAGTTGCTGAGATATTTAAAAAATAGTTGTTTGTTTCAAACTTTCTATTTTTTTACACGGTCTTTGCAGTAACCTATGAATATTAGCATTCATGATAGTATCATTGTATGTTTAATGCATCAACTATTTTATTGTTTCCTCTGTTCTCCAGGAAGTAGCAATCATTTTCCTTTGTTATTAACTAACATATTTTAGAGTGATACAATACATAAAATCTGTGCTTACTCTTTAGTCTATAAATTCTTTATTTCTATATTGTGACTAAAATAAATTTACAGCATTGCATAAGGCACGCATACAATAAAGCCCTTCAAAGAGATTTTTTTTCCACATTGAAAGGCAAATTTTTTGTCAATGGCAATAAATTGAATATAAAAACACCTCTGAAGATAAAATTGGTCTCTTTAATGCTCTATTGATCACAACTACAGAGAAGCAAAAATAAAATATTAATTATTAAACATACAGCTTTAAAATATTCACTTGTTGAATTAAATAATTTCAAAGAAGCAACATTGAGAAGATATCTTTAATTCATTTTTTACCTTCCTATGTGCCTAACATTCAGTAAGTGTGTGGTGATGTGGGAATTTTTTTGTATATTGTGAATATTAATCTTTAAATAAAACACTGTTTTGGCCATGGCGGACACTGTAGAGGTAGACGGAGAAATCAGCACAGGTATGAGAAAGAGGGTGGAGTCTCAGAAAGATCAAACTAGACGTGCCCCTCCCCCCAAAAAAACCACCTAAGGAAGTTAGGTAGCCACGGCCACTTGGAAGGACATTTAATAAAAATAAATTAAGATAAAAAGCTAGCTTACAATATGCCTAAGCCATAGGCCAAACAACATAAACTTAATATAAGCTTCTGAGTCATTTTGGGGGAGCCTAAGCAGAGGTGGGCAGCTAAGAGGCCTAGAGTGGAAGGCCTAGGTCTAGAACTCTGACAACCAGGTCAAAAACCTTATTCTAACAGTCTGGCCAATAGGAAACCTGATATTAGCAATCTCGTTATGCCTGGTGTTAGTAGTCTTAGCACAGTTTAGCATGGCTTACTGTAGTTAACCGTCTGCATGGCTGGTCCTGTAACTTTACTCCTTGACTCAGAAGTGCCACCACAACAGGAAATGGTTAAACTTACAGACAGTGCTCAGCTTGAGACAAGGTTAACTAGATGCTGCATGTCTAGATATAGGTTAGCGCAGTATGCATGTGAAAAGTTGCAGTTTTCTCATCTCCTTTAAGTTCATAATTGTGTGAGCCATTGTTTGTGGAAAATGCAGTGTCAAAGAACAGAAGATGCGAAGGAACCTCTCAATCAAGGCCGTCCTCGGTGGCACAGTATGCTTTATTGAGGATTGTTGGAGGTTCTTCTACTATTGCCCTGATAAAATGCTATGACAAAAGTAACTTACAGGAGAAAAGGCTAGCTTAGTTTATAGTTCCAGGTTACAGTTCATCATGGCAGGAAAGTCAGATGCTGCTCATGGCATTCCTTCCAGTCAGAAGAACAATGCATACATGCATGTGAGTGTTCTGTTTACACGATACTCTGCCCAGGGAATAGGCTCACCCACCTTAAAGTAATCAAGATAATCACTCCATCTTTCAGGTGATTCTAACTTTTGTTAAGCTGACAGTTAACCCTAATAACCATTACAAGGAATTGCACCAGAAGCATAGTCAAGACCAGGGGAATCCCCATGACTTGGGTCAGGGGAAAGAGGATTTGAAAGAGTGGCTTTCTTCCAAGCCACAGTGCACCTGGTTTTACCTCAGGCTAACCTCAACATCAGGCATCTTCCTGTTGCTGAAGGTGCCATATCTAGTCTTACAGCAGAGCACAACACCCTCATGTTTTTGTTTTCTATGCTATGCTAGGAAACTATGCAGGGGAGTAAGGAGTCAAGCCAGGGCTTCTTGGAGACAACATGATTATAATGAAAGATCTGAGCTGAAGTCTAGAAAAACTAGAACCTTCCAGTTATTCATTTGAAACTTCATTTTTAAATGAAGATACAAAGCAAATAGATTAAAGCTACTTGAGATAATGTGTCATATTTGAGAAAACAATGATCAGCATATTTTTATAATGATGCATGCTCTTAGTTTAAATTTTATGATAGTTAAATTCTGTGAAAGACATATTGTTCTTTTCAATCATTAAAAAACGATTTTAGATAATGGAGGCTTTCATAGTAATCAAGAAGACATATGAGCTGGGTATAGTAGCTCAGGCCTGTGGTCCCAGTACTGAGAGGCTTGAGGCAGGGGTGGTATCAGAGTTCCAGGCCAGCTTCACCTTCCGTGTGGGACTTCTTTTCAGAACAAAAAAACTAAACAACCTACTCTGCTGGTTAATGTTTTTGTTGTCAACTTGATTCAAGCTAGCATATTCTAGCAAATGAAAAATCAGTTGAGAAATGCCTCCATCAGATTGCCCTGTAGGCAAGCCTGAGTATCATTTTCTTGATTAATAATAATTAGTATAAGAGGGCTGAGCCCACTGTGGTGGTTCCACGCCGGGGCAGCTAGTCCTGAGAGGTAGCTTAGCCTGCTTGGAGAGCAAGCCAGTAAGCAGTGTTCCTCCATGGCTTTTGCTTTATTACCTGTCTCCAGATTTCCACCTTGAGTTTCTACCCTAACTTCCCTTCAGATTAAATAAACCCCCCGCCAAGTTGCTTTTAGTTTTGCTGTTTTTTACAGCAATAGGAAATATTCCTAAAATCTGAAATATAATAAAACTGATATTTCAACACATTAATAAAATATAAAGTTAGAGAATCATGTTATTTTTATTTCATATAACACATATAGAACTAGTGTTCTATATTAGGATATTCTTGTTACTATAACAAAATCCCTGAAGCTTCGTCTTTCTAAAAAATTAATTCATTTAGATCACAATATTGGTAGCTCAAAGTTCAATCAGCACAGCTCCTACTCTGGCCATGCATTTCTTACAGTATCCCCTCATGGTGGGTGGCATCATGATGGGTACACGTACAGAAAATGACAGATTACATTGTCAAATATCAAGTCAAGGAGCTGCTGAGGATTAGTTGGGGCCCTAGGGCAACTGTACTGAGGGCACCACTAAAGAGGTAAGGGCCTGCAACTAGGCCTTGTCTCTTAAAGCCTGCACCACCTCAATATCACCACACTGAGGACCAAGCTCAACACAAGAGCTCTTGGAGGACACATTGAAGTCTAGCCAATGTCTTCAGTTTCAAACTCTTTTTGGGTAAACACTCATTGAATAATTATTGTCTTCTCTTTAGAAGTGCTCTGAGTTCCTGGGGATCCTGAGTTGTTTTTTCAGCAGGGGTAGGGCTCCTGATTCGGGTGCCATTGTCTGACCTCTCTGGTCTCTGCACAAATGTAATTTCTCCAGCTGGACTCAGACATCATCTTATGGTTGTGCTATACCTGCAGTTACTTGCTGTAGTCATGGTCAAGGTAAATGTTCTTTTTTTGACCATGCCTCTTGAAGTCATTTGATTGTGTGATTTTCCACAACACTATGTGTATGTCCAGTCACAAAGTCTCTTCTCCTCTGCTCAGTTCTGTCCTTGGATATACTTGCCAACTTTTATCTGACTGTAAATTGTTCTTCTGTCGTGTATTCTACTCTGATTTCTGCTATAAAGCAACTATTCTGTAGTTCTCTTTGTTTTGAGTGACTCAGCAATTTTTCTCTCTCTCAAAAATTACAATCTTCTACAGATATAATTTCTAGATATTATTTCTATTGTGGACTTTAAAATCATGATGTGAAGCTCAAAACTAGTGCAGGAGCTCTTCGTTCTTAGCAGCATCTGCCCTGATGCTAGGTGCTACCACCTAAATTATCATACAAGAAAATCCTGGGAAGGAAAAATCCTGCAATTACCACCTGACAAATTAGTTTGCAACATAAAGACTCCATGGTGAGCTAGAGTTAGCCAATATGAAGAGACTTTCCTTGAAAGTCATATTTTAATAACAATAGAGGTTCCAGATTGCTTGCATTAAAGCCAGTGACAGCCATGGGGATGGTTTGATGGCCAATATAAATGACTTGTACAAACTATCTTTAAACCAGATCTCTTCCAGGCAATTAACTAGTGGTGCTATTTTTCAAAACACTGTACATGAAGTAACACTAAGCAATAGCAATGTGCTGAGTAGACATATAATTTGGCATATGGCCTACATTGTTACTTTTAGTTCTCAAAAAGAGGTTTAGGGTAGATTTTATTATTTCTGATTCATAGGTGGGCAAGCCCAGGCTTGACAAGACTTGCCTACGATATCATCACACAACTCAATAAGGCATAGTTGAAACTCAAAGTCCTAGTGTGATTGCAGGGCAGCACAAGGAAGTGATTCAAAAAGCAAACTTCAGCCTCACTATCCTAAGCAATAATATTTTGTCTATATCACTTTGATAGACTATAGGCATAAAATAAAATTGTCCAAAGAAAGAAAATGTGTTATTAAAACTGGGCAGCACTGAAAAGCACAAGCAGCATTACATGAGTGTCAGCATCTGGCCATTTTGGTTAAGGAAAGTTGAACTTGCTTTATAGATATTGCTTTGAAGCACTTTAAAGTCCACACAGGAGATGCTGCTGAAACCTTTATCACCTTAAACCAAATGCACAATTCACTGTCCATTCATAAAAGTTGGAAAGGCCCATGCTAATACAATTTAGGACTAGCAGACTGGTATTCTGTGATTCAGGAACATGTGTAATTTTGATTAGCTAGTTGCTCATTTTTCAGTTGCTCATTCAGTATTGTAAATATTTTATTTTTCATTAACCAAGGTAATGATTAGCAAAGCTAATGATCAGAAACGAAATGTTATGTGCCTGTCACAAATAACCTATGTTATTTGAATATATAATGTATTTCCAGCAGCATAATTTTTGTCCCTTGCTGATAAATTGGGCAATGTCAAATTAAAATCAGGTTTTCTATGTTACATTAGCTACAGTATAACACCTTCTCTTTAGTGTTATTGAACAACACGCAGAACCAAGAAAAATAAAAGTTGGAATAAATGGTCATAGAAGAATAGATCCTTCCAATGCATGGTTATGAGCAAGATGTTGCACATTGCCTTTTATTTTCTGTAATGTTACCTTTAAGTGGTAGCTATGATCTCTGGCTCTTTAGAAAACAGAAAAATAGCATATGATTTAGTAATGACAGGGTTTCTGTTTTACATAATCTGGACAAGACAGACACAAGTAATGAGATTTCAACCTTTTAATTAGTGAGATGATGCCGCTTAAAAGCAAACCCAGAGTTTGTGTGAAAACACCTTGTAAAAGGTTTCTTACCTAGGACCCTCTACCAGAAAAATCATGACAAAATTTAAACAAAACACTTAAATTACAGAAATTTGCCAGCACTGCTCATCCACACAGCCCAAATTTGGAGGTGGTGATAATACACTGTTAATCTGAGATAAATGTCCAAAGTACGTAAAACATATCATCTGCCTCATTGGCTATTATTTCTTATTCTCTCAGAGTTATTTTACGTAGAATTGACGTATACAATCTTTGAAGAGGAGCTTCCCCAAGGTGTCTCCATTGTGCTTGCTCCTTGAATCTACGGTCCTCTGTATGTTTTATATACAAAACATAGCAGCTTACAGCTTATAAGGTTGCTTTGTCTTCTATGACCAAGACTTAATTAGCTCAGGCACAGATATAGCCAGATGTCAGCACTTCTTGGCTGAACATATTTTCACATTACCATGGTACAGCCATTTTTTTAAGTTAAATTTATTTATTTTACATCTGGAATTCAATTTCCCTTCCTTCCTCCCCCATTCCTTTCTTCCAGTCCACCAGGTTGTGGTAGAACTGATCTCTCCTTGTATTAAGACTGGGCAAGAGAACCCAGTATGAGGGATAGGTTCCCAAGAGCCAGCCAAAACATTAGGGACAGGCCCTGTTCCCATCGCTAGGAGTCCAACAAGTAGACCAAGCTACACAACTATCATACATATATAGAAGACCTATGTCAGTCCCATACAGGCTCCCTGGTTGTCAGTTCAAAATCTGTGAGCTCCTTCAGAGCCCACATTAGTTGTTTCTGTGGGGTTTCTTGTGATGTCCCTGACCCCTCTGGTTCATATAATCCTTCCTCCTAGTGCT
The DNA here is from genome assembly GCA_033318265.1 of Phyllotis vaccarum. Taxonomy (NCBI): domain Eukaryota; kingdom Metazoa; phylum Chordata; class Mammalia; order Rodentia; family Cricetidae; genus Phyllotis; species Phyllotis vaccarum. Next base: position 45,322,567 of record JARWLC010000005.1, on the reverse strand, counting down.
TGTTTGTGGATCTCTGCATCTGTTTCCATCACTTACTGGATGAAGGCTCTCTGAAGACAATTAGGGTATCATAATATCATTAGGTATCATTACCATGACATCTTGCCTGCTTTCCTTCCTCCCTTCCTTCCTCCCTCCCTCCCTCCCTCCCTCCCTCCCTCCCTCCCTCCCTCCCTTCCTTCCTTCCTTCCTTCCTTCCTTTCTCTCTCTTCTTCCTTTCTTCCTTCTCCCCCCTCTCAATCCTTTTGGTTCTATCATAGGTCTCTGTGCCATCCAGGTGCTTGATCCCGGCCCACTAGGCCAAGTCAGGGATGGGCTCACTGACACATGGCATGGTCTCAGGCTGGACCAGTCATTGGATCGCCACTCTCACAATCTTTGGGCCACTTTTATCCCAGCACAACCCATAGGCAGGACAGACTGCAGGTCAAAGATTGTGTGGCAGGGTTGATGTCCCAACCCCTCCACTGGCAGTCTTGCCTGGTCACAGGAGATGGCCAGTTCAGGCTATGTATCCACTATTGCTAGGAGTCTTAGCTGAGGTCATCCTTACAGATTCCTGGAAGATTCGTTGTACCAGGTTTCTAACTGACCCTGAAATACCTCCCCACTTTACAGTCAACTCTTTTAGTTCTCTCCTCCTCTGCCCACGCCCAATCTGATCCCTTATGTTCCCATCGCCACCTGCTCCCAGTCTACCTATAAGGTTTCTCCTAGTTATCCTTCCCAGGAAGATCCATGAGTTCTCCTTGTTGCCTAGCCCCTCTAGATCCATCGATTGTAGCTTGGCTATCCTTTACAGCTAATATCCACTTATAAATTAGTACATATCATATTTGTCTTTCTGGGTCTAGGTTCTTACTCAGGATGATTTTTTTTTCCAGTTCTACCCATTTGCCTTCAAATTTCATGATATTATTTTTAACAGCTGAGTAATATTCCATTGTGTAAATGTACCACATTTTCCTTGCCCATTTGTTAGTTGAGATACATCTAGGTTGTTTCCAGGTTCTAGTTATTATGAAAAACACTGCATTGATCGTAGTTGAGAAGTGTCCTTGTGGCATGATTGAGCATCCTTTGGGTATATGCTCAAGATGGGTATACCTAGTTCTTGAGGTATACTGATTCACTTTTTCTGAGAATCCACCATAGTGTTTCCAAAGTGGCTGGTACAGTCATTTTTAAGAGTCTTTCTTAAGGGAAGTCTTTGAGGACACTTCCATCCCTTATATTTTTTACTTTGCCAAACTTTAAATCATATTTATTTTAATTTGTGGGTCACAAACTTTCTTCTCAGAGACATCCCTTTCCCAACCTTTTATTACATTATTTCTTCTAGTCAAATATAATCTACCTGTGCAGTCTCTTTTAATATGAGGTTTCTGGCCTGGCTCAGCACTGCAGTCTGGACCAATCTGTAGCTGCTTCCGCCCCGCCCCTTATGACTCAGACACTCATTTAATTATATTCTGCTTGGCCTATGGCTCAGACATATTTCTAGCTAGCTCCTGCATTTTAATTTAACTAATTTCCATTAATCTGTCTTGCCATGTTGCCTGTGGCTCACCTGTGTTTTCTTTACATGTTGATTCTTGGGCAGCTGAATGGTGCCTCTCCTGACTCTGCCCTCCTTCCCCTATTTATGCTCTGATTTCCCCCTACTTCTAAGATGGCTGCTATAGGCCAAGACAGTTCTTTTATTAACAGATGATATTCACAGCATACCAAAAGACATCCCACATCAGTCTCTTAAATGATTAGTTTAATCCCTTTATATATCTTTGTTTCTTTTCATTCAAAACACAACTTTCTGGTTTCTGCCCCCAACAGCCATTCTTTGCCTAGACTTCAGGTTAAGTTCTCTCTTTGGTATTTTGAAGCTTAAGCAAGATTTAGAGTGCAATCCCTGTCTTCATTTACAGCTGGCATAGGCAAGGGAAAGTACCTTGACTTGAAATGTTTCACAGAGAAAAACACAGTCCAGTGATTTCCAACTTGTGGGCTGCAACACTCACAGTGGTTGCATACCAGATATCCTTCATATAATATTTACATTATGATTCATAACAGTAGCAAAATTACAGTTATGAAATAGCCATGAAATAATCTTATGGTTGGGGGTCACCACAGCATGCAGAATTGCACTAAGCAGAGTTAGGAAGGTTGAGAACCCCTGGCTGACTTCCTCTGAAAAACTGTAACAGGCACAGTACTCTTCCTAGATCCCAGCAGCTCTCCTATAATCCTCCCTGAACCATCGTTTTGGAATCCGGACTCGCTTTTGCCTCTGGTTGCTTACCTGAGGCTTTCTTAGGGAGCATTGTACTCTCAGAAGGATTTTACTGCAGCTTTGCATGTTTCTTCTTTACAGGTCTTGCTTCCCTCGCTGATTTCTCCTGGGAAGATCTCAAGAACAAATCACTTACTTAAGAATCTTCACCTCAGGGTTGACTGTGGGAAATCCCAAACTAAGTCACCTTGCAAAAATAATACCACACTGAAATCTCTATTTCTCAAAGCACTGTTCTGCTTCTGTTTCTCCCTCACCCCGGTTCAACTTCACTCACAGCAGAAAAAGAAAAAAGAGATAAAGAAACAAGAAAAACACTTAGAACCCTGGAAATCTAATCACTGTCTCCTGTAATTTGTTGAGATTTTTAATATGATTTATTTATTTTAAGTAAAAGGCAAGCTGATAGGCCTTAGCATTATTGTGTATAACTAGTACATCCATAAAAGTACACTATTAGCTTTTGAAATAATAAATCACTATCCTTTTTGATATTAATGTTCTAAGGAAGTACTATGCTGTTACAAACAAATTAAATAGATAAATCCTGTTTCTGAAACTCAGATAAAAGTTCACTGTAGTTTTTAGCTGTGGCAAGGTCACATGACTATAGACAGATTTATTAGAAAATTTATACATCCGGGTTCCCTCCAACCACTCCCCTTCAGTCTTTTCTACTACTTTAAATTAGCAGTTGTCTCTCCCAGTACTTCATCATTCCACCCACAGCTCAACACCTGGCACAACTGTCTGGTACCTGTCACAACCATGAACTCAGAAATAAAGGGAAAGGTGGATCTATACGGGAGAACTTTGTAAAGAACAAAACCAGGGCAAAAAAACAAAATCGCAGTACTAGACGATTCATAGTGACTTTAAGAATCTTTGTTACCAACAATGCCAGAATACATGGCTGTTTTTGCTATGTTAAAACTTAAACAATTTTTAGAATTGTAGGAATGATTTATTTTTTTACTATTATAGTGTCAATATAACCTTTCCCCTCCTAAATCACAAAACACTCAAAATACTTGCATTGCTAGCTCTCAAAACCTATGGCATATATACATATATATAAATTATAATATACACCATATATAATATATATTAATAACATAATATTTTGTATTTTATTGGTAATACATAATATATTACACATTATATTTTATGTCTTATGGATAATAGATAACATATTACATATAACATATAATTTTAAACTATTTAAAACATTACTAGCACTGATAAAACTCAAAACATATATATGTAGTTTAAGATTATATATTATTTATTATACATTATATTATATAGCATACATTATAATTTTAAACCTTTAGCTTCACTAATGTTAGTTTTCAAAACTTATGGCATATATGCATAAGTAAGTTAAAATTAGATAATATATAATTTATATATAATAACATTTACATAATTGCAAACTGTTAACAATGTTACATGAGTGGGGAACAGACATATGAATATATCTTGAATACCAGCATTAATTATGTCACCTAAAATGGAAGGGTGACTATGGTGAAGCTATGGTAAGACTCCACACAGTTTTCTCATTACTTTCTTGTGTTATACCTTCTATATATTAGGAAATTGTAAAAAGTAGATAATGGTAACACATAACACACACACACACACACACACACACACACACACACACACACACACACACACAGGTGGGGGGAACACATAGTTTAATGGAAAACATCCCGTAACAGAAGTTTTAGCCAAGCCTTTTTCTTTTGAAACATAGAGTAAGGAGCAATTAATTAATCACAACAAAGGAGAGGTGATTATAATGAGAGGTGATTTTTAAAGCTTGCTTCAAGGAAAGTATTTGTTCTCATGGATATTTTCACTCACTAAAATCTGAAAGTTTCAGTTTCTTCTCCTCTGCTTCTAAAGTAGCTGCAGATAGCAGGCACATAGTCAGAGTTTTAATGTTTACTGAAAGAGTGAATGAGCAAGGTGACCAGCGAATCATTCAGCTCATCTTGTTACCAAAATCTCCCAGCATTCCTTTCTGGTCTCTCCTCACTCAAATCTCACTGTTGATACTGGAACAATTTTTGAATAAAGATTTACATGCAATGCTTCTTCTAAAAAAAAAGCAAATATACTAATATGGGCTCAAAATCCATTTTATAAGCAATAGTAAAGATTTAAAAATCTGTCAGCAGCCTGCCTTTCCATTCGCATTTTATCCTGCCCCACCCAGCAAATAAACCCTATTATTCAGTCAAACAAAATCCTAACTCTTGCATAAGCACGTTTTCACATATTATTCTCTGCCTGCAATCTTTTCTAGACCCGGGAATCAACACCAACTCAACTTTAGGATTACATTCAATGACTACATGCACTATAAAGCTGAATTATCATTTAGCAAAAGTCAACTTTTCTACAATACCACAGTTTAGAATTACTTAGAAATCTATATCGTGATTTCTGGGATAAAAATAACTGGATTATAGCTTAGATAATTGATGTAACACTTCTTATTTGGAGTGAGTTAAAATAATTTAAACCCTAAAATACTGAGCTTCATTAAAGATATTCTAAAAATTGCAGTGTAATGCTAAATAAAAGGTAACATTCAAGTCTGTAGCTATATAGCTCAATAAAGTACATTGGCCTAATACAAACGAGGCTCAGAAACACACACACACACAGACACACACACACACACACACACACACACACACCACACACCACACCACAACACAAAACTCTAAAAGAATGTGGAAACTAGCTTCATCTACTTCCAAAGTCTATTTTTATATTTTTGGACCAAATGATATAATTGTGTGAGCATTTACCAGTATAAAATGCCTTCTATGAATGCCTCTTAGGAAAATGGAATGACACCCTCAGGTAGATCAGGTGTGCTCAGCAAATCACAGGGCCTTGTATTTCTTCTTTCTAAACACTTTGAAGCATGCTTTGGAGGGGATTTATGCAGAGAAAACTTAGGCACAGTATTTGGTCCCTTCAAAGAGGAAACTGTATAAACTCTGCAAAGACCACAAAAGCAAACAGGACTTTAAGGGTGTGAAAAGAAAGTTATTAAAGTGGAAGGCAGAGGGTTTCTCGGAGTATAATAGTATCAGATGATTGCATCAAGTTTCACTGTATTTTACTCTTCCCATATAGTTAGGAATAATTATGGAATTTAACTGTAATCCTCATACAGTTTTTCCATATGACATAATTATTCTTTTTCCAATTACATCTGTAGAAAAATCATCTTCAGGAAATTAGCGTTCTGTGCTGATTGTTGTAGTGGGCAACTTAATAAAGCTCTATCTCAAAATAAAAAAGTAAAAGGAGTCCTGAGAATATGGGTCAATTGAGAAATCACTTTCCTGGCATGATCAAGGCCCTGGCTTCAGTCCCAAGTATGGCAAAAGGGGGGGGGAGGAAGGAAGGAAGGAAGGAAGGAAGGAAGGAAGGAAGGAAGGAAAGAAGGAAGGAAGGAAAGAGGAAGGAAGAAAGAGGGAAAGAAGGAAAGAAAGAAAAGAAAAGAAAATTTGCTTTATTTACTCTGACTAATTGGAAACATGCTTCATACTAGGCAAACTTGATTTTCTCACCTGAATTTCCAGTTTTCAGATAAAAAGATTATGTTCTAACAACATTCAAATATAATGAGCCAGCTTTTTAAAGCATGAGAATGAAATCAGAGATATTATATACTTGGCATTTTAATTGATGAGATTATTATTGCTGATGAGATTATTTATTGCTTCCAAAGCCTTGCCTTTACAAGTGAGGGCCTCTTCAGACTTGCTTCTGTGATCACCGGACATGACCCCCAAGCTCTCCGTATATGGCTTGCTTTAAGGAGTTGACAAGCTGTGTAAGACATACTGCCCACAGTCCTTGCCTCAAACCTGCCGTCGGTCATTTTACTATGGAGCGCCTGTTTATGCATTAAGAAATTGAATTTAGAGATCATGACCTCATCACAAGAGGGTGTTGATTAAAATGAATTGTCAGTATTCCCAAGATCTTACAGATGGCACACGTGCTTGGGTACTTTGGGATCAAAGCATATTTTTATAAACAGGAAAGGACATGGGCCTTGAATCTCTAAAACTTGTTTTATCAATGTGCTTTATGATTTCCCCAAACTGGAACTCTGAGCTGCCACTAGTCTTCACTCTATCCCCAAGACCTCTGGAAACCAGCCTTGAACTGGCACCTCCATGGGTCTGACTGTGTCAGGGACTTCTTTATAAATAGAATCATATAATGTTTGGTTTAATGATGATGGCCTATTTCATGTAGTGTGATGTTTTCAATGCTTTTATGTGCATTACAATTTCCTTCCTCTTTAAGACAGAATGTGATTTTTTAATATCATATTTTACTTATCTACTCATGTATCGATGGAACCTGGTCTGCTGCTGTGCTTTATAGCCATTGAATAGAACATTGCTATGAACATGAATGTGTAAATATCTCTTTAAGTTCCTGACTTCAAAATGGATATACATTCTTATAAGTCTGGATGTGTCCCCCCCCAAATTCATGTGTTGGAAACTCAGTCTCCAATATAACAGTGTAGAGACCTAATGAGAAACATTTAGATGACGACAATATTGTGCTTGTATAAGGATTAATTGCCATGTAAAAAGGACTGTCTGGAGTAGGCGAGGACAGAGTTATAGCTCTCTTGTGTCCTGCTTTGGGCCATGTGATGATGCAATCAGAAGGTCCTCGCCGTCCTGGGCCTTCATCTTACTCTTCCAGAATTCCAAGACTCTGAGAAAGACATCATTTTCTCAGTAGTTTATCTACTCTCGGATCTTCTATCACAGCAACACAAAGCTAGACTATTAGAAGCATGCCATAGGGTCATTCTATTCTAGAATGTTCCTGCAGGGTGTTTCCTGCAAAGAACTAAGATATGTTCCCCATTAGGCTGCACCATTTATACTCCTACCAGTAAAACAGTGATTTTAGTTTCTTCACATTTTCATAAACTCTTATTTTTCTGTGGCAGCCACCTTCATGAGTGTGAGGTGGTGCATCTCCTTGGAAACCACCTTCATGAGTGTGAGGTGGTGCATCTCCTTGGAAGCCACCTTCATGAGTGTGAGGTGGTGCATCTCCGTGGCAGCCCCGTTCATGAGTGTGAGGTGGTGCATCTCCATGGCAGCCACCTTCTTGAGTGTGAGGTGGTGCATCTCCATGGCAGCCACCTTCTTGAGTGTGAGGTGGTGCATCTCCTTACAGTTTTCACTTCCATTCCCTAAGTTGTGCTCTGCAGCTTAACAAGTGTTTATGGGTTATCTGCATTCGATAGACTCTGGGTTGCTTCTATGTTTTAGCTACTGAATCTAATGCTGCTGGGAACATAGATGTACAAATATGTATTAGAGCTCTTTCTGCCTTCAAAAGCAAAGTTTTGATATACATGGTTCGTCATATTCTTTTTTTGAAAAAAAAAGTCTGCTCTAGTTCTTTGCCTATTCAAAAAAAATTAGGATATTTTTATCATTGTTATTGAATTCTTATAGTTCTTACTATAAATACCAATTCCTACCAGAAAAGTGACTTTTTTTCAAATGCTTTCTCACATTCTGCACATGCCTTTCACTTTGCTCACTATATCCTTTGACATACACAATTTTACAGTTTTATAAGGTTCAATTTATTTTCTATTTTCTGTGCGTTGCTGCTATAATCAATAACTCTTTCCTAATGCTTTGGCACAAACCTCTTTGTCTGAGTTACTTTTCTGTTACTGGAATAAGACGCCATGACTGAGGTGACACAGAAGAGTTCTTTTTGGCTCAGGTTTGTGGAAGGTTAGTGTACATGATGGTGGTGCTGTGATCACAAGAGACGGGCAGATGGGGCAGCAGCAGAGAGCTCAGATCTTAAACTATAACAGGAGACAGAGAGGACAAGCCCAAGATAGTGCACACCTATTGAAACCTCAAAGCTGGCTCCTCAATGGCACACTTCCTCCAGCAAGGCCACACCTCCTCATCCTCTCCAAACAGCCACCAACTGGGGACTAAGTCTTCAAATGCCCGGGACACGTGGGGACTGTCTCATTCTAACCATTACAGACCTTAGTTGTTTATTTCTTATAGTTAAACCTTTTATTGATTTGGGATTATTTTTGTATGAAGCCTAAACTAGGATACAGCTTCAACTTAACTCTGTGCATCTGTTCAAGTATACGCAGCACCGTTTGTGAAAAAGCCACCATTTCTTTATTAAATGTTCTTGACTCCCTTGCCAAAGACCATCGACTGTCCTCATGAAGGCTTCTGTCAGAGCACTCTGGTACATTAGTCAATGTGGCAGTTTTGGTGCTACAATAATCTTTTTATTTGTGGCAGAAATAATTTTTTTAGATTATCATCAACTTTTTTGCTTTGTTTATGTTACTTAACTTTTTCCGTACAAAGTTTAATATATGCAGTTAACTCATATAATTATTTTACTTATTGTACCTGGATTATAAGGGAATGTGGTGATATCTTCTTCTTGCATAAAAGTAGCACCATGTCAATTCATCCAGTAATCATTGCTTTCAATTTTCTTATAAAATATTCAGAGAAAAATGGAAAGTGACATTTTTTAATTTTTAATTTTTTGTTTAATAAATCCAGGATGACAAACCATATTGAAAGGACTTCAGAAAGGATTGCTGCTAAGTTGGAAAATGATCTTTGTCTCTGGTAGTGATGATGATGGTGCCAGGTATTGTTTTGGAATGAATAGTCTGTATAGGGCACTGCACATGCTCTCTGCATCTGCATATACACATCTATACACAAGGAAGGAAGAAACTTGGGAATCACAGTTAGCAGAGTTCTAATACATGCTTTACTAGATTTAATTCCAAGCTCAGTCACTTAATGATCATGCGACTTTGAGCAAGTCTTTTAACATTCAAGTTTCAGGCTCTAAGTCTGAAAAACATAAGTTCAGCCAAAGCTCCATAGCAAGACCCTACCTCAAAACTATAAATTTAGAACATAGAAGTAAAATACAATTTACTTCATAGAGTTACTATACTATTCAATATGATAATGTTTATAAAAACTTGTACTGAAACATTAATGCTCATCGCTAATGTTGCCCACTGTCAGTACACAATTTGTAAGTGAAATTTCAAAAGTGATAAGAAATCAAATGAAGTCATATAACTAGGATGTGTCAGAATTGGAATTAAAATCTTAAACTACAACTCATTTTTTTTTCTCCCCATATTCCTGTCTTCCCATTTTCTTAGTAAAGAAGAATTCTTACCTGCTGCTGGTTTTAGAAATACCTAGAGAAAAGCCCTTTCATATCTGGAATCAGTGGTGCTTAAACAAGGACTTTTGTGATCAAAACATTATGTATGATCTCCCTAGAATCATTTGGTATGTTTTTAGAGCTAAAAAGTCAGAGAAGGCAAAACCTAAGAAGGTCTTGTGGCTGGTTGTAGTGGGATTATGCTGTTACATTGTAAATAATTGTCCTGCTTACTGGTTTAATAAAAATGCTGATTGACTGAAGGCAGACAGGAAGTGTGTGTGGGGCTGTCAGACAAAGAAAACTCTGGGAACAGGAAGAACAGAGCAGAGATGTCACAGAGAGGCCAGAGAAGCCAGTAGATGCAGAGGACAACTATGCTGCTCTGAGAAAAGGTACCAAGCCGCATGGCTGAACAGGATAAGAATTATGGGCTAATTTAAGAGTAAGGAGTTAGCAAGTTATATGCCTGGTCCCTAGGTCTATCAACATAAAATAAATATGAACTTCTGCGTGTTCCTTTGGGACTGCTAGTTCAGATCTTGGGACTAGCTTGGGCCAGAAACTTCATACAACCACTGGTAATGGGGTAGAAGCACTGTGTGTGGCTAAGTATATTTCAGCAGCACCAGGGATGGGACAGGTGGATGAAGAGTAGTCAAGACAAGGTGGGTGTTTAAGACCCAACAGGAACTTGGGAAGCCCTGGCAGAGTGGAAGGGGTCAGGGTGGAGAGTAGGGAACACTGATTCTTCTAGACTCACATTTCCATAAAGGGAAGAAAATGTTCATACTTCTCCCTGGAGTGGAAATTATGAGAGGAATACAAGCATTTTATTTTAGATCTTTCTCTATCTCAAGTAGAAGAGTGATTTATTTCTGTGGATTTGTAAGAAGGCACTGAGTGCATTCTGGGCTGCTGCTGAAGGGGAAAAATTCAAGATAACAAGGCTTTTGACCAAATAGCTAATGTTCCTCAATCAACTTCATCAGTAACAGAGTTCACATCCTGATTTTTATTGTTCGTTTTAAAAAATGAGATTGAAACCCAAAGGCCAGAGACTAAAACAATAACGTATAGAGTAGCAAGAAGAAAAAGGACTTTCTAGAGCTTGGGAGATCTGAACGCAGAGATATTATTTAAATAGTTATTCAGAGGAGAGCTATGGGAGTTTGTTCTCTTTATACCACGTGAGTTCTAGGAACCCAACTCAGGTTACCAGTCTTGGCGGCAAGAACCTTTACCCTCTGAACATCGCCCTGCTGCTAGTTTGCCAATTTATAACCATATTCAATGTCTCAGATTCCAAGTGGAGTACAAACACATAAGTTTACTGAACACCTAAGCTATTGCAGACATATTCAAGATCACTACACAAATACATAGCCTGATTTGATTAATTACTCCAAGTGGTATGGTTCTGAGTCATTTATTCAGCAACTGTCCACCCAATAAGTACATATCCCTACAACATAATGTAATATAGTGTTGGTTCTTTCTCTGTTTATCTCACACCGTGGAGTGTTAGCAAGACTTGAAACAGTATAGCAAACACAGAATAGGTGAATATAATGAAGTTCCCAGTGTAACCTGGATTTTTTGAAAAATTAACATGAACTATGGTTGAAGTGACAATATTTGCATGAAAAAGAAAATGCAAGATTATTTCAAACCAGAGTTGCTAGAATAGCCAGCCATAGCGTACAATGTTGGATGGGGATCTGCTATGGGGAAGAAGGAAGAGAGAGTCTTTGAATTCAAGACTTACCAAGATGTGAAGGAGTCAAGAGGACATTACCTCTGAGGGTCCGCATGGCTGCTTCACCGGCTAATTCTAGCTCCTGTAGGTTGTTCAGATGTGACATCAGCTATAGTATCTTCTTTATACAGTGGTCTATGACTATTAATACCTGTCACACTGCTCTCCAAACATGAAATCTTAAAAGGTTGCTATATTCTGTATCATTAAGCTTATTCCTATTCACAAGGCAGCCCTCAGATGAGCAACTTATTGCTTCAAGTGAAAGGAAACTTACTAACTTTGGAGCATGAAGTGAGGCCTGTAACAGACCCAAACTTCTTCTTTTTAAAGTTTATTGCTTTTAAGATTTTTTTAAAGTTAATTTTACATCCCAACCACAGATCCCTTCTTATCCTTCCTCCTGCTTCCCTATGCAAGATTTCCCCTCCCTTCCTCACCTCTCTCATGAGGAGTGAGCAAAGCCTGGTACATTCAGTTGAGGCGCCCCCCCCCCCCCCCATCAAGGCTGCGCAAGGTAATCAATAGGTAATGGGCTCCCAAAAAGCCAGTTCATGTGCCAGGGATAGATCCCGATCCCACTCCCTTATACAGACAAAGCTATACAGCTGTCTGTGTAGAGAGCCTAGTCCGGTCCCATGCAGGCTCCACACCTCTGTCTACAGTTCATGAGTTCCCACTATCTTGGTTCGGTTGTCTCTGAAGATTTCCCATCATGAGCTTGACCCCCTTACCTTGCTCATATAATCCCTCTTGCCTCTCTTCAACTGCACTCCCAGAGCTCAGCCTGATGCTTGGCTGTGGATCTCTGCATCTGCTTCCATCTGTTGCTGGATGAAGGCTCTATGAAGACAGTTAGGGTATTCACCAATGAGATTACTAGGGTAGGTCAGCTCAGCCATTCTCCCCACTATTGCTAGTTTAAGGTGGGGATCAGAGTTTTAAGACATACAAAATAAGAATTATGAAATAATATCATTAAAAATGTGAAGCTTTAAATAGCAAATGGCAGCTAATAGATGAACTTACCTCTAGAATATGAAACAGCCCGGGGAATTTTGGTTTTGAAAATGATTGAACAATCCTGATAGAATACATCCTCAAGCCCCGCCCCCACAAATCTCCAGAATGTCATACATAATGACAGATAACACAGAATCACAAAGCCTCTGGCAGCTGCTAAATTCTAAAAGACCCCAGGAGGTCACCCACAGACTGTCTAGACGGGCTAGTTTGGCTCCACTGCTGAACTCCTGACTTACTGCATGGCCCCCTACTGTTCCAATCGCTTTGGCAGATTCACTGATATAGTTAGCAAATGTATCTACAGAGAAGCCACATTTCATGTGCTACGAGAATTCAGAGTGAAGAGACACATGATTCTTGCAGTTTGGGAAACTCATTAGAGATCACAGATGTAAAAAGAAACCAAGGGGCTAACGATTTAATTATAAATATGGAATATTCTCCTTTGCCCCTCTTACTGAATCTATGTGAAGTACAGAAGGAAAGTAAGCATACTGGTGTATAAATTATATTTATGATTAAGTTACATTTCCTTATTATAGCCAATAGCAAAATCCAATCAGAATAAGAAATGAAGAAGTATTAAGTTCTACCAGAGATCAAAGTGGACCTGGATAATATTTTGATATAAAATTCACACAGAGAAAGAAGGGAGGAGAGAGGAGAGAGTTCCCCAGAAAGGAAGCTCCTGGAACAGGGGGTGTTAGAGGCGGCCTTCACAAAATATCCACAGATCCAGGATGCTGGTGACTGACTAGCCTAGTGCAGAATGGCTTTGGATGATGTTTGTGATGAACGAGGAGGAAGGGATGAAGGCATCCAAGAGAGCATCTGTAAACTTTGATTTCCTATGTGGATTAAAGATTCTCTATTGCTTCCAGCTGATTTTGACTCTATGATTGTTGGGGTGTGAAGAGTGTGGGGGGGTTTACAAACACTATTCCCACTGCTGTCTTCTAAATTCCAACTCTGGACATCACCATGCTTCTCCTACCCCGGGCGGAGGATGGGGGTTGAAAAAAGAAAGACAAGGGCTCAGTCACGTAACTTCTGATGTTTATAGATCTGTCTGGAAGGGCAGGACAGTGTTGTCTCATCCTCTACTGTGCATTTTTAGATGAGTTAAGTACTATATGTAACAGGAGGAGGCTCTAACCTCCACCATGCCCTGGTGAGGTGACTTCCTAAGGACCACTTCTCATCTTCTTTGGCCCCTCCTCTGGCCTGGTGATGCTGCATATATTCCCTGCTCAGATCTTTTCACTTCAACAGACAGAACCTGGAGTGCCTCAAGTCTGGTTCCCCTCTGGTACACGTGTGGTACTGTGCAGTCTCAGATCAAGGACATTCACTGGACCACCTTGCTGTAGTTGTGCGGTATAATACGTCAGTTACCAGCATCCATCAAGAAGATGGAAAAATGATGTTTCTTTTTCCATTTCTTCTTCCTTTCTTTTACCAGTGTGTGTTTCTAAGGCTAGCCCGACCTCACTGTGTAGCAGAGGATGGACCATTAGCTCCTTATTCTCTAAACTTCATCTCCTGAGTTTAGGGATTTCAAGCATGCACAATCAATTTATATAGAGCCAGGGGTTGATCCCAATGCATCATGCACACAAACAAACAGTATTCCAACTGAGCTACATTCCCAGCCTTGAGAAAATGTTTTTGATCAGTTTGTAACCTTATTAGTTATGAGAGCCTATGAAGGAAATCTTTTAGGTTTTCATTCATGTGCTCAAAAATAAAATATTTTCTTTATTTCTTCCTGGGGACTGAACTCGGGGCCATACTTATGACTTATGTAAAGCTCTACCACGAAGCTACGCCCTGAGTCCTTTTGTATGTTTTTATTTGGGAGCAGGGTCTCACTGGGTTGTCTAACTTGGCCTGTACTCCTCCTGTGGCCAATGCAGTTCTTGGACTTGGGATCCTTCTACCTCAGCCTCCTGAACAGATGGGATTATGAGGTGACATCACTCAGCTCAGTTTAGAATTTCTTTGTAGGGTAGAGAGAAATAACATCCTATTCTCTCTCATCTTAAGCTTCATCATTTCTCTTCTTCTCCTGTACTCCATCCCCCTTGCTTTCCTATCAATTCATCAGTAGTCCGAAAGTCACGGTTAGTCACCAATTGTCACAACTCTGGCTTCTGCTTGCGCCGTACTTTCTTGACATCATCTGATCCTTCTTATGGCAGCAGGGAATCATCATGCTTTGACAACTTTCTGTTCTTTTGATCTTCTAGAGAAGCTCTTTGTTCTTCTGGGGGGGTGGCTTTTACCTGGGCATTTATCCAATATTAATAACAGTTCTAAAGGAACAAGATTCCACACCTAAAGCGTGTGATGCTACTGTGTCACTGCATTCTCTGTGTCTATGTCATTTTATCTCTCAAGAGCTATCAAGTGCTACTGGCCAACTCTGACATGCTTAATTAACGGAGGATAAAAGAACAAAGAAAATGAACCTGCAAAAATGAGTTTCTGGTATTAAAAAGAAGGCATCAAGGTTGCGGGTCTCTCGAGAATCACAATCTGTGTCTTCTGTCTCTTTACTTTTTCTGACTTATAAAATCTTTTTAAATTTTCGGTGACAGTGATGTATCTCTGATTCCTTAGGATGACAATAAAATCCAAACCTAGCAAATTCTGATAAAATGAGGGGGGGGGGAGAGAGGAGAAGAGAAGAAATGATTGTCCTCAGGTTGGGGGCGGGGGAAGGTGAGCAGTGGTGGGTGTGGGAAAAAAAACTTTTTAAATTAAAAAAAAACATAAAAAGAAATGGTTGTCCTTGGTGCATATACAAATATATGTTAGGAGGACGAAATGATTTCATATCTGTATCAGATTACGAGTTGATGTGCCTTTCCAAGGCATTCTTTTCCGATTGTTTACAGAGTTCCCTATACACTTATCGAGGCCTATTCAGTGAAAATGGCAAACAAAAGCGCTCATTCTTTAAATGGCTCAAACACATACTTTACAAATTATGTATTTCATACGAGCTAATTTTTCCTGATAAACTAGATGTTAGACATGTAGATTTTATGTTATTATCATTTCCATTGATTACCAACTGAAATAGTAGGGTTCTAATAGTGTGAAATGTAATTAAACAAATTTCAATTATATGGGAAGGTACGCTTTCTTAATGTGAGCAATTTTATCTCAATGATGTCCATTATACACGCGTTTATTAGCCATTCACATATACCCCAGACACTTTGTGTACTAGGCCAGACTGAGTGGTAGACTGAGAGCTACCCCATGCTATTGTACTCAGTGGTAATTCATATTAAAATCCTGGAAACAGTACAAAGTGGGCGGTAACCCAGTTTGGCATGATCACTAATCTCATCTTTGGTTGGGCAGTGCATCTGAGTGGAGGTTGCAGGTTCTACATTCTGTCCAAGTCACATCCTCCTACAAAAAACCAAAAAATATCACATCTCTCAACTTTGATTTTACCAGTAGATGCTGGCGGAAATGCTCAGGAAGACAGGGCATGTGGGCAGAAAGCCTCAGGATTGTTTTACCAGAATCTTCTGTCTCACATCAGTTTATAATTTATACATTAACTAACTAAGCAGATTCTTTTAGTTGTTTTGGGAATCCCAACCCTTGAAATTTTAAAGTAGTCGAGGATTCTAGCTATTTCCATAAGGTGTCAGAAGTAGGTCAGAGTATGAGTATCGTACATTCTGTTTATGTAATTTATTTTATTTTGTTTGAGGGACTCTGTGTCCCCTTTTGCTTGACTTTTGTAAGTCACTGAACTTTCAATATTTAATATTTAACCCTTCAGCTGGGGTTGTGGATCAAATGTGAGGAAAAAGGTCAAGAGTATCTTCTTACGTGAGCACCCTGTAAATCAGAAAGCAGTGTTCTCCATTTTCACTGACATCAGGATTACCCGGGAAAATGTTTAAATCCATAGTAATGTTCCAAGCCAAATGACTCAAACTTGCCTAGGGAACCTGAGCACGATTTTACAAAGTTGTGTTTCTCATATACAGCTAGAGCTGAGGTCCACTGGAACAAATGCACCAGCCACGGTGTAGAAGACATAGGTATGGCTTTGAGACACCCTCTCTGAAGAATGGAATGAAACATATTCAGAGAATGGGATTTGCTGACAGGTATACACAAGGGGGAAAGCCTGGTGAACTATTGCGGGAGGAGAAGAGAGACTCACTCTGGGGAGGAGCTAAGTCTGCCACCTGTGATATTCCCCATGCCCCCTCTGTGACTCTACAATAACAAATCTTCAGAAGACAGAAAAGCCCTGCATTTTCTAACATTATGTTGGGCTGTTTATAGGACTTCAGTTGTGCATTAACATTGACTACAATAGCATGGGGTAGCTCTCAGCTCGTCACTCCTACTTGCCTAGTACATAAAGTGTCTGCAGTATAATGAATGACTAATAAATCCTTGTGAGCATCCTAACAAATTGCTCTTCATATCTTATGTCCGAGAAGAGATATGAGGGATAAAACACATCAAATGAGCTGATATTTACTGTTTCTCTCCTCTGTGTGAGTTACTGGAAGATACAAACAAATATAGACATAGTCCCCAACTCTAATGAGCGCCCATTGGGTTGAAAAGCATTCCTGGAAAGTGAATAATACTAATAGTACATACCTTTCCAATTTTTCTTTCCAAAATTACCATGTGTATGTGTGCACGCATGCACATACTCACCCATGAAGGCCAGATGACAATCTCAGGGGATGTTATTTATGTGAATTATTTTTGAGGCAGTATTTCTTCAGCCTGATCCCCTACCTCTTCAGTACAGGGACTGCAAATTCCCACACAATTTAAGAGCTGCTTCAAAGTGGTCTATAACCAATTATACACTAGCTCATATCATATATGCTATAATTTGGGGAAAAGTTAATATGGATAAGCTTTACAGTGTGCTTCCATCAGAACAAAGTTTCATGGATTAACTAGCTATATATAAAGGTGCCCTTGGTCCTAGAGATGAACGAACATCTTTTGCTACTAGAAGGAGAAGTCAGAAACACATGTTTTGCTGATGCTTCCACTGCCTTCAATATGTGTACTCCCATCTCCTAGGATAGCAGAAGTGGACGACTCCAAGGAGTCAATAACCAAACCTCTATCCAAACTGCCTTACTGAGTAGGCTTTCCCCCAAAGCACTCTGGAGGCTCTCTGCAACAAAGGAGCGTTTATAAGCTTAAGACACTTTTTATCCGAAGTAGTAAGTTTGGAAACAAAATATTCAATACAGAGTAACTTGTCTACTGGTATATTGCAGTGCATGACAATGTAATGCTTTACATTTCCAGACTCTACAGACATCCCCTGGGGTTCTGGAGTTAATTAAAAACTGGCATTTTGGAAGGGATTAGTTGCCACAAATCCCATCAAGATTGGGGAGTAAAAGAAGTGGGGGAGTCTCCCAAAAGCTACATCTTGCCAGAGGAAGGAAGGCCCCAGGTGGGGAGCCAGCCAGAATGTTTCACTGCTTCCTAGTCCAAGGACCGTCTGTCTCTGTGGGCTCATCCTGAAGCTTCCCTAGAGCTGCAGTTGACCATGACTAGGAGACACAGTGTGGCCTGGTAAGCTACCCACTGGATTAGACTCACTGATGTAGTGCCTGGGAATGCTTAACTGTTCAGAGGGCAGAGATGAAGCTGGTGTGTAACCATGGGCTTCTCTAGAACAATCTCCAAAGAAAAGTTCCAAAACAGATCACTGTAGGCTTGCACACTGGTGTCACACCCCCACCCCCCCAATCGAAGAAGAGCCTGGAAAATGCAAAATGCTTGCATTTCAATAAACTCCCAAGGACCACAGTTTGAGGTGCACTGTACTTGGTTGGCTGTTGAGTGGGTCCCCTTCAGCACTGTTAGATGAGGTAGACAGAATCAGGTGGTCCAGCACATTGAATTCTCCCAGGGAGAGAGTTGGCGAAGATACATCCAGCTCTGCTATGGTGAAGATATGGTGTTAATACATCTATCTCTTAAGGATCGTGTGTTATATGCCTGGTTATATGCCTGGTGGCAATGTTGGAACTGTGTCAAAGCGTTTAACAGATGAGCAAAGTAACTGGGTCACTGGGGCACTGCCTCCAGAACGGATTGATACTGATCTTGCAAAATGGCTCAGTGGATCGCATTGAAAGCAACATAAAGAAAAGAGTAGACGGTCCTGCAACTGCTCTCTGATGCTCCCAGTGTGGTGACATCTCCTAGTCAAGGGGACATTAACAAGAGATTAAACTAAAGGACCTGGCTGATCCTGGGCCTTGGGCTTACAACACCTTGAACTCAATGGACATGCTCTCTCTCTCTCTCTTTCTCTCTCTGATTTTGTAAAGAAAAGACTAATTTTGCCCAGGAGTGAATCAAACTGAGGGTGGAGCGGAGAATCTTCAGATCTTCAGCTCGGCAGAGGAATGAATTATTCCACAAACTTGTGGATGTGTCTCTCGATTTTTACTTGGCAATGTCTCTATGCCGGAAAATGGAGTTTCCTTTTTGAACGTGTTTCTAAAATATCGTGTCAGGTCTCCTTAAGGGTCATCGTTTCATTTTTTTTTTTAGTCATTTACAAACATAGATACTCTATTATTTTTAAGTAGCTTGAAATCTTCACGGACGGTAACAAGTGTGTTTTCCCATATATAGATTACACATGCGCACTACCATTATGGTTGTCTGCAAAAAGTAAAAGTCCAGAAGATGGCGCTGTTTGCTTCTTTTTACAAATTTATAGCGCGGCTTGCTTGTCCCTAAACTATTTGTTTTCAAAATCGTATAAATTCAGGCAGTCATTCTGTTTAAAAATCATTATTTACAAGGACCCCAATCGTTACATATTTTCTGGGTCCAAACTGGGTGACTCTGTCACGGTTTATTAACTAGAAAAGTACTTGAAAGTTGTTAATCTTGGCTAAGAAGAGAAAGCATTTATCTTGATCCCTCCTTTTTTTTTTTTTTTTTTTTTTACACTGTCTCCGGAACAGCTGTTTTCTCCTCCCCCAGCGACTCACTCCCACACTGCAGATGCCAGCTGATCAAGATAGAAGCCAAGCATCAATTTCAGGTCAGAAATGTACTTAGGCTTAAATATAATAGTTTGTATTGGGATCACACCTAGCTGTTCTCGAACATTATCTTTTAAACATTAGAACACATTTCTGAACAGACAAATACCTGACAGTATCACATCACATGAAAAACAACGGATGCAATAGTTATAGGTAGGGCCTTGAAATCATAAGGGAACAGGAATGGAATCTGAGTCTCAGTTCTAATCAGGTAGCCTAGGGTTGTGTGAATAATTGTTATAGTACCCGCTCCACACAGTTGACATGAAAAATGTAATAAATTAATATGGCCTATCTATCTATCTATCTATCTATCTATCTATCTATCTATCTATCTATCTATCTATCTATATATCTATATCTCTATCTATCTATCTATCTAAAACATATGGTAGATACACAACATATATGTCATATAAAACACACACATAAGTAACATACAACATTCAGTAAATGCACTTGCTGTTCACTTTGTCATGAGTTTAATTTCCATTTGTCAGGCTTGTCTTACACAAACATCCTTCCACAATGTCATAAAAGAAAAACCCATCACTACCATTAGCAATATTATGTCCAACCCTCCTCCAAGCTAAGTGATGCTAATTCACTGTGTTTGCTCATCATTAGCATCAAACCTGTATTTTTAAGCTTTTCTGGGCTTTAGAAACACATGGAGGCAATTCACTAAGCATCATTTGCTGCTGAAGGTTAAGGCAGCTGTAGCCTGTAATCTCCCACTCAGCTGCCAATACTAATTTAATACAGAGAGATGAACACATGGCTAAAATGTTGAACACAGTGTCTGTTTTCCCACCAAGGTTTAAGATTATGAAAATTATATATTGTCTCCAAAAGCTTGTATTTCTAGTTAGTAATAGTTTCCCAACATTACATACTAGGCACATCAAACTGCCAACATAGTCTACTATGAATTAAAGTTTTTTATCTAGCAGTGTTCAGCTTGATTAAAATTCAGAAGTCAAGCAGAAAGATTAATACAATGAGCTGGGATATCCAGAAGCAAGAAAAATAAATATCAAGTAGAGAAAAGAAAATCACCCTAAGAACAACTTGAATTTTCTATATTTGTCCATGTGTATTTGCTTCACTTGGCTGTCAATTTTAATTGGTCTGCAACCTGCTGTGGTTCTAATATATTCAGAATTTCAATTGTTATCTTTTCCATTTATTATACCAGTACCGAATGCAGTCTATTCCTATCGAAGAATAGAAGTTTCTCTTATTTTAGGAATAAATAGCTTATTAAATCAACTGCTAGTTTTTATGTCCAGTGACACCATTCTTTGGAGGTACAAAAAGTGGGAACCTGTCTCCTTTACAAATTCTATTTCCTTTCTAAGAGCAACACTAATTTATAAAGGTTAGCCCACTGCTAATTAAAATGTTGTAAAGGTTAAAACTAAGACAGGTATATTCCCAAAGGTTGGGAGCTTGCACTGACACTCATCTCTTCCCAATGCATTTGCTTTTGGGGTGCCAAGACTAGTTTTTAAAAAGAAAGATGCTGAAGACGGATGTGGGGGTGACAGTAGATCTCTTGGTTCATCTTTCCAATATGTCCCCATTGAGTAAAGCCCTCACGCTTTTCACTATGAGAGACAGAAGGAAGGAGGGAGGGAGGGAGGGAGAGAGCAAGCAAGAGAGGAGGGGAGGGAGGGAGGGAGAGAGCAAGCAAGAGAGGAGGGGAGGGAGGGAGGGAGAGATTCTCTCCTCCCCACTCCAGCCCTGCAGCACATGCAAGTATGTATCTGTAAAATGTTGAATCCAGAATTTGAGCGGTCACTCATTGTGCTAAAAAGAGCATGGCCTTCAATGAAAGAAATATCTGGGTTCTAAGCAGATTTTAATATTTATTACTTTTCTTACCTTAGCAACTTATTGCACCTTTCCAAGTCAGAGCTTTGCCATCAATAAAAATGAGATTAATAACACAAGCCCTACAGGAAGTGATTGGTGCATGTTATCATAATCACTAAATATTGGAAGATGTTCAATACTTGATTAAAAATTAACACAAAGCAAAAGTGAGCCTTTAAACCTAGTACATGCAAAGTCTGCATTTTAACAAGCAGCTAGTTGGTAACAGTTATTTTTTTAAAAAAAGATTTCTTGAGGTAAAATCAAAACAGAATCATTTGACAAGACATGTATCTTTGCACAGTTTAACAAAGACATTGGGTTGAAAATATTAAGTACAGTGAATTATATCAGTAGACTTAACACCAAGAGCCAGACATTGTGACATGTGACAGCACATTGTTTGGAAACCAGTCCTTTGTTCAACCCTATTAATAAAATTGAGCTCAACACCATGGGTAAGGCCTAACAAGTATTTTAATAAAATTATCTATTTATGAGTTCAGATTTATTTGTGCTAGTATAAATATATGTTGCATATATTCCATGTGTGTGTATTTGCTACATGTATGTATATATCAATTGTCCCCCTTGCTGTTTCCTATTTACAAAGTTTGACTAAAATATAGCTAATCAGTACACGAAGATTAACTGAGAAGAAAAAATAAATGTAAAGCATTCAACGTCAGAGAGTGAGGAGTTGAAGTTCCAGGCCATTTTTACCACATATTCATTAGATATGATATACTGTGGGAAGCTTCTGGAATCCTTATATGACTTATCAAAGGACCATGAACTCCCACATATTGATACTGGCAACTAGCAAATTCAGGACTGTGGATTTTATAGTTTCAGAAAACACTAATAGAGCATCTCCTACAGCCTTTAATAAGATTTTTTTCCCTTGAGAGAAATAATTTGATAAATGATTTGTTAGTTTTTCTGGGAAGTGAAAAGCTGAATACAACACTTGAGTGTTGTTGAACAAAGGCAATGCATGCTTGTGGGATGGGCTTTGTGAGTGGCAAAAGGTAAGTTAGTTGCTTCTGAAATAATGACGGCAAGTTCAATTTCCTCAACAAACCATTTTGAACAAAAACATTTAGCTAAGATGCTAACAAAATGCAGCTCAAAAGAGACAGTATGTACGGAGAGGATGTTAATGTCATCTCCCATATGACTGTACAAAGAAAATATACACACAGTTATTTAATGTTAGCAGAATCAAGGACTGTAGGGCACTCCTAACAAGAAATATGAAAACATTGTCCATATTTAGCATAGCTGACAAGGCCCAACAGTTTACCTGTCAAAGTGGCAGCTGAGAAACGCAGGGGTGGTCTCTTCCGCTTCTCTTCACCACTTTCAACTACCCTGAAGTCTCTCATTGCAAAGTCCAATGTGTCTGCCCAACACCCTTTGAAGTTCACTGCCATACAAAGCTGTCCCTCAATGCTTTTGTGCCTCTAGCAGAAGCAGTAGACATGAACAGAAGACTCATTGCAAATTGTGTGTGTTCTGGGATTGGTATCTGGGCTTTTATGGATGGCAGAGATTTCAACAGTAAATACTTGACACATTTTCTTAATGATATGAAAGGTTAACTTATAACTCAGCAGCCCTTGCATTTATCACATGCATTTTGCAAATTAAAGTTAAATCTGTGAGGACAGTGGCCATATACCTAAGATCAAATGGCTCTTTCACGGGGGAGCCCAAGGCCATTAAAGAACAAAGATATATACATTTTGATTCATACAGGTAGCAAAATTACAGTTATGAAATAGCAACTAAAGTAATTTTATGGTTGGGGGGATCACCACACCACGAGAAACTGTATAAAAGGGTCTCAGTATTAAGAAGGGTGAGTACCACTGCCCTACGCTATCAGCCATGGGCACCAATATTGGGAGAAGACAGGCCTAGGAAGCAGTACTGAAGAGTGACATTGGAAGTATCACTAAGTGCACCAGAAAATTAACAATATGCAGGGTTTCCGGGGGTTGAGCAGCAGCCTGGGTGACATGGACGCTAAAGCATGGTTTCAAAGACTGCTTCTTGGGTCTTACTGTCTTCATCGTCCTCACATTGATTAATTGAGAAGCTATTTTCTAAGCACCTGCCACGGGCCAGGATCAAGATTAAATGCTATCATACAAAATCATCTAATGTAGGTGCATCTTGGCATATTCAAGATGTACAAGTACTGAAGTTTTGAACACACTGGTTAAGAGGAGCTAAGGGTTTTCTGTCCCTTCTAGCCTTGATGCCACTGCCACGGGCTCTTGGACAAGGTATTAACTCTTTCTCTCGGTTTTTGTTGTGGTCAAAGGAAGGTAACATCAAAACTACCCAGTCTAGTGCTTTTTTAAAATTTTTTAATCTTTTTATAGTGTCAATGTGATGTACAAATGAGATAGCTGATGTGGATATGCTTTGGAAATTATACATGTTCTTTTCTCCTTACAAGAGACAAAAATAATCATTTCCACCTAGTCACCTCTACGGATGCTGGTGCTTCTTGGCAGTTATCAAACAACAATGCATTCTCCCTGACTTACAAATAGAAGCAGACAGAGTTCCTGCCCTGTGATTTAAACTGGGAAAACATGCATGATAAAAAGCTGAGAAAACGCTCAAAAAAGACAAAAGCCAGCAATAATCGATGCATTTATAGAAGGCCTATGTGTTCTTTGAAGGCAATGCTATCTATGTGCACTGCCCACGGTCCCTTGTTGTGCATAAATAGTCATATGCACAATGAGAAGCCAGAAAAAGTTAAAAATAGAAAATGATTCAAAGGAAGTCAAACTGAGTGGAGAGAGTGAAACATGGTTCTGGTGAGTCCAAGTGATGCATAAAACATATCATTATTATCTTCTTATACATGCTAGTAGAGTCTGACACAGGGACAGGTGTGTGGTGTGATATGAACAGAAACTCACCTTGCACGTTGGCTCTTTCCCTCAGCAACCATATCAAGTAGTTCATCTTGTAATTGACTATGATCCTATTAGCTAGCTTTGAAAATATTAATATTCAATATTCTATTAACTAAGGCAATATTCCCAAATATGCCCATATCTATACAATGCCTTAGCTTTTATAAAATACTTTATAAAAGCAATTTAATTATCACACTAATTTTTTGAGATGGGCATCATCTCTATGTCTGGATTAAAAGTGTTAGGACAGGAGATGGGAAAATCATTCAAAGTAAGAATGTAAGGGAAGGGATCGTGCTGACCCGCAATTTGCATATTCTTCTTCTGTGGCCACATCAATGAATCACAGTCTAAAATAAAGCCCTAACAGGAAGGAAAGAAGTAAAAGTGCATTAAGCACATGGGCTGGATTTTGTAGTGTCCCCCTCAGGCCTTTCTTCCTAGTCTATGCCAATGTCGTCTACAAGGTAAGGCCATTGGCTCCCAGGCGATGTGGTGAAATGGCTTCCCCGTTCTACACTGCACATCTCTGAGTCTACATCGGTGGCTCATGACTCTATGCATGACGACATGCTTATTCCACAGTATTGCTGGGATGCCCAAAAAAAGTGCCTTGATGTGGCATTCCCTAAAAATTCCAAGTATTTAGGATTTATATGTAATCCCATGAAATGCAGTTTGAAAAGAAGGAAGGAATGGCTTTAGGGGAAAACTAAGACAAAACCATAATTGACATTTCAATTTCAAGAATTACACAGGATTCTTATAAATTTTAGAAATGACAGGTTAGTGGAATAAAACACAAACACATCCAAATAATTAGGCATAGCTGTCAACAAAACATCAGTAATTTCCTTCAAATTTCAGTTTTCTAGGCTCAAAACAGATTACTGCATGTCCCCTTTGCTGGGGTCCGGATAAAGGACAGTGCCAGCTACTGAGGAAAAGGGGGGAAAAATACCCTCTTGGGTGTAGGCTAGCATTCCCAGCTACATTTATTTTTGTCTTTCTTTACAGTAAGAACACAATTTCTAACAAATGGGAGATCTTGTACTACAATAAGAATGAAATCTTGTTTCTCCTATTCTGGATCAGTGTTGCTATTCTGAAACTCTAAAATGTAAATTGCTCCGCTAAGCAGCTGCTAAGGGCTAATTTCCATTTGTGTTTCATTTTCCCCCTTCTATAATTGTCATAGAATGAAACCGCTGAAACGCTCATGGATTAATACTACCGAAAGCTGCCCTATTGCATCACTGTCTGGAGTTTCTAGTCTGTGGCATCCGAGAGCTGTCTGATTAGAAGCGTTTCAGACTGATCATTGCACACCGTATACATACTTCTTACATAGATTGCTTTAAGTGGCGCTTCGCACACCGTGCTGTTGCTTTTGTTTTGGTCAACTTGATCCAGTCCTCTAGGAGGTAGGGCTTTAGGCAAGTCCGTGTGGGCATTTTCTTGATGAATGATTGATGTGGGAGGCCCCTGGCCACTGTGAGGGATGCCATCTGCAGGAAGGGTCTGGTGCTGTAAGAAAATAGGTTGAAGGGGCCAGAGGGAGCAAGTTGGTAAGCAGCGTTTCTTCGTGGTCTCTGCTAAAGTTCCTGCCTCCAGGTTTCTGCTCTGCTTGAGTTTCTGTTGTGATCAAGACACAGAGTCCAAATGAACCCTTTCCTCCCCATGTCGCTTGTGATTACTATGGTTATAATTGCAACAGAAGTGAGACTGAGGCTTCCCCATCCATCTCACTAACTCATTTTTGATATGGATACTTTTATCAACAGGAAACTCATCCCTCACTCACAGATGAAGAAATAAATATACATCCTTCACTGATTTTCTGCATATGGAGAGTTGACTCTTGGAAGGCCTTATGTGTGAAAAGAACTAAATTCTTTTATGTCTAAAAGCATATGCTTCCTATAATATGAAACTCTCTGAGTTTTCGGGGTGGATCGTACAAGACACAGCCCTTTAGCGATCTTCGTGGTCTATAGTTTTACAGTTTCAACACACTGAAGAATTGTGCAGACCCAGGGAGTGCATTCCTACTAATTGACATCTCAGGAAACTGATGGCAAGATGGCAGGGTGGAGGGGCCTCAGTTGGACAGAAGGTTCAGGGAAGATGTGCACCTTCTTCATCTGACTGTTCTTTTCCTTATCTGGAAATGTAAATCCAAATACCATTTCCAGATTACAGATTACACACAGGAAGTATGTAAAGGGAGAAACATTTGTGATTAACAGACATTCTCAAGTTCATGTAGTAGGTTTCCTATTGAGCAGAGATGTCGCTAGTCAGGCTGATAGAATGATGAAGAGATGACACTGAAATACAAACAGGCGAGTGGGAAGAGGGGTAAGCTTCACACTCTCGTATTTTTTAGTCATGCCAGAAAGTCCTGATGTAAGACACAAAGTTACTCCTATTTTCAGATTGCCAGGCTTAGAGAGGTTCGGAAACTCTCTCAAGTTCACACCCTAAGATACAAATCCAGTCCAGTCTGATGATTGATTATCTTCCCTTTTTGCATTGCCTATGTTACCACTAAATAGAAACACCCATTCTGGTGACTGTGAAGATTAGGTATATATAGCATTTTTTAGAATTGCCATTGAAGTAGTTAAATAATCATAAAACGTCATTTAATTTAAAAATTTTAAATTTCACTTGAGGATTTAGTATATGAATACTGTGCTCACATCATTTCCACCCCTCCCTCCACTCTCCCTGTCAAATCCATAACTTTAAGTTATTATTGTGATATGTATTTACATATATAATCTGCTGAATCCATTTACTGTTGCTCCTATGTGTATATGTTTAGTGCTGATTATTTCAAACTGGGAAATCCATTTGGGAACTAGTGCCTGGAAAAGGCTGAGTCAATCTATCTCTCTTCCTTCCTTTTTTCCTCCCCCCCCCCTTAACAGCAACGGATTACTTTTATCATTATAGTCAAATATAGTTTTATTTTATAAAGTCCAACTTTAAAAAAATGTAATCAGAAGACATAGAAGCTAGTGGACTCCGTGGGTTTTATGTTAGCCAAGCATCACACAGGAAGGGCTTTCTATAGCTTCCCACTGCCCATGGACTTGGTTTAGAATCACTGGCCTCAAGTTGTTTAACAATTTTTTTTTTTTTTAAATTTCTGCCCTAATCTTACCACTCAGGTTCAATACCATAAATTAAGTCTAACTTGAAAAAAGGCCCTGCTTTGTCTCTTTGTCTAAGACCATTTTCCTCCTGAGGTAGATCTGTGCAAACAAACACAGAGCCCAAGAAAGAATAAAGATGCACGATTTTCTGCCAGGGGGATCTACTTTCTTAGATGCTGAAATTCATTGATTTGGTAAACACGACTAGCTCCACTAATTAAGGCTACACCTGTGCCATCAATTCTTAGACATTTCTTTTGCAATTTAGCACCCACCATAACTTTTCTGTGTATATTGTTTTTCCCATATACAATTTCCAAGATCCAATGTGTTTCAATATTTTTGCATTTTATTCACTTTTCCCTTTATATGGGATGTAATTCAGGATGGTAGCTTAAAGTTTAAAACTTTCATCATTTACAATATAGGGTGCATAGTCTGTTGACAGATGATATTCCTACAGGGTTTGGATGGGATGCTTCCTATACTTTTGGTATTTGAATTATTGTCCCCCAGGTGGTGGCACTGTTTTGGGAGGATTAGGAGGTGTGGCCTACCTGGAGGAAGTATTGGGGTGGGCTTTGATGTTTCTAGAGGCATACCCACGTTCCAGGGCATTCTTTCTGCTTAGTGCTTGTAGTTTGAGATAGGAGTTCTTAGTTGCTGCTCCATATACTTGCTGCTCGCTACCTCCCTGTCTCCATAAAGGACTATTATCCCTCTGGTACCCTAAGCCAAATAAACTCGTCCATAAGTTGTTGCCTCAGTCATGGCATTTTATCACTACAGAAAGACAACTGCTGTAGATAAGCTCACCCGAAGCTTTTCCTCTCTCCTGGTCTTTATCCCCTTTTCTTCCGGAAGTTGTTTAGTTTCCATTTGAAGAAAGACAACCAGATTTGCAGAGTGGGATAGTATGGCTTTCTTTTACTTTGGGGACCTGTTGCCATCTCTGCAGTGAGCAAATTGACAAAATGATAAACCTTACTGCACTTTTTATTAAATACAACATCTTCCTGGGGGAGGGGGGACCAAAAAATAAGTGTACAAGTAGTCAAGTCCATTGAAAGCTTAGCTGCCATTTGCATTAGGTATTGAGGACTCTTTGACACTTCTTCCCATTTTGCCTGTAGCAATTGACATAAAACATGTATTTAAATAATACCCGACCCCTAGCCAACTTTTTGCAGACCTAATAGATGGTGACTCCAGTGAACATCGGTTACTTATTGAAATTAAGACCGTTTCCTGCTCCATCAGGGAATGCAGGACCAAGTCCAAGGTTAGAGCTGGACCTGCTTTGGGGGGGGGGGGGCGGAGGTTAAGTAATGCAAGGTTTCCACAGAATGGCCAGGGGCCAAGGCGCATGGCTTGTGATTCCAGAACACGTCAGCAAGGTAAAATTAAACTTTTAAAGGGCTGTTAAGAAGAACTCGGTGTTACAAATGGTGAGGGCTGAGAAGTAGTGATGGAAGGCTTCAAGGATGTTAGAATAAAATCCTGTTTCCAAAGGCTTGCTTGAATAAGAAGCCCAATTTGAAAAAAGAAAATAAGTGGGAAGTTTTTAAACTTTTTATTAATGTATTTAACTTTTTTCTTGCTATAGTGACATCATTTAATAGATTTAATAAATATTAACAAATGTCTGTGAGGGTATACATTAACATATGAACCATTATTGGCCCCACAAGGTAACGTTTCTGCCTTTTTTAGATATATTTTTATATAACTTATTTTTTTTTCCCAGTGAGCACATCTGTGGGCAGTGAACTGCCATTTTTTTTTTTTTTAAAAAAGCAATTTTAAACATTGACATTAATCTGGAAAATGAATGTTTTCATAGTTAAATTAGGGGGCACAACATCACCGGAGAATCAGAATCTGTATAATAGGGGGAAAAAACATAGTAATTAAAAGCAGATGAACAGAAAGGCTTGGGTTTTTGCAATAGTAGCAGAATTTATAAAATTATAGCACCTCTAGAATATGGAATCTGCAATTTCCTGTCTGTGTCACTTTCTGCCAACTTTTGGTTGTGGTGGTTTTCTTAAAATACCCCTGGGAAGGCCTCCCAGGAATCATCAACCCCATTCAGTGGCACAGTCTTGCAAACATCTCCACACTTGCTTCAGGAGCTTCTCAATCATGTCTGTCTTCCAAATTTCTGCCACACACTTGCTGTGGAGCCAATATTCTACAGTTCCAGGGAATCCATTTCAGGTTCTTCATGGAATTTTCTTAACAGACCTATAAGGAAGGTGTGATCCAGCTTGTACAGACTTGACCACGGAAGTGTGGAAAGTCACTGAAATGGGATTGGACTTAGGTATTATGGTAGAAAATTCGCTGACATTCTCATGTTACACGGAGACTGCCTCTAAAAATGTCACAGGGCCAGCATGATAGTCCTGATCTTCCTAATGCTGTGTGGGGCTCCAGGTCTCCCACATACAACCTCTAACGCCTATAGCAAGGTAGATTATCTAAGTGTTCAATACTTGGGTGGTTGGGCTTTCAACAGCCTTGATTATGAAACTTTATGTTAATGGCACCCTATACTAAGTGAGAGGGATATCCTTATTACAGCTTGTTTTCCATCTGTAAAACATCATTTCTGTGGATTACTTCTTTTCTATTAATTACTTGAAAACTGTATTTTTAAAATGTTAGATTAACTAAAAATATCTCCATTAATAAATAAAAATAAATTGGGCAGGAAGAAAATTACATATGCTAAGAATATCGGTAATACAGTCTTATATGAACACTACTCACAGATAGATTTCAAAGTGTATGGTGGCCCTAATAATTCCTTGATGGGCTAATATAAGCTCTAGCATATTCTAATCTATTCCTCTCTGCCTACGGATCCTCAGAGACAGGTAATCCATAGACACCGCTGTCAACGCCACCCATTCTAACTTCTCAGCAATTTTCTTCACACCTTTATAAGTTCAGATTACAGCAACAAAGCAGGGTCTGTGATCATTTAAATCATTATGATGTGGGTGTGTGAGTGTAAAAATGTGAGTGTAGACTTGGCCACTAATCTTCAATCATTGACCAAATGGTCTACTTAACAACAGGCTTCATTAATTCTCTTTGATAATTAAAAATTTATTTACTGCACTTGGTCAAGTGATAGATTTTGCACATGCTTACTCTTAAGAATAATGCGAGCTAAAACTGGAGATGTCTTAAAGGCAGAGCACCTCATTTCTATTGCCAAACAAGTGAGAAGAGCTGAATACATACTCAACAAACATTTGTCTAGATTACTGATCTGTTTATGAATCTTCTTCCTGTTGACAAGTAAGTCACTAGATTAAAATACAGAATCCAAAAGGTAAAGCCGAAAAGTGAGAGGCTAGAAAAGGACCAATTCAAAGTCAACAAGGCAAGCCAAGGCTTTGTTTGAAAGCTTTTTAAAAGCCATGTTTGTTGAAGCATAAATATATAATTATATAATATATTTAAACATATATAATAAAATTTACCCTTTTGATGTAAGAAAAAGAATAAGATACTAATAAGTCACTAATTTGCTTTTCTTTAGCTACATTGACAATATGCAAAAGGATCTATATTAAGTATGAATCTTTACCTCAGAATGTGTTCCCATAAGTCCCTGAAATTTGATGAACATTCAAATTCCATTCAGATGAACATTCTAATTTTCATTTTCCTGGAGAGAGACTTCTGTTAGCTTCCAGGAGATCTGGAACCGTACACAGCATTACAAAGATCAGGATGTGGCATGCCCACTGTACCCACTATCAGTACTGATGGCTGAAACAGATATTTGTCCACTTCTGCTTGGAATAAACTGTACATTCCTTTTGTTTTGTTTTGTCTTTTTACTTTCCGCATGATGTCTAACATCTGGTCAGAATTAAGTTGGCCTAAGAAGTCTCTGGAGTAAGACCATGCTAACAGTAACAGCATGAGCATACACTAAGTCACTGGAGCCTGCTCCTTGTTCAAGGCTCCACTCTGTAACTGACTTGGCTCTTTGATTTTCAGTGTTGGTCAAGGTTATTTTTATCACTTAAAACTCAAGTGGACTAAATGGTCTGGGACCTAATTATGAGGGAGATTACCTGTAAACTTATGCTAGCTCACGGCCACTAAAACCACAGCAGTGCTTCAGCTAACGGTTCCAGCCTTCTCACTTGAGAGAATTTGGGGTGGTGTCCTCCCAGAAAGAAAAGTTCACTTTGAAATTCACAGAACATCTTCCTGCAGAAATCTGCTGGTTTTTGGAGGTGGAAGCTGCTGGCTTTTTATTTAGACAGGCATGACCAAATCAGCTGTAAGTGTTTGCCCTCAGGCTCTCTGTCATAATCTTATGCTTCTAAAGAAGTTAATGTTTCACTATTTTATGGTAACTATAGCACAATGAAGAAGAACTGTTATGTTAAGAATCCTTCTTTTTAGGAGTGGGTCTCCCTGCTATACATTTTATGATTGCCTAGTATCTAAATACCATAGAGATGCAGAGATTGATATGTTAATCCTCATTACCCCCCCAAACTTTTATCTTTTAAAAGCAGTATTTTTTTTACTGCTTTTAATTATGTGTATGTATGTGTGTCTTCATGTAGGTGTGTGATCATGAATGCAGGTGCCCGAGGAGGCCAGAGGTACTGGTTATCTCTAGACTTGGAGTCACAAGTGGCTGTAACTTTCTACAGTGACAGTGGGTCCTGGGAACCAACCCCAAATCCTCTCCAAGAGCAGTAAATGCTCTTAATAGCCGAGTTATCTCTCCAGCCCTGAAACATTTATGTCAGTAAGAAATATTAAATGTTTAAAATTGTTATTCCTCCTTTCCAGTGTTTATTTTTCCATTTCTATGGTGCGTCTTTTAAACAGAGCCAAAGTACAATTGCTATGTGCCTACTTCTAAGACATTGCCCTCTTATAACCATCTTTGGTAGGGCTCTACCGTTCCAGCAGGTAAGACAAGCCATGTGAAAAACTGTTGCCACTTTACAAGCCCTTGAATATTATCCTGGGAGACTTTGCTGGACATTTCTTGTCTAGTTTGGCTGTTGGGTCCATTCTGCACATCTGTTCATGTGTTTTAGAAATTCCTTTCAAGTAAAAGTTCTAGATAATCTAAGTTTCCGTGTAAC
The DNA here is from genome assembly GCA_033318265.1 of Phyllotis vaccarum. NCBI lineage: Eukaryota > Metazoa > Chordata > Mammalia > Rodentia > Cricetidae > Phyllotis > Phyllotis vaccarum. Next base: position 45,289,998 of record JARWLC010000005.1, on the reverse strand, counting down.
AACACAATGAAGATTCCAAGATCACAGCAAATGTCTCCTAGGAAGACTGTAAATGGAGTGACAGTGGACAAGTCATTGAAAGGGACCCCGAGAAGACATAAAATGGATTTATTTGGCGGCCTCCAGATAAATAAATCCTTTCTATTTTTTATTTTATTTCAGTTATAGTTCACGGCTGTGGTATCATGACTGGCAGGAGAGGCACCTCATAGACGAGCCTCAGTTCAAAGGAATTGAAATTGAGCATGGAATGTGAAATTGAGCACTCCTGCTTCTAAGAAAATACTGAAATTGAAGAAGTGAGCCCGATACAGCTGCACATCTAGCAGCTCCCAGTGACCTTGCAATGTATGGGCCAGCGTTCAGGGCCTCGAGCTCCTAACAAGAGAAAAACTTGCTCCTGACCACCTTTTGGAAACGGAAAATCATTTAAAATCTCCTTTCTTATCCTTTACTACAGAAGAGAGTGTGTGTAAACTGCTAAGTACGAGCGACTTGGTGACTTTGCCTTTTTGTGAGGTTAGCTGTCCCCAGGACCTTTATCCTTCTCTCATGCAGAATATATCACTGAGTTCCTTTTTGAGTGCTCTTTGTGTGGATTTTTTTGATAAATTTGCACAATGGGTCAACATTCTCTTCTTTCTTTGCACTGGGGGCCTGAGGGAAAAATAGCCATCACGCAGGGAACTGGCATACATTTAAATCAAGTAAGCCTAGTGGGATGGTGATGACATTCCCAGCATCCGAGTTTCTGCCTTCAGGACATGTGAAGCTAGAAAACAATGTTATGCATTCAACATTTATGGAGAACACATAATGTACAGTGGCACGGTGCAAGTACTGGAAGGCAGACAAAAGTGTAAAACACAACCCAGTCTGGAGTTTTCCTGCCAGGAAGGGCATGCCAACTGTTATATAGACTTTACACTCCTCCAGACAACTCTTGGGTGAATTTATTTAAATTAAGCATGGAAAAGTATACTGACAGGCCTATGTACCTTTTAGGAATAGGACAGGTAAGCATTTAAACCATAATTTCTAAGGTGTTAGAGTGCCCTGGTGATTAAGGAGTTCCTGGACCTGCCTACTTGAAAGATACATTACTTCTATGCCTGGGCACTTGGCAGGATCCTAACAAAGAGAAGGCTGGCACTTTTTTTTTTTTTCTTTTTTGCGTTCAGTGGATAACTTTGAGGGAAAGTGCCTTCTAAGGAGACAAAAGGTAACATTTCCTCTGCTGCCCCCACCCACTGCTGAGGCAACCTAATACCCAGAGCAATAATACCCTCTCTACCCAGGCTCAACCTTAGACTGCATTGAGTAGTGTACCCCGTGCTCGCAGCCCGGAGTCCACGGTGCACCCTAGTACCCTGCACCCCAGGCTCCGGCCTGGCGCCTCCAAGGTCGCCATGGCAACCACGGGGTACTAAGGCCAGTCACCGATCCTCCGGCTTAAAAATCCAAACGGGCAGCGGTGGCACGAGCTAGTCCCCCTTCGGCCGCTCCCCTAAAGGGATCGCGCGATCCTGTGCTGGGGGGAGCGACTAGTGCAGCATCAGTGCTGAGCGCTCCGCGGGCCCCAGGCCGGCCAGATCCCGAGCTCGAGCGTGCCACGCCGCCTTCTCAGCTGGCTTCGCCATGGGGCCAGCAGCTCCTCCGGGCGAGCCAGGCGGTCCATCCTTTCTCCGTTTTACGGATTTCCGGGGGCGATGAATTTTGCCTCGGTCCCTGCGAGCATCTCTCTGCTGCACTCCCCCCGCCCCTCGCGACTCCCCCCACCCCTGGGCGCGCGCGCGCACACTCACTCACACTGGCAGGCGCGCGTGCGCACGCCCGCGCGCCCCGAGCCGCGGAGTCTCCAGCGCCCCAGAGCAGATCCCACTCTCCCGGGCGCTGCTACTCACACAGGCTTCCAGCCGCCACGGGGCGTCCTCTGTCTGCGGCAGCGGCGGCGGCGCGAGCGGCGGCTGCAGCCTGGCCCCGTCTGGCAGCTCGGCTCCCCGGACGGAGTCCGGCAGAAGCGCGAACGGTAGAAGACGCCGAAGCGAGGAGGAGCCGCGCCGCGCCCCGCGCTCGCTTGCTTTGAATCCCCGCACGGTGGCCCCAGGTAAGCGGCTCCGCGGCCCGCAGCATCCCCCGGGCGTCGGGACTCGCAGTCCAGGGGGGGTTCCCGGTCCTGTCTCCACCGCGGCCCGGGGACAAGGCACCGAGGGGAGTGGGCGAGGGGGGAGGGGAACGGAGAGGAGCTGGAGGTGAGGCTGGAAGGCAGCGGTGTGGGGGAGCCCCCGCTCGCTTCCCCGCTGATCCCCGGGCTCCCGTACTTTTACGAGCTGGGGGTGCCCGGCGCCCTACACAGCTGTTCTCTGCTCTTTTTGCCGCTAGCCGGCTAGTGTCCGCTCGGGTTCCGCGCCTGCCACACACCAACCGCCTCCCTTGCACCTTGGACAGCGCACCCCGCCGCGTCCCTCCCGGGGACCGCACCCGGGACCCCATCCTGCGGGCGCAGTCCTTCGGTTGTCCCCTTCTTCCCACAGTGTCACCCTCCTGCCTTGCATAGCATCTTCCTGCCTTGGAGGTCTCCACTCTGGCGCGGGCCAGAAACTTTCGTCCCCGCCTGGTCTGCGCGAGGTACTATTGTTGTTATTTGTGTCTGTCCATCTCGCCGGGAACTGGACACATGGACAGGTTTTCCTCAGAGGACGATCGCCTGCCATGCCCAGTCCAAGACGGCACTGGGCAGCTGGACTCGGACACTGAGCCGGCGCCTCGGCAGCTGGACGCCCGCGGGTTCCCAGCCTCTCTGGACACGTGCACTCCTCCCACGGACGCGGCCCCTCCCGGACCACCCCATGTCCTCCCCCTGCATGGCCACAGCCACCCCATAGGTTGGACACCCGGGATCGCGGGATCTGATTGGCTGATGGTGTAACCCCGCCTCCTTGTAGGGGGGTGGGTTCTAAAGTGTTGTGGTTGTCATCCTGCAGCGAGCACATGGGGGAAGTGGGGTCGACAGGTGGGGAAGCCCAGTTCTTAGATACAGTCATTCCCGTGTGTGTAACCGAGGCATCTCCTTCAGTTTACACCTTACGCCTTACTCCCTGTTCTGCGCCGTCCACTGTTCTAACCTTGCAATCTTTTTCAATTTTGCTAAGATTATGTTTGATTCAGTGATAGCGATTTTTAGAAGTAGCGTTAGGAGGATGCAGGAAGCAAGTGCACACGAGGAGATTCACAGGAAACTGGGCTGGAGATTTGAGTTTGGTCCTTTGGAAGAAACGATGAAGGATGCTTAAACGATGAAGAGGGTGGAGAAAGGAGAAAGGAAATTGATTGATGGGGGAGACCCTGGTGCTTAAGAAATCAAAAGAGTAGGAAGCAGTGGGTCATTTGTAGGTTGAGATGTGAAGCCCCTGTGAGCGCTAGTGGGAGGCAGCTGCATTCTGCTGAAGATCGCTCCCTGGAAAAGTAGTAATTTCGTCGAGTACTTAGGTAGTGATTAACACACTTTGCTTTTGTTTTGCTGTCTTTGCAGTTTTGATAGGAGACTTATAGTAATAATGTCTGCCCACATAATGGATATTGATTATTCCACTTTCTTGTAATATGCAGATTTGCAAATGGTAATGAATTTCATTCCTCTAGAGGGAAGCATTAGTTAAAGTGCTTTTGAAATATCATGAGAGAAGACAGATGAGCATTGTGTGAGATCCAGAGACTGTCCTGACCGTTGTGTAGTTCCGTTCTAGAAATGCGAATAGATGACTTTGGTTTCTCTTCATTTCAAAGCCTGATTGCCTCTAGCGTTTCTGAGCGTTAATTCCTTTAGGCTGTTTTGATGTTGTGTCTGTACATCTTAAGAATATTGTAATTCTTATCTTTGGTAACCTTGTCAGTGGGAAGCAAGCAACAATGGATACAAAGTAATATTGACAACTTTATATCGAGTACACTGTGTGTTGTTTTATTTGTGTTAGTGAAATGCAAGAGGAACATAGCATGACTGTAATTCCCCAGGGACTCATATCCAAACAAAGTGGAGGATCGTGTTAGGCTATTCCAGAGAGAACAATTCAATTATTTTTAAGATGAATAAATTTTAAAGATTCCTATGTGTAAACAGCAACACTAGTTGAATGATCTTTGAACACATTGGCAGCACATATTAAGTAAAACAGCTTATTAATATGCAGGATGTTCAAAGGAAATGGCAAAGCTTTCCCCTTGGCTATTATCTAAGTAGGAAGAACAACCTTATCGTCTGGAGGACTTTGTATTCAAGGAGCAGGGTTTGACACATATGAGAAATCTGAAGTCATTGCTGTTGCTGAGAAAATGATTCTTACTGTGTTTTTATTTCTCTGGTTCATACTCTGATTTTTCCCACATGAATTTAAATGCTGTTGTGGGCCTATGAAATCTAGATGTATGTAGACTAGAAAAGAATGTATATAATAGCACAAACATTTGTGCAAAATATATCTGCATACAGCCCTAAATTGATATATGTAATGTTAGAGTGCATGAATATATTCATGTATATGCATTATTGTCGGCCTTAGAATTTTTGCTTGTCTCTTCTTGTCCAAAAGGTGGCCCTGTTTTAAACTGTAAAAGCATTATCACCAGTAGAATTGGCCAATAGATCACAGAAACAGACAATAGTATTTTGTTGCCTGGCAACCACCTACTGTGAATGAAAAAACAAAGCAGGGACAGCTGCTCGCTCATCCTGGTACTCCGCCTGTAGCTCAGCATCAAAGCCCTCCACAGAAGACACACCTACAAGTTTCATTTCACACAGGTGGACCTCTCTCTCTCTCTCTCTCAAAAAAAAAAACCTGTTATTAAGATAATTTTGATTGTTTTGGTTGTAATAAGAATTAATGTGGTTATTGTTTAATGAAATGAAGCCGCTAATTTTAATTGATGTCCTAAGCCTGGTGTAAACAGAAAAAGCCAAATGGGAAGGAGGGTTAGACTCTTCCTTCCCATGCTTCCCTTTAAAATCATTAAATGCTGTAAGCACATCTTCACCACTGTCAGGTGCTCTTGGGATGCTATAAAACTTGAGGTAGGTCTGTGAATAGATGGCAGCCTTTTACTGCTGAAAAGGAAGTAGGAAGTGATGCTCTCTAGCCCAGTCATTTAATTCTAAGTATGACTGAGCCACAAAGAGGGGATGCAACAGCCTGGTGATAACCCACAGGGTGCCTTCCCTGGGAAATACTTGAAAATTTTCTCCTCTGAATTATTCTATCTTCTTTTTTTCCCTTTTATTTACATAGAATTTGTAGGTGGGATTAAATCAGGATACTAAGAAAGTACAGTTGTAATTGGTAATAATTACAAGCAAAGATTGGAATGGACACACAGGGCTTGACTGTGGTCTGAGGTGCACTGCATACAATTCATTCTGCATTCAGTCCCGTGAACCCACCTCTTTCCCAACACTTGGAAGCTCGGTGCCTCATTAGTTGTTTATAGATTTGAACAATCTTTTATAATCTCTTATTCTGTGTGATGATTTGTGTGTGTGTGTGTACAGGTTCATTCTCATGCAGAGACTAGAGGGCATACTTGGATGTTGTTCCATCTGTTTAAGTACTCTCTACTTTATTTTCTGAGACTGTCTCTTGCTGGCCTCAGGCTTGCTGATTAGTCTTGATGGACTGGGCAGAGCCCCAGGGATGCTCTTGTCTCCACTTCCCCTGTGATAGGATTACAAGGATGTATGCCACTATTTTTTTTTTTATTTTTAGTTATATGTAATTTTGTTTTTGTTTTTCAACAATCTGTGTCTTTATGCTTGTTTAGCAAGTAAATTACCTTGACAGTCCCAGTGTGTTAATTTTTGACACTGGTAAGATTCAAGATTGTGTTGGTCAGTTTGTCTTTCTAAGGGAGTACAGATAGTACAGTTGATGAATCCCAATAGCCTCCTTTCCTACATCACACATGATCTAGGGTCTCTACTGAAGGACTGAATGTACTGCATCATATTCATCTCAGGTCCTAGCAAAGGCCTCTCTCCAGGGCTTCTGTACAATGGTAGAAGGTGAGTCCCTAAAGTTCTCGATTGTTGTAGTCTAGATTGTTTTCAGACTCAGACATGATTACGAACATATTATCGATGGTACACTTAGAGCATTTATGCACAGTCCTGGCATTTCTTCTAGTCTTGGGAAATGTATGACACACAATATATTTTGAGGTTCTTTTAGCTAGTAAAGACTGTACTCCCTGCTGCCTATCAATAGTGACAAGAATAAGTATTTAACTATAATACGACCTCAGCAGAGAAACCAGAGCGGACTGATTGGGGAAGCAATGTAGTAACAATATTAAGTACCATTGAAGAGACATTCTCACCAGAAAAGATGCACTTTAGGAGATTTGTGGGAAGATAAATTGACTTGCAGCATGTCAAACTTAGCTGTTGAAGCCTGCTATTAATTTGTTCTAGCTAGGAAGATTTTCAAACAATAATAGCTCAGCAGATTTCAAGTGAACTCCACTGATTTACCCAAATTAACACACAAAAAGTTTCCCTTGCCAGTGTAGTTTGTCCACAGTAGGTATTTTTGTTTTGGAATTTTAGAGAGTAATATAAACTTTCAATGCTATTTAAGAAAAAAATTCTGAACCATTTCTAAATTCATTTGCATAGTAGAATGTTAAATATTTGATAGCCATGTGTATAATCTGCTGGAATGTTGGAATCTAGTTCCCACCTCCTATTTTCTCATATAAAATTGTGTTTATTGGTACAAAGAAATCATATATAACACTTAATGCCTTTTTCTTTGGCTGTTTATATCCTTAAGAGAGAATATAGTTAAGTCAGTTTGCTTTAAAAAAAATGTACTATAGAAATGATTTAAATAAAAGATGTTTACAGTTTCAATTTCCTTATGTCATCTTCTGCTCTTAGAACCCATAAACTCTCGCCCACCAAAATAGGATTATTACTGAAAACATACAAGTAAGTGTATAAGGAGCATGCCAATGCCACCCTCCAGGCTAGCCAGCCAATATCTCTTCCCATTCTTAACACGTTTACTTCTGTGCACATCTATATGCACATCACGTTGAAAGGTCTATAGACCTTGTGGGCAGAGCTAGTATTTGCCTGGAATATCTGTGTGGCCATATTTAAGGTAAAAATGAAGTATTCAGATTTTTTTTTTTTAAAAAAAAATGGGATAGCATAGAAAGGATCAAATTTATTCTTTTTGGAAAGTTCATAAAATTATTTTGATAACATAACCAACTATGGCACCAAAGCAGCATTCAGGACCTGCAGCCGAGCATGGTATGTAAGAGACACCGCAGACATGTTGTGCGGGGTTGACCCACCCTCCCTTCTCTGTTGAACAGTGCAAATGTTTCAGTCTTCCTCCAGGTGAAAAGTAGAAGCTTAGAGTACGGAGAAGGCAGTCCTGTCATTTTCTTATGGTTTTTATATTTAAAAGTCTGAAATAGCTAACTTAGCCAGTGATATTTTGGAATATACTTCCTGCCAGTGTAAAGAGTCACACCAGAATTATTGATTTTTTTTTTCCCTCACAAATATAGACATCCCTAGTATAGTGCAGCTCCTTAAGAGCCCACAGCAACGTAACAAAAATTATGGCTGTAAATTCGAAGGAATACTTTATTTAGTTGGCACTGGAGAGTGAAGTTTGCGAGCTTCATGTAATTATCCAGCCTGGAGTTCAGCCAAGGCTTGGTGACTAACATCCCAAATGGTGGGGGAAATACCATGGATGAGGTGTTTAGTGACTTCAAGTGACTGAAGTCTCGGCTTTGGTCCCATTTGCAAGGGAACATCTTGTGCATCTTGAAAGCCTCAGAAGCCATTGTCACTTGTAATATAGAGCACAGGGTCACCACTGTTATCCCCATGCTCAGGTTTTACAGCCACTGAGAAAGATCTTTATCCTGATGCATCTTGGTGAAGGATAGTGGGTTAGGACCATAGCCTGAGTTCCAACAGGTCAGAGCTTTACCTTCTCACTGCTTAGGTGTTTGTCTCCTACATAGTGTTTTATTCCTGGCTGCATATCATTAAGTCTCTCATAACCTGTAAGGTGATAAATGGTTAAAGTAATGTTGAGTATCCCTGGTTGTAAAGTCTATAGTCTACAGGAGGAAAGTTCCACACCTGACATCACGGGGTGAGGTGAGCTGCTACCTAGATTGTAGGTATAATAAAAAAAATATAGGGTGAAGCTTCCTTCAGGCTACATGGATATAAAACATACCTGAGTTTTATGTTTGGGTGTCACCCCTAAGATATCTCATTATATGTGTATAAATATCCACAAATAAAATTCAAAACAATTCTGGTCTTAAATAGTTTGAATGATGGATTTTTTAAATATATACCTCCTATGGGAATTCCTGACTGCTTTACATATAAGTTATCAGTATCTGGTTTGTCTGGTTCTAGTAGTGAAGCTATACCTTCTATTTTATTAGCTAAGGGACATTTTTAAAATCTGGTCTAGGGGCACTCGTAATGGCCTCTCTGAGACTATTTCTTCAACAAACATTTATTGAGCACTTACTATATGAATGGTACTATATTTGGCCCATGATTTATAGATTCTTAATATTTCATTCCAGCTGTTTGGAGAGAACAATTTTACTTCCAGAAAAGTACTCAAATTAATTGTGGTCTTCAGAGGAATTGACAGGGTTCACCAAAGATTTTGAACTTTAGTCAGATCAGCCAGCTCATCTTAAATCTGCCTATTCCCAGGATTCTGATGACATACTTGTCACAGTGTGAGTTTGCAGATCCTACCAAGATCCTGTTCAGAGATGTGGCCGAGGGAGAGGACAGCATCAGCTTCCTATTTGGTGTCAGACACTCGATGCTTCTGTAAATCTCTCCCCTTTCTGCTTATATGTTGGATAGCTGGTAGTATAGTATAGTAAATGGCCTTCAGAGTGGCTGAGCTGGCTCATGCCCTGGTGCAGGATAGCCATGATGAATGCTCTGTTCTTTGTCCTGGAGTTCTCCCATGAAACTGCACCTCAGTAACTCAGAGAGCCTGTCTGGTAACCTGTGTCACTTCCCACAATTGCACCAGTTCTTCCTAGGATCCCTTCCCAGGTAGATAGCTTGCACTTATATTCTGTCTGTAGTGCTGCGTCTGTGGAGTCTCACACAAGGAATAGCAGAACCGGCTTTATTTTCTATTTATTTCTTTTATCACGAGGCAAGTTTGGGAGAGACAGTATTGGGTGATAGAGTGTTACTGAAGGATGAGGACATTGTGCTTTAGAGTTGGAGCTTGGAAAGATTACTCTGGTAGATGTGTGGAAACAGACCAGTGGAAGAGGGGTTGGAGGTACAGCTGGGAAATAGCCCTACCCAGGCAGTGAGAAGCACTTATGAGAAGGTAGTAAGGAACACTTAGGCTGCAGAGATGCAGGAAAGGACTGGAGATAGCAGCCCAGACTCCTATGGAATGTCACCCGCTGCCATGCTGGAGAGGAGATTCATTCTTCCACCCTGTGCCATTAATGTGCTTTGCCCGTTAGACTAGGCAGTCCCGAAATATCTGGAGCACTTTCTATTTAGCCTATAGTCTCTCCCAGACTCTCTAGAGTTCAATTGTAAATTCAGACATAAACAAAAGATGCCAAAAAGATAAATTACAGAGTATAAATAATTCACCATCAGGTCATTAAAGGAAGAACGTTATATTTTACAGAAACGATTTGTGGAATTGGAGAGATATTTGATGCATGTCTTTCTCCATTGCTTGTGGCCAAGAAGTGATGCTCGCCCACCGTCAGTTTCTGGGAGAGGACCATGGCTCCCTGCCTGTATGTCTATTGTTTCCCTGCCACTCTAATAGCAGGTATTTTACTTAAGTGAATGAATGGTAGCTGGGGCGGGGCTGGCTTATTCTTTCTTGTTCTGTCACCATGCCCAGCTCTTCACTGCAGTTTCTCTTGCCAGTTTTTAGTCCACAAGCTCCCAAAGGATATCAAGGGGTACAGAGACCAAGAGAAAGAGAGCAGAAATCCACAAAGAGAACGGCTTTGAATTAAATGCTTAATTATGAAATGAGCGAGTTAGAGCTTGTTAGATGATATGAAATAAGATAAGGCGGCCTTCTAATTAGTACCGTGTGAATACTAATATTCTGGCTCTGTCTGAGGTAAAGCTGAAAGCTGAGCAATCAAACAAGGGAAGCCTGTCACCGTCCTATTTTGTTCTAAAGTGTGGCTGAGTCAGTGACAGACAAAGGGGAAGCTATAGAAAGCTAAAACACGGGTTCTGGAAGAGCGTAACCGGGAGAACGAAGAGTTTTGCCAGCAAAACTACTGTGAGTGTGAGTGAGCAGCGTAGAGGACAGGGCCCTGTGCGGGAAATACAGTGAGAGTCCTTGCTGATGGAGGGTGTTGGACATATGTGGACAGTGTTTGAATTGAATTGTACTTTTAAAATTTTAAGATAATGGTGAGTTCACATATTATTGTAAGAAGCTATAAAGAGAACTTAGGTATTTCTTTAGCCAGAGCCTGCAAGGACAGATCTCTTATAAAACCGGACCATATGTCAGTGGTTCTCAACCTGTGGGTAGCGACCCCTTTGTGGGGATTCAATGTCCCTTTTCACGGGGGCATGGCCTAAGACAATCAGGAGCATGAGATGTTTACATTGCCATTCATAACAGTAGCAAAATTATAGTTATGAAGTAACAGCAAAAATAATTTTATGGTTGGGGTCACCACAATGTGAGGAACTGTATTGAAGAGTTGCAGCATTAGGAAAGCTGAGGAACACTGGCATGCTTTTGTTATCTCATAGCTAGGATATTGAGGTTAGTCTGATTTTACCAGTTATACTGAGGTTTCACATGGTTTTCTTGTTTACACGTGCTCATATGATATTTATTTATTTGCCATTGTTTGATTTGAGACTGACCTGGAAGTCACTAGGTAGCCAGGGCTGATTGGCGTCAGTATCCAAGACCCTTCTTTCCCTACCTCTCGAATGTTGAGATTATAGGTGTCTACCACTACATGTAACTCAACATTTATTCCTGAAAGTCAGATCATTTTTCATTCTAGAATTTTAGATACTCTGGACTGCTCTGGTTAAACGATACCTGGAGAAAGGATACCACAGAGTAAGCGTTTCTAGTGTCTTCCCATCCTTGGATCCTGTAGAGAGGCATCAGGGGGCGCCTGAACATGGCAGAAAAGTCAGGGGGTTGACTCAGTTGCCTTCTTTGCTCCCGTGACCCTTACATGGCCCTGAGCAGGCTTCTGAGTGCTTTGTAATAAAACCTTGCTCATGGAAACTCATGAGGATGCCTCCTCATATACTACTGTGTCTGCGCTTCCCTCCTCAGCTGGGCACCATGCGCTTTCCTCCTCAGCTGGGTACCATGCGCTTCCCTCCTCAGCTGGGTACCATGCACTTCCCTCCTCAGCTGGGCACCATGTGCTTCTCTCCTCAGCTGGCTCAGCTGGGCACCATGTCCTTTGTCCTTTTTCTCCTCTTGTCTGGTTAGCATGAAGTGTAGTCCTGTAGTCACCTTCCCCAGCCTCCACACCAGTGGGTGGGGGACAGTAGTGACAGTGACAAGTCTACGTTTATTTTTCTTCAGGCAGTATCTCTGGTGACAGAGCCCCTCCTCTGTCTAATCAGTCCTGCTTACACATACCTTCTCCCAGCACCTGCTCACTAGATGATGTAGTCCCACCATCTTGTACTGTGGTCCCCCTGCTCTTAAGAACCTTTTAACCAGGCCCTGTTGCTAAGGACAACACCTAGACAACTCTTTGAACGTGGATGTTGAGCTGGTTCCTAAATAGAGCCTTCACTTCTACATTCTAGTGTGCTTGGTATAGTAAAGTATTCTGTATACTACTAAAGAGAAATGTGAACTCCAAGCTAGCCGCAAACCCTTTGGTGGAGTATTGACTGTAAGGTACATATGCAAGTGCAATGTTGGCACCAAGCTTTTGGGAGTAACTAACCAATAACTGATTTGACTTAAAACCCACTCCATGAGGTGGAAGCCATACCCAACACTGCATGGGTGACCAAGAGACCAAGGGACCTTGGGGAAACTCACATAATCCAGATCTAAAGATAACAAGTAGTGATAAGTGACTCCTAGTGACACTCTGCTATGCTCATAGGCCAGCTCCTTGTTCAGCCGCCATTCGAGAATCTTCGCCCTGTAGCAGCAGATGGGGACAAATACGGAGGCCACAGCCAGACAGTGTGCAGAGGGTGAGAACTCTCAGCCCTAAGTGGAATCTCAGAGCTCAGGGAGACTTATGGAAGGAGAGATGGAAAGAATGTAAGAGCCAGAGGGAATGGAGGACGCCAAGGAGTCAAGGCCTTTTACATCACTGTGAGCAAAGGCCACGCACTTAGAGACGGAAGCACCATGCCCAGGGCCTGCGCCAGGCCCTGGAGTGTACTATGGCTTGCAGTTTAGTGTATTTATGAGATTCCTGAGTGTACAGACGAGGTCTCTGATTCTTGTACCTTCTCTTGAGCTTTTTTCCCTTTTGCTGGTTTGTCTTGTCCAACTTGGATGTGATGTTTTTCTTTTATTATTATTATTATATTTTAAAAAATGAATGAATGGAAACCTAGGCACTAGGTAAAGTTAACAAGCGAACTGCCATTTACACTGCTGGAAGAGGGAAAATCAGCTTTCTCTGGTGAAGTGACACTGGGTATACCCACCACTTCAGGGCAGGCCTCATGTTCAGGAGTAGCTGGCTAACATATGATGGACTCCGCAGCTTCTATTTTTTTCTTTTTGGGTCTTCATTTTGTTTTCTTGATTTGGGGAGGTTTTGTTGTTGAATTGGATTTTTGTTTTTGAGAAAGAATTTAAAGTTGGGTGGATAGGGAGGGGAGAGTATCTTCAGGGACATGGGGGAAAGGGAAGAATATAAGCAAAATATATTTAATTTTAAAAATTGTCTTAAATAATAAAAAGAGAACTTCCAGACCACCTGGGTGACTTGAAGCTCTCGATTCCTCTAACATCGGAGTAAGCAATTTTCTGATGTTTCCTCAGTGGGAAAAGGTTGAGGGATTTCTGTTTCCTTAGATAGACATCCTTTTGTTCCTTAAAGCACAGAGATGATGCAAATCTGATAATCGTGTGTTCATAATCCCTTTCCTTACAGACTCCATCTCTTTCCTGGGCGCAGAGTGCTTTGTTTCAAAGTACCAGGTTCTCTTTATCAAATGATTTGGTATCCTGGGTGTTTCTTTCCAAAGCCTTTGGTTCTGTTTCCTAATCTAAGGCCCCCCCCCCCCTTCTCCCAGCAGTTTCTTCTAAGTGTGTCTGAGGAATGCCCTTAGCATGTTCCTGCTGACTTTGAGACTTACTGTTGAGTGTTCCTGGGCTTATGGGTCAAGTCTCTGCTGCATCAGGGTTTCTGTTTACTGACACTGCAGAGGTCTGTATCAAGATAGTTTTTGTATGTTTTGTCAGAGTCTTCCACCTCCCTCCTGTAGGAGCTACTGTGCTTCTACAACCAACACAATGAAGGAAGGGAGCAAGACTCAAGGAGACTCTTTACCCGAGAAGCAAGCACAAGAACAACTGGGGACCACCAAAGCCAGGACTGGAGTGGACTCACACTACCTTAGGAAGGGGCCACAAAAGAGTTAGTTACTTGGCATTCTGAGAGACAGTGGTGGGGCAGTGACTGCTTAGGTGCCCCTCCTCCCCCCAAAAAAGGTCTTATTGGCTATTGGCTGCCATCATATTGGTTCTTAAGCAGCTTTGTCCATCTTCAGAGCCCCCAGTCAAAGACAGAGTTGGGTGTTGGAGCCTTTCTTTTTTAAGGAAAAGATTAAAGAGTTCTTCACCTGAGATGCTCACAAGAGCATGTGATCCATCTGAAGTACTTTGTCCTTAGATGCTAGAAACAGCCTACTAATCATTGCAGCCTTCATGGTGGATTGCCTTAGAATTGACATCCATCTGCATCACCACCAGCCATACGATGTGGAACCTGGAAAATGCAGACCTTTGGTAAAATAAATAAGTATTGAAGGATGGCCTTTGGAATGGTCATTGCATGTGTTCTCCTGACTTCATGGTGGGCACACAGGCATGAAGTGATGGATCTGTTTAGAACCTGCCCATAAGGCTACTTGCTTGCCTCTGCTCTCTGTAATGATAAGAAGTGGTGAGTGTTGGGCTGTGGGTTGTGGATTGGGTGGCTCTGGATGAGCGGACAATGGAAAAGAATAAGCTTATTTCAGACGAGCATAAGCTTCAAGGCAAGTAATTAAGACGCACTTCAGCTTCATGGGAAAATTACGATTCTAGTTAATACAAGTGCCGGGCTGGAAAAAGACCAGTCACCTGCTCACCTGTAATCAACGAAGAACTGTTTAGTAACAAAACATCAATTACGCTTGCGCGCTGGTGTGACTTTTTCCTTTTTCTTTCTACTTAATCACGGAACTGAGTCCAGTTTCCTCTGATGAAACGCTATGCACCTTTCTTCAAGAGATCCATGCCTATGTGAGAGACCTATGTAATGTTTCTTTGCCCCCCCAGCCCCACCCCAGCCTAGTTTTTTCCCTATTTCACTTGCGTCTTTCTACAGAGATGTGCACTCCCTTCCTGGTTACACAGTGATGTGTGGACAGAGTTTTAAGGGATACATTTCTAAAGTTTTGAGACTCAGCTTTAACATGTAACACACAGTAGGTATTTGGAAAGCCGTTGACTACTGCTTCTGTTTATTGTTCAAAATTCTCTCCACTGTAGTGTTGGGTGGGCTCTAAGTAGTTTCTGATTCTTAAAGGCTACTTGTTAAAGTATTAGTTTTGACCCATGCATTTTAAATCTCACTCAGGTGTGACCTAGCTTGATATTCGTTTTGTAGTAGAGATTTAATGTTTTTGGAAAAAAGCATGCTAGATAGTCATTGTGCCAAATGAATAGGTATTTATTGTGTTAAGTTCACACTTGATGCTGGGAACACAGTAGTGACCAAAATATTCATTATTCCTTGCTTCCTGGGAGTCCACAGTTTACTGGAAATGACATTAAACAAATAAACACAAAATAATGATATAATTGGTACTCATGATAAGCACTTGGGAAAGACCAGGTTTCTCTGCGAGAGAATAATGAGGGTGCAGTGGTCAGGGGAGCCTTCTAGGGGAGAGTAATTTATCAATCAGTACTTGAAGGGTGGTTAGGATTATCCAGGTGGGGAGTCCTATGTTTGGTGCCAAAAAAGAGCTCGGTTTTTGGAAACTAAAAAATGGCCAGTCAACAGTCCTGGGCATCACATAGTGAGGATGGACTGTGCATGAGGTCTGTGGCCTGAACTTAAATCTTACCTATTCAGCTATTCAGAGGATTTTTGTCTTTCCTTATTTTCAAATTGAAGAGAACTCATCTAGCATAGAATGAGTTATTTGGAAGTGAACAGAGCAGTTGCCTTTAGTGTACTTAAAAGGTTGTGGAAATACACCATGTATGCCTTCTAAAGCGTTTTCATCTTTGCACATGGAAACCCCATGCTCAAGCAAGTCGCCAGAGGAGTTCAAGTATACATGGCCTTCCTGGGGAGCGCATATAGGGCTCAGAGGGCAAAGATGGAAAGCCAGAAAACCAACTTGGAGATGAGCTGTCAAGTCCAATGGTTGTGGGTTCCTGAATAAGACACAGGGATAGTGACCCTAGATAGTGAAGTGCAGAATGATCCAAGACAGAGTCACACAGTCAAGGTCAGTTGTCTGTGGGTGACTGAGCACTTGTGTAATTACGTATGTCACTTTTTCAAAGGGTGCGCTGTAACCCTGCTCAGGCCTGTCTGGAATGCTTGGTAAAACTACAGCTAATTGAGCCCACCTCAGATAACTGGTGCAGAGGGACTGGGCCCAGAAGTATTCTTACTACAGTGAAGACATGGGGATCAGCCAGTGTTTTCTTCTCCAACCATCCATCTCAGAAGATTGAACTAGTACTGGGTGTAAAACAGACATACAGAATCACACATATACTTAGAATTTTGAACGTAATGAATGCTGTTTGGGAATTCTCTTTAACTTGAGCCCAAAGATACCTGTACAATATAAATATTTGGGTATAATTTTCTCTAGGAGCACTATGACTTTCTCAAAATGCAATGGTGACTAACTGAATAAATACAATATAGCAATTTATCATAAAAGAAATAAATTATTAGTGGAAATTAACTTATAAAAAACGTATCACCTATCTTTGTAAATGTTCTGTTACTTTAAAGAGATGCTTATATTGATTAAACTGATTTTAGAAGCTGGGGCACTTGAGACTACTCTTTGGAGATCTTACAAGCTATTATATGTAACATTGACCAATAAATAAATCACAATATTTGTTTCGACTTCTGTTATGTCTGTCCTCAGTGGGTGTTCCTGCCCCATAGCAAATCTGCCTCACTAGGACATGTGTAGTTCAAGTCTATACCACATGTGCTCAGTGATAACTTTAGAAAGGAAACTGAGAGAAAGCGCATAGTCTTTTGGGTTGCTTGACACTGTTACCTTGGGAAGACTTAAGGGCTGAAATAAAGATTTGAATCTTATGAGCACATTAGGGATTTGTTCAAGAAGAGTATGGCTACAGCCTCCTTCAGGGATAAACCAGCATTCTCTACCTTGTATGTTAGACCTGCACCAGATACCCTTTGCAGCTTTGAGTGGCCTACGTGTCCCTGGTCTTGATGCAGGATCTCTGCTTCACCTGTGCCTCTGTCTTTCCCATGTGAGGATTCTTAGGATAGATGAAGATCAGTTTCTTAATGAAGAAGCTCCTTTCTGCTCGATATGTGTTATTTCCAGTCTCCTGGAGATCTGGAAAGACCCATAGAAGGCTATGCTCTTTTTTCAACATGAATATATTCAGCTCTGAAGGAGGTTCCATTGCTTCATCATGGAATTTATAATGGCATAATATTTGAGTGCTGGCTAGTTTCTTCATTATTTTTCTTCTCCCAGATCATTTAAGTTTAAGGAGAGTTTGGAGGCAAAGCTGTTCATTTATTTTGTGATACACACAGAATCAGTAAATACCCAGGTTATTTTTAAGTTTAATTTTTCTTCTCACAAAAATGCATGCCTTTATGAAATAAAACACTATAGAAGATGTAGGAAGAATAGACCATTCCTCAGAACCCCATAGACAATCATTGTTGACACTTCAAAAAATCCTCCTGTGCATACCTCCAACTCTGCTGTGTGTGGAGGTGGGTGGGAGCAAGGGTAGGTGGGGTTGTATTCACATATAAACACTACATATGGATAACATTGTAAGAAATTGGGATTTTTAATTTATGTTAGTTTACAGCCTGATGGGTTTTCCTAATAAAATGTAGGTATTGTTTGATTTCAGATGGTGTGTATAATATATATACATATGCATATATAATATGATTTATATTTTTAATGATTAAACACTGCTATTGGATACTTTTTGTGCCAGCTAGTTTTATGTAAACTTGACACAATCTAGAGTGACTGGAGAGGAGAGAACCTTAATTGAGAAAATACTTCCATAAGATTGGGCTGTAAGCAAGCCTATCATCTATTTTCCTAATTAGATTGATTGAACCTGATCCATTGTGGGTGGTGTCAGCCCTGGGCTTGTGGTCCTGAGTTTTATAAGAAAACAGGTTGAACAAGCCACAGGGAGAATCCTGTAAACAGCACCCTCCATGGCCTCTGCATCAACTCCTGCCTCCAGGATCCTATTGTGTATGAGTTCCTGTCCTGAGTTCTTTCAACGATGAACAGTAATGTGGAAGTGTGAGCCAAACAAACCCTTTTTTGGTTTGGTTATGGTGTTTAATCACAGAAAATTAACCCCGATTAGAATAACACTCATGGTAAGAAACACAACTTTTGAGCAAAAGTGGAATAATAGTGATAAATCTATTGAAAAGGTCTGCTGTTGTCATTTGTGTGCCGCTCACAGTGCACAAAGGCCCATGTGTTGAAGGTTTGGTTCTCAGCCTGCAGTGCAGTTAGGACTGTGGACCCTTTGGGAGGTAGGATTAAGAGTCCCCATAAGACTCTGGCCCTTCCTCAGCCTCACCCTGCTTTCTGGCTTCCAGGTGGTGAACAGTGTCCTCTGCTGTGTGCTGCACCATGATGCCCCACCTCAGAGGCTCCCAAACCATGTGGCTAGTCAACCATAGACTGAAACTTTTGCAGCTATGAAGGAAAATGAATCTTTTCCACTTGTAAGTTGATTTTTCTCAGGTATTTGTCCAGGTGGCAACACCCTGACATGCCATTTCCTGTGTACCTCAGATTTAGGGGTTTATGCTAATTCCATCTCAACCTCAGGAGTTAGAGGCCTAAAAAACAAAAAGCAATAGAGATGCCTGGAGGAGCTGGTAGCTAATGGTGTCTGTTGGACTTTTCTCCAGGATTGCTGAGAGACATTAGTTTCTAATTTTTATTCTAGAAACCATGGCTGCTCAGAGAATACTTAAGATATTCTCTTGATATTCATGTGGTGACCACCCTTGGGGTAAATTGCTATTAGAGAAAATGTTGGATCCAAAGCGTATATCTTAATAGCCAGGAACCATCTCACTTATAGCAATGATATTTTTGCTAATAATATGCTGTAATATGCTGATATCACTCAACTCCATGTTGAAAGGTTGGTTTTTTTTTTAATATTTGTTTTTGTTGTTTCAAGCTTCTGAATCTTTAAGTAGAGACTTCAGAATTAAAGCAAGATCCGGATGTTACAGTTTCTCTTAGCAAAACATTTTGAAATGTCATTTGAAGCTGACCAAAGCTGCTGTAGACAGAAGTGATGTACTCTACCACCTATGAGCCTAGTTTCTAGTGGGTGATAGGCCAGAGGTTGGCTGTGTGGAAGCTCTGGGTGTCTACCTGTCTGATTGTCAGCAGGTGCTGGCTCACACTGTTTCTACAATCATTCTTTCATTTCAGCATGTGTGGGAAAGACCAGCGAAGCATGATGGGAAGTCCAGGGGGGAGCTGAAGACCGTTCATATATTTTCCCTGAGCTCTCAACTGTAGTTTTGCTGAAAATCTTGTAGTTGAATTTATTGGAGAGAATTAGCTTAGGGATTGGTGATTTCCGTAGTGGCCAGGCCTTGTGGAGGCCACACTTTTGAGGCAGGGAATAGGGAAACTTACCGAGCTGATAGACACTCAGGGACCCGGTGCAGACATGCAGTGTAGCAGAGTTGCCTGGTTAGTGTGGGTGAGAAGGGTGCGTGAACGGAAGCCTGCTTGAAAAATTCAGCTTTGGTTAAGATCATTTTCCAAGCTTTTCTTTTTACTTTATTCAGAAACCAGAGTTACAGATGGTGGTGTGGTGCCACGTGGGTGCTGGGAACCAAACTGGTTCTTCTGCAAGACCAGCAGGTGCTCTTAACGGCCATCCCTCGAGACCTGGGAGTGAACATCTAGGAGTGTTTTCAGGCATGTGTGCAAAGGATGTACCTTTATTCCCTGCAGCAATTGTTTATGTCAATAAGAGTAAAGCTGTAGCACAGGGAAGTCAAGTCACGTGTCTGTTCTCGGTGCTGGCAAGTGGGGGAAACAAGGGTGTGAGTCCTTTTGTTCGTTTCTTCCAAATGCCCCTTTTCTTTAGAGTAGGAACCACCAATAACCAGCTTCCTTTTCTTTTAACAAGTGACAGAGAAAAGAATGCGATATTGAATATCAAGCTCAAAATGCAGCACCGAAGAGACTCACCATGTTTGTTATTGCCGAGGGCGGGCCCAGATGAGGAAGGCGATAGAGACGGGAGCCAGGGAAGCTGGTTCGGCAGCAGCGAAGGGGACAGGCAGCAAACACGTTGGAAGAGGCCAAGGAGTACAGATAGACCAGATAAAGTGACGTCATGTGTTTTAAACCTATCATCTGTTACAGAAATACTAAGTGTCAAACTAGAAAGGTTTATCATAGGGGGGTGGGCATGCTCACCTCTGTGACAGAAAGTTTGATTTCAGGTAGGAGTTTGTGTGTGTGTGTGTGTGTGTGTGTGTGTGTGTGTGTGTGTGTGTGTGTGTGTGTGTGTGTATGGGGGACTTTTCTGCTATTTGTAATTGGTGGAGTGTATTAGAAGGGTATGGAGTATGTCAAGCAACTCAAACAAAATGAGACAGAATAAAAAGACAATGTACACACAAAGAGCACATTAGAAGAGGGACATACATTAACAGAGGAAAGGAGAGAGCTTGGCTTTCACAGAGTTAGTGGATAAGAATAATGGCTTCGTGGAGTTTCACAACATGGCCAGGCCTTCTGACATTTAGGCTATGGAAGAGTTCTTTCCCAGCGTGAGCCAAAAGCTGTACCCCAGCTCTCTTAGCCTCTCTGCTCCTTCCATCTCTAATTGCTGGATGCCAGGTGGAGCTAGAGGGCACTAACAGATTGAGTGGTCTTAGTCAGCCTCCTATTACATCTGGCAGCAAGTGTACCAATCTCCACAGGATCCTGTTGGCTGCTACACACTGCCTGTGTTAGTGGAGTCAGCCAGTGGACAGCTGATTCTGAGCCATGGGGAATGCACAGAGCTTTGGCAAGTGTCCAGCTGTATATGGCAATCCCTGCTCACTGTTTAGTGCTTTAGGGGGAACTAAGTGCATTCTTTCCCACTGATGCTCTAATGAACCCATTACAGAATATTTGCTGTAGTGTCTCCCTAAGTCACCTTTATTGAGAATAGATGCCCTTGGCCAATTGCACTGATGCTTAGAAACTTTCCTTTAATGTACGCTATAAACTTTTCCTTCCTAAGCTTGAGGCAGCTGCTGCCTGTCCCTCTCAGCAGTTGCTGGGAATTGCTGTGAGCACCGATGATGCTATTGTCTTCAAACAGACACTAAAAGACAGATGCAGAGTGAAGTTGAGCTTCCTGCATACTTCAGGGCAACACTTCTGATGCCAAAGTTAAAATGACACGTGAACAGCAATAGTATTTGTCAGTGAGCAGAGCATCCTTGAGTGGCCATGTATGTTCAGTGCTTGCACCCTCATCTCAGTATTGAAGATGCTGTTTCAAACTCCCGAAGCTCCAAGTTTGTGCCCACATCTCTCTACTCTCAAAATCTTAGCGTGAAATATTTAGTACCCTAGGAAAGCTAAATTAATGGTGAGCCAAAGTAATTAAGGCAAAGTAAATAATCTCCAAGGTTCTCATTCCCCCGTGAAACTAATTTCAAATCTTACCCATCATGTGTTAAAAATAGTTCTCTGCTAATTCAAGATGCCCATGCACTGTTCTGGTGAAGTGCACTTCAGTTCTGTTGAAAGGATGCAGATTAGAGAGTTATTTTCAATTGGGCACTTTTTTTTTTTTTTTCCTCCAAGAGAGTCATTCACTTTGGCATCATGAAAGCGTGAATCTCTACGGTGAGCTGAGAGTTGAATACAGCCAGGCAGATGGTGGCCAGTGAGCTTAGGTGAACTGTTGCCAGAGCATCCTTTTCTTCCTTTTTGTGAGAACTTAGTTTTCAGCCTTCTCTTCACTGATGAGGTTCCTTTAATGTTTGCAGATGTTTGAGTAGTGTCTACTCATTTAGGGAAATGTCTACTTATGATCTGGGCTCATGAGTTATTTATTCTCGGCACAAGCATGAGGTATTGAGTTTGGGTCCCCAGAACCTACATCAATGCTAGGCTTGAAAATACTGCACTGGATGTAAGGATATATAAAGGATCCCAGAGTTCATTCACCAGCCAGCGTAGCCAAATCATTGAGCTCCAGATTCAGTGAGAGACTCTACCTCAAAAATTGTGGTAGATAACAACTGAGAAAGATATTTGACATTCATCTCTGACCTCCACGTGCATACAACATGCTCATATGCTCATATCCATGGAGATAAAGTGAGAGAGGGAGAGGGAGGGGGAAGGAGAGAGAGGGGAAAAAAAAAACATTGTGACTGGAACAAATTTTAGTTGGTACCTGAAAACACTCATGAGGTAAAAGGCCATAACTGCTTCCTTGTTTTTGTATTTTAGAGGTCAAAGCAATAAATCACATCTATGGATAGGTGAGACACATGCATTGCCCTATTGTCCCAGGGCCCAAGGGTGCTGGGTGGTGGTTTGGATCACTGTGCTTCTTCCAGTGAGTGGAACTCTTCAGAACTGGTGACTATGGTCTTGATCAAGAGAGTCTCTCTTGGTTGAGAAAGACTTTGGAGAGAAATATTTAACATTGGTCTGCCATTGCCTATAGCTCCCCTATGAGGTCATGGCCATTCCTACTGCATGCCTTAAAGTCCCCCTGTGAGCTCTCTCTCTTTGAAGAAGCCTTAGCTCCTTATGGTAGCCTGGGCCTGCTCTTCCAGGGAATGCTACTTTGCTTTGGAAATGTTTTGAGATGGTGACACAAGCGTGGAAGTCACAGGATGCCACATGTATCACACAGTTGCATGTAGCCATGCACCCAGAACAGAAATGTGGCTAAGCAGTGGTGATGCCTGTGGATGGTGGCTTTAATGAGTTTATATTCACAGATACCTAGCGTTGGTACCAGTTAACCTTTCTTACTAAATTTTTTATTTTTCTTTCTAACTTAAAACTGAGTGTAGGCATGTTGACGTGCAGGGCATAATGACTTCTCTAGGGTAGGTGAAAGCACAAGACAATTATGTCATGACTTTTTAACATTACTACTGCGATTAGAGCATCTATGTGCATTTGCACAGTGCCTAGAGGTGTGAAAAGTCACATCTTACTATTTTGTCATCATGAAAGTTTCAAGAGCAAAGATGTTGAACTTTGGTCATTGATTCATCTTTATACCATTCCTATTTACTGCATGCTTCCTTATGTTAGAGGAGGTTAGATTGTACAAAAATGACCCATCCTCTGGGAGTAGGTAGGCAACAAGAAGAAGTGGACAGCGGTGGGGAACAATGGTAGGAAGCTACCAGTTACAGAATGTAGGAAGGGTCACAGAAGCGCTGGGGCTTAATGCTTAATGGGGAGGGGGCAATCACAGAAGTTAAGGCTGCCTCCATAGGGGCTCTCCATGTGGGCAGAGCAGCTGAAAGTAGCCAGGATACTGAGGACATGTTGGAAAGGTCAGGGAGGTGAAGCTTGGAAAGGTCATGTAGCTTGGGAATGACAACCTGGGGGACACAGCATTTTCCTTATCCCTGACAATTCTCCTTTATAGTAGTGTTTTCATTTACACCCCACCCCCCTACATCCTGATCCCTAAGTGTGCTCTCAGCTGAGTGGTTTTTGTCAGGTCAGACAAGTAGCCTGTAGCCATCGGTAAATAGGTGGATTGTTCCTGCATGTCCCGCCCTGATCTTGAGGTCTCATGGGTTCTATGTAGCTGGTGTTGGGAAATATAAACACTTTAGTAATTCATTCGAAGGTGATGGTGTTTTGAGCTAATTCTGCTGGTTAAAAATAAGGTGTGGCTCACAGAGGTGAGTAAGTGCTAGAAATAAATGAAAACAACTTAAAGAAAGAGCAGAGGGACATACAGCACGTTAGCTGTCGGCTGAGACCGTGCCTTAAAAGCAGGAGATTTTGTTGGGTTTTGTACACTGTATGTGGTATAAAGAACAAACTTTTCCTTTTTTTTTTTTTTTTTTTTGCCACTGAGAGCCATGATGTTATCTCTGTAATTGAAAATAATCTTCTAAGGTTGCTCTTTAACTGGGTTTACACAATCCTCTTTCAAATCAGCTGCTATCTGCCCTTACATTTCACAGTAAATGCTGCTGTCTGCACATCCCTTGCTAACAAGAAGATCAAGTGTAACTCTTTTCTTGTTGGAATCAAGTATCGTCTTTGTAATTATCCCTGCAGGCTCTTGGTTGTGCTGTTGGGAGTGAGCCTGCTTCTGTGAGGAGTGCTAGCCCCTGCTTACAGCATCCTGTGCTTTCTCAGATATCTTAAGGATTACTTTAACTTTCCTGAGCCCTTTAATTGTTTTATGGTTAGAAATATTTTTGTAGCTGTTTCAAGCTCATTGCTGGGGTTAGGGAAAGGTAGGTTTTAGGATTTTTTTTTTTCTTTAGCTATACCAGATGTTACATACAAGAGAGCACTACATTCTCTGTTTATACCCTCACTGACCTCATTCCGGCAAAGTTAGAACAAGAAGCATGCCTATTAAGCTCTACTAGGCAGGTTTTGAAGGAGGTAAACATTAAGGTGCGTTACCAGGGATACTGTGCAAAAACAGTGGAATATTCTTTGAAATTCTTCAAGAGCAAGACATATTCTTGTGTACTTAGGATTCAGATTCTTCAGGATTACGTGTCTATGCAATCCTCATAAATCTTCCTAGACAGTATTCACATTTTACTGTTGTTACATTACCCCAATTGCATTATTAATTAAAAAGATTTTATTTCTAGATTATCAGTGGCATTTTCTTCAAATCATAGCTGCTGATTGCTCAGTTCCTTAGGGAAGATGTCAACAGCCATGTGAAGATGGCATATCAAATTTTACTTAAATTATAACACCAAATTAGGCTGAGACCTCACAGGAAGGTCTTAGCAGGTGTTTGCTAAAGATGCTTTGGGGCGTGGACAAAGTTCAAGGACCCCTAATGAAGGACAAGATAGGTAGAGAAGACACAAGGGAACTTCCTGTGCCTTGTTCTCATGCTTCTATTCAAAAGAAGCTTTGAAGTTGTATTTCACGGTGTCAGTTTGGATATTTGGATTAAGAGCTGTTATAGACTGAATATTTGTGTCCTTCCCCGACCTCCTGTTTAGAGGGTTGGTTGAAGCTTCGGATGTGATCAGGTCATAAGGACAGAACCTTCACGGTGATATTAGTACCCTATCAAAGAGGTCCAAGAGAGCACATTCATCCCTCCCATCTTGTGAGGACCCAATAAGAATGTGACATCTGGGAACCAGGAAGTGGGCCTTCACAGACACTGACCATACTGGCACCTTGTCCCTGAGCTTCTTAGTTTAATGAAGTATATGAAATTAATTGTTACGTATATAAGCTGTCTAATATATACAACTCCTTTGCTAGCAATATACACAGACTAAGAGAAAGTTCTGTGGGATGCCTTTCTGTATGCTGTGAGTATGGGCTGCTCTCATTGGATGATAAATAAATCTACTTTTGGCCTATGGCAAGGCAGGATAGAGCCAGGCAAGGGGAGTCTGGGAGATACCAGCCAGCTGCCCTAGGAGCAACATGCCAACATACTGGTAACTCCATGGCCACGTGCGGCAATACAAAGATTAATAGAAATGGGTTAATTTAAGATGTAAAAGCTAGTTAGTAATATGTCTGAACATAGGCCAAATATTGCAAGTATTACTAAGCCTCTGGGTCAATTATTTGGGAAGCAGTTGCCAGGTGTTTGGGAGTTGCTGGCGGGACAGAAACTTGCATTTACAAAGAAGCCCAACTTTTCCATTTGACACCCACGTGATTAACTTCTACAGTCAAATCTAAATATCCTTGGGTGAGAAGTAACAGGTTTAAATCAAAATCAAATGACTTGAAATTAATTTTGTACAAATTTGAGAAAAGATTCATATATTAAATATACGTGAGAAGTAAACAGTGGATTTATGTGCCATTTTGAAACTAAATACTTAGCCATTTTTAGGCTGTCTATTGCCTTGATTAATGCCATTAGTAGGGGTAATTGAAAATTGATTGACTCACTTAGACACTTTCCTAATTTCATTAACAAACTATGATCATTCCATAAATACTTCATGTTCCATTTTACAAGCTACCTATCAGTGTGAGCTTAAAACAAAATGAAAAAACAAAGTATGCTCTGACTGTAGAATAACACTGTTATGAATTCAGGAGTGCAGGTCTCCACTGAAGCTTCTTTTCACTTTCATCTGGGGAAGTGCATGCTGCCAGCTCACATCTGTGAAAGGCAGAGACCCAAGCTGTGCCTGTGCCTTTGTCGCTATGTTGTGCATAGACCGACTCATTGTTTGCTTCCATGGATCACTACTTTAAAGACTTACAGGCACAATCACAGTTAAGTTCTAAACTTCATACCATGGTTAATGAAATCGACCACAAAGGAAGTCAAATCTGACTGTTAAAGGGCTGTCTTTCCTCTACCTGCTGTCTTACTTAGGGTTTCTATTGCTGCAAAGAGACACCATGACCATGGTAACTG
This sequence comes from Phyllotis vaccarum, assembly GCA_033318265.1. Classification (NCBI taxonomy): domain Eukaryota; kingdom Metazoa; phylum Chordata; class Mammalia; order Rodentia; family Cricetidae; genus Phyllotis; species Phyllotis vaccarum. The sequence continues at coordinate 45,263,836 of JARWLC010000005.1, read as the reverse complement.
TCATACAGGAAAGCATTGAACTGGGTTGGCTTATAGTTCAGAGGTTTAGTCCATTGTCAGGGTGGGAAGCATGGCGGCACTCAGGCAGACATGGTCTTGGGAAGCTGAGAGCTCTACATCTAGATGAACAAGCAGCAAGAAGAGATGTACTGGTCTTGACTTGAGTATCTGAAACCTTAAAGACCACCCCACAGTGATACAGTAAAGACACAATTACTCCAACAAGGCCATACCTCCTAATATTGACACTCTCTGGGCCTATGAGGACCATTTTCATTCACACTAGAAAAATGAGAGTTGGTGGTGCTTCAGAAACCCCCATCCCGCATACTCCTCTGTCTGATTAACTGAGGTGTCAGCACAGGGAGGAACTGAAAGGCCCACGTCACTAGGTCACACTTGTCCCAAAGCTCCGAGTAGCATATCCTGTAGGAGAGATAACTTGGTACTCAAGTATAAATTGCCCCAGAGCTGCTTTAATTTAGAAGTTTCTCACCTGATGGAGAAGTGGCCAGCTGAATATGACATAACCCAGCAGCTGTATCTGTCCCAAACACACCCATGCACATTAAACATTATTCTTCAGCTTGTGCCAAGGAGTCCAAGTTATTAGGCATATGGTGTAAATGCCAAAAGCACAACGGGAGGATGTATGTGGAGCAGCTTTGTCAGAGGTGCCAATCTGACCTAGAGAAGGGTACAAATATGTGTTTGGACTTTCTAAATGAAGGCCTGCATTTTTGTTTCATTTCCCCCTGTTTTCCTGACTACTTGGAATGATACTTTCAATTCCTTCCCTGGAGGATTTGTAGTATTTTGCCTACTGAGAGTGGAAAGTGATAGAGGCTTTGCTGAAAGTACTAAGAATATTGTGATTATTTCAAAATGAGATCTCCTAGGAATCCTGGAGATCACAAGTGCAAGGTCACAAATCAGGGGTGTGTGTATGTGTGTGTGTGTGTGTGTGTGTGTGCAAGCCTCAGGGCCTGTGACTGAGTGGCACATAAAGGGAGCAGTCCTAGCAGAATTGGAACCATCTAGAAGCAGTTCAGTGGCTGATACCCCTGTAGGGAGGCAGCCAAAGTGAGTGAGCAAGAGAAGCCCTGTGATCAAGCAGTGTTATTTCTGTGTAAGTGTGCAGTATGTGTGTTGTTGAGAAATGATGTGATTTTAGCACAGTATAAGAAGCATTGAATCACTAAATTGACTTCAAGCCTATTCAGGATGCCCCGGGGTTGAAAAGTCTACATGGTGATGTATGGAAGGACTTCCTTCATAAAGTTTTAAATACTTCCTATACATTTATTTTTGTCTAGAATAAAGATAGTTTCCTTCAGAATAAAAATATCTCCTAATTTTTTTTTTAGTGAGCTTCTTTCTGAGGAATTTGCTTTTCTTGCCTCAACTTTCCTATCTGAGAAGAAAATTTGATCTCATGTGCATCTGATCTGCAAGTTTTATTTTCTGAAAGGAAAACAAGGTAGAGGGGCAGAAAGACCCTCCGACCCTTCCTGTGACTCGCAGTACCTGGATGCTCGGTGTCTCAGTATTAATAATTGTGTTTGCCTTTTTCTTTATCTCAAGGACTTGGGGTAAGTAAGTGACACAATAGGACAAATGTCCAAGCTCTTTCTCTCCTAAAAATGTGTATTATTATAATCATAACTGGCATGTGACCCACTGCCAGCCAGTGGTTTTTGTTTTCTCTCCTTTGTGATATTTGTAATCCCATACAAAAGCCCAACATCTCTCTTCCACTGAGGATGTTTCTCACAAATACCACAGGGTCTCTTAACGTGTATCACAGTGCCTGGTTCCCTTGGAAACACTTACTTTTGTTCTAGCTTATGGACCACAAGGTAAAGAACATGGTTAAAGCAAGCGGGCCTGGGTGGGGAGTGATGTCAGAACCTGGCAGCGTGGACAGGTGTCCATGGGGATGGTTGGCCCTAAGGGCAACAGTGCCTCACTGAGCTGGGGGTGTTTCATGTTAGGGCAAACATGCTGGTGAGTGCCCGAGGCAACATGGATTGGTGTGGAGGATGTGACAGATGGCATTAGGGAGTGTCAGTGAGAGCTCTGCTCCTCTGCATACATCAAGTTGGTTCAAAGCCTTCTCAGCATGGATGCATAGTGTTATCGTAGTGATTACCAGGGATACTGGGAACAGTGCAACCTATAATCATTTGTCTGGTACAGTGATATGAGACAGTGTATTTCAGAAGTATTTGTTTTTTAGAAATGTTAAATACAATTCCAGTCAAAAATGATCCACTCTAGCTTTGTATAAGATGCACTTAACCAGTACATCTTATATATGTGTTGATCTGCTCATGGTAGCAGATTAATGTAGGGATTGTTTTCATTTTCTAAAATGTTTGAAATGTAGAAATAAAAAATAAAAACAGCGCATATTCTTGATATACCTTTCCAGAGAAGCATCTATGGTGGCTTCTGAGTCGAGATCTCCATGTTGTAAGAGTTGTAGCATCTGTGCGACAAAATCCACTCACTGTACACTTTACGATAATGAAGCCCTTTTTCTTTATCCTGATTGAACGTTAGGCTTGTGAATGTCAAGGCTATCTCCCTCTTTATTTCAGTGATAGCTGCAGCATGTAAGGTAGTGTTCTGCATATCGGAGATGCTCAGTAATTTTCTGTTGTGTGAATGGTGGATGGATGGATGGATGGATGCATGCATGGATGCATGGATGCATGATGCATCTAAATATGAAGTACCTTCATTGTCTTCACTTTGGATGGATGAAGACAGTATCCAAGAGAGGAAGAACTGAAGGCTTGCTTACGTCTACACACGGAGATGTCACCAATAACAAACAGTCAGACCAATGGAAACAGCCCGCTTTGTTAATGATCTTGTCCCGTGACTATGATGGGCCCTGTAGTGTTAGGCTTTGATATAAAGTTTAGCAGTTTGGAGCTGTTCTGTAAGATAGTAGCTTCTCTATCGCTAAAAGTTTAAAATAAATGACAATGTCGCAGCACAGATTGTTTTAGTAGCATGAGGGTTTGAAAAGTGTAGTATAGTTAAGTTGTATGACTCCAGGATTCTGTGGCTTTAATCTGCGTTTTACAATCTGCTGATGGCTTCTGAGGGTCTGGTGTCTGTTACTTTCTGGCATGTGACTCCTTGGTTCCATTCTGTAGCTTCTTATAAGATAAAGTTGGTTTTCTCAGTGCTCTGGTTTCTTTCTCCAGTCTTGGGTTGTTTCCTAGTTAACATCCTCCCTCATGGAGCCAGTATTTGTTTCTGGGTTCATTGCTGTTAGGACCCAAAGGTGACCTGTTTTAAAATAGATTTTAAATTTTTAATTAAGCTATGCTAATTTGTTTTTTGTTATGATTGCTACTCATATTATCTATACCAATAGTTATCTATTCTCTAAGAATGCAACAAACAATCATCTAATCTTAGTCCTATTAAAAATACTATTTTTTTTTTGTTCCCATTTTATAGATGGGAAAACCAGGGCTTAGGGAGAGTCAGAGACCGTTTCAAAGTTATCCATGTAGTTAGTTTCAAATTAAATTTAACTTTGTCAATTTAAAAATGCAGAGATCAAGCCAGGAAATGGTGGAGCACACCTTTAATCCCAGCACTCTGGAGGCAGAAGCCAGCCTGCCTTCCAGAGCCAGTTCCAGAATAGCAGAGCTAACCAGGGAATTCCTGTCTCCAAAACAAAAGCAGAAACAACCAAAATGCCGAGGAAATCTCCTGTACTCTTTCCTTACTTTCTCCAGTCTGCATGGGATCAAACAAGGCCCTCTGTATGAAGTTACTGTCAGGTTCTGACACAGCTATAGTGAATTCTACTCTCTGTCACCACAGGACCTCTGGCGTTGCCATCACTCACCTCTCTGTCTTCCTACACTTCCTGAACCATGAGATCCTTACAACCCTGTTTCCATAATTTTACCTATCACCGAATGTTACATAAATGTGATTTGTAATTTTGGGGGGATTGGCCTTTTTTTTAAAAAAAAAAAAAAAAAAAAAAAAAAAAAAAAAAAAAAAAAAAAAAAAAAAAAAAAAAAACTCAGCACCATTACCTGTTTACTCCTGAAAATTGTATGTGCTTCCATAATTTATTTCATCTGATTGTTAGTAGCCTAGGGATGAAGGTGATCTTTTTCTTCCTCTATTTCTTCCTCTTCTTCCTTTTTATTTGCAGTGTGGGGGCTAGAACCTAGGACCTGGTTCATGTCAGACAGCTGCTCTGCAACTGAGCTAATCCCCCAAGCTTAGTAGCTACAAAGCAGGATACCACCAAATAGTGGGGGGGGGGGGGCCTGCAGAAAAACCAGATGGTCATGTGTTGTTGTCGAGAATATACAATGGTGTACAACACACTGTAGAACATGTTTTGAAATTTTCTTATATAATTGAATGTTCAAAGCATGTTAACTAACTACCAACTCCAGTTTTGAAAATTAATACTGGGAAGAATAAAGACAAATTTGTATTCAAACAGAAAACTTGCACAGGAAGTGCCCGTTAAAACTCTATGTACAGTAGTAAAGTGGCGGGGGGGTGGAAGGGAGTGAGAAGTTTTTCAATGGAGAAATAAGTTAAAAACTACTGAGCAAGCAGAACTATGGCCAGATTGCACCAGTCTTCAGTGCTAATTTACTGTTTTCCTTGGCATCTGTTTCTCTCTGTCTTTCATACTTCAAGATGCTGCTGCTGGTAGTAATAATCACCCGTTGGCAGGAATACCACCATATATGCTCATATTCCACCCCAGTCCCTCCCAGTTAGGGAGGGCCTTCGGTTCCCATGCAGTAGGGAACAGGGAAGTGATTAGTTTTCTTTGTTTATTGTTCTGAGCAGATACAGCCCCAGTTATGTGGTGGGGAAAGGACCACGTGACCTATGAATTTGCTTTTGTAAAGAACACATGCAGAGAGAGGTGTGCTCAAGTAAGCATCCTCTTAGGGGTAACAGCGCAGCAGTGCATTAGGTATTCAGGCCATCAGCATAGACTGCTGCATAGACTTGAGTCTGGAACCAAAGAATAACCTCCCAAATGCAAGGAAGTAGACAGAAAATACTTAGTGCCTAAGTCCTATTTCTGGGATGCCAAGTCTGTATTCCTCGTCAGGATGTATGATCATAATAGAGTGAGGAGAGTGAGCGGGACACAGCTTAAAACAAAACACAAGGCATGCTGGTCCCCCTGAGTGCCTCAGTTGTGGTGAGGGAATATACTGCTTTACATTTCAGGAACCATTTACAGAGGGGCCATATACAATAAATCTTTAAAGTTTTCCCAAATCCCTTGACTGATGGGCTTAAAGGCTTACAGAAACTACCAAAGGCACAGACAGAAATTCAGACTATACCATGTTTGTCTTTCTGGGTCTGTGTTACCCTACTCAGAATGTTTTTCCTAGTCCATTTGAAGAGAGGGAGGAGGGATTATATGAGCAAAGAGGTCAAGATCATGATGGGGAAACCCACAGAGACAGCTGACCCGAGCTATTGAGAGCTCACTGACTCTGTACTGACAGCTGGGAACCTGCATGGGACTGAACTAGGCCCTCTGAATGTAGATGATAGTTGTGTGGCTTGGGCAGTTTGTGGGGCCTTTGGCAGTGGACCAGATACATCCCTAATACATGAACTGGCTTTTGGGAGCCCATTCCCTATAGAGGGACACCTTGCTCAGCCTTGATACTAGGGGGTGGGATTTGGTCCTTTCTCAACTTGATATGCCACACTGTATTGACTCCTCATGGGAGTCCTTATTCTCTCTGAGGAATGAATGGGTTGGGGTGGGGTGGGAAGGCGATTGGGGTTGACTGGGAAGAAGAAATGGAGGAAGCAGTGGTTGGTCTGTTAAAAAAAAAATCTCTTAAATTAAAAAATGTTTCTGCCCATTGCTCCCTTGCAAAAGTATTTCTATGGCATACATTTTCCCGAGAGTGGCTGTGATCAATTTTCTTTGTCCCTCAAGGCATTGAGATGTTAGTCTTAATTCTTATTTCCAGTGTCCTCTGGCTGGGTTGCAGGATATAATATCAATATATAAAAATCAATTGTGTTACTATATACTAGCAGTGAACAATCAGACACTGAAATAAAAATGCCATTTTACAATAGCATCAAGGATTTGAAATACTTAGTAATAAATCTAATAAAACATTGCAGCTGGAGTTTGTATCTTAGCAGAAGAATTTGGCTAAGTTTTCTAAGGCTTCAGTTCCTGGCAATGGCCAAAGAGTGTAAAACCTCAACAACAGAACCATAAAATATTTACTTTTTGGAGAATTTAAAGAAAATCTAAGTAAATGAGTAGCTATAACGTGTGCATAGTAAGAACACACAAATACTATTATGATCTTGTTTTACTCCAAATGAATATACAGAGTCAATATTTCCTAGAAGGTTCTGATACTGAAAAGATGAATTAGAAATGGAAAGAACCCAGAATGTCCAAACCAGTTTTGGAGAGGATAGATAAGGCTAAAGGAAGATTAAGTCTGATTTGAAAGCTTCTGAAGCAATAGTCAAAAGGACTTGTTACTGATGTCCTAACAGACAAATAGGCCAGTGGAACATGAGAGAGAGGGAAGGGGAGGGGGAGGGGAAGGGGAGGGGGAGGGGGAGGGAGGGAGAGAGGGAGAGGGAGAGGGAGGGAGAGAGAGACTTTGGAGAAAGGTTTATTCAAATGGTGAACTGAACTTAGAGCTATTCCATCTGTAACATTTAAAGTTTGAGCATAAAATGGATCAAGGTATGATTATAACACTTAAAAGTATAACTCATAGAAGATGAACATGCTTTGGTGGGTTGGGCAAAGATTTCTTTGATATGATGTACAGTCAAATTAAAAAAGTCAGTGTATCAAGCATCACCAAAAACATTCAGTTAGGAATACAAAAATAAGTGATAGGCTGGGAGGAAAAATGAAACTCATATGTCTTATTTGCAATTCAGAATATATATATTACTCTCAAATTTTATGAAGAAAACAACACTAAAATGGGCAAATGATTTGAATAGATCCATCACTAAGGAAGAACTATGAGTGTCAAAGAAGCACATGAAAAGATGTTAATAGTGTTGTCATTAGGGAAATGCAAATTAAAACTCCAATGAAATCACACAATAGACATACTAGAGAGGCAACAATGAAAACAAACCCATGTAAATGCTGACAATTCTATAGAAGAAAAGGAATGCTCTGTTATGTGCTGTTAGTAGGAATGTAAAATATGATGTCCATTTTGGAAAATAGTTTAGTGGTTTGCTGCAAAATGAAACATGTGCCTATTACATGATCTACATCCTCCTATTTCTATGCATGTAACCCAGAGGAGAGGAAACATGTCTTCGTGAAAACTTATATGTGATTCTCCATAGCAGTGCCCTTGATAATAGCTGCAAACCTCAACCAACCCCACTGTCTATCAGCAGTTGAAAAGATAAATTCACAGCAGTAAATCCACACCCATGTTGAAAGTTAAGCAATAAAATGTAATGAGCTATTGATTTCATGTAACAATGTGGATGAATCTTTAAATAATTATGCGAAACTGTGAAGACTACATACTGTACGACTTCATATTCTCAGAAATGATGATGTCCTATAATTTTAGGAAGGAAATCAGTGGCTTGTGTAGGAATGGAGATGGTCAGAGAGACAGGTGGCACTTGGAGTAGTGGCCGTGCCCATTATCTTGACAGTTGTGATGGTTTCACTCATGGAAAAATTTAGGGAAGACTGTAACATGAGGTTTCTGCTCCCATATGGCCAGAGGTCCACACCCACAGACCTTCAGTCCCAGCCCCACAGTCTGGACCTGCCTGCCACCACTTTAAGCACACAAAATGACTCAGACACATATTAATTTCATACTGTTTGGCCTGTGGCTTAGGCACATTGCTAGCTAGCTCTTTCATCTTAATTCAACCCATTTCTATTCATCTGTCCTGCCATGTGGCATGTGGCTTACCTATTTCGTTATATCTTGTTTCTTGTCGGCTAGATCTCATTTCTGTCTGACTCCACCCTCCTATTCCTATTTATGTTCTGATTTCCCCGCCTACTCCTATGGTGCCTGACATAGGACAAAACAGTTCCTTTACTTAATGATATTCACAGCATACAGAAAGACATTCCCACATCACTTCCCATTTTCTGTCTAATTGAAAAGGAAAGTTTTAATTTCAACATATCAAAATTACATATAACAAGACAGGTATCAAGCAAGAGTTATAACTAGTCTATTTGTATTTAACAAAATTTAAAAAAAATTCTATCATCTACCTTATCCTTGTGATTCTAAAGTTTCATATCTAATATACCTTTTAAAAATAAGGAAAACTACACCTATAACTATCTAATCTTCAACTACATCAAAGACTACAGAAGGATATATAATATTACCTGAGTAAACAGGAAGTCCAAGCAACTTCCAAAATCTAGAAATGACAGATGACACCTGTCTGCCTGGATAGTCACCCAAGGTTCCTTTGTAATGTTGTGGTATCCCTCTTCTGCCTACATGCCTAGGGTCTCTGACATACCTTTCAGTGAAGCAGGAAATTTAAAGGACTGTTTTGCCCATTCTGGCATAGTTCATCAGTTGCTTCTCCTTGTGCCATGAAGAATGTCTGGCAGTTTTCTCTGCAAAGGAGGAATCTGAATACCATCTTAGCTTGTTCTGCCAAAGTTCAGAGGTCACATTCCTATGGAACCTGCATGTCCAGTTTATACATCATACTGTCAAGAAGTCAATACAAGAGGAGCTTCTTGACCATTGACTAACTATTGCCACAAAGAAAGTAAACTCTTCATGAAACTTCTTCAATGCCCATCATTCTCTTGAAGTAGATTGGTTCTGCCAGGAGCAAACCTGTCTTACTCTCTAGAAAAGTCTGAGTTCTTAAAATATTTTAAATGCAATATCCTATAGGTCTTTGGAGTGTTAGAAGATTACCTATCTAATCTAAATATATCTTTGTATACCTAAAAAAAAATCTAACTAACATAACTATAGGTTTGGTTATCATAGATTACTGTTAATCTGCATTTCTTACCTATACATTGCAATTGTAAATGAGTTACATAAACATATCTTAAACAAGATACACACAGCATAACAAAATTGATCTTAAATTTGTTTTGATAAGCCAAAATTCATACCATTGTAAAACATTTTGAGATTAACAGTTGATTTTTAGATTAAAGTAAATTCAATAATCTATTTTTAAAGAATAATTCATATGCTATGTCCCCCTTTTGTTCTTAGAAAGATACTGATTGTGGCTATTAACCATTTATAATGAAAATAAACATTTATAAGCACTATTTTGGCAATTTGGGTATAGCTTTCCATTACTTCCTGCTGATTGAGGGGTGTTGGCAATCTTATGAGTTCTTGAGACTGGATATTCTTAGTTGTAGCCTTGAAGCTGATGTGGCCATCTCTTTCCATCACAGGTTTTTTTTTTTTAAACAGGTTGACTAAACCATAATAGCCTGGAACCAGTCTACAGGTTCTCATCTTCTGTGGAAACAAAAGCAGAACCTCTCTTCCAAAGCAACATATCCTTAGACAAAAATTTCAAAGTCAATATACCGTTAAAATATATATGTTTGTTTAACTTATCAGCCTTTGCAATCAATTATCTTTCTGCAGTTAGCTCATTAACAATTAAAAAAATTAAAAGAAAACACACAATAACCATAATCCAGACTCTATGTCTATTTTCAATCTTTATGTGGCTTATTATATTTTTATTACTCTATTTCTCTTTTTGAAAGACTTTCTCTACCTTCTTTCTTTCTCTGAAGCCTATGTATTTTTTTCACACATTGTAATCTATTTAGAGGCTTCCTTCATATGAATCTTTTATTGCATACCGCTAATCATTTTCTAACCAGAAGAGCTTTTAAAATGCTAGACGAAAGAGCACTGTTTTGGCTGCTGACTCTGCCCCACTCGGCAGCTTTTCAACACGGTGTAGGTACTGGAGCCACTCTCTTCTACAACCCATTTGAGAGATACAACTTGGAAGCCGCTTTTGGCTCCACTTCTGTGCTCTAGAACCCCATTTAAGCTTTCTCCAGCTTTATGTGGGTGTATAGGCCCCATGTTAGGCACCATCTGTAACATGAAGTTACTGGCACCATCCGGCAAGAGGTCCAGACCTGCAGACCTGCAGTCCCAGACCATCTAGCCCCATGGTCTAGACCTGTCTGCTTCCACTTAGGCCCCCCCAATGACTCAGACACATATTAATCTCATGCCCTTTGGCCTATGGCTTAGGAATTTTGTTAGCTAGCTCTTTCATCTTCATTTAACCCATTTTCATTAATCTGTTCTGCCACATGTCCTGTGGCTTACCTATTTTGTTATATGTTGCATCCTGGATGACTGGATCACATCTCTGTTTGACTCTGCCCTCCTCCTACCTATGCCCGATTTCCTCACCTAGTCTTATAATGCATTGCCATGGGCCAAAACAGTTCCTTTATTTAAAGAATGATGCAGCATACAGAAAGACATTCCCACATCAGAAGACTACCTTTGAAGTATGTGTTTTTAAAAAAAGCTGTTAAAATTGTTATTGTAAAACACCATGACAGCCAGAAGATCAAAAGTGCTCTAGGACTTTGCCTGGGTGCTCCACCTTACAAGTGCTGTGAGTTCATTTTTCTAGTGGAAATGGCTGTACCTCAGCTAAGAAAGTTGAAGAGCATTGACGAAAGTTCTACAAAGAGAAAATATTCTAGGTAGCAGTGAGTAAAGACTGAGGCATATGATATCACATGATCAAAAAAATGTGAGTACTCACAGGGAAGGCAGTGTTCTGCCAATTGTGGAGGTGGGTGAAGCTAGAGAGGTAGGGAGAGGCCAGGCTCCACCGTTTCTCTTGTCATCCTGTAGTGTGAGGATATTAGTTTACAGGCATTGGAAAGCTGCTAAAGGTATTTATTCAGAAGAGTGTCAGACCATGTTTATGTTCAGGGGAGATTATTCTCACACCAGAATGAATGTTCATGAAGGTTAAAGAAACACATGATTTTAATAAGAATATTGTCTACTCATAAAGATTTTATTTGATTACTTCTGTTGTAATTCTTTTGCTTGAATAGATTCCAAAAAATTGTATGTAAAATTATGCACTGAATGCCAGACACATAGCTGTATGCATGTAGATATACAGTTTTGATTCTCCTGGTTTCCTTTGACCTCAGTGACATGGAGGGCACATTTGTCATTCCTATTCCAGTAGTCTTTGACAAAAGTTTCCAGATCAGAGATTTTGCCTAGATCTGAATTGTAAAGGTTCCCTGTACAGAAGTCCATCAAAGTGGAGTTGAGAGTCAAGGTTGGCATTTTGGGAGTTGTGAAACTCAGTGTGTTTGGATTCCAGCACTGTAAGCTTTAAATGAATGCAAGCTCCTTTCTCCCTAGGGTACTGTACAGAGTGCCCTGTTGTGTTGGAAGCTAGCATTGCAAGGGTAGCATTTCATCCCTCAGCTTTGATGATGCAGTTTGGGTACCATTGAGGGATGCTGGAATTACAGTGCAGGAATGACCACTGAAGAACAGAGCACTCTGATGGTCACATCTACCTGAATACTTTACTGCCTGCTAATCTTTCTGTACTAAATTTTCACTGGACCAAATTTTATTTTCCTCTCAAAATATGAAGCTCCCTGTTTTTCTCTTTCTTGAGAATGGGCTTTTAGCCATATGTGTTGGAAAATAGTGTCTTCAGGTGATATCTCTCTGCATATCTGGGAGAAACATAAATACTTACTAAAGTTTATAACTTTTTAATTATTATAATTAAAAAAGCAGATCCAGAATTTGGGTGTTTTATAAGTTCTAGATATAATAATGAACACTCATTTTTACAATGCAATGCAATTATTAAGGTATATGTTTTATGATTTGAATATTCATTTTATTATACATTTAGAGAGTTGAGATTCCATACAGCAGTGTAGTAGGTCAGGCCCATTGGGCCAAGGAACTTGCCAAGGCATGCACATGATGTAATTCCTTATGAGCCAACTTGGAGTCTGCCTGAGGGCCTAGCAACAGCTGCTGTCCAGTGTTCCTGATTGCTGGAATCTGCCTAGCAACAAGCACTGCCCAGAATTCCTGACCCTTGGGAATCTGCCTAGCAACAGATGCTATCAGATCTCTTGATCATGTACAGCCAGTGAGGGACAGCCATACAATATCACCAGATCATGACACAACCTGGGTGTAGGGAGGAGGGTATATCAGGCTCTCCTCAATGTTGAAAAAAAAAAAAAGAGTTAGTCCTTTTTACCTCACTTCTGGGGTCTGTGTCATTGACTCCATGCCTTCTCACCCTCTCCCCAGAGGGAACTGTTAGGACCTAGCAACACAACGGAGTCTTGACTTTATAAAACTCTAAAGCAACAAAACAACAGAAATATCAGTGAGGATGTCTTCATGGCATATTTTTCCATGATTATGAAATATACTCAGACACCTTAGACCATGAAAAGCGAAATGTTCCTTCTTGTTATTATCGCCTCAGAAAGTGACATCATCAGTTCCATTCTCAGAGATTAATGATTAGTGTAGGTTTAAATTAAGTGCCTACTAATTGCCAATTGAGGAACAGGGCTTGTTCCCTTCTGGGAACTAGCTGAGTCTCTGCTGTGTTGGCATGGGCCTTGTTGTTGTCATGAAGTCTAAAGTCTTCATGGTTCCTTTCTCCAAGGCAAGTTCCATCAAGGGTCACAGAAGGCTCCTGCATGCACATATTTAAAGAGCAAAGTTGTGTTTATCTCTAGAGTATGTAACAGAAACAGAACCATTTCAAAATCTCAGTTCTTTCTTACAGAGGAATTATGTGGCTATAAAGCCATGGGATGTGGGGTCCTTCTAGTCACTTGTTAGAAATAAATGAGCCTGGATTGGTTATCTTTCTTGTTCTCATCAACATTGATTGTTTTCATGGAAATAACAAACCAAACTGAGTCCACTTATGGTATACTAAATATTTAGTGACATTTTTGTTTAAGAAGAATGAAGGAGTTTTTTGTAACTTGATGGGATACCGTTATACTGGCTACCATTGCAATTAAATACTCAGTAATTACAAAGTGCTGTATACCAGGCACTTCTGCATGTGCTTTACATATGGTCACTAATTTGAACCTCCTAATGCCCCTAAGAGATAAAGTCTCTTGTTTTGCTGATGATACATATCAGTTATAACCTCTAGTAAATTAGGAGACAGAGCTTGGGAAGGAGAAGTGTAAAATTTAAACCCAGGCAGTCTGCTAAGAGTCGGTGTCCTGAACAAGTCTGCTGATTGCCTCTTTGTAGTAGACTCTTAAGAGACATCGAAGACACTATTGTAAATGACATTAACAACTAGGACAGTGTACTGCTGTGAGAATTGAGTATGAAATATCACATTGAGTACTTTGCAGGTGCTCTATGAGTACTGTTTAATCCTCTTAATGTTTTGAGGAGTGAGCTGCTTGTTTATTTCCCCCAATTTATCACAAACATAGACATGTGAGGGTAGTGAGAATCTTAATTGAGGATATACATCCCCCCTCTCTGCCCCGTAAGATTGACCTAAAGGCAAGGTTATGCATTATTGTCTTGATTAATGTTGATGTGGGAGGGCCCAGCTCACAGTGATGTGGTGCCACCCTGAGCAGATGGTCCTAGGCTGTATAAGAAAACAGTCCCAGTACTCATGTAGAGCAAGTCAGTAAACACTCTTTCCTCATGGTCTCTGCTTTCAGTTCCTGCTTCTAGGTTCCTCCCTTGAGCTCCTTCCCTAATATCAGTGCTGGAGTGTGGCCTCAGAGTTGTAAGGTGAAATAAACCCTCTCCTCCCCAGGTTGCTATTGGTCATGGTGTTTGATCACAACAGTATTTCACTTCACAAATTATAGTCTATCATAGAGAGAAGTCAGCGAGGTCATGAAGGAACAATGCTGAACTGATTTGCTTTTCATGGCTTGTTCAGCCTACTTTTTTCTATAACTCAGGACCACTATCCTGCTCCTGAGGGCTAGGACTGACCAAACCCACATCTCTCATTAACTAAAAAATGCCCTACAGACTTGCCTAGGGGCCATCATATGGAGATAATTTCTCAGTTAAGGTTCCTCTTCCCAGATAGCTCTGGCTTATGTCAAGTTGACAAAAACCAACCCCGAAATGGGGTATATCATCATTCACAGTGAGTTACTAAATTGGATTTAGGGCTCAAACCCAAATCCTTGACAAAAAAGTTTGTCTTAAAACCTATGGTAAAAAGTAATAAAAATAACTCAAGTTAAACTATTGTATGAGTAAGATGCATTTAAAAAAAATATAAACTGTACAGTTATATTTGAACTATAATTATGAAAGTAATACATGCTATAGTTCTATATACATAAATCTTATATATATATATAAATCAGAATGCTATGAATTTACAAATAGTATTTTAACTTTCACATTTCAAAGTGTTGTAAGTGATGGGCTTCTGGCTGTCAAATGCTTTTAATGTGTGGCCAAGAGCAGGGTTCTTAGCTCGTTGTGCCAAGGTTTCTATCCAGCTGCTGTAATCTGTGACCTCTTCCTCACATGTATTGAATACTAAGCCTGATAGGGATGCAGTTATAATGAAATAGTTGTTAAGCTATTAAAACATATTTGGGGTATAGCAACATATACTTTGTTTTGTTATCATAAGTTACATCTTGTGGTGGCTATAATGAGCATTGTAATGGTGATGAACATAGATAATACTTGGACATACTTGCAAGAATTGCAGTGAGATATGGAAACATTTGTGGCTTCTGTGAAAAATATACATGTGCTGTTAATCCTTCTGTCTGTGCTTTAGTTGTCTGAATTCATAAACTAATTCTAAGTTTAAATTCTAATCTGAGTTTAAATGCTTTTATGAATTCCATAGAACTCCTTAAGCTTCAAGGATGATTTAATAACCTCTGGATGGTGCTGCTTAGTCTTACACACTGTAAGGGTTAGATATATAGTGCTCTGTGCTCTTCATAATTGGATCTTCAAACATTCTGATTAGATCTGGAGTTGCCTTACTGCCCCATGTAGATCTTGACTCTTAAGGCTAGACTCCCTAGACTGAAGGTATAGAAACATTTCATCTCTGCATGCTTGACGTTTCCTTGCCTGCTCATGAATTATAAAGATGGAGCTCTCCTCATCTTTGAGCTAATGTTTCTTAGAGAAGGCAACAGGTATAGAAAAATGCTTTTAAAGGTGAGGATGGTGACAGGGAGGCTTGCTTAGGGGGAGCCGTAAGGACAGAAGCAGTTTGGCAGTGATGTTGATTATAAAAAGAAATTATATATTAGAGAGCATAGACTCACTGATAACGCCATTCTCTTTTGCCTTCCTTCTTGTACATTCATAGTATTATATGCTACCATAGCATGCTAGTTTATCTATTTGGAAGCATTATGGAGTTATCTAATTTGTGTCAAAAATTGAACTATCATTGATATGTCATTGGGATCCTCTTAATTCCTGCTTTGCAGAGGAGAGACCGAGGGTGTGTTGTGGTCATGATGTGGTTGCCAGGGGAAGAAGCTATCATTTGCAATATACCACGGGTACTACTTCCTTTCATCTCCATTTCCAGCCTTCTGTCCTGGAGGGGCAGACCCAGTAACTGAACAGTTTAGCTGCTCCAGATCCAGGCAGCGTCTGGGACACTGACTTAGACTAACATGATATATAAAAATGGTAATATTTCAACAGAAATTTGATAAACTTGTTATGGGTGGATTAACTGCATTCTGAAGTTTGGGTTGCTGTCTTGAAGCAAGAAAATGGATTTCTGGTTAATGGATTTGGAGGCAGATTTCTTTTTGCTTGACTGGCTTTTGAAGAATTGGCCTTATGCCAGGAGTTCCCTAAAAAAATCTGTACTCTCCAGTTTTTATTCTGTGCTGTTTTATTTACTGTTACTCCTTAATTTGCAGGCTCAATTTATTTAATTTTTACCATCTACTTTTTTTTTTCAGAAATTCCTTGTCACATTGTCTCACATCTTTATGATTTTTTGTATATCATGAAATATTATCTCTTGGTTTTATGGTTAGACAACATTCTTATTTCTGCCTCCTGTCAGTGTGATTGGCTAATTACTACCTTTCTTGGAGCCCCTATTTTACCATTGCAAACATTGCTATGAGTATTCATATATTTTCTGATCTCTAGTAATTATTTTAAGTGTATATGTGTTTATGGTAAGGGTAAAGGGAATTTCAAAAGAAAATTAGCTATGCTCATAGTAATTCTGTCATTTACATCCATTTGCTTTGATTTCTACATATTTTCTGTCAACCTCTATTCATCTGTAATTGTAATTTTATGTCTTTATCATTTGTATCTTGTCCACATTTACTATCATCTTGTAAGCACTTTCCCATGCTGATACTTTTTCTTGATGTCTTTAAGGAGGGTAGACTGACCTTGGGCTGACGATTGCCAGCAGTTGTCTATCTCTGTTGCTTGTCTTCCAGTGTCTTGGCATTTCAGCTGTTTTACCTCACCTCTTAGTACAGTGTCTTTCTTGAGACTCTGTATTCCCTTTGCTCTTGGAAAACCTGCCCAGAGTCTGCAGGCCCCTGCTCATAAGCAAATGATGATCCTTTGTGAGTGAGCATACAGGGACTCCTCACACTAGGCACCTTCTTCTTACCACAGTTCCACTGCAGACACTGCCTTCTGGAGCAACTGCTGGTAATCCATAACACTAAGACATCTTGTAGCTGTAATTTATATTCACGGCCGTTTACACAGTATATTAGTTAGGCAGTTCAGCACCAAGGAGAGTGACTGTTTGCTTAAGCTTGGGTTCAAGGTCAATAGAGGATTTACTGTTTGGGCCTCTGTGGTGCTGTTGGCAAGATGTAATTTTTCCATAATAGATGAAAAGCCAAACCCTGTATAAACACACTTTAATAATGGTAAGAGCATTGGCAGAGCTGTACACCGAGGAAATATTAAAGTTCACACTCCTGTAGCTTAGACCTAATTGATGCAAATAGCGTTCATATTTACATTCTGGTTGTTTGTTTTAGTATCAGTTCTTGGAGTGCTTCATCACATGTTCCCCATCCCTCTACACATGACTCCTTAGCAGTCCATTTCAGCATCCAGCCTGCTTTGTGTCTGTCTTCCAGGCCGGAGGAGAGATTTACAGTTTCCTTTGTGGGCCTTGGAGTCCTCAGTGTGGTTGGTATCCTAGGCTCGGCTCCTCTGTACATTCCAATGCTGGAAGGCACAGCTTCCTTATTAGCTATTGGTTCACTGGGGGGAAATGACTTCGGGGACTTATTAGGGTGAGTTAAACTCTTTGTCTGTTTCTGTAACGGGTTCTTAGAACCATGACAACGGTGCCCAGAACTGGTTTTCCGAGAAACGGTGAAGTCTCAGGCTTTTACTGGAAAGGAACATTAGCTCATGCCCTTCCACATGCTCCACAGACTGAGAGACTGAGATTGTCACTGAGATGGAAACTCTCTGGGGTAGAAAGGAGTGGAGAGTTTTTTGTTCAGGAAAAATCCAAACAAACAAAAAACCAAACCTTCTCATTTTCCTCCCTGTCAGTGGCAGCCCCTGTCTAGCACCACCACCCTAGTCAGGAGAGGGTGTTAAAACTCCCCATGGCGTCCTAGAGCCATGGGGCTTTTTCTGGTGTCACTGGAGGAGCTCCCAAGTTGTGCTTTGACATCTTCTCAGGGCTCTGAGTAGGGCTTGAGGATTTATGTTTGAGAGCCCCAGGGCTTGACATTTTAGAAAGTGTGGCACAAAGCACGCTTAGAGAGTTTCTGAGTTGATAGTAAGCATGGGTCTCCTGCGTCCATGGAAAATGTTCCAGTGAGGTATGACTGGATGGGTGCCTGCATCTGTATCCGGTCTGACTTCTGGTTTCTTTTCCACTCACCTGTGGTGAAATTACTGTAGTTATTTTGTTTTTAAGGAACAGTAACAACATTTCAAGTGCATTTCTCAAGTGAGACTATCAAATTGCCTCCTGATAACTTTTTCAGCTCTCCCTTAATTTCCCCAGATTCTTATCATACAGCAGCCAAAGAGATCATGCTATAGTCTCCCCCAGACAGAAACTGCAGCGTGCTGACCTCAAAACCCCAGACATCAGTTAGAGATTCTTTCTGGAACACTCTATCAATTGCTTTTCTGTTGCTGTGACAAAATACCATGACGACAGCATTTATAGAAGAGTTGACTTAGGGTCATAGTTCCAGAGAGGTAAACATATGCCATGACAGCAAATGGAAGGTGTTATGGCAGGAACAGAAGCGGGGGACTCTCGTGTCGTGTCTTTAAGTGTAAGCATGAAGCAGAGAGAGCAAATTAGAAGTAGGCAAAGGCTTCTTACTCCCAAATCCTCCTTCCAACAAATCCATACCACCTCAACCTTCCCAAACAGTGCCACTAGCTGGGAACCAACTGTTCAAATGCCCAAGAGTGTAGGGGGACATTCTTATTCAGACCACCATGTGATCCTTGTCAGCAAAACCAATCTGTTCAACTTGAGAAACATCTAGAATTTTAGCACTTTTCACCATTCCTGAAGGAGCTGCCACTATCGTAACACCTCTTAGGGAGTGTTGGTTAATGGTCTGCAAATCTGACTAGGCTATGGATGTCCAATTCGATGCCAAGAGCTTCCCCCTAATTTATCACCCCGTACCTTGGGCCATGGAGACTTCACACACTACTCCTTTTGTTCTCAAGTCTTTGGGTTTTAACTGAGTCTGCATCACAGGCTGTTTTGGTCACCAACTTAACTAGAACGTTACTGCATTATCCTCCCATGAAGGAAAGAATTTTTATCTATTGTTGATCTTTAACATATCCCCAGTACACTGAAGAATTCTGGCACAGAACAGACATACAGTGATTATTTTTTTTGAATGAATCGATCATGTAAGACGGCAATGAACAGCTGGTGTCAATTAATCTAGTTAGATAGAAATGGGGACACTATGACAGAATTTGTAGATAATATAGATTTTTTTTTTTTTTAAAAAAATGTCTGTAGATTGGTGAGCATGGTCCATAAAGGGGTGAGTTGAATAGTAGGTTCAAACGGAAGTGGAGCTGAAGGACTGTGTAAGCAGAGGCGGGCAGGATTTAAGGCAGCCATGCTTTACAGTTTTCATCGAAGCCGGTGCTAACCCCAAGCTTCTGATCAGCACAACTACTATGAATAGACAGTGTCAGAGCTTCTGAGAGCAAATATCATTCACGTATGCTTGCTGTAATGAGCTACCACAAGAAGGAATTGTGCACAGAGAACCCAGGAAGAATGAAATACCAGCTTGCTATCTCTCTTCCTTCATTTTCCCCCTAAACCATCTCTAATATACAATCAAAAAGCTATTGGTTGTAAAACACTTTTGTCTGACATTAATAAAGATATTGTTTCTATTCAAATATGATATGTGAGATATATAATAGAGATGATGTGAGCTTCACCTATTAACCTTTATAATTAAGAATCAGCTCCATTGTTAGTCTCTACTGTATGAAAGTTTACCTTAGAATAGTCTTTTAGAATATGATATTTTTCTTCATATAATGTTAGACTTTCTACAAATTATATGAACTATATAATTGGCTGCATAACTGTTATTATGTTGGAAAAAAACTGATTAAAGACTTTTACATGTAAAATACTAAGGCTGAATTTAGAAAACTGTTCTCTTTGAGATGGTATCATATACTGTGTACTCATGGGGCCTGGGTAAAAGGACTTTTCACAAATTTTTAATGCTTTATGGTTATGTTTGGAAAATGACATCTTTAAAATAGTACTTTCCGTGGCCGTTTTACTGAAAACACACAGAGTTTGTAGGTGAACTAATTATGATGATGAGTTTTGGTCTAATTGAAGTTGGTTTAAAGGTGTAGCTGCCATTTTCTCTCTGAACTGATTCAAGTGAAGCTGAATCCCTGGTCTGTGTGAGATGTGGGAAAGAGTGAGGATTAGGTCTCACATTGCCTGTGATTGCTCTGGAAGGTCCATTGGAAAATTAGATGTATGCAAATTTAAAATAATAAAAGTCAAGCAGATTTAAGATATTGACCAATTATGAGTTTTGTGATGACATTTATTTACTCAGATGATTCCTTCTAGAAGGTCTAGCCTAGTATCTTTCTTGTTGAATGTGTTATTATATATGATTATGGAAAGTTTACAGTCTAGGTAGAGTATGTAACTTGTGAGAGGAAGTCGGGTCCTTGGCCAGAGAGATTAGTTCTGAAGCCATCATCTTATGTATTTGAAATAGGTCTGCAAAGGACTTTGTCACCAGTCTCAGGTCCTTGCTCTCAATGTCTAAGATGTGTGAGCCTCCATTAACATTCATAACCACTGGGTCCAGAAATAGCAGATATACTCACTATCATTCAGAAAGGAGAAAATGTGAAGGACCACAGAAATACCAATTTAAGTTATTATTCCAAAGTTGATCCCTGATGCTGAGGTGTCTCGGCTTTATTACACACATCGTTGCCTTGATATTGGAAATCACAAGATGCAGTAGGAAATGCATTTGCTGGTCTGTGTGTGTGTGTGTGTGTGTGTGTGTGTGAGAGAGAGAGAGAGAGAGAGAGAGAGAGAGAGAGAGAGAGAGAGAGAGAGAGAGAGAGAAAGAGAGAGAGAGAGTGTGACTGGCTTCCACTAGAAGTCTGCAGAGTGGATTAGGCCTAGGTTTAGGAATGTACCTTCCTGTTCATGTAGGCTGAAGGTGGCCATACAGCTAGCCAAAGTGTTACTTCAGGAGTGAGGTGGAGGAGGGAGTTAACATTTAGTTTCATCTTGGTGTCTTTGCTGTCTCCATGTTTTTAATAAAGACTGGATATTACAAGGTTAACTTCCACTGAAGCTGGGAAAGTGGCATGGGGGGTGTGTGACTCTGACCAACATGCATTATATAAAGTATGAAATTCTCTAAAAATAGATTAAAACATGTTACAAGTATTCATTTAAGTGAGATAAAGTATTTTCCCAGATACTATGTGGTACTTGAGTTTGTTCGCAAATGTTTGAATAGGAACTTCATTTATGATGGTTTTTTTCAGAAAGCTTCCTCTTGCTTTCTGTATGGCTCTGCAGCCACACTGAGAGAGAACATATTTCTCATTCCTGGGGTCAAGTTAAGGCATTACTATCTGGAAATTAAGAAAAAAAATCATCCAGTCAATCGTTTGGACTCATGTCATTCTAACTTTAGAAAAATAATTTTAGCACCGACACACTAGAGACACAGCCTATTGCATAACCTTCTTAGAGGAACTATGTAAGGCACTGTGCTTCATGTACTGACAATTTTTGATAATTTTCTTTGCTATCATGTGGGAAAATATAAAATTTTTTACAATAAAGCTCTTCATGTTTTGTAGCCTACATTAATAATTAAAAGATCAATAAATGCACTATATCATTTACAATTGAATCAATAAGGTACATTAAACAAGCTTCCCTGCAACCAAGCTGAGCGAGAGCTCACAGAGTGGTCTTTCTAAAAGTCAATAAAAGGGAAATGGAAGGAGGAGTTGGTCCTGAAAATGGGTTTTGATGATCATTCTCTGCTGCTCACTTCCCTTTTATAATGCTGCACTTTAACGGGAAGTGGGGATGGGGGGAGGGCAGGCCCTTCCCAAAGCTGTGCTGGGATCAGAGCTAAATGGACAGTCTGCTGCTGTTTTAAGGCTCAACCTTCAATGACGTCAATGACATTCTGGTATGAATCACTTTCTCTCTCTCTCTCTCTCTCTCTCTCTCTCTCTCTCTCTCTCTCTCTCTCTCTCTCTCTCTCTCTCTCTCTCTCTCTCCTGTGTGTGTGTGCGCCTCTGTGTTTGTCTACAAGATCCCAAGTTGTAATCATGGCCTTTAAAAACTCTGTTGCTAGATTTTTACCTTAAATGTCATGCCTTCTGATTGATAAATTTAAATGTTGGGTATTTTGATAACTTTTTACATGTATTTTATATGTGTCTGTATGTGCATGTGTGCACATGCGTGTGCCATGGTGAATATATAGAGGTCAAAATAAGATCTTAAAGTTAGTTCTGTCATTTCTGCCCTTCCAGGCCTAGTCACAAGGTCTTTTCCCATGGAGCCATCTTTTTGGCCCATGTTGAGTATTTTGACATAGTGTAGGAATATATTCTCTATTTTATATTAAAATGATCAGTTTCTTTTCTCCCTTCCTCTTCTTTTCCCCCTCTCTTTTACTCCCTTACCTCTTAAAAAAAAATTCTGATTTTAGCTGGGCTGTTTGGAGCATATTATAACCAAGTACTGCCATCACCCCTCTTAAAGATTGAGCAGCATGTGAATTGTAGTTTGGTGGAAAGCCTGCCCAGCCGTGGTTGGCAGGAATGTCTCACAGATGTATTTCAGCATAATTTTCTCATCTGTAAAACTAAACCCCAAAAATATAACTAATAGCAAACTCCCAGATTCTGTCTTTTAGAGCATCTTCCCATTTTTGTGAGCACATCCCATGTATCTGTTCCAAACTATCCACATGAGAATCTCATGTCACTTTTTTTTAAATTTTTTTTTTAAATTTAAATGTTTTGACCATTTTACCACTTGCTGATGATTCCATTAAAGGACCTAGTTACCATTTATATGCTCACACCTGCAGAACAAGTTCTCGTGGGTTCTTTGGATTTTAGTTTTCTAAAACAGAGCAAGGGTGGCGGTTGGCCAATGAGTGGTACTCTTGGATTCCCCCTTTGCTTCCTACATGTTTCCCTTAGGCAGGGCAGCTTCCTGCATCCTCGTGATACTTCAGTTACCAAAGAGTTGAATTGCATTAGAACTTTATTGTTTCTCATTTAATGGTGGATAAAAATGTCTAATATGGAAGGTCTTAGCCTCTGGGATACTTCACTCTCTAAGAGGAGTAATTTCCATGCTGTCCCACTTGAAAGTAATATATATATATATAAATTATATAAATAAGTAAGTAAGTAAGTAAATAAATAAATACATAAATACATAAATAAAATAAACAAACCTCAAAACTTAGAAGAGCCAACCCTTGAACTGATTTTTCAAGGGCTCCTACTAAATGAGATGGCTTAGAACAACAAGGAAGAGCTGCTGGTGGTAGTGTACACCTTTAGTCCTAGCACTCAGGTAGATGGATCTTTGAGTTCATGGCCAGCCTGGACTACAGAGTGAGTTCCAGGATGACCCGGGCTGTTATACAAAGAAATCTTATCCTGAAAACAAACAAACAAACAAAAAACCCCAAAGATTTGTCCTGGGGTTTTGGAGAGTCGGGGTCTGAAGTCAGGTGTTTGCAGGTCTGTGTTCCTCTTGTTCTTGTAGGAGAGAATCCCTACTTCCTTTATCTTCCCTTAGTTCACTGAGTACCGTTGACTAGCCTGGCTGTTCTCTGGCCCTTAAGTACTTGTCTCTGTCACTGCACGACAGTCTGCTCTCTTTTCTTATAATGACATCAGGTATCTTACGTTAGGACTTGCCCAATTAACACATCTTAAAAGACAGTTTCCAGATAGAGCCAGATTCAAAGATACTGGGTGTCAGGACATCCACATATTTTGGGGGACACAATTCAACTGATAAAAGTTTCTGATTTTTTTTTTTCCACGTTGAAGATGTAGCAAGTCTTTGGGTAAGGGGGTCAGCTGAAGGATCAGCAATCCCAGCAGTATGTTTGGAAAACGATTTGTCTGTACAAGATAAAAGGAGAAAGCTTTTTAAGAGAGTGCTTTTGGTGCACTGAAAAACTGGGTCTCCGTTTTTCTTTGGAGCATTCAGACAATGTCAAGGCTAAATCACCAATCGGGTAGGGCTTACTCTAATGCCTTTTGATGCTTCTGACATGTTTGTAAAGCCCAAGATTCGTTTGTGCATAGAGGTTATTATCTTTTAGTTGTTTGTGTAGAAAATAATGGAGCTGATGGTTTCTTCCCATGGCACAGCCACTGTGCCTTCCATAAAGCGGTGGCTATTAGGTCTCTGAACTACTTTTGCTGTGGAAGGCATTTTATGTACCATTTGTTGTGCTTTTTCTTATGTTGTTATTTTCCAAAACAGGGTATGTGAAGGTATGAACATGTACCTTTTAGTCACAAACTGAGGATACCAGGGAGGGACTAATTAACAGCAAGGTCTAGCTAGGAACTAGCCTAGCAGACTTTTTTTTTGTTCTGTGTGACTGTGTAGTTAGGTATAATTTATATCAGCAATGTGAGCTGTAGCTGCCTGCAGCTTGGACACTGACTTTGCTACATTTATAGCAGTCTAATAGACAAGGGGTGGGAGGGTTGGGGTGGGAACCTGTTTAGTATTGCTTTCTTGGGGCAGAGCAAGGGTGGTGAATATTCAGTGGTTGGCAAGAGCTAAGTTCAGAAACTTCATCAGCAGGGCCACTGCCCAGCATGCTGCACACGCTGAACTTTTCAGGTCTATGCTTCCAATTCTTGGGATTCTTGTTTGAGAACATCTTGTTGCAAGATTTAATGGTGAATACATTTCAGTACCCTTCACTTTTAATGGGACAGCTTGTGTTATTGGTGCTTCAGTATTGAAAATGAATTCAGTTCTACATTAAAAAAAAAATTGAAGGTGGCTGGTTGGGTAGTTAGGTTTTCAATACATATATTTTAATGATTCGGTATAAAAATGAAGCTAATTGCATGAGAATTCAATTATACACACTTAAATTGTTTATATGTCAATTTCAAATAGTAGTCTTTGGTAATAAGGATTTGGGGTTACATATTTATGAATAAACTGTATGTGAGTGTGAGATAACCAGAGATTTAGTGTCATTGTGTCCCTAGTCACAGGGAGTGTGGGCAGACAAGTGTCAGTCTTTGAGTCATAAAACAGGCATGCATCCCAGAGTTCACCTTGCCCATCTTGTGACATTGTGCAGTTCTGTCCTTTGTGAGGCTGCATGAGACACCCTGAAAATGTGCATTTTGGAATTGGCCTGGTAGATACAAATGCAAGGGGCATCAAGTGGGCCTGGCAGTGCTGCAAGCTTTTAAAATTATCTTCACATTACAAATGACTCCTGTAATGTTTGAAGTGAATTCTGATGTTGTTAATATTGATTTTATTTTTCTCTCCCCTTTCCTTCTGTGCTTGGGATAAAATGTTAATTAACTCTCACCTTGTGAAACCTGTATGACTCATGTTGCTTGTTTAATTTAGATTACAAACCCATGGGGAAAGCTGCTTTTCTTTCTTCTGACGTACTGAGGACCCCAAAGGCAGGGATGCTGATGCACTTGTATATTAGGACAGCTGTGACGCTCTGCTAGGCTGGTGTGCTGGTGGTGCTTCTCCAGAAGTGAATGGCTCAGGTTGTTTTGTTTTTTAAACTGGAAAAAACTTTATTTTGCTTTAGGCTGGTTATACACTCAACTTCACGAGGAGCACTAGACTAGATACTAAATGGAAGTAGAGTTTGAATGCATTTTGAATTATGTTGTTTATTCTGAGCCAAAAGCAGTTCCACTTTCCATGTAAAGTTGTTTTAATCATTTTCCAATCTCCTTTCCTCCAGGACAGTTAAGCCCTTCTCCATGTTTCCCAAAGAAAGAGACAAACCAGGACTAGTATCGAACCTGAAAAGGTTTGGATAAAAGAAGAGTTGTGCTTAAGGGAGCACAAGTGACTGAAATATTCTTCCTAGAAATATCTTCAGCAGAAACCTTTTTTAAAAATGAAAAACTCAGTCGTTTGTTATCTAAAGCTCAATACATACAACATAGCTTAGAAGTAAGGCACATTATTAAAATAATTCAGTCCAAGAAAGTCTCTATTTGATGTATTTGAGTAGAGAAAACCTCTTTCTTTATTTGAGACAGACTTGGAAAGGCCAGCCAAATTAATGAAGTTGAAATTAGAGTAATTTGGAGTGTATAGTAATTTGATGTGATTATCCAGGGCCATTACCTAGAACTTGGCTGAGTTCTGTGGCATGGAGAGAACACAGAGAGAATGGGCTTGTCATCTCCAATGGCTTCTTCTATTCATCCAGGAAGCATATTGTGTGTCCAACACATATGTGATAATGCACTATGCCAAGAACTGGGCAAACAGAGGTGAGTCATGCCCTTGAGGACGAGATACACCAGAAAGAAGAAATAGGAAGCTACACAGAAGAGCAGTAGCAAGTCCCAATGGCAGTGGATCACAGAGTGAGGAGTGGTAGCCAAATGTGTCCAGGAGACAGGGAAGCTTCCAGAGCAGGTGTTGCTAAGTTGAATTCTTCAGGATAATGAGAGAAAAAGAGTGACTGAAGAATATACTAGAATATGGAGAGACCTCCCGTGCTCATGGATTAGAAGAATTAATTATTGAAAATGACCTTTCTACCAAAAGCATGCTACAGATTTGATGCAATCCCAATACAGATTCCACAGTCACTCCTCAAGGTCATAGAAAAGCAATCCCAAAATGTATGTGGTTTGATTTCTATGTCTTTTTGTTTCTAAAGTTAGATTCTCAGTTTGAAAGGACACATTTGACATTGTCACTCTGTTTAATTTGCCTTAGCGTTAATTTTGAAAACTTGATTTCACTTTGAATGAAATATTGGCTTTGTAGAGATGATGGGAAGACACATGATAGGAATCTCCTGAGCTTATCTTACTTGTTTCTTTTTGGCACAGGAAATCAGGACCTTGTGCCTGCTAAGCATTTGTGCTGTCTCTAAATTACTAAGATTCTTTGAATAAGGGTATTTTTAATGCCAATTTATTTTTAAGATATACTCATCACACAGAACGTACAGGAATATTTTCACAAATAGTTGAAAAATATGAGGGTTTGGTTGGCAACTGTTAAAGTATTTGAACATCTTTATTTTTGCACATTATATAGGAGTTAAGTATTTCAAGTGCTAACCTTATTTACATTAGACCTGCTTTTTCATAAGTAATGCAAGAAAAATGTTAGTGTGGACTTAAATTACGTAAATTATCCAAAACCACCACATTTTCAGAGTAGGAATGGCTAGGTTTTCTATAACTTAATCAGAAAGTTGATATTTTGAACTGTATTAAATAGATATTTGTTCAGATTCATAAGTTGTCTTAGTATATATAATCATGTATAGAATACATATTGAGTGAATATGATTTGGCTTAAAGGACTTAGAACAATGGGTTTCTTGCTCTTACTTTAACTGCTTCATGCCGAAAAGCATTAATTAGGTAAAGCAGATGACTTCTTTGGGGCTTAGTTCTCTAATGGACGCTCACTGTGGTACTTTGTGCATGTCGATGAAGTCTAAGGTTGAGGCAGGGCAGACAATCTTCAAACTTCTTTAGCATCAATTGCTTTCATGTCTTGTGAATTTCACCTTCTGGCCAGTTAGAAATGAGCCACCACTTCAACTTAGTTAGAGACGTTCTCCAAAGACAAAATAACAAATGCTAGGCAGGATGCATAGACACTTTATGTAGCATTGCCAAGGACATAAATTAGTCTAGTCATCCTTGAAAACACTGTGGAGATGCCTGAAGCTACTAAAAAGCAGGCTGCCACATAACCACGAAGTTTCTCTACTGGATAAATATACAAAGGAGCAAAGCCATTATACCAAAGAGATACTTGTACTCACATCTTATTTCGCTATTAGTCACAATCAATAAAGTAGGGAATCTGACTGGATGTCCATCTATGAACAAGTGGGTAGAGAAAAGAGCTATACATATGCATAATATTATTCAATCAAAAAAGAATGAAAGCTTGTCATTTGCAGCAATATGGATAGGTGAGGTTAGTTATTTTCAGCATAATAAATCACAGAGAAATAAATAGTACTTGCATTCAGACTTATTTGTGGAAACTAAAAAGCTCATCTTGTAGAAGAATAGAGTGGAATAGTGGTCTTTAGGGAAGGCTGTGGGGACAGGAAGGGTTAAATAAAGGACCTCAAAACACAGAGGTAAAGAATCTTGTTCTGGTCCTGAAGCACACAGTAGGGAAACTATTGATTAAAATAATCTTTGGTGTGTTATATTTGATCAAATGAATGAACCTGAGAAAGAATAGTTGGAAGCTTTGCTGGCTAAAGAAAGGGCAGAATCTTAGCTCTGCCTTCCTGAGAATTGGAGATACAGTTTCCAGCTGCCATACGGGGCTGGGAATCAAACCTTGGTCTTGGATAACAGCCATGTTCTTAACTGCCTAGCCATCTCTCCAGCCCCTCACTGAATCTCCTAATGATACCACTTACCTTCCACTTACCATTTTAAGTGGCAGACTACTGCTGCTCTGCCTTTGGGCTAAGATCAAGTATAAAATGATTTTTCACAAACATGCATGATTGAACTGTGAATGCAGTTCATTTTTTCCCTAGCTTGTTTTGTAGAGTAAGTGTTAGTGACATAGTACCTGAGAGGAATTAATAGTCAGAGGGGTCTTGAGATATTCTACTTCCCATTCTATTCTCTCAGACATTTTCAAACTCATGAACAAGATCCAAAACACACTGATCCCATAGTCTGAGCTGCTTAGATGATCTGTAAGGTGCAAGGTGTTCAGGGTTTAAATGCCATCAGGCGTTCTGAGCAGTGACTGAGGCTGGAAAGCAAAAACGAAACTAAACACAAAGAAACAACACACACAAGTTTTACATCCCTGCGAAGACTTTTACCTGGTATATGTTGCCGAGCATCACATTAAGTAAGAAAATTTACCTACACCTATGAGTCTGGGGCCAGCAGATGTCTCAGGCTGCTGAAAGTGCTTTCTGTTAAACCAGAAATCATTCCCAGGACCCACACAGTGGAAGGAGAGAACCATCTCTCACGTGTGTATTGTGATGTACATGTTGTGTGTTGTGACGTGTGTGTGTGTGCTGTGACTTGAGGCTGTTAGCCTGGTCTGATTCATAAGGCCTCTCCTTCATCACATCTCCTGCCCTTTACAACAAGGTAAAGAAAGAACAAAGAGAAGTGATAGGGAGAAACTGTTCTTGTTAAAGCCCAGCGGGTGTTAAATTCCAGTTGCCAGCATCTGGCACTGGTCTGTAGTGCGCTAGAATACCGTATATTTGCTGTAATAGAAAAAGATGCATAAAGAACTCCAGCTTTAAACTTAAAATGTTTCCTTGTTAGGAATTGGTTACTTTGTATATCCATCTAACCTTTATTATTTTTTTTTTTTTTAACATCAGGGACTTAACAAGCAAACATATAATTTATAATAGCTTATAATTTCAGTGGGTAAATTCATATTTAAAACATTCAAAAGTTGATAATATTTGTCTCAGTTAGGATTTCTATTGCTATAACAAAACACAATGGTCAAAAGCAAGTTAATGAGGAAAGGGTTTATTCAGCTTACACTTTCACATTGCTTTTTGTCACCAAAGGAAGGCAGGACAGGAACCTGGAGACAGGAGCTGCTGCAGAGGCCATGCAGGGTGCTGCTTACTGACTTGCACCTCATGGCTTGCTCAGCCTGCTCTGTATAGAACCTGAGACCACCAGCCCAGAGATAGTACCACCCACCATGGACTAGGCCCTTCCCCACTGATTGAGGAAATGCCTCACAGCTGGATCTCAAGGAGGCTTTTTTTTTTTAAACAGAGGCTCTCTCTTCTCTGCCGACTCTAACTTGTGTCAAGTTGACACACAAAACCACCCAGTGCAATAGTTTATGTGGTTTTTAATATTTAATTAAGGGTGGTTATTAAGGAGCAGCGGAGAGGAACGTACAGAGAGGCTACACAGTATTTTTCTATTGTATGGCCATCATTTGACTGAGACATACCTTTCTCCAGCCTTCTGCCACTCTGTGTCCTCTGCTTCTGCAGGGACATGTGAACTTCAGGGCTGCCTTGCTGTGCACCCTCTACTCCTCTACTGCCATGACTCTGCTGATCTAAGGAAGACAACCTCCAAACAACTTCGTAATGACTGTCACCTTGGCGGTGTTGTCACGAATTGTATTCATCTTTGTTTAGGTCTACTAGGCCTACTGTGGGAGTAGTGTAATTTGGGATACCCCTTACAAAGGCAGGCTCAGCTAAAGAGTGGGTGAGAATTGCCTTTTACTGCTGGATTCAGAGGGGGTGTTGTTCTTCAGGTTCCATCTGATTAACAGGTGTGATGAGGAATGAGCTCCAGAATGGTCACAAACAAGCAGTAGTAATTTGAGTCCACTGGTGGGATCTGTAGGCACCTGCCATAGCTCTGCAGTCCAGGGTGGTGGGAAGGAGTGTGAAGGCACATAGCATGCAGACAGGTGTGACAAGATGATAGGGGCTTCGGTAGTGCACGACCTTAGATTACAGATGAAAGTCAACCTCTTCTACCCAAAGAAAGACGTTTCCTGTTGGCCAGGTGATTTAGTGGCAAAGGTGCTGGTCACTGAGCTTTATCGGCCAATCCGACTGCTGTATGTATGCTGTGGCATTCGTACATAGGCACATGCATGTACACATACATGTACTCACATACAAAATAAACAGTGTAAAAGCTATGGATTTAAGGAATGCATGTATTCGATTTTGACACCAGTAAACTGTCTACTTCTCCTGGGATCAGTTCTCCTTGCCAATACACCATTCTTGAGTAAGATGATGGGTAAATTTAGCATTTTGTTAAAGCTCATGTGTGTGAGAGAAATGACTCTAAATGTTTAAAATTAAACTTTCAAAACAGTGTAAAATCTTATGTTCTTTGTCTTTTTGTTGTGTAATTTTCTGTCTTTTGGTCTGGTTTTTTTTGTTGTTTTTTTTTTTTTTAATTTTATTTCCCCCTCTCAGCTTCAGGCCACACTTTTTCCCCTTTTGTGCCCATATATGATTTACTTGAAAGAAATGTTATCGTGCACTCCTGTAGTTGTACTGGGCGCCTGGGAAGGTTACAGCATGGGACTCAGCTTTGTGTGGCTGGTAACTGGTGACGGGCACCTGGAGCTGCAGAAGAAGAACAGAGGACAGCAGCCCCTTCCTTGTGTAAAGCTCTGTGGAAGACATGTTTGTCACAGGAGATAAAAGATACGGCGTGATGTCTCCAGTTCTTGCTGCCTAACTCTTCTGCTTGTCTAGCAGGGGAGCACGGTGTTGGCTGAGGCTTCATGTTTGGGCCACTTCCCAGCAGAGGACAGCACTTCTACCCATGAGCTGTGGAATCTGTGCTGTTTAGATGGGTGATGGTTAGTAGAAATGATGAATTTGCCATAGCCCAGTCCTTCGAGTCATACATTTCAGGGAACCAAAGTCCTTTAAAGTGTCCATGCACTTTAGGCTCTTAGCAACTGGCTTGAAGTTGCTTCGTCAGTGGGAATGGATAGCTCATTCCATTTTCTTGAAAAATAGAACGCTATGGCCGGTGAAGAATCACTAAAGTGCTTCCTGTGTAAACATGAGGACCTGAGTGGAAGTCCAACAAACACGTAGAAAATCACTGTTGGCTGCCTGGATCTGTTACTGCAGTGATAGGGAGGTAGAGACAGGTGAATCTCAGAAGTTCACAAGGAAGCAAGCCCAGCTGAAATGGCAAGTTCAAGTGAGAGGAAGGTAGAGAACGGCAAAGGAAGACCACCAACATTGAAGCATTCACATGAAACAACACATACACACCATCACCACCCCCCCATACACATACCACTCCCCATACATGCCATCCCACCC
The DNA here is from genome assembly GCA_033318265.1 of Phyllotis vaccarum. Lineage (NCBI taxonomy): Eukaryota > Metazoa > Chordata > Mammalia > Rodentia > Cricetidae > Phyllotis > Phyllotis vaccarum. The sequence goes on along the minus strand of JARWLC010000005.1, from coordinate 45,232,128 downwards.
CCAAATACACCATCACTGCCACCCCTATTCACACTACCAAACCCCCATACACACTACCACCCCTCATACACACTACACACACACACACACACACACACACACACACACACCCCATACCCAGCACCTCCACACACACACACACACACACACACACCCCATACACACCACCACTACCTTCTATGCCCCCACCCACCCACCATACACACCCCTATCACCACCGTCACCGCCACCTTCACCTTTACCACCACAGATTCTTCTGGACTGAGGAGACAGCTCTTTTGGTAAAATGCTTGCTGTGTGATCATGAGGACTTGACCTTGACCCACAGCACCCCACATGATGGCAGGTACTTGTAGTCTCAGGGCTGGTTGCTGGGCTTACTGGCCAGCCATACCAGCTTAACTAGCAAGCCCTGGGTTTCAGAAAGAGACCCAATTTCAAACACAAGGGTGGGACAGCTCTGAGGAATGATACAGGTAGCTTCTGAGCTCTATATGCAGGTGCATGTATGTACCCTCATGTGCACAGACATACGCCCATATAGAATATGTAAATAAAATGACATGCTTCTATGCTACCTTCTAAATTCAAGTCGTGAGGCTGGAGATAAGGCTTAATGCTTAAGAGAGCTTGGTGCTTTTCCAGAGCACCCACAAGCATCCTGTCTTGTGGCATCCATGTGTGGTAGCTATCTGAAAATGGCATGTAAGTCCAGAACCAAGGGATTAATGTCCTCTTCTGGGCTCCACAGGCACCAGAATTTACTTGTGCACATACTCACACACAGATCCATATAGATAAACATAATTAAAAATAATAAAAAATGACTAGAGAAATGGCTCATTGGTTTGGAGCCAGGGACCCAATGCTGTCTTCTGACATCTGAGGGCAACCACACACACACGACATATACAGATGACCCACACATACTCATAAATACAAATTAAAAATACTATCTAAAAAGCAGGGTAGGGAGATGATCCAGATGGTCTGGTAGTGGTCCTACTCTTAGTTTTTACCATCCATACCAGAAGCCTGTAATTCTAATTACATTTATTTATAAAATTATATTCTTATCACATACCCACATGTATATATGCGCATACATACATACACACATAATTTTAAAAAATAATAAACATGAATCTTTTTGTAAAGACAAAATATAATAGCCAGAAAGTGTTTTATAAAGTGTTCAACATCCTTAGTCATCAGGAAAGCACATACTACAACTCATTTTGGATTTTGTCTTACCCCTGTCAGAACTTCCAGCATCAAGTAAATAAGCAGCAAATGCTGATGAGTGTTGGTGGCGGGGGTGGGGGCTCTTAAGCACTATAGAGAACAATATAGAAGTTCTCGGTATGTTCAGAACAAGACTCCTTATTCTGACCTTTGTAAACACAAGGCACTCACGCATACACATAAAATTTAAAAAGAAAATATAAATCTCCAAAAGAAGTAAATCTTAAATAAATACCAGTCATAAAATTGTTTACTCTTTCATTCAAGAGTCAAAATAGTCTATATGTGCTGTGTAATAATTAAGGGAGGTGAGCAGTACATCCCTATGATAGTATTTCAGTTTTCTGTAAGCAAGATCATTTATCTCAGCTTTGTTGTGCCAAACATACCCGACTCCTCCCCTTTTCCAGCCCACCCATGCTCCCATGGTGAGAACTATAGGCCCACTTCTGTGATTTCATTCTTCACAGCTGCGTTAAAATCTAACACCATCTCTACTTTCTTTAGACATTCATCAGTTAATAGGAATCTAGTTTGGTTCCATTTCTTATCTTTTGTGAACAGTGAGGCAATAAACATGCATGCGCAAAAGTATCTCTGGTATATTGCCTTAAAATTCTAACCGTGTACAATTGGGTAGGATGCTGGCTCATAGGGCAGACATAGTTCAAGGTTGGTGAGTAACCTCCAAATTGTTCTCTATAGTGTTTGAACCCTTTGGCACCCCCACCCCCTGCTGTCCTCCCAGCCGCCAACACTCATCAGCATTTGCTGCTTATGATGCTGGAAGTTCTGACAGGGGTAAGACAGACTCTAAAATGAGTTGTAATATACACTTTCCTGATGACTAAGGATGTTGAACAGTTTATCAAACACTTTCTGGCTATTTATATTTTGTCTTTAAAAAAAGATTCATGTTCATTGTTTTTTAAAATTATGTGTGTGTATGTATATATGTATGTGTGCACATGCGAGTATGTGATTATAGTCCCTTTCAAAGACTAGAAGAAGGCATCAGATCCCCAGGAGCTGGAGTTAAAAGCAAATTGTGAGCTGCCTGATGTGGGTTCTAGGAACTGAACTCTGGTCCTCCACAGGAGTGGTACCTCCTCCCAACTAATAAGTCATCTCCTAGCCTCTTCACTTATTCTTAGAGTTGCCTATTCATTTCATTAGTCTGTTTGCTGATGGGGTGGTTTCGGAGTCTTGTGCTTAATCTTTGTAGTTTTATAAATAGATTCTATATATTATCTCCCCCTGGCTATACTGTTGGTAAAGATTTACCCCATTTTTGTTCTTCATTCTGTTGAAGGCGCCTTTGCTGCACAGGAGCTTCTTAATTCAATGCCATCCAATTTGTCAATTCTTAGAATTATTTTCTATGCTGTTTGAGTCCCTTGCAAAATATTTTTTTGCCTATGCCTTTATCTTCAATTGATTTACTTTGAGATATTAGCACAAGCAATGTCTTTGAATGGAACTGGAAGCCAGTAATCAAGCTAAGTAACCTAAACTCAGGGAAAAATAGCACATTTTCATCTTACTTTTGCAATATATATATATATATATATATATATATATGTGTGTGTGTGTGTGTGTGTGTGTGTGTGTGTGTGTGTGTCTATATATATAATAATAATATGAAAAATTGAAAGGAGGATTTTGAGAGAGGGCAGAAGAGATCTCAGGAAAGGAGGAGGAGGAAAAGGAAGGTCATAGTATACATATGGCAGGAGAAAGGTGGCAGTGGCGGGAGGGAGGGACTGCTTTTGCACTTGAAAAGGGGGAAGTTCCAAGGAGACCAGAAACTGGAGAGTCAGGCAAGTAGTTGGGATGGTTAAGAGCAAAGTAAAAGGAATTATGTGAAAATATCCCAGTGAAGCCCATCAATCTGTCTGCTGTTTTAAATGATATGAGTGTTACTTTTCTATAGGTGTGGATATTTGTTGCTCCATTTACACCAAGCTGGAGCATTTATGCTGACTAGATGATACAGAAATATGTCTTGCATGGATTTTAAGAGAAACTGTGTGTGTGTGTTGGTGTGTGTTTGTGTATGTGTGTGTTTGTGTGTGTGTTTTTGTGTGTATGTGTGTGTGTTTGTGTGTGCATTTGTGTGTGTGTATGTGTGTGTGTGTGTAAGTGAATGTGTGAAGTGGGGACCAGCTCTCTTGAAAGTAAACGTAAGTGTGAGCTGGTGAAGGACATAAAAATGGAAGGAAGAAAGGAAGGATGAATTAGTTAAAATGAATTAGAAAAATTCCAGATTCTTTAGGTTCATTTTAGTTTGCAGTTAAATGTCCTCCAAAATCCATTGCTGGAATCCATTACAAAGGCATTCTTTACGGATTTTCATACAATCTATATTTCTTCATTTGTGTTTCCTGAGTTCCCATTGTTGTGCTTGGCAAGGCAATGCAGAAACAGATAGAGGTCCTTGTGCAAAGTGCATGTAGATCAAGCTGCCAAGGATTGAGGGATGCTTAGGAGTTTGGGAACTCCATCCTTTCCTGCCACTGTTGGAAGCCCTGATGAACCAGATTGCCAAAGAGAAGGCGAGGCAGCAGACTGTTAGGAGGCAGGGCACGTGGAGGAGGTCAGGCCTGCTGCAGCAGTCAGTCTGGACCAGGGGCGCCATGCACTTCCTTTCATGCATGAAAGCCTTTTGCACACATTTGATTTATTTAATTGAAAGGAACTGATGGAGAAGCAAAGTAGCCCCTTCCATTTGAGCAGCAACAAAAGAAACATGAAAAATGGATCCCTGGAATATTTTCCTGGTGTTCACAACATTATTTAAAAGATCTAATGTGATGTCATGTATGATTTATGTGGTGTGGGTATTTTCTGACTGCTTTTGAAGCAGATAGGTATTAGAGTGTAATATATTATGTTGCTTCAAGTATCAAAACTGCTTCAGTGATGGGCAAAGATAAAGAGTTGTACTGCTGATCAGATAGCCCGGGATAACTGTCTTCAGTGGTAAAGCTTCTATCGGGACATTTTTATCCTAATGAAATATTCAAAAATCTCATTTTCTTCCCACTTGTAGCTTCAGAGTTTTGTCCAAGTCTTTCCCTTGCTCTCTGTCTCTGTCTCTTGTCTCCTGTGTGTGAGTGTGTGTGTGAGTGTGTGTGTGTGTTTCTTAAGGCATCTGTATAGGTGTTTTAACACTATAGTTGGTGTGAAGGAGAAGAACAGCCAGACAGTCTGGGCTACCGTTTGTAGCTATGATATCATTTTTCTTATAATTTTAAGTATCTTTGGGTGGCTCTCACTTCTTGGCCCTAGCTATTCATTATTTGAAAAAGTGTGCTTTCAAGGCACTTTTATTTATAGGCACTTTGTCGAATATGAACAAATTAAAAGTTTAGAATGCTTTTAGGAACACAAGTCATCTGTCTTCCAATTCTTAATTTTCAGTTGGAATTTGTACTGATGTCACTTCAAGATGATTATAACAGGTAGTGTACATTACCGCAGTTATGAACTGGAGATCTTGAAATGAGCATCACAAGTTTGCTTCTACAGATCTTGGTTTGAGTTGGGCTTCCAGCTTTGCTGCTAGGGAAGTGAACAGTAGCCCACGAAGAGGTACTTACACACCTGCTACACTTCCAGGCTCCCAAATGTAGCTTTCCTAGATGGAGCATCAAGATGTTTAAGCATACAAAGCTGCACAACTTATCTTCCTATGGAACAAAGATGTTGCCTGAGAGGCCTGGCTACCCCATGGCTGCCAAGGTGAGGCAGAGATCCAGGTTCAGTGATCCTTGCTCAAAACAGAGCTCAGGAGCCTGGATTCTATCTTTCTCTGGAAGAGCAGATGGGATGAAGTTGGCAGGTCAATAAGTGGGCTCATGCTCTGGGAGGTTGGAGAGGGAGGCATCCAAACACTTTGTTTCCTTGCCTTTTCAAAGGTTCTGTTTTATAGTGATGTCATCATCTTGGACAGATACAGTGTGTCTTTTAGGTTTCCTCATGGTCCAGATGGATGCTGCTGTGTTTGTGTGAAAAGGAGGATACTATTTGCGGAGTGTTTCACATTCAGCCTGGAATTTCTAATCATTCTCATCTCTTTTAGCATTTGGGTAAATGTGCCCAATTTCTCTGAATATTGGAGTTTGAACTGAATTCAGGAGAAGAGAGATGCTTTTGTGATCATGTACAAAAGAATATTCTCAGATACCCTTAATAGCTAGAATAATGAGAGGTGTTCCCTACCCCATGGATTTGTTGTTATTTAAAAGGATAGTGTATATGAAGTGCCTCTCAAGATGTGCCAAGAAATAACATCTGCCACCAGTGTTGCTACTGCTGCTTCATGTCCAGGCTTTAGTGTGACACCTTCCTTCCAACTGTATTTTTCAGTATATTTTCATTGTCTCCAGGGACACATAATTTATTATATTTCTAAACATGTCCATGTTTACTTCTTTGGAAATTCTTATTCATGTTGGTTTTTCTTCCTTATCATTACTTTATTCCACTAGTCCCTACATTTTTTCAAATTTCAAAACAAGGCGTTGCTACGTAGCCCTGATGTGCATAGCTTTTTATGTGGGTGCTGAGTAGTTAACTCAGACCCTCATACTTGCATAGCAAGTACTTTCCTGGATGAACTGTCCCCCTAGTTACCCTGTGCTCATTTGTAAACTTGTTTCTGCCCCCTGCAGACATCCGGCTGCTAGACCTTGTTGTCTGGATCCCCTCTATGTTTTCTTAGCTTCCTAGATCTTTTTGGGAGATCATCCACCATCCCCTGATCTCTGTAAGACCTGGTAGCTTTTGAAACAGGAACAATTATGTATAGCAAGTGTGTTTCTAAATTGCTTTCCTCTTCCATCATCCTTTAAAACATTTTATTATCCCCATTTTCCAAAAGTGAAAATTGAGACTCACCAGGGTCCATTCCCTCCTATTTGATTATATAAGTAACAAGCGCTGTACCTTCTGATGGGTCCTTGTCTATGTCCCTGTCTAAATGCAGTCCTGTAGCTATGGTAGGTACATCCTCTGCAGAGCAGAAAACAGGACAATTGTTTTCTCGGGTTCTATGATTGTAGTTGGGTTTTTCTTTTCCTTCCTTCCTTCCTTCCTTCCTTCCTTCCTTCCTTCCTTCCTTCCTTCCTTCCTTCCTTCCTTCCTTCCTTCCTTCCTTCCTTCCTTCCTTCCTTCTTTCTTTCTTTCTTTTCTTAACTTTTTGTGGGCCTGCCACACAGCTTCCAAATAAATATACAAAAACTTATTCTACTTATGTATGCCCAGCCCTAACTTAGCTTGTTTCTAGCTAGCTCTTCAAACTTAAATTATCCATTTTTCTTTAACTATGTTTTGCCTATGAGCTTTAATATTTCTCTATTTTATATATGTTTCTTTCCTTTTTACTCAATGGCTGGCCGTGAGGCTATGTGGTTGTGTGGCTGTGTGGTTGTGTGGCTGTGTGACTGGGTTGCTATGTAGCTTTGTAGCTGTGTGGCTGCGTGGCTGGGTGGCTGTGTGACTGTGTGACTGTGTGGCTGTGTGGCTGTGTGGTTGGGTGGCTGTGTGGCTGTGTGGCTGGGTGGCTGTGTGGGTCGGTGGCTCTGTGGCTGCGTGCCTATGGCTGTGTGACTGGGTGGCTGGCTGGCTATGTGGCTGGGTGGCTGGGTGCCTGTGTGGCTGTGTGGCTGTGTGGCTGTGTGGCTGGGTGGCTGTGTGGCTGATGCCCAGCATCCTCCTTTTCTTCTCTTCTTCTCTCTTGTCCCTCTTCGCTCAAACCTAGAATTCTCCTCTTATTTCTTCTCTCTGCCTGCTAACCCCACATATCCCTCTCACCTGCACAGCTATTGGCTGCCCAGCTCTTTATTAGACCATCATGTGTTTTTGACAAAGCAAAGTAACACAGCTTCACAGAGTTAAGCAAATGCAATATAAAAGAATATAACACATCTTAGCATCATTATACAAATGTTCCACAGCATAAATGAATGTAACACTTCTTAAACTAATATTCTACAACATAAGATTTTCCTCAGATCTAGTACATACTTACTGAAAATTGAACAAGCACAAAATGGTATATATACCATGTGCTACAATTACATGGCTGTGATCTTGAAGCAGAGGCCTTATGTCTTGAATATACCTGTCTTACTGGCAGGCTCATTAGCTGGATCCATTGTAGAGAGAAAGCATGGAACCCTCTTTCAAAATTTAGGAAATGGTGCTATTATTTCTGCAAACTCTTCATTTATGGTAGTTTTAAAAAAATTGTTATTCAGTATAATTCAACATACAGAGTTTAAATATTAGATAATGACTTTGAAATTTACTCTCATTTTTATATTATGCAATGCTTATTTTAAATGTATGCCCGGGGGGTTCTAAACTTGTGTAAGGAATCCCTAAAATGATGTGGTGAAGACGCTGCACTGCATGATCAGTTGATTTTTATCTCATTTCATGGGCTGTTTATATTCTGTCTGCTACTTTCTACCTTGATGAAAAAGGAAAGTGAATTGCGAGTGGCCGCACCTTTCTTTCTGTGCTGAGCTACTTGGGATAGGTGGTTAGCTTCTACTCAGAATGCAATTGCCTTCTTTTCTGTGTGAAGATCTCTTCCTAGCTCACTGGGAAGGCATCCTCTGGAGGCTCTCAGTGTGCCTACTCACTGCTGACTCACAGATGCACTTGGCATTGAGTCTCGCTCATCTCCACGTTTTTGAATTCTATTTTCATGGGCCACTGAGAAAGCCACATGCAAATGAGGTAGAAAGGAACAGTGGACACGTAATCTCCTCTGTCCACCACATATTCATCTGACCCAAGGGACAACATGCAGCAGAGATTCAAGAGGGTGATGGCAGAATGTCACCAAGAGCGGACCCTTGGAGGGTGGGGCTCTGTGTGGCTGCATAAGTCATATCTGTTGGGTAGCCCTGCCTAGTGGAAAGCCAGCACAGGCTATTTCAGGCTGAGCATCCCTAACTCAGAAATGAGAAAATTTGGAATGTCCTGAAATAGAAAACATTCTCCCTAGTGCTAACCACAAGTGGAAAATTTCTGTGCCTGACTTCATGTAACAGGCTGTAGTCAAAATATAAGCACACTAAAAATATTATATAGCATTTCAGGTATGCGTATGTGATACATAAATGAATTTCATGTTTAAGACTTGGTTTTCATCCCAAGATGTCTCATTATGTGAATGCAAATGTTACAACATCTGAAAGAATGGAAAATCCAAAATGTTCCTCAGAAGCAGTTTAGTAGTGATACCCAAGCTGTCCCAGGCAGATGGAGCTGAGCCATAGCAAAGGGCTTGAACACCTGTGAGAGTTTTGAAGCGAGGGTGATGTCGTCGGAGTAGGCGATAAGGGAGATTGCTCATAAGGAAAAGCATTGGAAGGGCTTTTATATGAGTGGAAACCTGTGCTATACCCCCAAGGAATGGCAAGTCGGAACCTGGTAGGTTCGGAGAGCAGCTGCAGTCGAAAGTAGCCTGCGCGAAGGGAACGTGGTGTGGATATAGATCACTTGTTGTGTGCAGCATGAGAATGTTGAATAGGATCATTGCTTCCTCGTTCTCATTTATATTACATAGGGTCTATAAATCTGCAAACACAATCCCGAGAGAAACATCAGATTTATATATGCGAGTTTTCAATAATAGCCCGAGTAATTTATATTAACTTTAGACAATTTCCCCCCAAAATGCAACACTATTAATTCTCTGTCTTGCTTTTAGAATGATTACAGTTAGAGAGATAAATCTTGATTTCTGTCTTCAAGTGTGTCGCCTTGAGGAGAAGATTAGGCATACATGCCGCATGTTCTTTTCCATATAGGTGATCTTGGAAATGCTGCCCTCAGGTCTCAGAAGCAGGATATGAGTTCGGACATGTTCTCTGTCAGCCCGTGAGAGGAGGCCACAATTAGCTTACTCAACTGGATAGGATTCAAATTGGGATGGACTATAGTCCATTAGATGGTAAACTCTGTGGCCAAAGGAAGCAAGGCCTTTGGTATTTTGGCTGCTCCCAGAGGATGCTGCTTGCTTTGCTTACATGGCAGGTGATCATCCATTCTTAGTAAGCTGCATTAGGCTCTGGTGGTTGCTTCTTTGAATGCCTATGTCAGTGTGGTGTCTTCATCCCTAGGCTTGCTTGTCTGTGAGTACCTTATGACTTGGTATGTTTATGACATCCCCTTTACTCTTGAGCTCTATATCTCTCAGCCCTGTAGCCACTGCATCATGGTTTTTAAAATAGAAAGAAGCCAGGTGCTAACATTAGCCACTCAGCTGTAGGTAGACGTAGATGCAGCTAGAGAGCAAGACAGCCCCAGAAAATGAACCTGATGAGAGTAGGTACTCATGAGTATGCGTGCTTTCACGTGTGTGTGTGTGTGTGTGTGTGTGTGTGTGTGTACATGCATTATGTGTGAAATGCTGCAACTCAATGGGAAGTACAAAAATAGTTTTATTATGAAATGAGGCCTTCCTTTTAAAAGGCTTAGGAACCTTTTGGGAAACCTATATCTGGCATTGATCTTGTCCTGAGGACAAAGCTAAACACTTGAACATTACCTCAGAGGCCCGCCTCTCAAATTTGAGGTCCTAGATCTAAAATATATAACATATGAGTTTGGTGGGAACACATTCAGACCATAACTTTTGACCAGAGCCTCAAATTCATGTCCTCCTGTCATTCCATGTCATTGGCTCCAGTCTCTTAAATGCTTCTAGCATCAAATTTCCATGCAGCTGTGAGTCTGAGAGCCCAGCAAGTCATGTGCCTCAGAAATACAAAGGAAGGGTGGGCTTATATTAGACATTACCTCTGACAAGGGCATGTAGAAAGAAGAAGAAGGAAATACAGGTCCTTTGTAAGTCTTGAACCTTGAAATTAATCTTGGGATTTGTTTCCTGCCTTCTAGACACACTAAGGTAGGGATTGGTCCCCTGAGGCCCCAGGTAGCTGTAAAGTACAACACAAACTTTACTTTTCACACTGAAATTTCTTGTCTTCAGCTCTTCAGGGCCGGCATTGCATACTGGTGGCTCCATGTTTAGGGGTTTAGGGGTATCTCTCCATGATATATGCGTGCAAATTAGCAACTTAAGGATTCTGTCAAAGTTAATGCCCTTTGGGGCAGCTGCCAAGATTGCACATGTGCCACAGTTGGGACATCCAAGGAGTACAAAATTGAAATGTGGCAACCCCGAGCAAAGATCCCTAAAATCCCATAAATCCCCTACACCCCTTCTTTGAGACTCTCATGTTCCTAAAGCCTTAGCTCCTTAGACTTAGGATAGACATGACAGCTCCTCATAGTGAACTCCAAAATGTTTGCCAACCCTTCGTCCATTGTTCTCCTGAATTGGGTATGATTTCTTCTGTCTGTGTTAACCCATTTACCCAATGGTTGCTTGGATACACGCCTGGTTTTTCTTTCCCAACTTTGGGCCTCTTTGCTTAGCTGAGAACTTCCAAACTTTTATCTTCTCCTTCCATTTCTGTTAATACCATCTTTAAATCATTTCTAGGTTCTAAAATTTTGCTATAAGCAATTCAGAGAAATAACACAGCACCTACCTCAAATGCTTTGCTGATTCAATATTTCTTCTGCCAACACCTCTAGTACACTGCTTTAACTTTGGCCTTCCCCGAAGCCTTAGGACACAGACATAACTTGGCCAGGTTCTTTACTGCTCAGTAACAAGGACGACTCTTCCCCTAGATCCCAAGACTTAGCCTTCATTCCTTCTGTGCTCTCATACGAGGGATCTGTTTATATTTCCGTCAGATTCCCACCATCACTTGGGGAAATGCTAGGATGAGTAAGAACCTCCACAGGAAATCCATCTCTTCCGACCCATCTCAGCAGCACCATCCCACATACCCAACCCACAGCAATTCTGGATCTTCTCAGTAGTTCCTTTAAAGCGCTTCTTGCCTCTGCCTGTTGTCAGCTTCCAGAGCTGCTTCCAAGTTTTTGGTTTTTATAGCTATACCCTACTTCTGTGGAACTAGTTTAGTCTTAATCCATTTGTGCCGTGATGGCAAAATATCTAGCTCTGAGTAATTTATAAAGAGGAAACATTTCTCACATGTGTAGAAGCTGGGAAGTCCATGATCATGGCTCTGGCACGAGGTGAGGGTTCACATGGCAGATGATGGAAGGGCATGCATGAGAGGGTGAACCTGCAAGTCCTTTTAGTAGTGGCATTAACCCAGTAAATGCTTCTTCCGTGGTCTCACTTCCCACCATGGTTGTATTGGGCATTACGATTCAAACACATGGATTTTACAGTTCTTTGTTAGTAAAGCTTTTTGCTAAATTTGAACAGAATGCTATAAAAATATTCTTCAACTTTGCTTTTTTTCAAAGATTGTTTTGATAACTAGATTATTCATATTTTCGTATAGCAACAAGTTGGAGTCATGCCAGTTTTTATGGAAATCATGTTGAGAATTTCATTGGGGCACGTGCCACTTTAATACTATTAATTTTTCTATTTCATCAGCTTGTAAGTGGGTCATTACTTGCATCTTTATTTTTTTTATAGCATCTTGTAGTTTGAAAAAGAGGGATCTTTCATGCTTATTATACTTCTTCCTATTTAACATTTGATAATGCTATTAGAAACAGTCCTGTTTCAGATACATTGTTATTAATTGGTGGTATGTAGACACGCACGTGACTTTCCTGTACAGATGCTTGCCAACTAATAAGAGTCATGTCTTTATAACATGATAAGTGGAAATTATTTGAATATGCACTTAACCCTTCTCCCCTACAGAACATTTTAGCTTAGACAGTGCACTGTAGGGCACTAATCACGTGGGTGGCTGGAGCCAGGGCTGCTACTGCCCTGCCTGGTAAGGGATTTGGGAAAAAAGAACCACATCCAAAGTCTTTCTTGTCCTGCCTGCTCATAGCTATTGTGACATTTTAGAGTTGGGAAACTGGAAGGTGAATGTTTATGTTGATTTTTGTATTATCTAGCTTTACTAAATACATTTTAAAAATATCTATTTATTTTTTTGTTTGTTTGTTTATTGATTGATTCATTCATTCATTCATTCGTTTGTTGGTCGGTCGATCTATCTATCTATCTATCTATCTATCTATCTGTCTGTCTGTCTGTCTGTCTGTATGTCTATCTATCTATCTATCTATTATACATACAGTGTTCTGTCTGCATGTTTGCCTGCATTCCAGAAGATGGTATCAGATCTCACTATAGATGGTTGTGAGCCACCATGTGGTTGCTGGGAATTGAACTCAAGACCTCTGGAAGGGCAGGCAGTCAGTGCTCTGAACCTCTTCAGCTCCCATTAAATACATTTTATACATGTATGGCAACCTTAGTTTTGTGGGCAGAGAAAAAGAACAACCAAAAATAATTTTCTCTTACACTGTCTGTAATGACTATGTCACCAGTGAGAAATGGGAAGAGAGAATCCTGTCTGACCATGGAGCAAATGTGTATTGTAGGCTAGCATTAGGGTAGGAAATCCATGCCTGAGTTTATTAGACTTTCTTTTGTTTCCAGTACTGAGAGATTTTTGCTGGTTGCTTTTCATGATTATGTGTTCATTTGGGCTCCATGTCCTTCCCACAGCTGTGTTATTTGTAGATTATTTTTTTCATTCATGATTTTGCCAATGTTTGTTGACTTAATCTTTTAAGTTTAGAATGTTGAAATAGCTTTGCATATTGGGTTAAATACTACATGTGCATGAGATACTATTTTTTTTTAAAGCTTTAACTATATTTGCTAGTATTGGTTTGCAAATGCTTTGTTAGGAATTCTCGTATCGTTGTGAGTTATATTGGTTTGCAGTTTTCCTTTCTTGTAATGTGGTGCCCATGCTTAGATATTAGGACAATAACAGAATTTCTGGATCATGCTTTTTCTTCTTTTTGATGTATTTCTGAGAATCAAGATTGAGTTTGCTGACATTTATTATTGTTTGTCTTTTTCTGTTTCATTTTTTCCTACTTTATTGGGTCCTTTCCCTTTAGCTTAACAGCATAGGTCTTTGACGTAACCTTTTTTATTCTTTAATATAAGTCTTGAAGACGTCTTTAAATCATTACTTTAGCATTTTGACAAACTTTACTATATTAGTAATACTCCGTTCTTTTTTTTTTAACTTGGGCTTATCATCTTTTTTGAATACACAGGTGATTTAGAAAGATTGCTCAATTTTCCCAATTTTTGGCATATTGGATTATATTTCTTAACTATGTTACTGGTTTATCTAAATGATTTATGAAGAGATAATATTTTTATATAATTTGGATCTCTTGTTGACTTTTTATATTTAAATATATGATCTTTCTATTAAAATTTTTATTCTTAAAATAATACTTTTATTTTAAAAAATCTCTTTTATTGTGGGCTGAGTGTTTAAGCATGCTTATTGATCTTACAGAAGACCCAAGTTTGGTTCCCAGCACCCATGTCAGATGGCTTACAATGCCAGCGAGTCTAGTCTCAGGAGACCCTATGCCATTTTTTTTGACTTCCACAAGTACTCACAGTTTCTCTCTTTCTGTCTCTCTCTCTTTCTCTCTCATACACACAAAGATATTTTATGAAAAGCATTTATAAATTTATTCGTTTATAATGCATATACGTAGGTAATACTTTTTGATCTGATCCCTCCACCTCTATTATCCTTTCTTTTCCCAACAAATGCCTTCTTTCCATGCCCACTGCCCAACCACTTTTATGTCCTTTCTTTGTGTGTGTGAGAGAGATCCACTGAATTTTAGTTAGCTGCATGAGCAAGGGTCAAGGACTATTTTTTTTTGAGTTTGGAGATAAGCTACCAAGGAATATTTGTAAGTGGGCCTGGTATGTATCTTTCTCATATCAGTTCTACTTGGCTGAGTTTAATACTCAACACATTTAAGTTAAGCTTAGCAGATAATGTTATTGAGGGAATCAGGGTTTACCTTTGAGGTCTTAGTCTTATTAATAAGAGAATTAAAATGGACTCAGAAGGAAGATTGATCACTATTTTATTAGAGTCTGACAAAAAAACAACAAAGCAGGGGAGGTGGGTGCAGATTTGTGCAGCCTGAGAAAAAAGGGGCGTGGAGAAGAGGAAGAGGGAGCTATGTGTTTGGAGTTAGGGTTCAGTAAAAGAGGCCTGGTCCTCAGTGGTGGCTGACAAATCGCTGTGGAAAGGGGTTTGTTTATGCCTGGATGTGTCTTTAGACAAGAAGGCGAGAAAGCCTTGAGTGTCAAGGAAATAGGCCTACGTTTTTGGTCAGTATCTACAAAAAGAAACAGAAGGAAAAGAAAAGTTTGTGCCTTTTGAGGTAGAACTCAGAAAAAATAGACACTCTTAGGGTGTGCTGCCCAGAGGGAGCTCTGTAAACTACTGCATGAAGGGAGCACTTTCTGGAAACCCTAAGAAGGGATCGTTATCTGCTACCTCCTTAGCATTTCTTCAGGAGAAGCAGCTGGAATTATCTCTTGAGAGAGGAAGAGGAGACAGTGGTGTTTAATGCTGTAATTTTAGAATAGATCAGAATGTCCTGTTTTTATGCCAAGCTGAAAGACAGAATACAGATATCATTCCTTGAACCAGAAGGAAGTAGTTTTCCCTTAATGGGGCTCAAGAGAGTCCAGCTACCTCCACCTTTTCTTCAGGTTGTTACTAGGGAAATGGGATGTGAGGTCCAAAGCCGACCACGAGGGGGAAGTCCACCCTCAGGGACCTCCAAGGCTACTAACCCCTGTCCAGCTACTTAACAATGTTGTTATGATTAGCTGTGTCCATATTGTTTTGTCACTTCCCAAGAAAGGAATGTTTGAAATTTTATTCTCGCCAGTTTTTAAATATATTAAAACTCTCGGGAGCACATAGCTTGGATTGGTATGCTATGCTAGCCTCAATAATGACTGTAAAGTAACATTCATTTATTTCTAGATCTCATTTGTTGAAGTCCATCTTCTTAAAGTATTTACTTAGCCACATTAGTTTTCTTTTCTATAAATTAACTAATGTATGTTTTGATCTTTTCATTAATTTTTTGGTTAGAATGTAAAGTAATGGATTTCATCATGGCATCTTCTCTCACGTGTGTCTTGCATTATCCTCATGCCCATCTCCCCTCTTCCCCTCTCTAGTGCCACCCCCCTCCAGTGGTTTCCTTTGCCCCCTCCTTCTGTCTTTCTATGGTATATATTTCATTACTCTATTTCCTGCCTTGTTTAGGATTTCTTCCTACGACCTTGTTATCTCTTTTCTAGTTTTATGTCTAACAAACAACCACACATAAATACACATATAAACATACACATGTAAATATTTATATAAACACACATAATTTTTAAATGTATGTGCTGCATATGAGGGAAAACATAGTACTGTCTGTCTTCTCAGGCTTTCTTACTTTGTTTAACAGATGATTTCCATTTGCATCCATTTTCATGCACAGGAAATGAATATCTTCATATCTTTTTTATGGCTTCATTGTGTATATATGTCATGTTTCTTCATCCATTCATCTGTTGGTGGATATGTAGCTTGGTTTTATTTTCTGGCATTCATAAGTGTGAATGTATATATATATTACACACACACACACACACACACACACACACACACACACACACACAATCTTTCTATCTTAGTTGCCTACAGTTCACTTTTCCCACTTGTGGTTGGTCACATACTATATAGTATAACACTCTCTGTCCTATAGGCGTGGTGACTCCTAGGAAGAGCTAATGTTGCTGTTGGAGTCTGTTGGAGTGTGCAGCCTTTGATCTGGTTTCTGTGGATCACTTGTGCTCTCCTTTCGGACGCTGTTATCCTAGGACTACTTTCCATTTCTTCTTCTTTTTTATTTTTGGGTTTCCCTTTTCTAACTTCCTTTGAATTCACAAAATTTACTTTTGCTTAAAAACATTCACTCACTCTAATTCTCTATGTGTTCCTTCCTCATTCAAGATACTCCTGTCTTTTAACAGGTCTCTATTAGTAACGGCAGCATTCACTTGTTATCTACAACCTTCCTTATCAAGAAAAATCCCCGAGTCCCTGAGGTCTTGCCATCTGAACCATCTTGGCATTTTAGAATTTTAGTTCTCTGTTACAGAAGACAATTTTAAAAGTCTGAGCATGAGTTAGGGAGCTTATTTAGTCAGTGTTTTGTTAAATATTGGATAATGCTTGTTTTAAAATATACCCCCTAGACTCAGGCTCACTGCTAAAAATGGGAGGTGTGAACCTAATAAAGAACTCACTCTAAAGCAGGGCTGATAGAAAAGTACTGAACAGTGTTTGGTTTTGTTTAATAGTGAGATTTTTTATTTATGAACACGAGGGGAAAATAAACCTAAGTGTTAATTTGGAATTTAAAACAAGTTCTCTTAACTCTGAATATATCATCGGTTTGTTATGTATTTTGCCTTAATATCGGTCAGTTTCTCAGTAAAAATCTCTCTGGAAAGATTACTTAGATTTTTCTACAGAATTCGGGAATAGGTCTATTATGGAACTTCTGGCAATAGGGAGGAAGATAGATAATGTAATATTCTCTAAGAGTCCTAAAGAAATGGCCAAGCATCGTTCTGGAGCTGCCTATGTTTATGGCCTCAGAAGTAATGTCCATTCAAGGGATTGGCCATACGTCTATTAGTATCAAATTGGGGGAGCAATGGCAAAGCATGGGCCAGATGAGAAATGATGCTAATGATGGCAGTTTGGATGAAGTCGTTATTCCGTCTGTGCCTCTGTTGGGGAGGGGTTCTGTACACCATACCCAAGGAAAGGAGGCACGGGAAAAAGCACTGCGTACCCCCCTCTCTGCCTCGGCACTCATCTCACCTCAGGGTCTTTGGTCATTTGACATAGGCAATTCCTGCCGTCATAGCAAAATATCTTGGCCTGGGTAAATTATGGCAGCAGAATTTTTTTGCTCACAGTTATGAGGCTAGACCTTCTATGATTGACAGCAGTACCTTTCATATCTGGCCTGCTCCTCATACATTTCTTTTTGCTCTTATACACAGAAGGAGGGAAGGAGTTTCGCTCACCTGTACCTCTTAATATTGTTTCAACATATGAAGTTGGCAGGGGTGCAGGCACATACAGACCAAAGCATCACATGAGATCACATTCTAGACCTCCAAGTCTGGTGGTTAGTAGTTTCCTATCTATGCTGGTGAGTAGGGTTGAACCTAAGGAAAATCATTAGCCAACTATTTTAGCAGCAGATAAAAAAACTCTCCTCTTAGGAGCTCGGATGGTAAACCATTTACAACTCCATTCCCTGGTGCTTGGCTCTATTTGTACTCTTAATTGGCTTAGAACTTACAGCGGGTGTTATTATCAGCCCTTTAAGATTTCCATATACTTGTGTATTATTATGGTGATCGAAAGTTAGCAATATCAATTTTTCTATTAATAAAAGGTAGTAAGAAGAACATGAATTAATGAGTGGTATCTATCTCTCTCTATCTCTCTACCTACCTACTTATTTAATCTATCCACACACACCCCCACAACTTAGATCTAAAGAGACTTAGGGTAAAAAGATCAGGTCTCAGTAAGTTTCATTCCTCTTATTTTTGTGGAGATCTAGAACAGATGAATGGTGTTCGGTGACAGGGTGGGGTGAGTAGTGTATGGGATTCCTTGGATAAAATGGAAGAATTCAGTAGGTTATAGGGTGGTTATGTGAGTCCATTCACTGAGCAAAACTACATACGTGTCTCTGCATACACACACCAGGCTAACACTGGTAAAACTTGAATAAGATGCAAAACCTATGCATGAATATTATGCCAATATACATTTCGGGATTTAGGAACTGTGTAAGAAGGTATCACGGAGGGGAACTGGACAAAACGTACACTGACATCTATACTATTTTTGCAACTTCCCTTAAATTGATAATTGTCTTCAGATAAAATTTTGAAAAGCACATATAGACATTGTAACTTAATGTCAAGAAAGAGTTAATAATTCAGGGGATGAACTGAGGCTCAGAAGCCTCAGTGGAGGATGCTCTCTAGGAATAAATTCTTTGTATGAGTCATGATACAAATAATCTTGAAAATCCCCTAAACTATCGGTTCAATAATAACATTCCACAGCCCCATTGGTCCCTTCTAGAATACTGTTCATGCAATTCAAAGCTCTTTAGTTCTTCTGTTGCTAGATGGGTGTGTGAACTGCCTTGCTCTTGTCCTTAAAATCCGACACTTAAGAAACTAAAATTCATCTGTGAATGTATAAACACATTCTCATTTAGTAGTGACTCTAATACAAATCAGATCTTTTTTGTAAACAAAGTAGGGAAGGGTGGTCAGACTTAGGAATGACCGATGCCATTGATAACTGTAACTACTCTTATTTTTCCAGGCATGCACCTGTCTGTGTCTCCTCCTTAGCAGAATTGTAGGTTTCAAAGCCTAAATAGCCAAAATCTGACCTGTTTCCTTCATTCTTGAAATCTCTCTATGCAAACCCAATAGCATTTGAAAGCTGATCTCCCAGTGTGCAGAGTAATTACAGCAAAGTAAATAATCTCCAGTGTTCAGATTCCCTTTGGAAATGGTTTAATATCTTATCTCTCAAAACTAGTTTTCAGTGCATCCCAAAGGCCTGAGAAATTTCTTTAGTAGTCAGAAAAGGAGCGATTTAATAACACTCTGGAGCCCCTCTCCAGCCATTGCTGTTGGGTAGGCGGACATTTTCTCCATCCTATGAAAAACCAGCTCTCCACTCCCTTTAGGAAGCCTGTGCAGTGTGTATGGGTGGGTGGCCGCGCCCTCTGTATAGTCCTCATTTCAGAATATGTGAACGAATCAGAAGTTGCTGTGGGCACAGAAAGTGATCTTTGTGGCTTGCAGATCATTCTGTGGGAAACATTTTTTTTTCCCTCTCATTTTTTCTGTAATGAAACTCCAATATTCCATTAGGGGCCACCCAGCTTCCCACAACATATTATGCAGAAGCCTGTGTGATCCTGTGGATGATTACTTCCGAAGATTTGTTTGTATGTCAGAGGGCTTGTGGTGCACACTGTAAACACTACCATATGCATGAGTAAGCCAGGGGCCAACCATTGGGTTGGGTGTCATTCTTCAGGGGACATGGACGTTTACTTTTTTTTTTTTTTCTTCCTACCAAGACCTTTCACTGGGCCATGGATTTTACTTACAGTAAAACTCAGTGGATTGGCCAGTGAACCTCAGAGATCTGCCCGTGTCCATCTCCCAGGTGCTGGGTTTACAAGCATGTGGTACCTAGCTTTTTAAATGGATTCTGGGGATTGAACTTAGGTCCTTGTGCCTGCATGCTAAGCATTTTATTCACGAGTCATCTCTCCAGTTTCCTTACTGGAAGTTAAAAAAAAATACATTTATTTATTTGTTGTATGTGTATGTGTACACATGCGTGTTTACCATGGTACTCACGCTGAGGTCAAAGGCCCTCCTTTCGTCATAAGGGTTTCTTGGATCAAACGCAGGGAACCGTCTTTTGTGGTAAGTGCCATCACTGGCTGAATCCTACTGGGATTTCCCAGCCTCCAGCCTTCATAAGCTTGGTGATGTTTGACCCAGTGTCCCTAGGGGCTGCAGGAAGAGTTATTTTGCTCTTTGTGCCCACATCCCATGGCAACCAGCACCTAGTCTGAGTTCTTTACCCTTTTATCTGAAATTACAGATTCCAGGCCTCAAAGTACCAAGGCAATTCTTGCTGTTTCAGCTGTGAGGTTGTTCTGCTTGTGGACACTGTTCAAGTATAAGGCTTGAAGCTGTGCACTTTGCCTGTGATTGGAGCTACAGGAAGACCCTGTCCCCCCAGCCTCTGTGACTCATAGCAGGGCTGTTAGGAGACATGTTGTTTGGAACAAATATATCTTTCATGAAGTGTGCAAAGACTAGACATGTGCTGCTCCCAGTTTTCAGCCTGTTCCAGATTCGTGAAAGATAGAGTGTTGATTGAAGCCATTCTATCTTTGATCATGGTGTTAAGATACTTTCTGCTCTTGCTTTTCCCTCAGTAAAATATGAAGAGAAAACAACTTTTCATAGCTGTGATTTTATTTCTATTAAGCTTTAGAATGTTGGTGTTTTAACAAATGCCTTTTGAGAGCCCTGCATATTTTGTACACGCCTGTAATTGCAGAATTCTGTAAGTGAAGGCAAGAAGATTGTAAGTGTGTGCTACACAGTGAGTTCAAGGCCAGCCATGGCTACAAGTAGTCTGGGTAGTTCAGACCTTCAACAAAGGTCCACTTAAATAATTTAAATTGTTCAAATTTGAACTTTCATAACCATTGAGTCTCACATTTTTAATTTGATGTGATTTTTTTTTTTTTATGTTTTTCTGATTACTCTAAGAAGTACAGTCTTTGGAAATTTGTTTCCAGTTTCATGTAACTAATGAGGTTTTTGTGGGGTTTTTTTTTTTTTGGTTTTTAATAAAACATCTTAGATCTAGGTTAACTCTTACTGCTGGTATTTATGAAGGATGTATCATTTATAAGGTTACAAAGCTTACAAAGGAGACTTCAGACTTACAAGCAAAGCTTTTTTTGTGAGCGAGTATCCATGTTAGATACAGTTAAGTGGAAGTGGAAGTGAGAACCAGTGTGACATGAGGGCTTGTCTGCTGAGGGCTTGTCTGGTGGCCTGAGGGCTTGTCTGGTGGCCTGAGGGCTTGTCTGGTGGCCTGAGGGCTTGTCTGGTGGCCTAAGGGCTTGTCTGGTGGCCTGAGGGCTTGTCTGGTGGCCTGAGGGCTTGTCTGGTGGCCTGAGGGCTTGTCTGGTGATATCTTTCATTCTTTTCCATTCTGTACTGTTTTGTGTTCCACTTAGTCCTCATAATGCTCAGTAATGTTTAGATGTATTTTCTCTTCCTCATTTCTTTCCCCTTCCAGACGTATGTGTTCTTTGGAGACCCATCTTTGCCTTCCTCCACCCCACAGGCTCAATTCCTCTCAGCTCCGAGCCTTTCCTGAGAGGACAGGAAGAACTATAGATGCTCCATCTGCTGTAGTCTTATGAGAGCCCATGTCAGTCATGGCTCCTGTGCAGCCTGACCTTCAGACAGTCCTGAATGGAGGAGTGAGGAAGACAAAGGCAGAAGAAATAGATAGAGATGGAAAAATAGGATCGAGAGGACACTAAGTGAATACTGCAGCTGCTCGAGTTTATGTCTCCAGGCCCTTTTATACCCTATGTATGAAGGAGGTGCATAAGATCTCCCCCTTTCAAGGACACCCTGGTTCAAAGTATAGACGAGTGTGATACCTCCTTAATTCACAAAACATCTAGGAACCATGCCTCTGTTATCCCTTAGACAGTCCTGGGGAGCAAGGCACCTTTGCTCAAACCTTTGTCCAGACATCCTGCCAATATAGTCTCTGTCCAAAAGTCCTGTCGATACCGCCTTGAAAAGGCAAAACAAGCTTGACCTTTCTGATCTTGAGTCAAGATGGAAACAAGGCACAAGCTGGAGTCTTTGTTTGTGCGTTCCCATAGCCTCCGTAGGCTAGGTACAGAGAGAGAGCTTGTTGGGTTCTGATTGTTCTTTAGAGCCCAGTAATCTGTTCATCTTGATGTGCATTGGATCCTTTCTGGAGTCTCATTCCTTCCCACTCACTTGCTCCTCAACTAGACCTGGGGTGGATGCTGCTCAGCTTCTGAGTTAGTAGCAGGTGATCTTCTTGGAGATGGTTTACTTTCCTCACTGAAAATTTGTTCTTCCACATGTCACAGGCAAATTTGAAGTTCGTACATATTGGTACTATCTAGGTTGGTTAAGTCTAAATTTATGATATCCTGTAGAACATTGTAGCTTGGCAATCACTTGGCAAGTGCAAGGCTTAACTCAGTTTTGGACCCGTTTTTCTGAGTCCTGACCCTCTCCCCCTTGGTTTCCTTTGCAGCCTCAATGTCCGTAGTGTCCCTTCTAGCACTGATCTCACAGAAGACTGGTTTTCTCCGTGTTTATCACTCTGAAGGTATCGACATAGATTGTAGGGGATTGTGTTGTTTCATTGTAAATAATTGTCTCACCCACTGGTTTAATAAAAACCGCTGATTGGCCAAAGGCAGACAGGCAGTGTGGGCGGGGCTACCAGACTAGGAGAACTCTGGGAACTGGAAGAACAGAGCAGAATGCCAGAGAGAAGCCAGAAGAAGCAGAGGACAACCATGATGCTCTGAAGAAAGGTACCGAGCCCCATGGCTTAACAGGATAAGAGTCACGGGCAGTTTAAGGGTAAAGAGTTAGCAAGTTATTTGCCTGGGCCTTAGGCCGATCAGCCTAAAACTATTGTAAGCATCTGTGTGCTCTGTGGGTCTGTAGGTCTGTGGGCCTAAACCTTGAGGCTAGACCCGAAAGTCCGGGCCAGAAACCTCGTACTACATTGGGAAGTACATTTTTTATGCTCCAGTTTTTCCCATTGGCCTGGTGGGTCCTATAGTAAGAGTTTTCTTAGTCTGGTAGCCACGCCCACACTTCCTGTCTGCCTTTGGCCAATCAGTACTTTTTATTAAACTCATAGGTGGCACAGTTATTTATAGTGTAACATCATAAATCCACTATAGGGCCTGATATTTTAAACTTAATGTATGTCTAAAGCCAACCCCTCTCTCTTATCAACTCCTCCTCTAGGCTTTACCTTGATTTTGTTTATGGTACAACTATCTTCATCTTCTATGCCTAAAATCTGGAGTCCTATTTCATTCTGTCCAACTTCTTTACTTTTCATATTCAACCATTGGTGATGGGTTGAGTCATCACAGACTCTGGTAGCTTTTTAAGTCTGTATTCTTGTGTATTTAGTCTCCTTTTGTTTAAATCCCAAGGTGGGATGTAATCCTCCTTAATTTTCCCTCTACAACTTTGTTATTCCTTCAGGGCCAGTAAAAATGTTTGCTGCTCCCTCAAATAATTTCCCTATGATGTGTCTGGCTAGAAATCCTCTTGTTGATAAAACAAAACAAATCCCACAATGTATTTTAGAATTCTTTTTATGTCTGTTGAGTTGTCCTTGTTACAATGAAATGATGTGGGATGCAGATATTAGAGCCCTCACCCACCCCTTTGTGTGTCCTTTATTGACACAGGGAAGCCCACTCAGACCGTCCTGAATCATTTTCTGAATGCCAGACATTATTGGAATCTGGGCATGAATAGCCCTGACCTAAGCATTACAGAAATTCTGTGCTTCTTTAACTCACCTAAACTATTTTGTTGTGTTTCCTTTATTAGTGATGCCAACATTCCCCATCCCTTATAAAATATTTTTATAAGCACTTGCTTTTTCTTCAGCTGAACTTGTCAGCCAGAATGCAGAGGGGGAAGAAATGAAACAAGGTCAGATTGCAAACAAACTGGTACCACCCTTTAGAAAACAGGCTGACATTTACTCAGCAGTTCTCCTCCAGGGGTATTCCAAAGCAAACAGGAAATACATGTCCACATAAATAACTCCTCACAGATAGTAATAGCACTGTTCATTGTTCCAAATAGAAAAAAGGTTAGAACACTCAAATATTCACTACCTGATAAAGCAATAAACAAACTGTGGTATATCCATACTGCGGAATTCTATTTGAACATTAAAGCGCTTAGTTATTACACTATGAATGGATCCTAAAGACAATGGTCTAAAGCAAAAGGAGTCAGTAACAAATGACACCAAGTTATATGATTCCACGTACGCAAATGTCTAGAATATATAAATCCATCAAAAGTGGTTTGCGTCTTGTGAGTTGTATGGTTGGCGTAGGCAGTAACTCATCATGAAATTTCCCTGTAAGATGATTAAACTTTATGGAATTAGATGGTATTTTAGTTAGATTTCTGTTGGCTTGAAAAAGCTCACAGCCAAAATCAATTTGAAGAGCCAAGAACTTTTTTTTTTCATCTGACAGTTCCATACTGTATTCCATCACTGAGGGAAGTCAGTGCAAGAAGTCAAACATGGCAGAAACCTGGAGGTAGGAGCTGATTCACAGGGCCTGGGGAGTGGTACTGCCTACGTTTTGCTCCCCATGGCATGTTTAGCCTGCTTTCCTATAGTACCCAGCCACCCTCAATGGACTGGGCCTTCCCAAGCAATTACTAAGAAAATGCACTTCAGGCCTGTCTAAGCCTGGTCTTATGGAGGCATGGTCTCAATTCAGAGTCCCTGTTCCCAAATGACTTGAGCTTTGTCAAGTTGACATAA
Organism: Phyllotis vaccarum; assembly: GCA_033318265.1. Classification (NCBI taxonomy): domain Eukaryota; kingdom Metazoa; phylum Chordata; class Mammalia; order Rodentia; family Cricetidae; genus Phyllotis; species Phyllotis vaccarum. The sequence continues at coordinate 45,207,673 of JARWLC010000005.1, read as the reverse complement.
AACCAGCCATCGCAGATGTTAGGATAACATCACAGTCACTTGAAACCTACCAAAGCTAACAGCACAAGATAACCAAGAGCAGAGTGAAATTGTTGTACTGTCTTCATTTTTCTGTCTCCTTTAGTTTGGGTTTTGCCTATTCCAACAAAGAAATGTCTGTGTCCCATCTGCTGTGGTTTGAATATGAGATGTTGCAAAGAGCTCTGCCCAAGGGTTTGAATACTGTTCTCCAGCTGGTAGAGCTTTTAAAGAATGTTCTGGAACCTTTGGGGGTTTGGGCCTAGTGAGAAGAGGTAGATATTTTGAAGACAGACCTTGGGGTTAAAGCTTGGCCCTACTTCATATCTTTTGTCTGCTTCCTGGTCCATGGAGGTATGAGCAAGCAAACCTACGTTCCTGCAACTATGTCTTCCCATCAGGATGGATTGAACTAAAATAAACCCTTCCCTGCTTGTGCTGTTTCTTGCTCAGTATCTGGTAACTTCAGTAAGAAAAGTGACTAAAACACAACCAATCTCCCCTCTCCTCCCTCCCTCCCCCTCCCCTCTCCCCTCTGCACTGAGAACACAGAGATCCATTTTTTTTTTTTTTTTTATTCTAAGCATGCACAATCTTCTTGGATTTTATAAACAGGAAAAGCTCAGAGGACAAAGCACCTACTCCCAGTAGGTAAAGAGAATACATACCTTGGAATAAGAGTAATCATTTTTTTGGGGGGGGCAGGAAATAGATCGATCCTTTAAGCAAAGGCAAAGTGCTGAGAAGCACCCTGAAGAACCATGGCTGAGACAGTGTTTCCCTAGCTCACGCCTTAACCAGGGCTATTAATTATTACTCCTTCTTCCTTGTCCCAGCACCTCTTTTCTAAGCTCATGTCTCTATGCTGACAGGGACCTTCTTCCTCCTAGTGCGATGATTCAGTTCATCTCTGTTTCCACCGTTACTTGTCTTTATACTTTCCATATTGGAAAAGCTAGCTGGGCCTCCCTGGATTGGCTGGTGTTGGCCCCAGACTCTGGCTGTTGCCCAACTTTGTGAAAACAAGACCTCTGAACTGTGCACTTGGAAGGGTGAATATTCATTGCACATTATTATATCCAAGTTCTCTATTGATAAAGCTAAGTGCATAAAAAGTTAGAACATTGAACAATAACCAGAAAGCGGATGCGTTTTATTGAATCACTGAGCATCTCCTTGCCAGTTAGGTCAGTTTAAACACCTTACAACTGAGGAAAGTTACCAGAGGTTGAGTGACTTCCCTCAGGTTCCTGCAGTGTGTGATTGAGATAAGGGCCATTTTTGGAAAGACAAGCTTGTTCCACTAAGGGTGTTGCCCGCAGGGAGCACAGCTTTATATTAGATGTGTCTGTGTGAACACAGCCCTCTGCAGGTCTGAAATGAAACTCCCCAGAAGGAAAGCAGACCTGTCTGAAACGTTTGACAAGGCAGATGAGAACTCAGTCTGGCCTTTCGTTTCTGTCTCTGTCACTAACAGTATTTGGTCTGTAGGAAAAGACAGTTCTGTTAGGAGGGACGTTAAGCTAACACTCTATTCTTTTCCCATTTCTTCCACAATGTAACTGTCTACTGAATACCCCAAACTAAATCTGATAAAATTGCTAGATATAGCCTGCTCCTTTAAGACTGTGGTTAGTCTAAGAAACCAGATTCTACAACCTGAAGAAATAGCAGTTTCCACAGCCCTTCCGGGGTCAGGGAGCTAAGAAGTTGTCTGTGCAATGGCTAACAGCGGCCCCTGACTTATAGTCCTAACCAGTACCCAGATCTTCCATGTTCTCTGCCCTAGATGATAAATCGCGTGCTGTGATTTAGCTGGATATCCCTTTGTCAGGGGCTTTCTCTGAAAGTCTCTCTCTGCCCCATCTGTCTATGGCCAGCTCCCTGTTTCTCTCTCCCTGTCCAAGTTGAAGGGAAAGCCTCTCATCACTCTAAGAGCCTGTTCTGCACGTGTTGTTCCTTCTAAGCTCTCCTAGTTAACGCAGGCCACAGCCCCGAGGCCCTATTGTCTAATAGCTTCATTCCTGATGGGCAGTTATATGTCATGTTATATGTCATGTACTTTCCCGAACCAGCTGCTGCCACTCCAGTATTATGTTTAACAGTGATGCTGAATATCAAATGATATTATTAGTTACAAACAAAAATTAGTAATTTGGATAGTAAAGCCCAGTGTTTCTTAAAACTACAACTAGCTGCTCCTCATGAAGTTATAGCTATTCTGTCAGAGTGGCCAAATGAAAACCGAGAATTTAAGAATAAACTATCTTCAATATTCAGACATCAAGTACAATATTTATGAAGTCTGAGCAACATGTTAAGTCACAATTCAGCAGAGTAAACTTCTCAAATACCAACCAATGTATTTGAGAAGTTTATTGATTTATGGCAATTTTCTTTTTGTTACTATAAAACCTTTACAAAAGTGTTCATCAGAGCATGGAATTTAAGGTAGACTATGTTTGCGGCATTTTTACTTATATTTGACTCCAGAATAAACTACTTATTCCCTTTGAGTTGATTGTTGTTTTAACTAAGTCTCTATTGCTTGACTCGAGAGCTAGATATTGGGGTGAAAACCTGCTAGTTCAGAGAGGCAGAGGAAGCACGCGGCTGACTATCCATCCCCCTTCCACAGATGTCCCAGAAAGAGAATCTTCTCTTCTGCCATCTCAAACCAAAGGACCCTAAACTCAAATAACCCTCCCTATGCCCCCCCCCCCACACACACTTTCCCTGTCTCTCTGTGGTTACTTTCAGTTAGCTGACTGCTTGTTCCGCCTCTTGACCTATGGAATATTGTTTTTATTTTATTCTGTTTACAATAAGTAAAAGGCTCTTGGATTAAAGGTGTGTGCTAGGGCTGAGCCATGTCGCAGCAAGAAGCAGGTTTTCTGGCAAACAACACAATCTCAGGGTTCACAGTGTGATACTTGTTTATTATACACTGACACATCTGAGGAAGGGTACAAATGGGTTATGTCTTGCAGTGCCTCTGTTCCAACTCCCTCTTCTCTAAAATTAACTATAAATTAAAAATCATTCTCATGCAGGTGTCTGGTTTTATAAAGACAATGGCCATCTGGAAATATCACTCGAGGGAATTTGTTATCCTCATTTTACGGCTCATTGACCCTCTGGTGGTCAGTTTTAAAGTCAGAGTTCATCAGGGGACAGGGGATAGAAACTGGTTAGACAGTTTAGACTAAATGTCCAGAAAACAGTTGTTTTCAGGCCATCTTTGCCCCTCCCCCCAAGAGAGTTCTGGCCCCCAGTACCTTGTACTCACAAATGAACACCCCTACTTAGAATCTGCACATGAGAGTATGAGCAGACAGTAATCCCTTTTAATAAATGGCTTTTGAAAGGGACCTGTGGATTCTTATGGTAGAAATGAGGTATATCTGTTCCCCAGTTTCAGTGTAATTTCATCATAATCTTATGGTATCTATTCTCAAGAGCAGGTTGTTAAGAAAATCCTTAAAGATCACAGATGACAGGCCCCTCCCTAGTGGAATCTATTTCTGCCCCTGGGTGTAGACATGACATTCTAATCTGCTCCAAAGGTTGGAATATTACATACTGTTGTCTTCTCACTTAACGTTTAATCCATCTGGGCCTGTCAGTCACCTGGCCAAGAGCTCACCCCTTAGGAAAGCTGCCATGCTAAGAAGGTGGGAAGAATAATTATTTCCTTAATGAGGTAATGTACTTTCCCATCCTGGGAAGGTCACCCTTGATGCACCTCATGTAGGGTTTCCATCATGTCATATCTCAGAGTCTCCCCAGCTTTCTGAATCCTAAATCAGAAAACTGTAACTTTCTCTTCTCTTCTGATGCCTTTTCCTTCCTTCCTTCCTTCCTTCCTTCCTTCCTTCCTTCCTTCCTTCCTTCCTTCCTTCCTTCCTTCCTTCCTTCCTTCCTTCCTTCCTTCCTCCTTTCCTTCCTTCCTTCCTTCCTTCCTTCCTTCCTTCCTTCCTTCCTTCCTTCCTTCCTCCTTTCCTTCCTTCCTTCCTTCCTTCCTTCCTTCCTTCCTTCCTTCCTTCCTTCCTTCCTTCCTTCCTTCCTTCCTTCCTTCCTTCCTTCCTTCCTTCCTTCCTTCCTTCCTTCCTCTCTTCTTCCTTTTCTTTTTTCTCTTTCTTTTTCTCAAAGATATGGTTTCTCTATAATTGTCCCGGCTGTCCTAGAACTTGCATTGTAGACCAGGCTGGCTTTGAACTCACAGTTCCTGCTTAGCTGGTGACATTGCAGGTGGACCATGTAGGTTCTGCCTGTAAGGAACTGTAAAGGAAGTGGAATGAGGAGTCTTTTTGAATTTAGCAAGTGGTCAAACTTCCTGAGTTTGGGGTTATTAAAATGTAGTTTTTGTTTTTTGTACTTTTTTCTTTTCTAGCATAGACTATCTCTATAACAGATTAGTCTGTTTTTTTTACCCCTCTCTCTTTTTCCCCCTAAGCCTAATCTCCATGATTTCACCATATGGAAACTGTGACTTTTAAAAAGAACTTGCTTGACTGAGCAGGCTTGGTACATTTTTCAAATGTTTCTTGACATTAACAGCTCTATTTCTCAATTAGCAAAGGGAGTAAAGTTGATTATGCATATCCATGGGGTGACAATTTACATCTGATTAGCAGCTCTAAGGTAAACATTAAAAGGTCACTATGAATAACTCTTACTTCTTTTGTTCTCAGAAAGACCAGTCACTGGACCCCCAGCTGCCCTCAGCTCCTGTCTTTAAAGTGGTAGAACTCAGCCTCTGTTATACAGTCCAATCTGTGGAATCTGAAGCTTAGTTGGCATTTAATTGTTTCGTTTTTTCCGATTCTTCTGATGCCCATCTGCTTCTGTGAGAACTATTAGCGAATCACAGACATAAAAGAAGAAACATGGACAGGGTTGGCAGTATATCTTGATGAGCCCCTTCATGGATTTCTCTTGAAGCCTAAAAGGTCTTCACATATTTTTTTTTTTTTTTTTTAAAGATGATAAAACAGATGAAAGATTCTAGGGGTGGTGGGGAGCCATCTCACTTCATGTGTTAGGAAACTGATCAGCCATAGAATACAAAGCAATTCATTTTATGCTCTGTGGAATCAGAATGGAGGCCACCTTTTGTGGGGAGCAAAGAAAGCCCTGAGTGAGGGAAGACCTGAGTGAATGTGTGCTGTTGACATGGGCATGACCCTGTCCAGAATCTCATAGCTTCAAGCTCTGAGGGATGACAAAGCCATCTTAAGGGACCAAATGTGTTGACAGTGAGCATGGAAAATGTCCACCACGGCTTCCTCCTCCCAGATATTTACAGCCCGAGGACTGTGTCCTTACAGAGACTGCTTCTACTGAGATTAGCCGAATCTGTTTTCTTGATCCAGCTGTATTCTAGAAATCCCGACTCTTTGTTTATCTGTCTCTAATAACCCTGCTTTCCTTTTTCAGCTGCATGTAATAACTCTGCCTCTCTGTTCCATGCTATATAATAAACACGCTGAGCTTCCTGAAGGCTCAGGTTTCTCCCGTAGCCCTGAGCATCCGACCCCCCTTTCTGACTGTGTGTGTGCATCTGCCTGTTGTTTTCACCTTTCTTCTTCTCCCCACTCAGGTGCATTCCTGGAGCCGTGGGTGGAAGAATGCAGTAAACTGTCTTGTGCATGAGAGAGATTCAGATAAGGAAATTGATGATATACGAGTTCACAGAGGAGTTAGTTCTGTGGACAGGCTTAAAGGGTCCTACTTCGCAGTTGGCATAATTAAGTTAAAATGGTAACACTTTGAGATATATAGTCCCTTTAAATCTGTGCATATGTAGACAGATTTTTGTTTTCTTTCTCTGTGTGTGTTTTTAATAGTGGCAACTTTAATAGTGACTTTTGTTGTAAATGTTAGAATTCTGAGGCAGTGTAGACACAGAAGGGAGAAAGAGACCAGAATCTGACCTTCAAGAGATAGAATTTTATTCAAGTACAGAGCCATGGACAGCCTCTCTCCTGTGGGAAATTGAAGAATCTGCCAGGGGAAAAAGTTGTCCATGGCCCTTTATAGGGGTGGGTGAAGGGCTTGGGAATGATGAAATCATTGCAGCTATAAGGGCTGTCCGTTCCTCTGTCCATCTTTCTGAAATTGTTAGTTCAAGGCGGGACACTATCTTGGGCTAGAGGGCATCTCAACAGACTTTCCTTTCTGTACTGTCTGAGCTGTAACCAAACAACTGGTCAAAGGCCAAGTGACGTCATCTGGACTCTGTCACAGGGGTCTTGTTTTGCAGTCAGGGCACTCTATAAATGTATGCATGCTATTTGTGAAAACAGTCTTATGACTTGAGGTGTGTGATAAAAGAAGGCTTGGAGAAAGAATTTCCGCTCCCTCTTCTTAGAGATAATAGATAATATTCTTCTTGTTATTCTCCGAAGAGTTTCTGTCTTGATTTACTTTTTCTTCTGAGCATGTAAACATACTTCTCTAAAACTAGAACTATATTGGTTTAACCCATATTTTGAAAAATTTGAGCATCATTAGCTCTGATTTCGTGATTAGGTTTACTGTTCAAAGGGCTGCTATAATTTATTGGCTCCTTGTCGATGATATTTAAGTTGTTTGCTAGGATAAATTATAATGAAAAGTTTGAGTACTTTTAAGCTGTTTTTGAGAGATTTTTATCAGTTCACTTTCTTATCAGTGGGGCTTCCTGCTGCCCACTCTGCCTTATCTCCATTAACACTCCATACTCTTCAACCCCATTTCTCTATACAGTTACTGTTTCACATTCAAATTGATTTTGAAGTTTAAACACTTTAAGGCAATTTGGAGGCATCTGCATGGTTTTCTTGCCCTTTGGTTTCCCTTTCGTAGCTGCAGGTTTTGGATTTCTGTTTGTTTTTCTTTGCCATTCAAGAGCTCTTTACATATTAGAGAGATCAGCCCTCTGCCAGTCAGAGTAAATTAGGTACACTCGGCCGTGTGCCCAGTATACATTGCCCCCATTCGGCTCTTGTCTTTTCAGTTGAACTTAGAACATTTCCTCCACTGAAGAGACACTTAATTAGTCAAATGTATCAATCTGTAGCATTGTACTGAAAAATCATTCCTGGGAAAAATCTTTTTGCCCCAAGATTTTAGAAATTGTCCCTTAAAGTTTCTTCCAGTTCCGTGATTATTAAACTATTTGTGATTAGTTTGAGAGGGATATAGTTGGTAAGGATCATAAATTATTTTTCTATGTGCTTATCCCAACACTATTATTTTAGAATCCACACTTTGTCCACTATTATCAGACACAAAGTTCCCATTGGTCCTTGGATCGAATTCTGCTTCCCCTATTTCATCCCATAGCTCTCTATCACCACTAGGAGATACAAAGATGGATTATCAAACAGAAATATTAGCATTGGCTCACATAGTTCTGTAAAGTATGGAGATTCTAAAGAGGAAGGCTTGCTTCTAGGTGAATAGCAATTAACTGGACCGTGTTCCAGTGCTAGGAGAGAGTTGGGGATGGTAAAGAAGTGGAGAGACTTGAGTGTGAGTGAAGTATTAGAAATAAGACATGGTCTGTGTGTGTGTGTGTGTGTGTGTGTGTGTGTGTGTGTGTGTGTGGTAATATGAAGCACAAGAAAAAGTTTGGCCAAGTATCCATCTATCATGTTTGGATGGTTTCTTCTGTCATATAATTGTTGTTGAAGATGACGTGGAAGGATTTTAAAAGAATCATCAATTAGGCAAGGGTTGTAATGATTGGGATTTCTGTAGTAACATGAGAGGGGCCTGAGCAAAATGGGAGGAGGGAGGAAGGAGTAGAAATAGATGAGAGTTGTGCTGGTGGTGATTTATACAGAATGATGAGCAGCGCAGTTGGGAGAGTAAGCGGTTAATGTCTTCAGTTCTCTAACTGGGAGACAGAAATGTCTTGTGAAGAGCATGTTATGGCCAGCTTGACTCCTGCATGTCCCAGAAATGACAGCTATGAAAGATGTGACTAAACACATTTGATAGATTTTCAGCCCAGGTACCACCTCAAGGCATTGGATTTAATTTTTAAATAGTGAATATTGCACTGACTTGTTCATTTGACCGACTGACTCCTCAGGCAGTGTACACATCATCTTGCTCAACTCCGCCCCCCCCCCCTTTTTTTACACTAGCTGACATATTCCAGAATGTACTTCAAAGTATTTAATATAGATGGGGGAAAGTTATGGTTTTCCTATTCCATACGGTATCTGTATCATCAGCAGATTTCTAGATGTACTTTGCAGATGAAATCTGAAACTTGTAGACTTTGAATAATGAAATCCTGTAAAAGTCATAATACACAAAGTGCTTTTGGGTGGAGCTGATGGAAAAATCTCATTTCATAAGCCAGGGCACAAATGTAGCTTTCTAAAGGTTTTCTTTGATTACATGTATTGCCTCTCAAATAGAATGCAGACTTAATTTTGCTAACTTAGAAGTTACCTCCAATTGTTAAATTTATACCTGATATGAGCTATGACACGGGAAGGAGTAAATAACAGAGTCTGTGTGGCTTCTGCTAGTGAATTGCCAGCTAAGTGTCACTTAGTGAGGAAATGTGGGCATCATTGTCACTCTCCCCAATTTATATTTATTGAATATCATGGTGTTTGAAGTCAGGCTTATAAATACCTGGTTAGACTGAGTATGTTAATAGTTTGAGCTTGGCAACAATTTATCTGCTTTATTCTCTTTACTATCTGGTGCCTTCTGGACTGATAATCTTCTAAAACTTTGCTTTTCTGTTTTTCTCACTCTTATTTCTAAGCAAGACTGATAGTTCTTTTGCCAAAATGAATATTCTTGATGTAGAACTCTCAGAATCTTCAAAATCCTTGTGTTCTCTGGAGGAAGTAGAAGGTAGAGTGATGCATACTGGTCTGCTGTTTTATGATGTGTTGTGCCAACGACGATGGGTTCTTATCTTTCTAGTTGAGGCTTCCTGTGTAGAAGAGCCCAAAAAGGGGATCCTGGACACTCATGGGCTACTCTAAAAGTGGAGCAGGGTTTAAAAGGCCATGAGCTAGCATCTTCTCATTAGTCTTCTCACTGTGAATAGGTTTAGGTTGAAAGGTGGAGGAGGAAGAGACAGTGGAGAGCCGTGGAAGAATGGGAGCAAAGCAGAGTTGCATTTTGGTAAAGAATCCCGAAAGTCCTGAGTACATGTGTAAACAGAGACGGGCACACATTCATTCATCACGCAAATATGCTTATGTCTGTAATATCATAGAGAGTTTTGATTCAGTATGTACATCTTATCTGTGTAGGTTGACTTATGGACATAGAACTGAATGAAAAAAAAAAAGAATACGAAGATGCACAGCCCTGAAGCAGTCCGTTTGCATGGGAATGAAAAGCTGCTTTTTGGAGCAGCTGATTTTGCCATTTTCTCTCAAATGAAATCTGGCTCATTTTCCCCCTAAATATTGGAAGTACCTAGTATGTGACGTCTTGTCAGAGACGGACTGAATGCTTAATGATTAAATTTGTACTCATTCCGACATCTGTCCACCAAGCATCTCAGGCAAGCTTCTGGTTTTCTTTTCATTGTTATTTTGATTCTCTGAATTGTGTTTTTAGTCTCAGCCCCCCCCCCCCCCATCTTTTAAGCTCTGAACTGGGTTTTATCAGCTTGGCCTCTTGAGTTCTTCATTGTGCTTTAATTTTTTTTTAATCATTATTTTAGTTCGTTTTCTATTATTATGACAAACACCATGACCAAGACAACTTAGGAGAGAAAGTGATTGATTTGGGCTTACAGTTCCAGAGGGTTAGAGTCCCTGAGGCAGATCAAGTGCATCACAGTAGGAGTCAGAGAGACATTGGGAATGACATTAACTTTTGAAACCTCAAAGCCCTTTCCCAGTGACATACCTTCCTCAACAAGGCCACATTTCCTAATCCTATGCAAACAGTACCACCACCTGGGGACCAAGTATACAAGCATATGAGCCTACAAAAACCATTTTTATTTAAATGACCACATTCATCTTTATGCTTTGCTGGTTTTTGTATGTAATTTTGACAGAGGTGCCAAACGTAGCAGCTGTCCACCCAGATCTACTCTTTGTTCTAGAAACACCATTAATGCTGCTGTTTTCTAGCTTCCCCTACTATGTGTATAAAAGCTCTTAATAAAAATTTCCTGCAAATGCTCTGGCTTGCTTTATTTTTTGTTGAGTGGAATGGATCAACAACCTTCTGAAATCAATGTTCTCTTTTGTCCCATCTGAGTTCCTTGAATCATTCTGTTAGAATATATTTAAATATGTAACTGAAGTCATTGAGTCTTGGTGATTTGCTAAACTCTGCTGGCTAGTTTCTTGTCAAGTTGACACAAGGTAGGATCAGTTGAAAAGAGGAAACCTCAACTGAGAAAATGTATCAATCAAATTTCGCATAGACAAGTCTTTGGGTTGGTTGCACTTACTGTTAGTAGCTCTTCTAGACAAGTATTCAACTCTTGCCCCTCTAATATCTTGGGTTCTCCATGCTTCACTTTTGCAGTTTCGTATAATAGCCTCTCTACTAGGCCCCTATTCAGGGACATGTTTGACACATGCCTGGCCTCAGTGGCTTTCCTTTATCTCCAGAGCAAATTCTATAACCCATTTCTTCTATTCTTAACACTAAAGCCAGAACCACATGGCCGAAGCTGCCAAGTTCTGGTGCCTACTTGAGCTGGAGCATGGTCCCCTATAGGGGATTGTGTTGTTTCATGGTAAATAATTGTCCCACCCACTGGTTTAATAAAAAGCACTGATTGGCCAAAGGCAGGCAGGAAGTGTGGGTGGGGCTACCAGACTAAGAAAACTCTTGAGAACAGGAAGCACAGAGCAGAACGCCAGAGAGAAGCCGCAGGTAGCAGAGGAAAACCTTGCTGCTGTGAGAAAAGGTACCGAGCCCCATGGCTGAACAGGTTAAGACTCATGGGTTAGATGAAGGGGAGAGAGCTAGCAAGTGATATGCCTGGGCCTTAGGCCGATCAACCTCAAATTAATGAAAGAATCTGCGGGTCTGCAGGTCTGTGGGTCTGTGGGTCCTAAACCTTGAGGCTAGGCCCGAAAGTCAGAGACAGAAACCTCCTACTACAGTCCCCTTATTCAGTTACATCCTTACCAGCTTTCTGTCCTTCATTACCTAGACTTGGCTGTCTTGAAACTTGCTATGTAGACCAGGCTGGCCTCAAACTCAGAGATCTACCATTCTCTGCCATCTCAGCTTTAGGAATAAAGGTGTGCTCCACCACATCTGGCTCTAAACTTTTCTTTAGTTCCTTTTCAGAAATTGGAAGATTTGGTGGGTGGGATCTTGCCCCGAGGTTATCCTCTCTTTATTACATTTCTCAATCTGTATATCTGCTTGACCCCAGAATTTAGCTCCATTCCACTTTATGTTCTTTTTCTCCTCGACTATTTTTTCCTGCTCAACTTGTTCCTTTTCAATATAAATCTTCTTCAGAGTTAACACTAGTAACCATACAACGGAGTATATCGTAGGCTGTTCTGTGATTTTCTCTGCCAGTGGAGTTAATCCAAAACTCTTGACTTTAGCATGAGATAGACTCTTTGGACAAAATCAAAATCGACTAATCAACTGCTTTCATCACCGAAATATCACAAGACCATTCTCTAGGCCACACACTAACATTCTTTTCCTCTGAAGCCTCTTAATCCCGACAGTTCATCAAATCATATTTAGCACAACTGTCTTCCATTCTCCTACTTGCATGGCATTCCATTGCTTTCCTATCCCAAACTCAAAGTCTGTATTAACCTCCAGATAAAAACATGGTCAGGCCTATCACAGCAGTACGCCACTGCTGAAACCAACTTCTGTCTTAGTTAGGGTTTCTATTACTGTGAAGAGACGCCATGACCATATCAACTCTTTGAAGGAAACTTTTTAATTGTGTGGTTTGCTTACAGTTTCAGAGGTTCAGTCCATTATCATCCTTGCAGGAATATGGTGGCAGGCATGCAAACATGGTAATGGAGAAGTAGCTGAGAATTCTACATCTTTCAGGCAATAGGAAGTTGACTGAAACACTGAATTATATCCTGAACATAGGAGTCCATGTGCCTTCCCCACAGTGACATACTTCCTCCAGCAAAGTTATACTCACTCCAAGAAAGCCACATCTTCTGATAATGTCACTGCCCATGAGATTATGGGGCCCATTACATTCAAACTACCATAAGTGCTCAGCCTTCTCTAGTCAGTGCAACCGCTAGACAGATGGTACTAGTTTGTATAAGAGAGGAGGCTGAGCAAGCCATATAAAGCAAGCCAGTAAGCATCTCTCCTCCATGACCTTTGCTTCAGTTCCTGCCTCCAGATTCCTGCCTTGAGGTCCTGCTCTGACTTCCCTTCATGATGGGCTATGATCAGGATGGACTTGCCATTCAGCTAAACCCTTTCCTCTCTAAGTTTTCGTTTGGTTATGACACTTACTATATAGGAGACAAACTGGGACAATGATCTTATGACGACTCTTGATTCCCCACAATCTAGTGCTTTCTCTCTGAAAGCAAGATGGAAATGTCTGTTCATGAGATGTGTCTCGAGGGATACTCTTGAGTGCCTTAAACTAGAGTGTACCCGAACTAACAGAACCTCCTTTTTCTAGCACCGATTTTCCTGTAAGTCAAGCTGTGGCCATTCAGATGACCAGGCCCCAGACTGGAAGCCATGCTTTGCTTTTCTAGCTGCCACATCCTTTATGGAGCCCAGAAGTTGGCATGTATCAGTTTTGGAGCAAATTCATCTCTTGGCCTATTTCTCCTCCTCCTCCTCCTTTTCTTTGTAGCATCCCTCCCCCTTTGGACAGACATTTTTTATTTGTCTGGTTTTTGTGGTTGGTGGTTTTAAAGGTCTGCTTTTTCATTAATAAGAGAAGACCTGGGCAATAGTTCCATAAATTATATGCTGACAAAACTTACAGGTTTCTTACCTGATCCTACTTCGAAAGTGTTTTCCAAGCCCTTTTCTAGTCAGTTGCCAGAGTCTCTTAATGCTGTCTTCTCACTGTCCTCCTGAACTCAATGACTTGTCATTCCAGGGTTACCTTTAACTCCCCCATTCAGAGCATGGAAATAGCACCCTACATAGCCCCCGGTGTATCTGGCTCCATATTCTTGCAGTCTGTTCTCAATCTGTTGACCAAAACAAGTCTGCTCAAGGGACAATGTCAAGAGTCTGCTTGTTACCATAATGATACAACTCCCAACTCCACATATCTTTATGTGCCAATCAAATTTGCTTCTGAAAAGTCATTAAAAAGATCACCATCTGGATTAAAACCTATAGTAAGAGTTTCTGGCCTGGCCTAGCCCCAAGTAATTACACAAAATCTTAATATTAATTGCATGCTGATTGGCCTATGGCTCAGACATATTTCTTGCTAACTCTTAACTCTTAAACTAACCCATGATTAGCCACATGGCTTGGTTCCTTTTCTCAGAGCAGCATTTCATCTTCTTTCCTCTGTGTCTGCTTGGCACCTCTGCTCTGCTCTTCCTCTTCCCAGAGTTTTCTTAGTCTGGTAGCCCCGCCCACACTTCCTGTCTGCCTTCTGGCCAATCAGTTTTTATTAAACCAGTAGGATGGACAAATATTTACAATGTAGAAAACCAGAAACCCACAGCATTCTCCTTTGTTTCTTTTAAAACAAAAACTCCAAATCTAATTTCTTTTTAGAGTTGTTTATCATTAGCTATAATAACTTGTAACCAAGACTAAAAACAAAGACAGACATCGGAAGTCCCATTTTTGGGGAATGTGGGTGTAGTTCTCTAGGTTACTTCCTGCTGATTGGGGGTGATAGTAATCTTTTGTCAACCGAAAGGAAAATTTAAGATTATGGTCAAGTCCAGTAGTCAGTGAAGCTGGGTCATCTCAGCCAGCAGTTTTGAGCTGTTCTGGATGTAGAACTCAGAGGAAACTGCAACAGAGGTGCTCTTAAATAGTGGATCATTTGGGTCATCTGTTCCTCTCAGAGATTTTTCAAAGAATCTTTCTTGATCAAACCTTATTTTCTTTAACCTAGAATAAAACCACAACCTTTCATTTTTCTGTGGAAATAAAAATAAAACATATTCTCCAAAGTAACATATCCTCTGTCTTAAATTTTGACAAGGCATTTACAAAATATACAGGTTGGATTAATCCAGCTGCATTTATAATCAAGTGTCTCTTAGCAGCCCTTGCTCCTTCCCCAGCAGTCAAACTATTCAAAGACAATGTAACATACAGTATCCAGACTCTTTGTGTATTTTTCATCTTTTCATGGCTTAGTGGCAAATATATATGACCTGTTCTATCCTTTTTCCTTTTTCTCTCAAGCCTAATATACTTTTAAATGCACTGTGAACCGTTTAAGTTGTCATTTTAAAATCTGTTTTTACTTTATACCTCTTATCCTTCTCTGTTTTTGACAGCACCTTTAACCTGCTAAGGTATGGCTAGGATTAAAGGCTCCTCTATAGTGGCCTGCTCCGCCCAGATCCTTACTCCAGCTTTGTAGAGAGTTTAACTTCATAGAGAGGTCCTGGCAGGAGCCACATTTACCATCCCAACTCTAGAGAATTTTAGGGACCACACTGACACCAAGTAGAGCACTGCTGTCCACTGAACATGATCCTCATTTAAGTATTTGGCAGCAGGGCCTCTTAAAAGAGCCCCACATGTTTTGCCAATAATGCTGAGTCAGGGAGCATTTATTAAAGGAGCCATGTATCTGCTTGCAGCCAGCGAACAGCCCTCCTGAAAAAAATGCTGCTACCAGCCTTTGACTCTGTTCCCTTTTTGTCTGTAAGAACAGAAACCTTAAATTCATCATATGCAGTTCATGCTTGTATCAAGGTTCTTGTGAGACTTTGTGATCTGACCTTTTGCACCTTAAGCTGTAAGCCACAAGCCCAACATTTTTAGTTCAAGCCTTCATGGTGCTCTGTACCAAGACCCACTTAAGAGATACAACAAGAAAGCTGTTTTTATTCTATTTCTGTGTTCTAGAACCTTTTTAAAGCATTCTCAGGCTCTATGTGTGTATACGTGTTCCACTTGGAACACCATTTGTAGTAAAAGTTTCTGGCCTGGCCTAACCCTAGATCTGGATCAGATAATCACACAAAGTCTTATATTAATTTCATGCTAATTGGCCTATGGCTCAGGCATATTTCTTGCTAACTCTTACTCTTAAACTAACCCATTATTAGCCAAGTGGTTTAGTACTTTTCCTCAGGGCAGCATCGTGGCCTTCTTTCGTCTGCCTCTCCCTGGCATCTCTGCTTTGCTTTTACTCTTCCCAGCGTATTCTTAGTCTGCTAGTCCTGCCCATACTTCCTGTCTGCCTTCTGGCCAATCAGTGTTTTATGAAACCAGTAGGAGGGACAAATATTTACAATGTACACAAATATTTACAATAACCACAGCAGAATTCCTCCAGGGATTTAATTTGCTCTTAGAAATCTTAGAAGTCTGAGCACAAGCCTTATTCTTTGTAACTGTTTAGCATCTTGTCTGTGATATACTGTGTGCTCCATGTTTTCTCTTTTCCTCTCTCATATTCTTAGCCAAGTAGGCTTCACACAAGAGGTCCTCCATTCCTCTGCTCAGATTGTCTCCTTCCCCTGTGCCCTTCAACAGCAGCATCTTCCTGTGTCACTTCTGCCATTCTCCTTTATATGTCTTATTTTTTGTCTCCGCGTTCCTTCCAAACATAACTTCCACAAGAACTGGGACCATGTCTGCACAGGGTGTTGTGGGGTGTCCAGCATCTATTCCTTATACTTGAAACATTGTAGGCAGGTCATGGCAGCACTGTGAAAGGATAGTCAGTCACTTTTCCAGTACCCATTTGCCAAATCTTGTTAAAGTAATTATTTCCATTACACAGAATACTCAAATCTAAGGAAGGCAACATATAAGTTAGGCTGTATCAAATAAGAAGCAAAGAAAACTAAGATATATAGTTGTATATATGCATATATAGGTGAAACTTGTTGTAGGAGGTTTCTGGCCCGAACTTTCGTGCCTAACCTCAAGGTTTTGACCTGCAGACCCGCAGTCCCACAGTCCCATAGAGATACACAGATACTTTCAATAGTTTTGGGCTGATCGGCCTCAGGCCCAGGCATATCACTTGCTAGCTCTCTACCCTTCATCTAACCCATGACTCTTCCTGTTCAGCCATGTGGCTCAGTACCTTTCCTTAGAGCAGCATAGTTGTCCTCTCCTTCTTCCGGCTTCTCTCTGGCACTCTGCTCTGTGCTTCCTGTTCTCAAGAGTTTTCTTAGTCTGGTAGCCCCGCCCACACTCCCTGCCTGCCTTTGGCCAATCAGCGCTTTTTATTAAACCAGTGGGTGGGACAATTATTTACCATGAAACAACACAATACCCCTACAGAAACTCATTCATTAAGTGCCCCAAACATCCTGGAAACCTAATCTTCCAAACATAGGGTAACCCTTTCCCAGTCTAGCAGTGTCAATCATCTGTAGTCGTAAATATAATGGAAAAGACCGTTTATTTATTTATTTATTTTGCCATAAAGAGAACTCCAGGGCAAGCTGTCATTTACTTAGCCTTCTGCTCAGTTTTCCATTTGTTTGTTTAACAAATATTTGTTAAGTGTAATCCAGACGCTTGGAATTGAAATGTGAAGGGGGAAGGGGGCTATTATATTAGTTGGGAAGCAGACACCTAAAATCTAATTATAGGACAATATAGTAAGCACTGTAATTAGCAATTTGTACAAAGTAGTCTGGGAGCACACAGGAAAAAGCATATACAACTTTCACCTGCTTCTGGCAAGATGAAAATGGAAATGTATGTACATGTTTTTATGGTGAGCAAAAGATCTGGGTAAAATTTACCTCTGTTCTGCTTCAATTTTGGCTAAATAATTTCTCATAGATGGTATAGTGTTTCTCCATATGAATTCACTTGACAGATGGAATAATTCATTGTGTTTGGATCGAGAACAGCAGAATTTCTTAGACATTCCTGGATGAGTCATAAGAGAGAAGACAGACATGTTCCCATGATGTCACTTCTCCTCCCCAAACTCCCCAGGAGACACCCAGGGAAACTCAGTTCCTAGGCATGGACCTTTTGAAATGGCTAAATGAGGATGAATCACACTTGAAAAAGCATGATACCACATGAGCATGGCACAAGTCTGTAAGGGACTTTGTTAATCAGAAGAGTCACATGGCTGAGAACCAACCCTATTCATTGTGGGCAAACTTTTTATAGGGTTCAACATTAGAACCTTCTTTTGTCTCATTAAGCAAAATAACAAGAAATGAACTGATAGTGTATTTAGATATATCACTTCTTTTTTACTTCCAGGTTTTTTCTGTTTAGCTGTGTGTGTCCACAGGTGCGTGGGTGGGTATGCACTTATAGATGTGCATGTGGAAGGCAGAGAGTCTCACTGAGCCCTGAGCTTGCATGTTCATCTAGTCTAGGGAGCCAGCTTTGAGCAGAGGTCTCCTGTCTAGATGAACCATTGCACACATCTCTCTCTTAAGTGGATTCTGAGAACCCAATTCTACTACAAGTGCTTTATCCTTCGAGCCATCCCCCAGCACCCACTAGTCTTTCAGGTCTTTCATCTCTTCCCTTCTGTCTTTACATTTTTTTTAAAATAGTCTAATCTTGGTTGAAAAAATTTTTGGACATTGATAAGCATAAATAATTGGTTTTGTGTATTTATATCCCATCTGTTGTTTACCTGGAGAAACTAGAATGAGTTCCTTTAATTCACTAAGCCTTTATTTTCTTATCTTAAGACAAGATTCCTAATCAACTATTGAGTTGATTACTTTCTGGTCTGTGTGATATAAGCAGTTCAGTGCAGCTGTTTATGTGAACTCATCTTTCCGTAGGAAATACCTATGGTGGGAAGGGAGTGAGTGGTTAACTAGTGTGTTTCTGTTCTCATTGGGAACCTGAAGTGCATTTCATTCACATCTTGGTGATTTAGGAAGCTGAGAGCTCTAGATTGTAATTACAGGTGGGTGTAGCTCTCCAAGGCAAGTCTCTACCATCCCACTATGCCAGCTAGGCACCATATCTCAAAGGTTCCACAACCTCCCCAAAAAGCTGAGGGTCAGGCTCCCAAAACAGGAGCCTGTAGAGGACATTCCTCATTCAAAGCATTTATCTCCAAAGGCTATCTTGAGGATTAAATAGGTTTGTCTCTAGTTTCTAAATTGTCTTCTATTACAAAGTCTTAACAGCTAAGTGTTGCTTCAACTTCTTCCAGATTAGAAGATGATTTTCCTTTTGTTATTTCAATCACACAAGAACAAAACTCCATTGAAGGAGTATACTAGAGCCCCACAGGGTGACTTTACCTTTCTTAAATGCTTGGTTGGTTTATTTCTTGGTTCATGTTGACTGAGACTTCATAAATAACTGAAGAGTTATGTTATTGGTGTGTGTGTGTGTGTGTGTGTGTGTGTGTGTGTGTGTGTGTGTGTGTGTGTAAGACAGGGTTTTGCTCTGTAGTCAGCCTGTCTTGAAATTCCTTTCATAGTCCATATTAACCTTGAACTCCTATAATCCTAGGATTGCAGGGTCAAGCCACCATACTCATTATATATTTTTCTATTTCAAAGAAATTATACGTGTGTGTGTGTGTGTGTGTGTGTGTGTGTGTGTGTGTGTGTGTGTATGATTTTCTAAAAGATTGAAACAGCTGTCTTGGCTCTTGGTCAGGGACTGTCTCATAAGTGATGGACCAGCCCCCCTCCCCCGCCCCCCCAATGGAGACAACCACAGCTGAGCTCAGACTGGAGCTCACAATCTTAAAGTCAGATGGAAACAGGATTACAGATGCTCATAATGCATTAGTATGTACCCATCTACCAGCACTTCAATAAATATAGATCTGCCAGCACCTAATGCCCTTTTCCCAGAATTTTCTTTTGAATTAAGGCCTTACATAGTTCAGAGTCTCAGCTGCCAAGGAGAGTGACTCATTTCTCCATTATGTAAGCCATTAGCAGATTACTGTTCAGGACCCAGAATACCTTGCTCTAGGGGTAACAGCAAGGTGCCCAGATAACACTCAGCTGTGCCCTGACACTGGCTCACCTGGGTTCCCTAGAGAACCCACACTCAGTTCTCTGCTCAGAGCCCTACACAGGGACCTCATTAGCATCACAAAGCCACTCCTCTGCTTTGCCTTCCCAGCAGTCACCTGCCCAAGGGAAAAGGGAGCTATGGAACAGGAGGTGATTTGCAATTACCAGGAAGTTAAAAATTCTTGCAAAAATTGCAGATTGACTAGATCTGGATGTAGGGAAATGTTCAGAGACTCAGTGTGGAAAATGTCATCTGAGAGAACTTGAAATCTGAGGCAGACTTCTTGGCATCAAGTCCTGTTTAAAGCGAACACCAGAGCAAATGACCTTGGGGATCCTGGGACACTGAAGAAGAACAGCATGATTTACACAATGAGGCCTAAAGGAAGGAAAATGCTTATGGAACAGTCATTTCCAAAATGTTCTTTCTTTGAAAATGATTTTAAAGCTCAAATATTTATGTATTTGTTATTTAACTAACTTGGAGTTTTTTGTTGTCCAAAGTACAATATATGCATTGTAATTAGGCTATATTGTTTCCCCAACCCATAGGAAGACTTAGTCTGTCTGACAAGAGTGGCTCTGCAGATCACGGAGGAGCATTGACTTACTTAGCTCTTAATCCTTCCTCTCTGAGGAGGCCATATCATTTACTGTGCTAGATGCAATCTTGGGAATTCAGTGACTTCTAAGATTACCTGTTCTCTGTAGGGTGGTGGTCCCCGGAAGAGGGCCAGGCCTCAACCACAGCTGTAATTATTATCTCCCAATGATTGCTGCCACTGGAGTGGATTAGCAGTGCTATGGGGACCCAGGATGCTGCCTTAAAACCCATTTTGCCTGCCATTCATGTCTATGCAGAAGGTCATCAGGATGTGCTACATATCAACTATACATGGTCCAGGCTTCCTGAGAATCAGATTTTTACTAGTTTAATTTGCACATATTTGTAACAGGAGGTTTTTGGCCTGGACTAGTCTTATGGTTTAGACTTGTTGTTTATGTGGATACACATTCTTCTTTTCCTTTGATTCTTTAGGTTTCCTGCCCAATGGGATAAAACTGGTGAAGTCCCTTCTGTCTGGTTACTTTGTTACAGTGTTAGTTAGTGTTAGGCACCTGGGACAAATGGCTGCTGGGTGCCTATTTCACAAGCAGATGCTGGCCAGTTATTCTCAGCACTACCAGAACTTGTTACAGAGTCCTGGTTCTTCCCAGCACTTCTCACCCTGCCCCTGAGCTTCACTGCCCTTCTTCCAACTCCTCTGATTTCAATATGCCCTCAATCATGGTCAGCAGCTCTTCTCTTTGCGCCCTGTCCACTCTTACCCCCTCCCCGCAGGGTCTGGGTCATCCTACTGGCCCTGCTCTCAGTCTGGCTCTTTTCTCTCTCATATCTACAGCAAGCCCCCTCAGCTACCTTAGTTTTCACCCACTTAGGAAGAGAGATCAGTTACGAGCCACACAAGAGTCAAGAACTTTACAGTGCCTGACTGCCCTTATCAGTCATCACAGTGTTGGTTCTGGAAAAGACAGCGGCATCAATAACTAAAATGGAAGATACTTTTAAAAAGACAGGCATGTTCAGGTGAGAGACATACTGTCCTGGGGAGAACTTCATGGAGGAGGCAATGTTTCAAGTGCCCACACCCTCTCTGTAATCCCAGGTTTCGCAGGTGAGGCTGTTTCCTGCCTAGATACACCTCTTTGTCATTGGCTGGAGGGTCATTTCTGGAGAGGCCGAACAAGAGTTCTTTGTCATGTTGCTTTGTGACATTGGTAGGTGATTGATGTAGAACAGGCATCATACATATATTCATTGATTCAGTTTTGTGCCAGAATCAGGGCATTAAGCATTTTTTGTAATGGGAAGTGAAAAGTGGGATAGATGGTATAGTCAAAATATTCAACTCTTTATCAAACAAAAGATTGTCTTTGTCTAGTAGCCCTGCTATGACTCTTTAATATGGCATTCCCCCACCCCTTTTCTTTTTTGGCTTTCTAGACCCAAACTTCCTGGGTATCATACAAAAGAAAAAGTGAGTGAGATTTACGGCTTGAGTCTGGTGGAGCCTCCAGTTTTCTTTGGAGAAGGTATCATTTGTTGCTTCCTCCTGGGATGAAGAGACCTCAGGAAGCCAGCTGAAGTCAGTCTGTTTGGGTTTGTTATCTCAGATGTTGCCCGTTTTGCATCCAATTATGAAAGGCTAAACAGAACTCAAAAATAGCCACCACTATTAGTGTGGTGAGATCTAGGAGTCAGGGGATACCAAGACCTCTCCTCCTACCATCAACTAAAACCCAGACCTGCTTCTGTCACCATGGAAACACAGTAGGGCAGCCCCTTCTGGATTCTCCCTTTTCTTCCCACCCCAGATTCTCCAACTATGGATTATCCCAAGGCCATTGTAAAGCTTGCTTGGCTTTGTAGCAGAGCATCCCCAAAGACCTGCTAGAAAACCTCCAGAACTTCAGGGTCTACACAGCAACCAGTTATCAGGAGAACTTTACCAGTGTCCGCCACTGGCGTTGGCTCTTTCTTTCTTTCTTTCTTTTTCTTTCTAATAATTCCAAACATGAAGCCTGAAGCAAATACTAGATTTGATGTTCCGTATTCTCCCTCAGAAATGAAGTTTGCTTTACTAGGCAATAATTCTATTCTATTAAAAACTCAGGATTTATTTTATAAGCATGGCAACTACCCATTACATGAAAAGTTCTCTGTGGGCCCAAAGCAGAACATGTAAAATGCCATTTCAAGTGCCAGGTCCCCCCCATCCCCCCCAAGGCTTTTTGTTTTCTTTCCCAGCATTTTGGAAGGGGCTGAAGTCTAATTGGTTCCCCCAGGATGGTAACTCCTGTTTCTTTTGTGGAACATTTTTCAATTTTTTTCCTAGAGGCATCTGGAAAGAATGGATTGCTGCTTCTGGCTGGCATGCAGGATAGGATGATGCATGAAACAATTATTATTATTATTATTTATTCATCATTATCACCATCAATCATTTCTTTACGAACTTTCAAGTGTTGCTTCAACTCTTTTCAAACTTTGAATGTTTGCTATTTTCTCTCTCTTTTGAAAGTGTTCCTAATGTTGAATTTCACATAAGGTCAACATCTGTGTGCTAGCTAGCTCTAACTGTCAATTTGTCACAGCCTAGAACTTCTGAGAAGGCAGTTTTAACTGAGGGATTGAGCAGATCAGATATTGGCCTGTAGGCTTGTTAGGTTTTTATGTTGATTATTAATTGATGTAGGAGGGCAGAGCCCACTCTGAGCTGTTTTTGCTTGTGTGTCTGCCTTGGCTTCCCTTAGCAATGAACTATAAGCCTGAAAATAAGGTTGCTGCTGCTTGTGGTATTAGTCCCATGAAACCAGAGCAAACTATAGCCTGAACTACCCCAGGTAGGTGGCCTGTTCAGCTATGAAAGAAAGATAAAGACAGACAAATAATAATAAAAGATGGCCCTGTCTGATAACACACACCAAGTGTGGCTCCAATAAGCCAGCTTCATGTATGTCTAGATTATGCAAAACAAACATCTATTTCAGCTGTGGAACTAAGGTATTTTTAGTTGTCCAGGTTCAGATGTTCCCTGCCATGTAAACTACTGTGGGAACCTAATCAGAACCTCTTCCTTCATTATAGTTAGTTTATACATTTTAAGCTCCACATGGAAAAGCAAATATGCTATCTTGGTCCCGGAGAATTGGACAGAGAGGGTGGGAGCATGCAGAGTTTTCCTGCTTGCTTTTTGCTTCTCAATGTTTGTTTTAGATTCTTATCTTTCAGGCCCTGTATTTAATCACAGAAAATCAGACTTACAGGGTTGTTTTCCATACATGACTAAGAGGCTCTGGCTTCTGAGCTTTGCTCTTCCTTTTCAGCACGGATCCAGGACTTGACAAAAGGAAGCATGGAGACATAAGCACTGGTTTGCACAAAGCATGTTGTGGAGGGACCTTCAGGAACCAGATATGATGGCTGGATCACCAATTAGATGTGCTGCTGTTGGCTTATAGTGTAGAAACAGCATTGACAGCGCTAGGAAGTTCATTCCTCCTGTGGTGGTAAAATCAGTATTTTGAAGTCTGTGTTGAGAGCTCAATCTTCAAATATTAAGTACTTCCTGTCCTAAGCATAGGTTGCAAGAATGACAGTGAGTTCTGAAGCTTCCTTTTTGATTAAGTGCCGCCTGATGTGTGTGTGTGTGTGTGTGTGTGTGTGTGTGTGTGTGTGTGTGTGTGTGTGTGTGTACATGTGTTCATGCGTTATAGTCCAAATAGAAGATCTCCTTAATTGAAATCTGGTGTCATGTTATTATTTGGGCAGGACTTGTCCAAGCATAGGAAAACTTAATTTCAGGCTTAGGCAGCAATGAAGTTAATAATAAAACGTATTTATTGAATTTAAAACAGCAAGATTCTTGCTAACTCATTTAAAAACATTTCCCAACATTTTCTTCCCAAGAGAAAAATTTATGTTTCTGCCAAATGGGATGAGAGCCAGGCAGACTGATGCGTTCCCTGTGTTGTCCTGAGGGAGACGGTACAGGGTGGAAGAGTCCAGCTTCAGTCTTGTTTATACCTTATGCAGCTGCGACCAGGCCAAATCTTTCTCTTTCCGGCTCTTCATTTTTCCCGTGGGTAAAGTAAGAGGCATCTAAGGGCCTTCCTATGTCTAACATTCTGTTAAAACTAAACATGCAAACAGTAGGAAAAGAAACACAAAGGGAAGCTTGGGAACCCGAGGCTTGTGGAAGGGATTTTTCTGGAAGAAGGATGCTCCTTTCTCTTCAGGTCAGCCCCTGCTTTTCTCAAGGCGCTGAGAAACTTACATGTTTCTCTTCTGAGCCTCCACTCTCTTCTCTGGAATGTTTCTTTACAATTCTCTCCCACTTCCCCCTCCCATCACCCCTCCCTGTCTCTGAGGAATAGGCATAGTTCAGGCCAGTGTAGAAATTATGGATGAAACCTGAAATATAATTTTCTGGGTTTTTTTTTTTTTTTTGATCTAATTCCCCAGAATTTGCTTTTTGCTATGATTTCAGTTTAACTCCAAAAATGACTTATTTTAGCTTCTAGGTTGCATGTTTGTAATGATAATTATGACAATGATACCCGAGTACCTCTGCCTAATATGCTCAGCTGTTTTTAATACTATGAGTAATAACTTAGTTAAGCCTCATGACAATACTGTAAGAAATTTACAGTCACGATACGGACACTGATTCTGGAAGGGTAAATAACTTTCTCAGGTTTTACACATATACAAAAGCTAAGATTCAGTCCTAGGTATATACGAAAGCTAAGATTCAGTCCTAGGTGACCATTCTCTAGTGTCTGCTAATCTTAGGCACATGGTCTTATTGCATTTCCTCTAAGGTAAATGTGATATATTTTATTCATTTTCTTACATTCTTTGAAATTGGTATAGTGCTCAAGGAAAGCATACTTTGTGTACAATTGAATTAAGGAAATACCATAGCCAAACATGGCTTCTAGACCAGCTTTGCTGGTTTCTTGGGAAAAAACAGACCTTATAACACCCTCAAGTGTGCGTGTTGAGCAGTGATGCACTTTCTGAGTGTGTCTGCTTTATGTGTGAACTTTATGAATTAATTTAATCTGGAAGTTTCCATTTTAATAAAATAAGTTAGAGTTTAAGGAAGCCATATTGAATTTTGGTGCAAAGACTGAACCTACTGTATTATTCAAACAGAAGTGTTGGTAAGCTAACACATGAATCAAATGGAGATTGAAGCAGTAGCTAGGCACGGAAGGTCAGTGAGAGTTGTACTTAGTTATTAGAAGAGGAAGCTTGTAAGGTTCTGTTTGCCTGAGCACTGCTCACGTATTTTGGGATACAGTAGGCTTTTCAATTATTAAGAACATAGGACACAAGAAAGGAAGATCAATATGTTTATACTCCCAGCTCAATATTTCTGTCTTATTGGTGGTGAAAGAAATAAGAGAGCGAATTTCTTTTATCTTTGTTGCCATGCTACAAAGTTAATATCTTCTTATAGAATAGATATTGCATTAAGTGCATAAAATATATTGTTTATTCATTATGCTCTTCTATACCACACCTATCTGATAGTCTTATTTCCAGCAGTTCCACTCTGTAGAACACACACACACACACACACACACACACACACACACACACACACACACACACTCCGTACTCATGTGTGCATTTACTATTAGAAAGGCTTTTTAGTGATAATTGAGCCCAGTTGCCTTACTTCGCAGATGAAGAAATACAGCCTCAAGCAAATAAGGGACCTAACCAAGGATTAGGTAAAACTCTACAAATAAACAGCAATTACACAATTTGTAGACTCTTTACTCTGCCTGTTCACTTTGTGAATATTTTTGAAATCTTTTTTTTTTTTTTTTTTTTTTTTTTTTTAATATGAGACTAGAGCCATTTTCACTGGCTGAGAGGTGCTTGTTGGCACTCCAATGAAATGCGATTGTGTCATGTGACCACAATGCAAAGCACTTGGGGGTTGTTCTTAGGTAATTCTCTGAAGATGGCAATGGTGTGAACTTGTTTCCTCCAAGGGAAAGATCCGCCTGCCCTTAGAGACAAGGGGGAAGATATTACATAGAAACCGGGGAGCATTTAGTGTAGTAAATCTAATCATTTTTTTTTTTTAATTCAAACAATGCCTACTTTTATTCCAACATCAGATCTAAGTTCACGTCCGTAGCAGAGAGATATCTTCTTTCCACCTATGATTTAACACAGCGGTCAGGAGGTAAAAATTTTTCAATGCTTTCAGATATAGAGACTATTGGTGTCTGAAGAGTGAGTTCCAATTCTCTGGGGTGTTTACTTCACAGTCATTGTCATTCCCTGGACACCTGCTGTGGGTGACAGCTGATGTCTAGACAATGAACAGACAGGTTTGATGTTAGTTAGTGCAGGAAACTGTCAATGCAAAGAAACTTGATGTTCGGCCATTAATTTTAAAACAGCTTATTACAAGAATCCGAAGAGGTATTTGGGGGAAAAGCTAAAAGACCAGAGAGACAGAGGTACAAGCTACAGCCACTTCTCACTTTGCCAACTCCTCAGCCCAAAGGGAGGGGTCCTGTCCCCAGAAATCCTCAGACTGAATACCCCTGAAGTCTCAGAGGAAAGGGAAGGATTAAACCCTGTCTCCTACCTTCCAAACTGTTCTCTGCCCAGCAATATCACTTCCCGGTTCAAACTTCCTAGTGCCGGGATTAAAGGCCCTTGTGTCACCAATCCCTGACCCTCATGGCTAAATCTGTGGCTGACTCTGTCCTCTGATCTTCATGCAAACTTTATTAGATACACAATATATCACCACAGCCTTTTGTGTATGGTAATACCACTGCTAAGGTGGTTGTTATGTCAGCAAGTGGTTATGGGAAATGTGAGAAAATGAGGGGAGATAAATAGTCTAGATGAGATTCAGTCATGTAGACAGTGTGCCGTCTGCAGCTTCATTTTATCTGGCCTATTATTTAATAATATCCTCATTGCTTATGGGTAGACTTGGAATCCGGAGATGAGGTCGTTTAACCTTGGTGGCCGAGATGGCAAGCAGCTAGGCCTGTGTCTGTACCGGAGATTTTTTAGTCCAGGATTGATGTGTGTATGTTCCTGATGTCAGTGGTCTTCCGTCCTCCGCTTGACAGAGTGTACCTGGTCATTTCTTTTCTCACTGGTGTGACAAAATACAAGGACAGGAGATTAGGGAGGAAGCGTTTGTTTGGGGATCATAGTCTGAGGGTACACTAACTCATCTTGTCAGAAGAAATCCTTTTTATTGCCCTGCCCAGATGGATGGAAGTCAGGATGAATTCTCCTCAAATTATGATGGGCAATGCCATGAAGTAACTGTAGTGAACTGAACATAAAAAAATCTGAAGTCATAAAGCATTCCATAGACCTACACACTGAACATCATAGCCTAGTGATGGCGCTGTTAGTGGATGGTCTCTTCGCCCTGGCGCTCTCCACATTGGCTGGGAGTCATGATGCTCTACGGATGCCTAGCTCTGCAAGAGAACATTGACCCACACATTGCTAGCTCTCTAGAGGACATCAAAACTGAACATCCAGATGCCACAGTATGAATAATTGGACACCATCATTAATTGAAGCACTGCAAGCCGAGGATCATTTATAAAGCACGGCCAGTGTCCTCTGAAAAGCACAGACGCTCCTCAAAAGATCTTGGGTTTGAATTCAGTCTCTTTCACTGTGGCGCACTGTACAATTTGTACATTATGGATCTCTTTGGGTCTAGGTTTATCTGATCGTACTTAGGTCTGATTGTGAGAATGAAAATACGAAAGAGGTAACCAGTGCTTTTGAGAAGAGATAGTGTGCAATTTCACAGGCGCTTCACAGTCCTCACTGGTGTTTTCATAGTATCAAGTGTCACCCAGAGAGAATGGGAGGTGAAGGTGGAAACAGGGTGCCGAGAGAGGTGGTGTAAAGCGTGGAGAAGGGTCAGCATTTCCCTTATTTGTGACCCCACTGCTATTTCCATTGCCAGTGGTAGGAACCGTTGAAGTCACTTCAGATGCTTCCTGGTGATGTATTTGGAGATGGTGATGATGGCTGATGTGGAGACTGTGGCTCTGGCAAGTCTTGCCCTTCTTTCCCATTTCCTCTGCCTTGCTAAAGCCCATTGTATTACATCCCCAAAGATCGCCCCCAAGTTCCGTTCTCTTATTTGGCTACTTCTTTCTCTTGAGGCTGACTACCAGGGTCCATCTATCAAAGAATTGAAGTCCAGTAATCAAAAGCCCCCTTTGGCTCACCTAATTAATGTGCCCAATTAAAATTAAACACCTCATCCTAACACACGGTTTCCTCTCGTTCTACCATTTTCTTCTGTGCCACGTCTGTCTCCTCTCAGTCCTTTGTCCTCTGGGACAAACGCTCACCCCTTTCTCCTCTCTCTAGTTGTCTGTCTCTTCTCCCTCATTCTCTGTCTCCTGTCCTTGTCTCTTATCCCAGCCCTCTGTCCCATAAATCTTTGTTCTGAGAACTTTGACTTGAGAGGCCTGAGCTCATAGCGTTTTTTGCATTGTTGGCTCCCATTTTGGATCTTCCTTGTTGGATCTGCTCTGCTTTCTTTCCACCATTTCTGCTGGTGCGCTTGTCTGTTCTCAGGCCTTCAGTCACAGCCTGTCCCTGACACCGCCCTGATGCCTCCCAGAGAGCAGGATCTTTAGGACAGACAGATCCAGTGTAGCTGGGTCCGTCCCAGCTCACTCCCAGCAGCTGCTGTTCTTGAACGTCTTTGCAAATCCACCCCCGACTTTGCCAAAGAAGAAAGGACGTTGAGATGTTGGAAGAAGGAAATTCTCCGTGCCCAGGCAATGGAACAGTTTCTACAGGGCAGAATAAGCAGGGAAATATGACCCGAATAGAGGATCTTGACTTGAAATCCTAAGCAGTTTCAGAGCGACCATCTGACTATTTCTGCCATGTCAGGGCAAATACCAGATCTCAGGAAAGCCTTTGGATCAGACAGTCAGTCAAGGAGGAGACTGGATGGCTCTCTTAAGATACACGTGACATGCGCTTAGCTCTGAAGGAGGACTTTTCTAATCTAGGTCAGGGTGCAACTGGCCAGGCTGCTCAAAAACCTCTCCTGGACACTCTTCTTGGAGCATTCTCATTCAGTTCTTGTGGGAACCACTAACTGTTGTCCCTCTGTGGGGCTGTGGTTATAATGAGGAGTCCTTTGGAAAACACTGTCAAAAAAAGCTGTACAGAGGAAAATCAGCAGGAAAACAAACAACCCCCCCCCCCAGAGGGACAAAAGGCATGACTCATAGGGCAGAAATTGACACCCCCTCACTGTTCCTTTTCAGACTACAGTGCCATAAATGGGGGGGGGGGGTCCTCAGAGCTTCCAAGGAGCACCTGGTAGGTGAGTGATGGAAACCTTTATTTAAAACTTGCTTGTGTCATATGTAGACAAGATAGAACCTCAGGCTCTCCAGGTCTACGGGTTTGCTCTCTTTAAACTGGATCTGACTTCTTTCAAGATAATCTGTCTGTCTCCTCTAATAATTCCTTTAAGTGTTTCAGACTTATGAACTTGTTGGCTCTAGCTTTATTCTTTACCTAAAATTTTTGCTTTTTTATTTATTTTTGGAGACAGGGTCTCTGTATAGTGCTCTGCTAGCCTAGAACACACTGTGTAGACCAGGCTGGTCCAGATCCTCTGGCCTCTGTCTCCTAAGTGCTAGGATTACAGGTCTGTGCCACCATGCCAACCTTGTGCTTAGTGTGTGTGTGTACTCTGGGGGACAATCTCAGTTGTCCTTCAAGCATCCACCTTTTCTTTTGAGTCAGTAAACTAGACTAGTTGGCCACTGAACCTAATCCCTTTGTGTTCAGCCAA
The DNA here is from genome assembly GCA_033318265.1 of Phyllotis vaccarum. Lineage (NCBI taxonomy): Eukaryota > Metazoa > Chordata > Mammalia > Rodentia > Cricetidae > Phyllotis > Phyllotis vaccarum. Next base: position 45,178,137 of record JARWLC010000005.1, on the reverse strand, counting down.
ACTCTGGGATTACAAGTGTGCACCACCATGTCAAGCTTCTTTCCACTTTGGCTCTGGGGATTTTACTCAGAAAAAATGAGTATTTTACTGATTACAACATCTCAACCCTATTTTTATTTCTCTTTCTGAGACAGGGTTTTGCTATGTTGCCCTGGCTGGACTGGATCTTTCAGTGTGACCAAGCTTGCCTGGAACTTGGGGTGATCCCCCTTTCTCTGCTTCCCCAGTGCTTATGTAAAAGGAGTCTGCTAATAATGCAGGGTTGTTCAGTTGCTTCAGAATTCCTTGAGAAGAATTGTAAGAGTTCCAGGTGGGTGTGTGAACACAGATCCCATGAGGCCACTGAGTCCTGCTGTGTCCTTCCCAATGTGTATTTTCCATCCATGCATTCCCCAGGAGAGGACGTGGCATTAGCATGTGCAGTAGAAGGATGTTGATGATTTAAATGTCTATTTAAAACTCAGTGTCACACTGCACCTTAATATTTGATTTTCTCTCTCTGAGGCTGCCGATGGTGTTAATGATTTTTTATTTTCTCAGCCACATTTTATGGATGATGTAACTAGCACATATGACAGGATGGGACAAAAGGAAGGGGCAGAGGAAGGAGCATGCCCCAACCCTGAGGTGTTGTCCCAACAAGAGCAGCCCCTGTAGGGCACCTTGAGAGAAATGCAGAAGTGTGTGATGCACAGTGTCTTTCGGGGTGAGGAAGCCAGGGTGACTGGCTGGAGGTCTTAGACCCTTCTCATTTCCCCTTAGCCTGCTGGAAGCTCATGGAGACCACAACTGCCCTTTCTCTCTACTCCTTGGAAAACTGGTGAAATTATTCAGTTTACTTTGAATTACAAAATCATTCATCATATTGAAGTTACCTGCATTTACATATGATCACAAACACATGTGTATATACATGTCTGTATATTCAAATACGTATATGCTTGTTATGCACACCCACCAAGGAAGTATGCTGCTTTTTGTTTGATTATTTATTTTTGGTTTTTTGTTTCCACACAAGCTAGAGCCATCTGAGAATTTGAAACTTCAGTCCAGAAAATACCTTCATCACACTGGTCTGTAGGTAAGCCTGTGGGGTATTTTCTTGATTAAGGATGTGTGTGGAAGGACCCACCCCACCGAGGGGCAGTGCCATCCATCCCTGAGCACAGGGAGGTGGTCCTGCGTTATATAAGAAAGCAGGTTGAACAAAAGATGGAGCAAGCAAGGCAGTAAGCAGCGATCCTTTCTGTTCTCTGCTTCAGTTCCTGCCTCCAGACTCCTGCCTGATCTCCTGACCAGACTTTTCTCAGTGATAGACTGTGATGAGGACCCAGAAGCCAAACAGGCCCCTTCCTCTCCGAGGTGTTTTGTCTCGGCATTTATTACAGCAACAGAAAGACTAGAGAGAACCAACAAGCAAAGCTTGAGTCCTCCAGTCCACTTCCCACCTCAGTCAGCAATCCCACCCACAGGGCATGGAGGCACACCTCTGTCACCTGTCAGTGGCTTCTGTGAGGGCCCCTTCTTGGTGTTGCGTATTCAGGAAATTTGGACATAGAAATGACTCACATCTACGACTGTGGTGTCACACACAAGTTTGTGCTCCAAAGTCCTCAGTGTTCTGCCTGTCCATCTGCCCTTCTCCACAACCCTTGGCCACCATGACTGCCACATAGGCTATGTGAGCTTTTATCATTGGCTTCTTGTTCTTATGAATTCAAAGTTCCTCCATGTCTTTAAATGAACTTAAGAATTCTGCTGTGCCCCACCACTCCATTGTGCCCCCCTACCCCCACCCCACCGCTGCTTGATTTTAAATTTACACTATTCAACAAACATCTCCGATCATATTTCTGTTGCCTTTTTTTTTCATATCACATATTGTCCTCTGATGTTTTTATTTTATTTTTTTCTTTATCTGTCTTTCTTATCTGAATGCCAGCTTAGTGGGAGTGGAGTTCTAGTCTGTCCTGGGTCCTGCTATTCTCACAGTACCTGGAAAGAGCTTCTGTGTAGCAGGTGCTAAGCAAATGTTGTAAGCGTCGCACACAGGGTGGCCTGAACATTAACTCCCATAGGCTCCAGCCTTCTCTCTTACTCGGTGTTAAAGGTGACAACCTCTTTCATTCTCTTTGCTCCAGATTCCCAGAGTTTGTTCAGAGGATGAAGCAGAAATTCATGTTAAGTGACAGACGCTGGGATTTATTTCTTGTTCACCTTTGGCTTCTCAAGCTCTGTGGGTTGACTTCTGAATTTAATGGGCCCCAGGTGAAAGGCAGTTTGAAGCTTCGGTGGGAGTCAGTCACGTGGCAAGAGAGAAGGCAGGCAGTAGGTAATGATCAAGAATAGCAGAAAAGTATGTTCCAACATTTATTGAGTCACACTTTGTATTCAAAGTTGTGTGTAATGTAAAACTTGAATTGGGGACAAATCTGATATAAAATGACTGAGCACACAGCACACAGCACACAGCACCACAGGGATGAAGGCGTTTCTTTACATCTTTGACTCATTTACCAAACTGTAGAGCAATCAACATATAGGCTACTTCCAGGGAGAAATAATGCCGTCACTGTTTGTGGCTCAGTGGTGCCCTTGGGGGCACAGAGAGGCCTACAATTTCGTTATTGGTTTTGTAAGTAACTTTCTTTAAAGCTAGCAGACTTTCTGGGAAGGCCAAACCAAGTGAAGCTGAGTTAATGTTCTCATTAAAATGTTAAAGAGGCCTTATTCATGAACGACTGAGGCTGTATTTGCTTCATCCTTGTAAACTATGAAAATATGTGGTGATCTCTTAAAGAGGGTTCCCCTGGGCCCTCTGTCACAGAAAGCTTTGCTTAGATAGGTCTTGGCCACTTCTGGGCATGGAGTCATTGATCCCCAGTATTGTGTCTTTTAGGAAGTACTGGTGTTGGTACCTCCTCCATCAGTCTGCTTTCTTCCTATAGAACCTTCCTGATAGGGATGAGTGTAGAAGACATCTAAGGATGCTGAAATGCCAGCGAAGCCAAACAGTTGCTCTGCTGACGTTGTGGCTGGCAGAGTCCTCCCAGACTCTTTGTCATCCCTCAGCATCACAGTTTATAACAGTCCTAGGTCTTTGTAGATAGTGAATGCAGATGCCAAACACCATGCAGATTTAATTTCTTGCCCTCCCCACAGCTGCCCCTCTCATCTACTCCCCCCTCCAGAAGGTTGAAGCTGGAGGAGGGGGTGGCAGGCTTCATGGACTTGCAGGTGATGGAGAGTTCACCCAGGTGGTGGCCGATCATCTCTCGTTTGATTTCCACCTGGCTGAAGGTCTTACTGTTGTACACACCCACCTTGCTGCCTATGGTCTCAGGCTGGACGATCATGTCCCTCAGGTGGATCTTCACTACCCCAGGCTTCTCCATGTGTTGTGCCTCCTTCCTGTTCTTTCTTAGGTGCTTGAATAGTGAGCATTGCTTCGTCCGCAGCCTCAGTTAAGGCTCAGTCCCTGTCATGCACTGTCCAACTGCATCAGCTGCCCATAGGACATGTCCAGCAGTTGGTCCCGGTCCATGCCATGGTAGGTGGACTTGCAAAAGGTCTGCTTCTTTTTCTGCTCCACTCCTGGCATCTTGGTGCTGCTCTTGGAAATTGTTTTATAATGATATTGAGAGCAGACTGGAGTTGTAGAATGGTTGTCTTCATACAAGTAGAAAAGCATATTCCTAGAAAACTCAAAATAAAATCTAAGGAGAATCAGTAAGAACACCTTACCTTTACTCTAAATACACGTTTTTAGAAAGCCTCAATGCATGGTAACCAGTGTGGGTCTCATGGTTTGCACCTGAGATAGTAAATGTAGTTTCTGGGGAATGGTCTAAAGTTCCATAGAAGGAGAGAAGTCTAGCTAGCCTAGGTTCATGGCTGCTATTCTTCAAACAAAAGACACTCATAAAAAGAAAGATAATTTTATTGACTTCAAATAGTTGTTATAAACTGGTATTGTTTTCTAAGAAGTGGATAGGTATGGACAAATAGTGTGGACTTGGTTAAGGTGGTAGTACCTGCTCCTCACTACAAATAAATTTAGGCAAAGGCATATGATCTGCTGGTTGTAAATGGAAGGAGGTCTACCAAGGACGTCGAGTCTTCTTAGTTGTCCCATATTCTTGGCTCCTTTGATTTATATGTAGAGGGCCTTGTGATCTGCTTCAAGAGGTTAGAAAAAAAAAACTTTCACAGTTTCTAGGGACTAGATTTAGAAGGGTAGGAGAGATGACAGAGCCTTCCTGACTCTGCTGTATCTTAAATGCAGTGTCAACATATTTTGGGGAAAAGCCCACAACACCTGAGTTTTAAGTAAAACTGGTGAGTTTTAAATATTTAATCCTACCAAGATCAGACTCATGTTGAATATCTATGTCCTAGGAGCTGTCAAAGCATTTTCTTTTAAAGAATGAACTTTTGTCCAAGTGAGTACATGGCATTTGTAAACTGTTTTCAGCATGAGAGCCAGAGATGTTGTGAGTTATGACAGAGGATCCTGAAAGATGAGTGACTTTGTAGGTTTCTGAATTGTGTGATAGTGATGTTTTCAGACCAGTGATTACATAGATGTTAGTGTTAAAAAGGCCCTCTGGTACTATCTGGAGAACACTGATGCTACGTAATGAAATACATGCTTTTAATTTCAAAGCAATTTAGAGTTACATGTAACAAACTTCCAGGCTGGTTCTTTCACTCTTAGCTGATTGACAGGTCGTATCCTGCAGTCACTGGGAAACTGCACACTGGGGCTGTGCATTCAGAGAGTGACTTCCCACAACTGTCTGGGAAACCTCAACAATCTCCATCTCCTTCTCACTTTAGCCAAAGTAGGAATCCAGTAGTTGATGTGGTCTGTGGAGTAAGTGCCTTCTGGAGAATTTCTTAGTTCACTAGAAAAAGCCTGTGTGTGGTCTTCAGGCCCTTATTCCCACCTTTGAAGAAATGTAACTGTGTAGTGAGACGTTTTATGATGAGAGCCCTGAACCACACATCTTGGAATCAAATAGATGCATTTGCTAATGTCTTATTTGATAACGCTTGTCTGCTTTCTAGATTTTTTTTTTCTATTTTCAAATTTGTTGCTTTAATGTTTGTGGTCACCTATGACTACTGCTCAGCATCTCTGCCCATTCTTGTGCAACTGTATCCTAGATCCTGCGCCGTGTTTATAATTAGGTGTCAGTGACGAAAACCTAAAGGCATCTTTGTAAGACCATCAGGGAGCATTAGTATTTCCCTCAACTAGGCTGTCTTTGTTTTGATTGCTTGGCTACTCACTCATTTCCCCACCATATATTTAGGGTATAGAAACTGTGCCAGGTACTGCGTCCAGACATTTGGACACAAGAAGTCAGCAAACTGGATTTTGTCTAGTCTTATTGATATTCATAGGTTGAATATAAAATAAAAGACTGAACAACTTAAAACCCAAATTGGTTTTCAGCGACTTAAAGACTATCTGTGAGATTACCATATCACAGCCCAAATTACAGAGTTCTTCCCAAGTGCACTTGATATAGGAAGTGTATTCTATGCCATCTTCGTATACTAATCTGTACCTTGTGAGGCTTCCTGATGGGACAGTAAGCAAGGCTTCTTGTATGCAGTATCCTGTCTTTGTCAGGAACCACTTTGTAAGCTGCTGCTGGTGCCAATGATGCCTTGTATGGGGGTGGGGCATGCTCCATCCCAGGAGGGTGTGGGGTCTGCACACAAGCAGGGAGACTAAAACCAGGATTTTTCACTGTGCACTGGGGAAAACTAGAGGGCAGGTAGAGCCCTTTGCTTAGTATATGTCACTTCCTATGGCTTTTCAGAACAATAGATAAACATTCCAGGTTTGGCCTACATTTTTAAATGCCAAGAAAATGCTAGGCTTCTGCATTTTTGAAAGTCTCCCTGCCCCGACTGTTGACCCGGCCCAGGTTAGGAGAATGTGTGAAGTCCAGGTCTTATGACGACATAGTGGAGGAGGCCAGCGTTTTCCCCTGTCATTGCTAAGCAGTGTGCCTGGCTGGGCTGGCATGCTGACAACAGATGTGTAAGACAAGAAGAGACAGAAGAAAAGGGTGAAAACCTGGGCACGGTGGGGGAGAAAGGGAGGGTAGAAAGGAGGCACAGAGGATATTTGGTGTTCCTTCTTTCTCTCCCCTGTTTGCCAAAAAGACAGGTAACAAAGCAGGTCATTTGAAGGGGGGAAGAGAACCCAAGGTCGGGTTAGGGGAGCCCTGGAAGTGGTAAGGCAACCAGGGAAAGCTCAAGACCAAGGGAGGGGAAAGGGCAGAAAAGAACTATTTAAATGCAGGGAAGAGGAGGGGAGTGCATGCTTTGGTCATACTGAGAGCCCACAATTGCTCCCAGTGGTGCATCTACCTTATAGCCAGTGCCCCTCGTGGAGGCCGTTTTCCTGACTCTTGGATTAACTTTAATGCGATTCCCTTTATGGTTCCTGTATAACTGGTTGAGGTTTCATTGACACTCTGTGTGATCAAATGGCAAGCGTGGTGGTGGAGGCACAGTTCTGTTATCCCTTGCTGGATGCCGCAGACTTCTGAGCCGGCGCTTCCTGCATTTGATGTCTGCCATCTCTCCTTGTCTACAGGTAGAAGAGTTAAAATAGAAAAGCACACCTCTGGGCCGCTACGGTTATGGCTCATGCATACAGATGTTCAAAGACGCTGAAAGACAGAAAAAATTCACAGTTCAGTATTTTCTTGAAGTAAGGTAGTCGACTCCTTCTGGTTTGGTTACGTGTGTTGATACAGGGTACCTTCTGGAAGAGCTAACCCGTGTTAGGGGATTCACTGTGGCATGCCTTCCAGACAGCCAGCACTGAGCAAGGCACTTTCAAGTGGCCTGAGTACCTAAGTGGACACCTTCCTGTTAGAGCAACCATGCATGTTGTATTTCCTGTTTTTCCTCTTTCGACCCTTTGGATGACATTGGTTATAACTGAAGAGCTTTTTGATGTTGCTGCATAGTCAGTCTATGTGTCCTGGAAGAGGAAGGGAGTCTAGTCAGCAGCAAAGGATTTCAGAGGCCATTTGTTCTCAGATTCACATACTTTAACAGCAGGCTTCTCAGGCTTCAGTGTGCACGAGAACCTGCCTGTGGCCTTGAGAAACTGCAGAGTCTGGTACCGTATGCCTCCCTGTGGACTCTAAGTCCAGGCTGATGTTACTGAGTGTGGAACATGCTCGGAAAAAGAGGGCTCTGAAATCATCCCTAGGAAATTGAGTTATAGTCTATGAAAATATCTGGTTATCTTTTACAGTTTTCAGGATAATAGATTTAGGACAAAAGCATAAACAAATATCTCATTTCCATTTGGAAAATTTATATATATATATATATATATATATATATATATAAATTATATATATCTGCCTCCCCAGCTTTAGGTACTAGTGAGGCTCTGGTTGTAACATCGGACTCAGTGTAGCAAACTTGAACAAGGGCCTCTATAAGGCACAAATATCCTGTGAAGGATTGACAGTTTAAAGGCTATGTTCATGGTGAGCAGTTATTGATTGCCCCCAGGTTAGCATGGTGCAGAGCCTTTCTGCAAGGGCATTCAGTTGGAATGGCTGGGCGTAGGAAGGAAGGGCAGTGTTCAGCCTAGGCTTCTCCAAGTGAAGTCTTGCATCTGCTTACACATGTTCAGTCAGCTCAGATATTGATGTTCGGAGTTTCCCCTAACAAGACGGCCTCTGTTTTGCAGGTCGTTGGCAGCCAGCATGGTCTTGTGTTGATAATACACAGAGGAGAGAGAACTCACCGTGCTAAGGTAAGGAAGTGGTGTGGGGTGCAGATGACCAGCAGGATCAATGTCCGGGAGCCAACTTCACTTCATCCTGTGGTTTAACGTCATTCTCTTAGGTGTGAATTGTAGTGTACATATTTCAGGGGGTCTGTAGTGGGAAGCCTCAGTGGACTAACTTGCTTATGGGGATCATCTGCAAGGCGTTGGGAGACAGTCATAAGAGGTCATGTATCAGTTTCTACAGAGTAAAGGAGAATTATGGATATTCCCCCTTCTATCAGAAATTTCTCTTTTCAACCTTAATTAAATGTGTAAATACTGAAGGCTTCAGATTGTCTTCTCTTTTCCTTCTTAGCTGGAGTTGTGCTAAACCCCCTTCCTCTTTTTGTTAAAATTCATACCTCACAACTTTGGTTTGCCCAAATACGTCACTAAAATCAGCTTTCCATGAACTTTGCTGTGTTCTTTCCTGTCTAACCATCTTTTTAAAGGATTAAAGGTACCCACTGGAAAGAAATCATCCCTTTCTTATATGGTCTTTATACATCTGACGTAGATGTGGTGATCGGCTTAACTGAGCCAAGGTAGCAGTAGAAGTGGGTTCCCGCCGTGAATTCTGTTGACCACGGCAATAGTGTTACTAGATTTATTTCTTTGGTGACGTAAACTGTGCCATTGTCTCATGTTCTAGAAGTTGTGTCTCCGCAATCAAGGTGTACTTAGGCTTTCTTTTTGGTGTTGTGAGGAAGAGGAGGTTCCAGCTTGAAATTCTGTTTTTTTAGGCAATCCTTGGCTTATAGGTGACATCTTTCCCCCAGTTTTCACATCATATTTCTCCTATGCAGGTCTATTTCTGTGTCCTAGGGCACTGGGGGTGACTGTAATGAGCTAATCCTAACTTCATTATCCTTATGGGCCCCATTTCTAATGAAAGTTACATCCACATGTGCAGGCAGCCAAGATTTCTGCATCTTTCAGAGGGACAGGATTCAACCACGGTACTGTCCAAGTGGTACTTCTATGGGTATCTCCTAACAAGTCTAGCACCCTGCTTGCTGCGTCACATTTACTGAAGGAGTGAAAGACCACATTGACCATGGCCAGACTAAATTAGGAAATTCAGTTCAGAGGTGTTCAGGTATCATACCCACTCCGTTCTACAGTGAGCGCCGCCTCCATTCACTATAGTCCAAGCTAAACTACACTGTAAATGGGTTGGATGCTGCTTTCAAAAGTTATAGAGAAACCGAGTTTAAAAATCCATATATGAGTCCTGGTGTGAATAGTCTCTGCTTCTCTGCTGGCATCCAGAATGAACCATCAATTTGCATACTACCTCCATCAGTACCTCAGGATGTCTTTGCAGCCAATTCAGTGCCACTTAAATCAGAGCTGGGCTATTCTTTCCTCCCAGCTGCACCGCTTTGCACTTATTAAGTTTAATGTTCTGTTTCCTAGCTTTAATTCATAAATGCTATCCTGAAATGGATCTGCCCTCACACCATCTTTTCCCATTGCTATGCTTCTCTAGCTCAAATTATTAGAAGTTACCTTTTTAGCATTTGGATTTGGGTATTGGTAGGATATCAAGACACTGATCCTCAGGTAGAACTTAATGGCTCTGTTTATTCTTAGAGATGTTTATTTGTGAAGTTTTTACTTCGTCTTAATTCAGTGCTTTCTGTTCATGTCTGCTGTTGGAGGAAAAAAATAGCTGAAAGACTGGAAGGAAGCCACCTACTGAGAATCGTAAGGGTTGGAGGCAGGGTTTTCTGTCTAGAACGAGTGGACTGTTTGGGGACCTGTGAGTTCTCCTATACCCAAGATGAGTGCTACAGAGAACTGTTTGAAGGTGGTAGGCCAAGTCCTAGATATGGAGTGTCAGAGCCAGACTCAGGTTTCCTCAGGGCCACCCTCAGGCCCATTGGAATTACTCACATGTAGACATTCCCAGCCCTCAGGAGTTTCCCTAGCAGGAACTCAGTCTGCCCTATGGCCAGGTGTGTAGCATTAATTCCAACAGCACTGGACATACAAGCTGGTGGCAGAAATGGAAATAAAAATTCATGTTGGCCTTTTTCCAACTGATGTTTGTCCTTAGAAAATTGGTAAATCATATAGCAGTTATTGATGACATGTGTGACGTGTGCAGGCACGGTCCCACCAAATGACATAGAGGAACAGAGGCTTTACCTTGGTGCCTCCACAGCTTTTCTCTTCCATCTAAGACGTTGCTGCCTTTGACTGAAGGGTGTCTGTAGCTTTCCCTATGCACTTCCTTGTCTGGCTTGTTGAAGATGACATTAAGGCTTCTTTAAAATAAAACCAGTTAAATTTGCTTTTGTCACATGATTGCATTAGGGTGATGGTGGGATTGCCCTCGGTGGTTACAGGTAGAGCCCAGTGAGCAGGTACATGCTGGTTATTAAAGTCTGATGAACTGGGGAGCAAATGACTGTACTGTGCACTACTGTAGCAGCAAAGTCTTAATAATTTTTAATTTAATAACTAAGTCATTTTGTGTGCACCTTTTACTCCTCTGTTATGGAAATAACCCGGAAACAAACTCCGATCCCCTCCAGTGTTTAAACCTTAGTTACCTTTGTTGCCTAAACTTTCCTTTGCTACCTTTCTGCATTCTTCAGTTTCATCAATTTAATATTTAATCACTTAGTCAATAGTTAATATGGCAGAGTTTTGCGTTGTTTTAAAGCCTGTTAAAGGTTATTTATAGTATTTAGAAAGTATTCTCATTTAAACAAATCTCTTGCTTGGGTGACAGCGTTTCATTCTCCTTGTTTTGCCTTGTTGAGGCTGGCCTCGAACTCAGATCTCCGTGCTTTGGCTTTCCCACTGCTGGGATTCAAGGCATGCGCTGCTGAGCCTGGCACTGGCACAATCATATTTTGAGTCAAGCTTTTATTAAACTTTCTTAGGACCTTTTTTGTTTGTTTTTTGCACACATTAAAATGGGAACCAAAGTGTTCTATTTCTTTGGGTCCATCTTTCTTCCATGGCACTCTCTTTGTTTCATTTAAAATCTATGAGTTAAATGATCCTGAGCTGGAATGTTAATATTACCGAAGAAGACAGAGGGCTTTTGGCAGCGGGCTCACAAGTTTGGCATTCTCCTCCGTTTCTTGCATGGGTAGCACTAGGCTTTGTCCAATTCCTGTAATTCACGTTTTTAAGCCCCCGCCCCCCTCCTGCATCTCCACCTCCTCCTTCTCTTCTTTACTCTTCCTTTTCTAGGTTTTTCTCACTTTTCCTTTTGTTTGCTTATTAGTTCCTTCACTCACTTATGCACTGCCTTTCTGTCATGTATCAAACGTTCCTCTTGGAGAAAATGTTGAACACATGATCATTTGAACAACATTGACAGTCAGTCATGCAAAAGTCACACCGCACATGTCTTCCAAACAGGAAACAGGAGCAGCAAAATTGGCTTGAGGGAGCTAGGGAATGTTTTTATGGAGAAGATCATAAAGGAGTGGAGATTGGGAGAATAGAATAGAAAAGCTGCTGCCATGTGGATGACCATAGTGAAAATAAAAAACATTCCAGAGGAGAGGAGATGGATCTGCAGGAAGACGGGTATACTGTGTTACTGCCTGCTGACAGAATATCCCTGGAGCATACAGATACTCTTCCTCTTTAGGAAGTGAGAGTGGGTGAGGGTGAGGCTCTTTATAGGGAGGTGGAGTCGGAAGTACCTGGCTCTCTTACAGGCAGCTGAGCCTGCCTTTCTGTCTCATGTTGCACACAGCGTTTGCTGCCCATGCATCCTGCACATTACCACGGGGACCATGAGGGAGGACACATATCCTCTTTCCATGAAAAATACAAGCCAGGCTTGCCCTCACTGCTACTCATCCCATTAAGTTGAGTATTCAGTGAGATTTGATCATTTCTCGTACACCATTTTCTATCTTTGTCTCTGCATCCATTTTCAAAATCTCCCTGACCTTCAAACCTGACTGTGACTTGTATTTTTCATGGAAACTTCACTCCTGACTGATTTTTTTAACCCCTTCTGAGCACCAGGATGACTTGCAGTGACTTCTCAATCAAAAATTTCATATTCTTCTTTGAGTCACAAGTTATTTTTACAAATGCTCAGTGATATACCCACACACTGAAGGGAAGGGCCTGACATCTTTCATTTAGCCTGTCTATGTCATGGTAGACAGGCTATATGATCATATATGTTCATATGTTCCTGTGTGTGACAGACATTGCAATGACGCTTTTCCCGAGAACCGAGTGAAACAGAGTTTCTATAATCTGGGAGGTACTTACCGTGGTTGATTAATCGTCATGGGAAGGTGCAGTGGTTAATGTGCTGTCCAGATGCAACTCTTGCATAAAGGAATAGCATTGAACAAAAGGCTGGCATAGTGCAGGAAAGATTCAGGTTTTAGTGGAAATCAGACGGACCACTGTAAAGTTACCACACGGGAAGAGGACACCCAGCCATTAAGCCCCATGGGACTGTCTCTGACACTGAGTAACAAATGGCCCAACAGGTAAAAGCACCTATATTGCATTAAAATTATTATATGAGATGACCTCTGGAAAACTTGATTCAATTGACATCTTCTCAGTTCCAGGTCTGGAGACAATCACGAATTCACCGAGCTCAAAAGACCATAATTGTATTATTTGAGATTTGGAAAAGGGTAAACATGAGTAACTATAAGGAGATATTGATTAAAGAAGTAATATGAACAGCAATAATGGAATTAAAGTAATTGAGGCAATACTGGGCCTAATGAACCTCCTTCCTTAGCTCTTTTTTCCTGCTTTGGCATTGAGTTGGCGCTAACGTCGATTGGACTGTGTGCATCGAAGAAAGACACGATGGAAGAAAGCATTGCTGTCTATAAAAAAATCAATCTGTTGTTCTTAAGGAAGAACATCAGTCAGCCTGTGAAATCAATTAGCTGTGTTTTTTTTTTCTTCTTTTGCATTAGTTTATATCATAAGGAAATGAACAATGATGAGACAAGGCTATGTGCCTTAAACATAGTAGATCTCTCTAGACTTTCCTTGAGTTGATGGAAGCCTGGCTAACTGGAGTTAGCGTCCAAATGAACTGGTACAAGTTCCTTTGTTCCATCGACAGCTGTATCTGTGGTACTGAAAGCAGATGACTCAATTCATTGATTCTTGCCCTGAGATGAGTTCTGTCACCTTTCTCCTGTCAATTGGCCAGCTTTGGTGACCTTGTATCTCCAGTCATTCCATGTTTTAAGTGGCTTTTTGGAAATTCTGACTGTCATAACTATGTCACACTGAAAGACTTTACATTTTTCAATATCATTTTAATGACAAAGCTCCCTATTGAGGGAACAGCAGGGCTTTCTCCTTGTCTACCAGGCTCCGGGCTGGGGTTTTAGAATGTATTCCCTATGGCAGTTGATTAAGATTGCTGCCAGCCCTTAACATTTAACTTCCACCAGTTCCTGCCCCTGTAGGGGTTACAGAACTGTTCTCTCATTGTACATTACAGTTTGGATATGTCTGTTCTACTTAAAAAATCTTCCTACATGTATGCCTGCACACATGAATAATTACATAAATATAATTAAAGTCAGTTCTCCTTCAGGCAACAGTGAGCTTTTTGCTTGTTTTATCAACACTGTTAGAAAGAAAGACATCTTAGTGAGATGAATGTCACTGGGACCAGGAGAGTTTCAGGTGCATAGTACATAAGTGTTGTTGTTGTTTTTAACCTGTAGCAAGTTCAACAACCAGAATATTTTCAGTCTCCATAAGTGTATAATTTTAACATCTGAACATCACTCAGGTATGAAGTTTTCTAACTCCTCTCATAAGATTGGATTTATCTAAATACAATTGTATTTAGCTCATAGCAGCTGTGCTTTGAGCAGAAGGGTTTTTCTTTCTTATGTGAAGAGCCTTGATGTATATAGTCCTCAATCAATTACTCACACTCTATTGTGTATAGCGCAACCTCTGCAGAGAAATGTCTGGAAACCCAGGTTTTCAAAAGTGACTTGAAGCCCCCTTCCCTCCTTTGCATTGGCCTTTACCATCCCATTGTCTTGTCTGATGGAGTTCACTCCGAATAGGCCAGTTTTCAATGTATAATTTCTTCGAGAATTCCCGACAATGCACAGTGCATTGTTAGGGCAGTGGCTGCATTATTACACAAGAACATGCAGTTACCAAATGGAGTTTCACCTAAAGGCCCCAGTCTCACTCCTAAACACTGGATCTTATTTTAATGTTGAAAACAAATTGAGTTATCGCAGTGTTAAAGGAATCTCAGTGCCATCGGTTAAACACTAACCGAAAGGTTTGAGGCTAAAGATACATATGGACGAGACCCAGGCTTATGACAAATAAAACAACAGTAAATCTGAAGATAGCGAGCTTCATCTTTTAAAGAGAGCTGTAGATTACACTGATGTCACTTACTGGGATCCCGCTGTCACGGTACTGTCCTCTAAGGAAGTCGGTAGGACTACGTAAGTGTGTGAGTGAGTAGGCCTCTTTCTTGTCTCCTTTTGGGCTCTTTTCCTTGTTTTTTTTCCTATTCTGATGTGTCAATTTTAGTTTCTTCCCCTAATATTTCATTATTCCTTAGAAGCTCGTTTGTTTTCTAATGATAGACAGAAAGGAGTGGGTCCAGATGGAAGGAGAAGTGGGGAAGGAACTGGAAGATGAAACCGTTACCAAGATAAATTATATGGAAAATAATCTATTTTCAATAAAAGGAAAAAATTTGAAAAGTGACCCTCCCCCCAAAAGATGAGTACACATGTTACTCCTGACCCTTCTAAAACATAATTGAAATGTTGAAATGATTTTGGAGTAAGTTTTCTTAAAGGACCACACCTATGAAAACAAGTGATCAGCATCTTCCACATTTTGGAAGTTGGGATTAGGAAGGATGTGGGGTGGAGACTTAGGAGCTGAGAAAGTGGACTTTTAATTTGGCTGAGGAGACCAGAGGAAAGCACCCAGTTCTGGGGTGAAAACCTCTGGAAATAATCATACCTGAAAATCAGGATTCCTCCTGAGCCACTGACTTCCTGCTCAGTTTGTGGTTCTCCAACCTTATATCTCAGCTGATAACTAGGGATTATTGAACTTTAAGGAAATCTTCTGTCCTGAGAGGCAAGTTCTAAAGCATGTACTCAGGACAAGCAAACTTGGAGAAAACAGAACTTTGTGGGAACTAGTCTCAAAACAAAACAAAACAAAAAAACCAAAAACAGAGAGAGATAAACAAGATTTCACATCTATTGACTACACAAAATTAATAAAGATTAAAAATATTGCTAGGGGAATTTTTTAGAAAGTGAGTTAAATGTAGAAGATAATACAAAAATAAAAGTTGGTGATAGGATGTGTTCATGAGGTTCAGTATCCAAAAATAGCAACATCAGAGGAAGGAATGTGGGTCAAAGCACTGAAAACTATCTAAGGGAAATTCAACATTTCCTACAACCTACAACTAAACATAGGACTTTTGGGTCAAAAGAGAAAAATCACAAAATTGTGAAACTTTATAAATCTATATTGTGTTCTAATAAATGGCAGAATCTGCTAATAAGCAAGACCTGGGGTCTCAGTAATGGTAGAAGAGGAAAGCTAGATGAAAAAAAAAATACCCAAGGTGAAGACCGAATACATCCGAAGGCAACGCCAAGCAGTGGGTATTGGGTCAACTGATCTAAATTGTATTTGGTAGAGAGGTTCAGGGGAGACTTTGGAAAGGTCTGAAGAGCTGGGAAACATTTGGAGGAAACAGTAAATACATGGGAAGCGACTCAGATAGCACAATGTTTGACTCTAGAAAGACTCCTTTTAAGGCAGGAAAAAAATATGTAATCATGGAATTCTGTGTGGCCTCAGTACTAAAGCCCACGACTTAAGTGTGGGCATAGAATGCAAGTATGGTATAGTCCATAAGAATTTCAAAAATAACCCATTCATATTTAAATTATTACATTTAAACCTTAATTTTGTATCTGTGTATATGTATGCACATGTGTGCATGGCAAGCGCTTTCCACGGTGTGTTTGTGGAAGTCATAAGACAACTTGAAGGAGTCTGTAATGAGCATTTCTGTCCTACCAACCAGCTCTCAAATAATGACACAGAGACTTCATATTAATTATGAAAGCTCAGCTTAGGCTTGTCCCTAACTAGCTCCTACAGCTTAAATTAACCCATTTATTTTAATTTATGTTCTATAATATGGCATTACCTTTCTTCCATCTTTCACCTCCTGTTTCCTCTCTTGTCTCCTGGCCTCCACTGCGCACCTAGGTTCCTCCTCCTCCTTTCTCTCCCCGGAAGTCCTGCCTATACTTCCTGCCTAGCTATTGGCTGTTCAGCTTTTTAATCACACTAGTCACAGCAACCCACCTTCACACAGTGTACAAATATTCCACATCAGAAGTCAGGTCTTTTCTTCTGTTGTGTGGGTTCTGGGACTCAAGCTCAGATTGTTAGACTTGGCAGCAGTCACCTTTACACTCTAGCTTGTATCATCAGCCCTCTTCAGAATTTTACCTTAAACTTGTTGATTGATATAGATTTTCAAAGATTATCTTGCCTCCAATGGCAAAACACAATTTCTTGATTAAGACTTTAGCGATTCTCTCTCAGATATTTATTAGTCACTGTTGTGATTTGGCTTCTAAATGTTCCCTAGATGTACTGAAGATTACATCCTAAGCCCATGACTTCATGGGGGCTGAGCCTTGAAGACATGGACAATATTTGGTGGGCAGTAATTTTTTGGGGTCTTGGACATTAGCCTCTTTTTGCCTTCTGGCCACTATAAGATGAACAGTCTCTCTCTGTCATTATCCGTCCCACCATGGTGTGCTGCCATGCAACTGACCCAAGGCTACTTGGCCAACTGTCCATTGACAGAAACCTAGGATGATAAAGTAAATTCTTTTTAAGTCGGTTATGATAGATATCTTGCTACAGTATCATAAACCCTACTGACAGTCAGTGTTAGCGAAACACTATACAAGCAGTAATTCAGAACGTAAAAACCAACTTATCTTACTACTGTTCCAAATTCTTCAACAGCTACAGTTATAATTAAAAATTTGATGGGTTTGCCCTTTTCTTACTAACCAAATATGATACCCTGATAATTCGATGCAGTCCAAAGTGAGCTGGATTTCTCTATGAAGCAATTATGAGTCAAAGGAGTAAATTATACTCAGTGCAAAAAAGTATTTGAGACCCAGGATTATTACAAATAAGATAACAGTAAATATAAGGATAGCAAACTTCATCTTTTAATAAAAAAGCCAAATGAGAAGCTGAAATTAAGGAGAATTGTAGCTTGAGTTTCTGATTTAATGCTTTCCTGTTGTCTGTGGAGTGTCCTCTGAGGAAAGGTCGTGGGAGCATTGGCAGATACTCTGGAAGTGCATAAACTGTATAAGAAGAAAGGCAAGGAGCCTGCACATGGGGACGCTGTCTAGAAGGGCCGGGGACGCTGTGTGGAAGGGCCTGTGAGCACTGCCCATTTGGTACCTTCATATTCAGTGCAGAGATCCAAAACAATGGTGCTTTAATTTGGAGCTCAACTAATGGCTGCTGATTGGCTCTCATTTTTTAGGCTTCTGATATGTCCTTAGAATCCTCACAGAGGTGTTGTGCTTTTAACCCGAGGTCTCTGTGCTTCATTTTTCCCTTTGTTCTTCAAACACATGCTTTGCCTCACCCTGCTTCATCTCCGGAGAGGCTCAGAATAACGTATGATATGCGCCAAGTAATTTGGAGGATTCTCTGATGATGTTAAACTACTCAAAATCCTGGGAAATAGCCTCAGCTTTCATTGGCAGACGATTAAGTCAAATGAACTTTAAAGTTTTAACTTTAAAAAAATTACATTTTTACCAGTGATAATTGAAGAACATTGATATTCTTCCTGCCTGTATTACTGATTGCAATTGCAAATACATGCAAAAAGTTCTAGAATGTCTTCTTGCTTCTCCATATGGAATAGGGTCCTATTTTACCTATTTATTGGCTATTAAATATTAAAAACACCTTCCCCAAAGTATCTCCATAACTATATGTAACATGCACACATCATAATGAGAAGTATTTCCTGATGTGTATGTCTAACCATGGCTTAGTTGGGGTTATATTCTAAGAGAATTTGCCAAGAAGTTTAAAATTTTGAGAGGTTTCTTATTTGAGACATCATTATGAGAAAAGGTAAAAATAGAGGCACTTTCAGATGAGGTCAGGATTGTGGTTTTTTTTTTATTATTATTATTATAGCTAGTTACTGTCATTTTGCATCAGGATTTGCTGGATGTAAGTCCAAAATGATCTGAATCAGGAAAGGTGAAAAACCATGGTAAGCTAGTTATTTGAAGGTGGGATCCAGGACAGTCATCGACCCTTGAACTTTCCCTGTGACAAATGAAAGGGTATCATTTGTAATCTTACAGGAGATCTGTTCTGTGTGGAGCCCTAACGGAGAACATGAACATGTAGCGACAGAATGAGAGCTGGGGTTTCCCTACTATGTGGCAAGTAGAATGGGCATGACAGGCAGGGTGAGCAAGGTGGGGGGTGGGTGTAGTTGGAAAGGGAAATGTAGACTTGCATATCTTAGGTGGACATTTAATTTAAAGAGAAACATTTGAAGAAATTGAGGGTAAATGACATGAACAAAATGACATTTAGGGGTAGTGCTGTGGACTGTAAACAGGAAATTAGAGCAGACAGGTGATTTCAGGAGCAGAGGGGCCGCAGGAAGAGAGGAGGAGACAGGTCTGACAAGAGTGATGTGACAGCCAATAAAGACAAATTGCAGATAAGCATTGCTGTCTTGGAGAAAACTGTGTCTACAGATCTAAAATTAACTAAATTCAATTTAAAAATGGAAAGAAAATGAAGATAGCGAAAGGATTATCCTGCAAATACCTGAAAAGCTTCTGGAATAGACCACTTTTTTTTTTAGTCCCAACAACAAAACAGTTTGCAAAGGACAGAAACTGACCAACTCATTTCCCTTTGGGATGCCTTCCAATCCTTTATGATCTTAGCCTGCTCCCAGAAGAGCCCCCTGACCTCGACAAATGAAAGGGTGTGGTAATGTCAGAGGTCAGGGGAGGAAGGGTCTGGGAACCATCTATGTACGCAGGTAAGCAGATGCAGGTGTGTAGACAGGCATTCCTCGATAGCCTGCAGAAATAGAGAGGCAGAGCTGATATTGTAATACTGTGAGCTGCTTCATGGAGAGTCTAAGGACAAAAATGGAAGGAGTGGCTGCTGTAGCATTAAACCATGAGCTTGCTTGAAGCCTAAGCTATAACTGGACATTTATTTCATTAGAGTAGGTAGTCTGATTTGTCATTTTAGGCTCTAAATGGAGGAGTGGTGTCATTTGTTCAGTGTAGCATCCATAGATAATTCATAGTGTAAGCACAAAAGCATAAAGCCTCAACAACATTTCCATAGTCTGTCTTTTACAAATGAAATTCTTAGGCTACAATAGCTGTACTTTTTATAAATCACTTCATAATAATTATGAAGTGTGCATGCAGGTGCTTGTCTGCATTGTCTGCCTGCCTGCCTGTCTGTCGGAGTCTCAGTATGAATAAGTGCTCATGGAAGCCAGAAGTTCAGAGCTGGAGTTACCTAAGGTTGTGAGATGTCCAGTGTGAATGTTGAAAACCAAACCCCACACCTTAGGAAGAGCAGAAAGTGCACTTAACTACTGAGCCATTTCTCTAGACTGTGAGATTATTTTTATTTTTTAAAGATCTGTTTGTTTATATTTTATGTCTCTCTGCGTCCTCATGGACTGCAAAGGCTAGAAGGGGTGTCAGAACCCCTGAAGTTAGAGTTATTAGTCTTTGTGCTCCTCCCAGTGTTGGTGCTGGGAACTGTACTCAGGGTCCTCTGGAAGATCAACCAGCATTCTCCACCATTGATTCCAAAACTGGGTGAATTCATTTAAATGAGTATCAGACAGTAAACTTTCAATCCAAAGTGCAAGAATTACTTACACTAAAAAAGCATTAATTTTTACATTGCACTTAAAATTACTCAGCCTTTACCCCATATCAGAGTAGATTATAACTCCCGTGGTTAAAAAAAAAAATTAAAAAAAAAAAAAAAAGGCCTTGGAGAGGGCTCCACCAGTAAATGATTTCAGCACTTGAGCTCAATTCTCAGAACCAATATAAAAACAAGGAAAACAAAGCACAAAACAGAGGTAGAGATATGTGCTTGTAATCCCAGCTCAGAGAGGTAGAGCCATACAGATCCTGGAGGCGTGCATGCCCGTCAGCTAGCTACACTGGCAATTCCGGGTCCCAGACAGAGGTCCTATTTTAAAAAGGAAGGCGAAGTTTTTCAGGATCATTTTTCTCATAGCTTATACACACACTAAGTAACAACAAAGACTGGGAGAGGCTTGACATTTTTATCAGTCATTATTCTCTGTTGAAAATGAATCTATTCATTGGCCTCCAGTAGTGTGTGTATATGAATTATGTGTGTGTGTCTATACCTATACACAGAAGACTGGATTTGAGGGAACTAAGAAGTCCAAACCTCACAGCCTAGGCCGTAGTCAAGAAACCCTGGCAGAAATTGGTGTTGGATGAAGTTTGAATTCTTCAGAGGATACTGGCAGATTGGAGGCCAGTCTTAGGTTTCCATGTTCTGGTCCAGAGGCATAATTTTTTCATCTCCTGTTTACCCAGGATTTTCTCTTAACACTTTCAGTTACTTTGGCAAAGCTCATTCATATGGCCAGAGTTGGTTCCTTTGCCTGACTTAAGTGATTATAGATGTTAATAACATCCAGCAAACATTTAGAGGCTCAGTGTTTTTGTAAAGGACCAGAGTTCTATTCCCAGCACCCATGTGGAACCTCCTAACAACCATCTGTAATTTCAGTTCCAGGGGATCCACCACTCTTCCAGCTCCTGGATCCACTATATGCACAGAAATACATGCAGGCAAAATACCCAAACAGAATAAAAGTAACACAGCAATATATAGCCTGTTGTCAGCGCCCCAAACTCACAGAGCCTAGGAAATGCACACTTGTCACCGCCCAGCTGTAACTTTCATTGTACTTGCAGAGTAGAGATGGTTGCATTTTGCCTGGTCAGTGTTATCACCTTGATGGCAGAGTGCTGATCAGGTCCTTGACACAGTAGCGGCAGTTTTATTGATGTTTTAATTTTTCTAGCATCTTTTCTCTGTCCCATGTAATGCCAATGGCCTCATCTGCCTCATCTTAGAATTGATATGAGCATGAATTATGTGAAAATTGGGTTGTTTTTGTTTTGTGGCAGGGTCTTGTGCTGCCCAGGCTGACTCTGAATTCAGTATGTATAGCCAAGAAGGACCTTGAACATTTTACTCTCTTCGGATTTAGTGTACACAGTGCTAGGGATCGAACCCCGGGATTTGTGTGTGCTAGGCAGGCACTTTGCCAACTGGGCTATGATACATTCTCCGCCTGGGTGATGTGAATCTTGGCAGGAATAGGTTATTGACTTCTGGAGGAGTTCTGCAGTGAGACTGCTCAGCTGATTTTGTGACAGTCACATGGGATATGTGGAGTTAATATTTTCCGGGAAGAATTTTAATGTTAGAATTTACTGTCTTTTGCACATATAAATTTGAAGCCTTAATGTTATGCTCTTCTGGTTATTTGCATTTAATATGCATGCAAATTCACAATGTATACTATATGCTGAGAACATAATTTATAAATCAGTACTTTCCCTGGTTGTTAGCAATTTTGGCCGCTTTAAAAATTAATGCTTTGAAGAAATATATGTTTTCAAATTTATTTGTAGTATCTTTAGTTTCTTGAGGAAAAAATACATTGTATGTTGTCTCCCAGTGAGGCAGACCTCTCCTATAATGTCTCCTGTGTTTAAAAAAGTTATGCACCAAGGGAAATGTTAAAATGATTTTATTTATCTTTCTTGTAAATGGGTTTGGATTAGATGTTACAGAGGTTTGCTTCCACTAACAATGCTGAAAAATATGTGTTTCTGAAGAGTGATTGCAATGTACAGCATCCTGCTACAACTGGGGGTGAGTCACTTCAGGGCCGAACACAACTGCAGTGAGAGGACATATTATACTTGTAGGTGGGAGATGATCCCTGTGCAACATCATGAAGAGTATCTCAGTGAGGGCTCTGGGGCCTCTCAGGCTGCCTTTTAGCCTTGTTGTCTTGGCAACTAAAACGCAGCTATCCATCCTCTCCCCAGGCAGGGAGCTCCAGTCATCCTTGATTCTGCACTGACCTTTCTCCTCCCCTGTCCAATCTGTTTCGAGGATCTGCCGTGCATCTTCAGGGCATCTTCAGATTTTCTCTTCCCTGAGCATCAACCCGTCACCAGGTTGTTTTCCTTCCTTTTTGGACCATTAGAACCCCATCACTGGATCCTGGCTGTTTAGCTGCTTGCTTATTCCATCAGCTCCCAATAAGGCCTCCCACACTTTCCTGTCCAGGATAGAAGTAAGGGCATCTTAGCTAGGACCCCGGGACACATTGCCTGCAAGGTCCCACCACTCACCATCTCCTGCAACAGTCTGCTCTGGCATCCTGTGAAGGACCAAGCTGTAAACATTCTCTCTGACAAAACATCTTTCACTACTTAGTCTCCATTCCTTTATCTGCCCCAAGGACGTCTCTGCCCGTGTGTCTCTGAGTTACTCCATCCTTCTCTCAAAATCCCTGCTCTTAAGTGGTAACGAACGAAGGCTCTCAGCTGACACCTGTTGGTGGCAGTGCCACCAGCACTATATGACTATGAACTTTGTGGTTGCATGGAATGAGCTAAGTTCAGCTGGCTAGGGGCTCTGACTCTATATGTTCGTGTGGGTCCTGTAATCCTGCAGTCTGCCAAAGGGCAGGAGTCCTGAGTTCCTGGCTCTCTCTTCATCGTGTGAGTGCAGAGAAGAGACAGTGGACCACAGAAGCAAGATGTCTTGATTTTTCTCATTCATTTGTGGGCCAGGGTCATCGTGAATGACTACAGCTAGGTGTTCTATAGGCCTTGACTCAGAGGATGGGGGGCAGTCAAGGGCCATCGAAGTTAAGTGTCCTGCTCAGAAGGAAAAATATCAGGAGGGAATTCTTGTTTATAAAGCATGGTACAGATCCTGCTTGTGAATTATAGGACAGTATGTGATGAGTTAAATACTTAGTGAAAATAACCCAAAGCTATGATAATTGGCATTTAGATCAAGTATTCTGCAAGGGTCCTGACCTTTCCATTGGCATCTCCATTTCCCCCTTCCTATCTACCTACTTGGGTTTCCCTTTCCCCCTTCACCTCACCCCTTCTTCTTTAAAAAATAAAGCTACAATAGTAGCTGATAAATGTAAGGATATTGTGACTTGCTCAGAGATGCATTTGTTCTGCTAGATGGTATAGTAGGCAACTCCAACCTCAGAGTACCCCCCTCCTAATTCTCATAGAAAATTGATGGACATGGAAGCCACACCCCGAGTCCAAGAAACGTGAGCCTGCTTTACTTTTGGACATGTTCTGATCACTCCATGGCTTAGTATTAGCAGAGGTGTACGATCAAGGGAGCCATACTGGGGTCGCTAAGAGCATGCCAGGAGTGAGGCCATTTTCTAAAGGCCTGACTGAGTCATGGGTCTGGATGCCAAGGGATCCGTGGATTTTGAAACTTCCCAAATTGGCATCTATTAACCCCCTCAACCAACAGTAGACACTCCTCTACACCACAAGAAATAGGGGTGGGCACACCATGGCCCTAGGAAATGTTCAGCCTGCTTCCTTCCTTAAGGCCCAAGCGTTAAGAGACTTTTGAGATACGGTTTCTCCCTATAGCCCTGGCTGTTCTGGAACTCATTCTAGACCAGGCTGGCCTGGAACTCAGAGATCTTTCTACTTCTGCTGGGATTAAAGGTGTATGCCATTGCACCCAGCTCTAAGGCTGGGAGATTTAAAAAAAAATTTTTTTTAAAAAAATAGTTGTTCTTATAAAGAGTATGCCAGAGAAATGTGTGGTCTGATAAGCTAAAAACATTATTGTCAGACCCTTGACAAATAATAAAGACTGATTCCCATAAAGAACTTATCAGCAACGCCTGCCCCAAAGCTATTTTGCTAACCCTATTTTGATAAAGCAAGGGCCAAGGCCAGAACTGGGTTCCATGCTGGCTGGGGTTGAGGTTGGTGTCTTGGAGGACATTAATTGCCTGAGAATGTCACTGTTGTACTGATGAGACCTGTATGTGGGTTTAGGTTTATGAAGTAGAGGAATTCATGGGAGAACTGGGGAGGAGAGCCAAGGTCTGCTGCCAATTTGTGGATGGCACTCAGACAATTCCTACCTACCAAAATCACAGCATGAGCACCATAAGCAGGGAGGGGTGGTGGCTTTCACTTCACACTGTGTTTTGTAATTTACAAAGTGTTTCTCATTTTGTAATTGTGAAAACCTTCTGAGGCAGGGAGAGTGAGTGTTACTGTTGACCTCAATTTATAGAGAAACAAGGATTGATCTCTGGTCAGGCACATGTCTTCTTCAAGGTCATATTGTTATTATGTGGCAGAGCCAGAAATCAAATCCTGATATCCTGGTTCTAAGACCTCAGAAGCAATAAATTCTCACTGCTCAAAGTGTCAACCCTACATACTCAACATGGAAGTCTTCCTACTCAATATTGATTCAATATGCTGTGAAGTTCACTGTGTTAACATAGGAGACAACAGAATTGAGTAGGGGACCACAGGGCTGGCACGATCCGGTTTATCTTAGCTCAGACACTTTCCCATGCACAAAGGTGGATGTGGAAGGAGCTGTCACCAGGTATCAGAGGCAGTTGCAATGTGCCCTATTGTCCTTGCAGGTCTAGAAATACCGGGGTCGGGGAGTAAACCTCAGAATTCTGTCTCTTGCATGAAGACCTTGTTGAAGAAGAAAGTATGAGAAGCTGTATCAGCTGAAACAGAATCTTTACTAAATTAAGCTGTTCTCACTTTTTTACTATACATGTTGGACCAAAGTGCTACTCAGTAAAATAAACTGAGTGGCCTGCTTTCTGCGTCTGTGATTCATTTCTCAAAGACTATATTCCTATGTGATACGATAGGAGATAGGCTTATATCCCTTTAACTCACCACCTCTGAACGTGGGTCTGCTAGTCAGGATTAAATGCACAGTGGAAGCAGCTGAGGTCCACAGAGATAGTGGTGCTCCGGGGCTGAGCCCGGGCAGCATATGCTACAGCCCATGTCACTGCTAAGTGCTGCAGCAAGGGAAGATTCATCATGGGAAGGGCGAGCAGCCTTTCCAGGGACTCTAACTACATTCATATTCAGCCAGGGAGAACAGCGTTCCTGCTGAGAATGATGGCCAGGGGCTCTGGGACAGTGCTGCCTTTACACTGTTCATAAAGTATGTTAAAAAATAAAGCTTTAAAAGTCATGTTTGTGAAGAGTAAGGACAGGAGAATGAAGGCAGCAATTCACAGTGTACTTATGCTTGCAGCCAGAAGTGATATCAATTTTTAAGCATGGTATGCCTTGTCTCCTGCAGATTCCTCATGGGTGGGGGGTGGGCAGGGCATCTGTGGGCTAGTGTCTTACAAGCTGTCCTGGAGCTTTGCCTGTCTGGCTCCTTACACCTTGCAGATATATAGCTCAAGTATCACTTCTTGGAGAGCCTTACACCTACCCAGTCTGGAAATGCTGACTTCTGAGCTCTGGCCTTGGTGTTTTTTTACCTCATAATCCTGTCTTATTTTCTTCATGGCACTGGTCACTGTTGGCAATTAGTTTACCGATGCTTTGTTCAGCGTCTGTCTGCTTCCTCCAGACTGTGAGCTTCATGGAAGTGATAGCCAACTGCTACTCACTGTGGTACTGTGGAACATAAAAACAGTGTCTGGCCTTTGAGAGTTACTCAGTAAATGAATGTGTGAATGAATGAATGGATGGATGAGCAAATTTATGTTTTCGTGTTACTTAGTTCCTTAGTGCAGTAACTAGCATTGGGGTCTCTTTCTAGTAAGAGAATCAAAAGAGACTTAATTATTCTCATTGCTGTGACAAAATACCCCATCAGAGGTAACTGAAGGGTGGGGGCATTTCTTTTGGCTTGTGGTCTGAGGGATACACTCCATCATAGCAGGAAAGACAGGGCAGTGGCAGCCGCTCCAGGCTGGGGCAGTAAGCATGTGAAGCAGCTGGTTGACATATTGAGGATCAGGAACAGGTCTGCTGAGCCAGGGCTGAACTAGAAGGCTCACTCCATCAGGGACCCTTCTCCTAAAGTTTCTACAACTTGAGTCATGCCAGCATCTGAGGACCAAACTTAAGACAATGAGTCTATAGGGGCCATTCATATTCAAACCGCAAGAGGCCATACTTGTTTCCTTTTGTTGTGGCAGCAATCAGGATAGCCCCACAGGGTTGAGCATCACATCACAGTCCAGATGTCTGCAGCACTATGTTTCTTAGTGAAGAAACGGAGGAAAATTATTTATTCTCTGAATAGTAGAGGGCACTCATGTTCCTTAGTTAAAGGCAGTAGTAGTGGGTCAAGACTTTCTCATGTGTCTCTGGTCACCCCAAGTTTCTCTGCTTTTAAGGATTAAAGTGGTTAGATTTAGTTTACACGGATAATCTTTGAATAGTCTCAAAGTTTTTAAATCACATCTACTAAGTTCTTTTCGCCATGTATGGTATCTTTTGTAAATTCCGGAGGTAAGATTCCAGACATTTTTGGACAGAATAATGTATATGGCATCATTTTTTTTTATGTGGATATGCAAAAACAATAAAAAACAGTGTATCAAGATGTTTAAGCCAATGCCTCATTTTTCTTCCAAGGTATGTGTTGAGTCTTCTTAAGTGCCCAGGCCCTCGGCCCTCTGGTAAAGTCAACTGAGACCCTGGAGGAGGGGAGTGAGAATGGGAGGGGACGAAGAAAAACATAAAGAATGAAGGCAGGACAAGGATCTGATGAGCCCCATTTATTAAGAGAATGAACTGAGTATATATAGGGTGAGGGGGTTGGTTATTACTCTTGCTGCTAACCTTGAAAGGAAAAGAAAGTTGCATCTGGAGAAGGGGGAAGGCAGTTGAGATTATGAGAGCGATAGGATGGAGGAGCAAGGACACATTCCATTTCCAGCAAAAGTTGTAAACAAGATGTAAACAAGACCTGCTACCGGCCTGATCCTGTAATTGCCAGTGAATCACGAGATGTGACCTTGGGTCAGAGTTAGGCAGAGCTTTGCTCTCCCACTTAAGCTATTCTTCACTCAGTGAAAACTAATTGTGAAATTTGTCGTATTCCTCTTAACAGTTCTTGTTTCTAGTGGCAGACATTGGAGACCAGTAGACAAAGTCTCCAGAGGACTCAGGGGCAACAGCAGTGATAAAATGGTTGTGGGAGATAATATGTGTTGTGTTTAAGCCTATTTGGAGAAGTTTAAGATAGTATTTACACTCACCTTGTAATTAGAAGTACTATTTTATCCTCATTTTAGAGATGGTGAAACTAAGACACAGATGATTACCTAGGTAGTGACCGAGCCAAGATGAAAAACGTCTTGGTATCCTACCTCTCAATACTGCTTTCCAACCACAGTGCTTCTCTACCTCTCATGGGGAAATTAGTGAGTAGCAGAAGGAGCCTTATGAGAGGGTCAGCATTGTTGATGAAGTACAGAGCTTCAATTTTTATGTATATGTGTGCATTGTTAGGCCTTCATGGTTTATACCTTGGGGATCCTCAGAACTCCAAACAGATCCTGCTATGATCACACATAACTACCTATCCTCAGAGCCTGGAGATATAGATGATGTCTTTACCTGGGAACCACCCATCCCAGCGACATTCCCACTCAATAGCTGGCATGAGGGATACGCTGTATTGTGTGCCCTACTGAACTCCCATGTTCTGTGAAGTAAGAGATGTCCTGACTGTGTTTGCTAGGCCTTACCCTCCCTTGGTCAGCTCCTTCAACACATGGAGCCACCGTGAAGAGAGACTCTAAACAGCATTGGCTAGATGTCTAATGTGAGAAAGGATGAAATGACCACCGAGAACTGTACTGTTGGTTATAAGTATCTCCTGAGTGAATGGGGTGAAGAGGGGAGCAAATATCATGACCCCAGAGTCCCGATGCTGTCTGGCTTTGATCACTCCGAGCTGAACTGGACAGCATGATTGAGATTGGAAATCATCTCTGCACAGCCTCCAAGGGAGACTGACTGATTGCTGGAATTTTACAGGTCAGCCCATGAAAGCATGTAATCCATCAGGGTGTGGGAAGGATAGCTTGCCTTTGGTGTATATACCAGGACTTTAGTAATCCAACTGGGGTTATTTTGATAGCAGAGGGTGGTTAGGCAATCTCATTACTGTTTTCTTTTTGGGTTTTTTTTTTCCTCCTCATTTAAAGTTGTTTGGCAGTTTCATATATTCATATATGAATTTTCTCATGCCGCCATTCCTTCTGCCTCCCACTGGGATTCTTTTTCTGTAAGTCCCATACTAGTATGACGTTTTTTTTTTTGTTTTTTTTTTTCCCTGCGTGTGGCCCACTAACTTTAATTAGTTTCTTGTATGAGTGTGAATGAGAAGAAATTGGGCAATCTGTGTCTATACCACTGAAGAAAGTGACACCCTTCGTCCAGCAAGCACTGCTAGTCCCTCCAGGTGAGGTGGGGTCTCCTAGGCCCCCTTCCTCATCCATGATGAAATATTGATGGGCCTATCTTGTTCAGTTACCACGGCTCCCATGAATTCATTAGTATGATGGCTGTGTCATGTTCAGAAGACATCCATTTGTTGTACATCCCCTCTTTCTCTGTTCTCTGTCACCTGACATTCTTCTCACCTCCTCAGCTGAGATACTCCATGAGGTGCTCTCCTCATTGGGGCCAACATTCTAATATCACATTCTTGGCACTTTGGTCAGTCATGGGTCCCTGTTGAGCTACCAACAGCTACAGTATTGTTTCTCTTGTGAAGACAATGTTAATCTATTGGTGTGAAGATGATATTTAGATGACAAAATGGCGTTTAGCAGATCAATAATAGTAGGTTTGTTCCTAGAGCCGGTGACTTCCTCAGCCAAGGGCTGTTGGCCAGTTTTACAGAACCAAGCACCAATTCTTTCCTGTGGAGTGGACCTCAAATCCAATAAGATGGATTTTGGTTGCCCCATAACAGTTGTGCCAGTATTACGCTAGAACCTGTACCTTGCTTGACAGGTCATTTACTGCAACTCACAGGGTTCAGAGAACACTAAGACTGTTGATGACTTACTTATTTTCTCCAGTAACATGCACAAAACCTTCTGGGATCATGAAGACTGCCTACTATGAAGAATGCTTCCAGCTCAGCTACACTTGATTTCCTCCAGAAAATGTGACTAAACTGTTCAGCATTTTTAGCAATAGAGTTTTATTACCAACTTCTAGTGGCAAGACTATGGAAAACCTTCTATGGGTCCTGCCCTAAATAGGTTTTCCCTCAGGGGCTTCAGGAAGATGCACTTCTGCCTGCTGGGGAGTGGGTGTTGTAGGGTGTGTGTGGGGGGGGGTGTCGGGTAGATCTACTGAAATCTCTTCTCAGGAATCAGACTTAGAGCAATTCTTTTGCAGTTCATCTTTATTGGCACAGTGATGGCACAACACGGCATGATGGCGATGGCATGGTGACATGACACTACAACAGTGAAGGCATAGGTCCTATATACTCCAACAGGCCTATCTCCTGACAAGGCTATGGGGACTGAGGGGTTGCTAGGTAACTGAGTAAACAATGAAAGGGGCTTTGCAGCTCTTTGATCAGAAAATGTACCTTCCCTAGGAGAGGTTTTTGTGAAGGCTTAATTTGCATCCTTAAAACTTCCAAGTTAGGATCTTGTATTAATGAATCCAGGTGCAAGGAAACCTTAGAAAGCTTTTTGGGTAAGTTAGCTCCAGATAGCTCCTTATCAGTGGGCTGGTGACTTTAGGACAGATCAGTGAGTTATCTTGTCTGTGGCTGCCCTTGGATGCCTGAAAATGAGTTACTATGTATACTACTAGCAAGGGTAACCACAGGGAAGGCACACAGTAAGTCTACTCTTGGCAGGGAACAAAGGCCCGGAAAACCTTGTCTGTGTGACTGTTTTCATACAGAGATGGGGCACATATCCATAAATTCCAAGGATATAACAGATGGAGGGGGCTGCCTTTATACCCTGAAATTCCCTGTAGGAAGCAGTTAGGTGCCTTCAAAGGCAATTAACAGCAAACTCCTTGAGACTTTGGCTTTACCTCCATCAGGTCCCTTGGCTCTGATAGATCAGCCTTGTTGGTGCCAAACAGCATCACTTTGTATCTCTGTGGCTCCCAGCACAAGATATTTATTGAATAATGATACTTTTCTTTAATGGGTTTATTTCTAATTGCTTAGGCATAAATAGCAGATATATATTGTGTGATAGACCATGAGAATAAATCTCAGGGTTGTGGGCACCAAATACTGCATGAATTCTATTTAGTAATATAATAAAAACCCAGAGCAAGATATTGGGCGAAGGCTGGAATATCAGGGAGACCGGGAACAAACCACAGGCACTTGTCATCCGGCCAACTCCTCAGGCCAGACAGGGTAAGTCCTGTCTTCATGGGTCCTCAGATTGACTGGTTGATCAGATAGAAAGCTAAACTTTTGCCTCCTCCTGCCTTTTATTTCTTTCCCAGCTCAGCTATTTTACTTCCTGGTTCAACTCTCCCAGAGCTAGGATTAAAGGTGTGAGCTACCACTCACAGCCTGGCTGTTAGGCTTTGAACTCACAGAGATCCAGAGAGATCTCCTGGCTCCCAGGTGATGGGATTAAAGGTGTGGGTCACCACTCCCTGATCTCGATGGCTTGGCTCTGTGGGTGAACTGTCCTGTGATGTTCCAGACTATTTATATTAAATATATATCACCACAGATATAAGGTTAAAAAATTTTTTATTGATCTTAGTGAACATCTACAGATATTTGAATAGTAAGTTACAAGTTTGTCTACGGGGACATTTGAGATTGTACCCTGCTTGTGATGGTTTGAATGTAATTGGCCCCCATAGGCCTATAGGGAGTGGAACTATTAGGAGCTGTGGCCTTTTTGGAGTAGGTGTGGCTTTGTTGGGAGAAGTGTGTCGCTGGGTATGGGCTTTGAGGTTTTAGAAGCTTAAACCAGGCCCGTTGGTTGGCTCACTCTCTCATCCTGCAGCCTGCCAATCCCGAGTTAGAATTCTCAGTTGCTTCCCCAGCACAATGCCTGCCTGTGCATTGCCATGCTTGCCGCCGTGGTAATAACAGACTAAACCTTTGAACCTGTAAGCCAGCCCCAATGAAATGTTTTCTTATCTAAGAGTAGTCGTAGTCATGATGTCTCTTCATAGCAATAGAACACTAAGATGCTGCTTCTAAGTCAACAAGTCCACAGCATCACATGCGCTGACATCAGTCACAGACCTAGAGCAGACACAAAGGATGTTACTGTTCCTGGGACAATAGGCAGCATGAGCTTCTATACTCTCATTGGGCCCTTGTTTTTTGACTCTGTTGGAGCAGGGCACACAGTCCAGACCTGGTGGATCAATGTCACAGCTGAAGGTAACAGTCTTTAGGAAACCACCATTCATATAAAGGGGTGCTGGCAAACACACCAACATGTAACCCAGGGGAAGGCGTCTGGCCAGAGAATAGAAGTATTTCCTTGTTTGGAGGGAGTTATGAGTTCCACCCTTAAAGGCTCTTTGCCTTATAAACATTCTTATAAAGGTCCTGTGGGACAAATAATGTTACAGAATGAGGATTGCTTTCCAAAAAGAATGAATGAATCATTAGTTATATTTCTAATAAATATCCTCAACATATTTTTCTTAAATGTAGAGTTGTACCAGTGAGTTGATAATTTCTGAGCATAGAGAAGGAAAAGATTCTTCACTTTATTTAGAATCCCACTTACAAATCTGGGACTAGGATTCAATCAAACTTGTTAAAGAAAAACAAAACAAAACATTTTCCAGAGCATTCAGAACTTCCAAAGAATTGGTAATTAAATGTCATTTTAATGAAAAGTTCCTTACATAGAATTTGTGAAGGGCATGTAATTGTCTCTCATCCAATGAGAGCTGAGTTCTGTGCTCTGACAGTGACTGGTGCTTATGTATAGAATTGTGTTTAAGGAAAACATAACCTTTCCTTTGATTACCATGGTAATGTTCTAAGCAGATTCTTAATAGGAAAATTGTTAGTTAGTGTGCAGATTCCTTTATATTTGATTCTTCAATTAAGTCCTAAAGTGAATTGCCTTTTAAAATAGTCATTATTAAAGATAAATGACTATTACTGCCTACTCAATGAGTAGTAGTCAGTGATAAATTGGCCCGAGTGAATTGGATAACCCATAGGCAGTTAATCACAGAATATATATTTTTTAGGTTGAAACTCAGTTTTTGACTCCTGTGAAAGTTCAAGGACTCATATTCCATTAGGAGTTGGTACGGTGCCGTGAACACGGCTTTACACACAGCTGGGTCTGTATTGAACAACAGCTCTCTGATTTCTTACTGCAGCAATTCAGTCTAAATATCCAAGTCTCAGCTTCCTCATCTATAAATTGTAGATAATGATTACTACATCATGGAGTAGTTGTGCATTCTGCATGAAATAAGTTATTTGAGGCTGATGTATTCCTTTAATAATGTAAAAAGAATATTGAATTCACTTCAGGACCATTATAAGATTTTTTTTTGATTACTTTCAGCTTGGGTGAAGCTTTAAATTCTTAGTTAAATTCCTTTTCTAAAGCACTCATTTATTGTCTATTATTTTTCTAGTTATCTAGGTGCATTGGGGAATTAAAATCATCATTTAAAAATCATCCCATGGATATCAAAAGCTCATAAATTGTTAGATGCTAATGGGAAAGTCAAGAATCTGCTCCAACTTATTATTGTAGGCATGCACAGTGCACCTCGGGAAGAGCAAGAGCTGGTTTGAATTCCCAGAGTAAAATGCTTTGCAGAATTTAAAATATGTCACTCACTATAAAATTAATTCAATTATTTACCAACTACACACATACTAATCAGAATTGAAAGTATGAAAGACCATGGAGAAGAATGGCTGGTTACTTTTCTGTACAAGTACCTACACTGAGAAATAATGAAAGCTGTGTGTGTGTGTGTGTGTGTGTGTGTGTGTGTGTGTGTGTGTGTGTGTGTGTGTGTGTGCTGTCCTTGGTTTTTATGGGAAATCAGGATCTGAATATTTAAAAACTAATTATA
This sequence comes from Phyllotis vaccarum, assembly GCA_033318265.1. Lineage (NCBI taxonomy): Eukaryota > Metazoa > Chordata > Mammalia > Rodentia > Cricetidae > Phyllotis > Phyllotis vaccarum. The sequence goes on along the minus strand of JARWLC010000005.1, from coordinate 45,145,023 downwards.
ATTAATTAAGATGACTAAAAGAGCTGTGACAGTTTAGGCTTCTATTTTTATCAATTTAATCAATCTCTCCAATGAAAAGTAGGAGAGAGGATTTTAGATATGATATGTGGCTTTAAAGCCTCACTTGGGAGTGGGGTGAGCAAGCGTTGCCTTAGGAAGGCAAGTCAGGCTCCTACAGGAAAAAGAAATTCAGTAATCTGTAAAACAAGGCGACGGTCCTCTTAATATCAAGGCAGATGTGTCTGAAGAGGTGAAGGGAAAGAGATATGAAAGTTAATGTGTTTCAGCAGATGGATTTGCTAAGAGGACAAATATAAAAAAGCACCTTTCCATGCGTGATCACTATCTGATGCTACCTATCATCATGCTAACTCTTATTGAATGTGTATACCTATTGATATGTTTATTTGTACATGCACACAGCAATCCAATTGATTTATGTTTATAAAGATAGTGTTTATATGTGTATATGTTCAGTATGTCTTCAGACTATATATAAAATGTTATACATTTCACTTAGCAGATATTGGGATAAATATTTCCTATGTGTGCCAAAACATTCAAAAGATACTATCTATTCCAAAGGAAGGGAACAATTTGGAGGCTGTGACAAAGTTCTTTCAAGCTCCTTGTTTATGATGGTCACTGGAGTTGTGAGGGCACTGTAAATCATTTATATACAGCCGTGGGTCAGCTTTTTTCAGATAGTATCTCGGATGAGTAGTTAATTAAGTAAAGGGACTCAATCCCCCCAGAATCTTGGGGAACTGAGGTCTATGCTTTCTTGTCCTGGAACAAGGAGGCAGATTGGTCTCTGATCTGCTGTGGTGATCCCTGGGACCCCTCTGCTGACTTCTCTTCCTATTTGAAAACCTTGTGTATCCCAGTGACCTTATTGTCAGTGATGCCCATTGGCTAAATTTAATTATCTTTCTAAAAATATCATCTCCCCCTCCAGTGATTACTTCAGCTTACAAGTAATTAAAGCATAACGTGTTGGAAATGTTTTGTTTGAATTCTCCCTGTTTCTCATGTTATTGATGTACTTATTTATCAACCAATGACTTGCTCAATAAGGCAAGAATTTCCCCCAGCTTGTCAACTGATTCAGTCTGGGGGTATTCCAGACAGGATCCTGGTGCTTGTAGGTGTGTGTGTGTGTGTGTGTGTGTGTGTGTGTGTGTGTGTGTGTGTGTGTGTGTGTGTGTGTGTGTGTACACGTGCGTGCATACATGCAAGAGATCAGGAGTATTTTGTAAAGAACCATTTGTGTGATCTTTTGAAATTAGAGGCCTGACTATATAATAATTGTTATTTACATATATTTCTATAAACTTCTTGAGAAGTTGTTAAGCAAGTTTCTAAAATTTTTATCTAGATATAACTTTATTTTAATTTTGTGAGTGTTTCCCTGTATATGAATGTAGTACAATCCTGGTGCACACAGAGGCCAGAAGAGAGCATAGAACCCCTGGAACTGTAGTGATACATGGTTGTGAGCCACCACATGGTTGAGCATTGGCAACTGGAACCCAACCTTTCAAGAGCAACAGATGCTCTTAAGCAGCACTCCAGCCTGGAGCAAGTCCTCTTTTGTAAATTAGGATAATGTCTCATGACCTTACTGTGGTATAGGTAATGAAATGAGCCTCACAATGCACCTGGCTCCTGGTGAACATCAAGTTCACCTTACCCCTGCCACCGAAGAGTGTGGCCTTTACAAGGCTTGAGTATATTTTAGCACTTGGTCAAACTGGAAAGCTTCTTTCCATTTGAAGGCTCCTACAAGGTCAGCTGAACTGTCTTTCTTTCTTTCTTTCTTTCTTTCTTTCTTTCTTTCTTTCTTTCTTTCTTTCTTTCTTTCTTTCTTTCTTTCTCTCTCTCTCTCTCTCTCTCTCTTTCTTTCTTTCTTTCTTTCTTTTTTTTTTTTTTTAAATATTTTCTGTTTCTTTCTGTTTCCTTCCTGTCTCTAACTGGAGTGGACTTGGTTGAAATCCCATAGTCATTACTAAGATTCACAGGCTTTGAGGGCTGGACCATTTCTTACTCCCCCAGGATCTTGCTAGGATAATGCTCTAGCAAGAGAAGGCATTCAAAAAATTTGGACAGATTTGTGCAGCCAGGAGTCGTGACACCTGGATCTATTTATCATTTCTTATTTGCTGTAAGGTTTCTAAGGTCACCTTATTAGACTTCATCGTTTGAGGCCACTGCAGCCACATTTATAGACAGAGGCGACCAGGGTCTTATCTGCTGATGATTGATCCAACAGATCTTTTTAAATTATCTCAAAATCTATGTTCCTTAAATATTTGATGAGCCAGTATTTAGTGGAAATGTAATGAGAGAAATGATTTTTAGTTAATCAAAATATATACTAATGGTCTTAGTAAGTCATTTGCTGTCTCTGCCGATGGCAGGATCAATGACTTTGTTGATTTTGCTGTGGACTGTTTGTGTGTCTGTGTATGCTTTTTAAATCAGTGATTATGGGGTTTATTAAAGGCTATAAATCTCTGCTGACAATGTATCTCTCTTGTTGCCTTCATTTGCACTCATTTTGGTCTCAGACTTTTGGCTGAGTGCTGGCCCTTCAGTGGAAGGGTAGATGGTATCAGCAGGCTCACAGTGAAGAGGTGGATGGAGAGTGCTGGCTCTGTTCCACAGGACAGTGCTGTATTTGCACTGTATCACTTGGTTAAAGCCGAGTTGATCTGTACTCAATACTTTACATTCTAAAAACTGGCTGTCTAGGAATTGGCCCAGTGCTCCGAGCATGTTCGTGAAGGATTTTTTGTGTATTAAACATCTAGGAGAATCTGTTAAGTAGTAGGTCTGCATAAAGTGTATTTTTCCCTCATATCTTATTATCCATGACTTTGGGTGCAGTAACTGTTAGGAAGAAGTAAAGAAAGCCATATTTAATAGATACTGTTTCTAACATTCTTCCTTTCTAAAAATGTTAAAACATGAAAAAACAAAACAACAACAAAAAACCAGCAACATCCCAGAATTGCATGAGAGTAGATTGGATATTGACTGAAATTTACATTTTCCTTAGATAACAGTTTTAGTAAATTATAAACTTTATCTAATAGGGCGTAAACTTTATTACATGGATTATAGGTTTTCTTTGTAGAGGTCTATAGTCTACCCTTAATATAATAAATTTATTCAAATATTTTAAGATAAATTTTGCAACTTTGTCAGAATATATTTTTGGATAGCCATGTTAAATTTAGCTATATATGACACTTTTGCTTTATTAAACTTATTGAAAAGGATCTAAATAACTTAAAGATATGCAGTGCATTTGTTTTGTTTCATTGTGGTTTTGAGAGCATGGTTAGCCTGTGGTCTGTGATGGCCCCAAACTCTCCATTCCTCTGCCTTCCCTGGTGCTGGGACTACAGTCATCACACTGAAGCTCCGAGGGAACTTTTAAACATGAAACTGGGCTGGGCTATGCTCAGGTTGTCATGGTTACAGTGAAGGTTTCTTGGGGAGATGATCATCAATGCCAAAGATGTAGTACTGGTCCCAACTCAGATTGTCTAGTCAGTGCTTTTGACTTTGATTTTAGTTAATAAATATAAATCTAACCAATTTCTAGGTATCTCAGACTAGTATCTTTGTCCAAGACCAATACAAGTTTACTATAAGACTTTAAATTTTTAAGTTTTGTGCAATAGCCATAAACAAAATTGTAGGTTTTTAGAAAGTCCAAAGTTTGTGTCAAACTTTCATGATTTAATAACACAATGTCACCACAATCAGTGATTTTTTTTAACCTTCTATTTAGATGTGTTTTACCTGCAAAGCATCCTTTATTAAAGTTGAGTCATCATAGTCTAAGTATAGATTCACCTCCACATCTATTCCCCTCCACCCCCGAAGAAGTTATATATAGTATGCAAACAGATTGTGCAACAACCTTGGAGGGCAAAGTACAGAACCATAAATAAATGAAGACTTTGTGTTGCTGGCAGATATATGGTTTTAAAAGAAAACCCTGCAATCATTTGCTTCTATTGCAACTGACTATGCACTGCACAGATATCAACATTTTGGTTTAGCTGGCAAGGAAGTTTATTAGAATAGAAACTAGTTCTTTAAATGATAGTCTTTGCTAAAGCTTGATGCATTAAAAGAAACTCTTTGAATTAAGGGGTCAAATATTATAGTTTTCTTTAAAAAGACCCTAGACACTTGTGATGATAGTGTGAGATAATTCCATTTCCCAAAGTGAGGTCTCTCTGCGTGGACACAAAGTGCCACTTTGGCTAAGATTCTGTTTTCAATAAATATGGAAATTATGGCTTCCAGTGTAGTAGTTTGGTAGGAAGTCTCATGGGAAATAGCTTGAAACTATGTGATAGATTAGAAATTAATTCTTACCCCCTTTCTGAAGTAGCCAACCCATATGTACCTGATATGTCATTATTTCCTGGCCATATAGAAGGAGGCTGAAATGCAGTTCTGTTTTGTAAAAGAGACTGTAGCAATCCATTTCTAGTCCACATGTCTTCCTGCTAGGGCAAGCAAAACAAAACCATTTCTGGCATCATGAGGCAACCAAGTGGTGGTGGTTTTAACTGCCACTTGCTCTTGACTCTCCTGCTGCTGCCTTGGTCTGTTCTGATTACTCAGTAGAAAATGATGAGGGGAGGAGTGTATGTGTGTGTGTGTGTGTGTGTGTGAGAGAGAGAGAGAGAGAGAGAGAGAGAGAGAGAGAGAGAGAGAGAGAGAGAGAGAGAGAGAGAGAGAGAGAATGAGAGAGAATTAGTGTGTGTATATCTGTTTGTCAAGTCTCCAAGGTGGTTTTTCAGAGTTTGGTTTCAAACTAAACCTACACTGTCAACATTGCAAAATCTATGAGAACAAAGGTGCATGGAGTGTGTCTTTCATTTTCAGATTATTTGTAAAGGAAACATAGGAGATTTAGTATTTCAAAGATTTGGAGAACAAGTGTGACCAAGAGTAGGGAAAATGGGGAATAAAAAAGCAGTTGGAAGGCTGGGGCTGTAGTCAGGGGCATACCACTTTCGGGTATGCACATGGAGAGGCTGAGGGTGTGGCTTAGAGGGAGCGATCTGACCTGAAAAATCTCTTAAGATAATATGGAGACAATCAATAAGCATTTACTAGAGAGCCAGTGCTGAGACACATCCAGCCTGCCCTTGCTCAGATCCCACCCATTGCTCTGCCAGTGTCTGGGACCTGGATGTGACATCGATTTTCCCATCCCTAAGAACCATTGTTTCTGGCTGTCCAATGTTCTTTCATGATCTGTAATGTAAAAATCACCTCTTGCCTTTAATCCTCCTCGGTCCACAAGTCTGAAAAATAGTCAGTCCTGACTCTGTTTTGTTCCTTTCTAACCAGAGGTGAAATAGCCCATCCAGGGTTCGTTGAATTATTAATAGACTAGTGAGAACACGTATTTTGGTGGACTGCTGTGAGCTCTTGGGAGGTTGACTGGGGATTAACTCTGTAAGGCTTGTGCATCATGATTGCTCACATTCTGTGAAGGGTGTGGGGCCCTGGACCACATTCCCCAGGCTTTCCTAAACAGCACCATTAGAAGGGTGACATGTAACTACAGACAATTATGTCCTTGTGGCAGCTGGCTCTCTTCCGCTTGCCCCAATGTATGAGATGCCATTTATTCCCAGCTGCCATCTCTACAGTCAAACTCCTGTCTTACAGACGAGAACCCTCAATTTTGAAAACATATAACTCACTCAAATTTTTAGATTGGAAAGTGGCAGAATTCCTGGCCCAAGTCGTCCCTCCGTGTCCTGTCCTCTGCTGGACACCACCTCACATGCTTGCTTGTTCTCCCCCCCCCCCCCTTTGCTGTCTGTTTCTCACGCAGCAGCTTCTTCCCTAATGATTGACGGTTTTGCCTCTGCACTTCTCCCGTGATGATCTCTCCCCTCCCCTTAGCTCCTTCCTCACTTGTCAGCTTGGCAGTCTGCCCCCAAGGCTTTGGCTTCTGTTGTCTTGTCTATTTTACAAAGGACTTCTGCAAAGCAAGCTGGAAAATTTGAACATCTCTTGTGGATGTTTGGATATTTGCCAAACAATCTGGAGTACCAAAATATAGGATAATTTTTAAAAAATAGTCTTTCTCAGGGATGAGTTTCCAGATTGGTTATCCAATACCAAGTGATCAGCTCTGAATCATATACATACATATATAATATGTATATGTTTATATATTATATATATACACATAGTTATATGGACAGAGAAGTTCTATTTATTTAGGAGTAAATAGTCACATACATGTAACAATAGTTAAAGAAATAGAGGCCACGGATTTGAGAAATCCAGGCAGGGGTGTGAGAGATTTAGGTGGGAATTATTAGGGGCAGGAAATAAAAGGGGCAACGACGTAATTACATTTTAATTCCAGATAAAGAGAGAGAATATAGGTGGAGCATCTCCAATTAAAAAAAAAAATCAGGCTAATTCATGCTGACATTATGCCACAGTAGAGAATTCCAGACTTAATCTCATGTGATGGGTTCCAGTCAAGGGAAGGCGCATTAAAAATATTTTAAAAATTTAGGTTTTGTTTGCAAGGTGTAGTGCAAATTTTATGGTGAGGCTTCAGTCTTATCCTTGGAATCTCTCTATCTGTGTGTGTATGTATGTTTGCATTTGTGTGTGCTCACGCATGTGTGTGTGTATGTGTGTTGCCCCTTTTATATGCAAACACACACACACACATACACACACACTTACTTCCCAAATCTGGAAAAATAAATGTGAAGCAAGTCTGCTCCTAAGTATTTGGCATAAGGGATGGTCAAACAGTGTTTGTAATTTTAAATGTCATAACAATAACTCAGTCTTCAGAAGTTTTTAAGAGGAACCACAGAGCATTTATTGCAATGGAAAATGGAGGCTTTGTATGCCTGAGTGATGCCGCTGAAAGTCAACCCATGGTTCTGGGCCTATGCTACCCCAGAAGTCCAGCTATGTGATAGGGCCCCACCGGCTCCCTTTGTGGCCAAATAACTTCCAAAACGTTACTAGCCAACTTCTTCAGGTTATCTTGGATTCTGGAACTTTTTGCTTTCTGTCCCTTAGATTGAGGCCAGAATAAGAATTTGGTTGGCCACTGTCTAGATGCATACAAGCATGTGTACACATAACACGTATACACAGTCCAGCAGTAAGGCAAAGACAGACTGGTCCCCAACACCACACACACTTTAGTTGTACCTTGCTACAAGCAGCTGCCAACATTCACCAGAATCCTGATATACAACATATTTTACTGTTATCGAAAAGTCTAAACATTATTTCTCACTTCTTGTGTGTGGACACTGCAGAAAAATATATGAACTGAATGTATATTCCTATTTTTACAAGAAAGAGTGAAAATGACATTCTGTCACTTTATCTTTTTCAAAAGACCAAAAATGTCATTATTTTTGTTCTTTTGATTTTCCCCCCATTTCTTTCCAGGGAGCATCAGTAGAAGCTGAGTTTGTTGATACAATTGTGGCCTTGTTTCCTATAATGGGCACTTGTTTAAACAAAGAAATGCTTATCAGGAGAAATGATAACTGTGATAAATTGCCTGGCTTTCGTGTTTACTTGCTGTTTTCTGGTGCAGCTAAATCAGTCTGAACAAAAGGGAGCTGCATGCCCCTTCCAGTGGTGCCTCCTTTCCCTGCCGATCATTTGTAGATTTCCCTTGTCATCTCTTTACTTGGACCCTGTTCTTTTGTACCACATCCCAGGTATTAATCCTTGATTTACTCCTTACCATTTACATGCATTTCTACATAGATTCAACTCCACATCTTTAATGGTTTCCTCTATTCCTGCTTCTCCCTTGACTTCTGACCTTCAAAACAGCTGCCATAGACATGTGTCCCCATTCTTTGCACACATGCCTCACACATAGGAGAATTAATACCCTTGAGAGCCACCACATTGACTAGTAAACAACAGGTGTGTCTCCTCTGGTGCAGAAAGGTGCTGTAGAGTTGTGTACACATGTACACCTTTTGTGTTTATGACACATTATCATGTTTATTTTTATAATGTCTTGGACTTTACTTCTAAACACAAGAGAACATGTTTATAGTGTCCTCTGGCTGTCAGGCTCTGGCTCCACCTTTCCCAATTTTTCACTTAAATGCCAGCTCTGATACAGGAAAAGACAAAGCATGGCATGTGAAGAATAAGATTACAAGGCTTTTGTGGAATTCCTAGAGGAATTTACTTGATTACAAGGCAGATAGAGCGGAATTGACAATGACCTTCACCAGCTAACACTGAGTTTCTGTACAGTCAAGAGCGCTGGGCTAGCCAGCTCCTGTGGCCATGGAATCATTTGCCCAGTAACTTTCCTTTTGCTGTTTTTGTAGACTGGGAGGCCCAGAAGTTCACGACTTTGTTTGGTTGATGGTGGTGGAAAGAACGAAGAGTTTTGTTATGAGGAAGAGTTGGGATAGACAGGGTGGGTGGGAACCCCTCACTTCATTCAGTACCTTAATTTAGTCGAAGAAGTGGTTCTCAACCTTCCTAATGCTGCAGCCATTGAATACAGTTCCTCATGTTGTGGTGACCCTTAGCCATACAATTATTTTTGTTGCTACTTGATAATTGTAACTTTGCTACTCTTGAATATGACTCATAAATATTTTAGGAGTTAGAGATTTGCCAGAGGTGTTGTGACCCACAGTTTGAGAACCACTGGTCTAAGGTGTTGCAGTGGGGGTTTCTTGGTCCCAGGCGGCCAGAGGTCCAGACCCACAGACCTGCGTGCCACCTGCTCGCTGTTGCTGCTCAAGCCCCCAGAAATGACTCAAATGTTTATATTAAGTTTATGCTGTTTGTCCTATGGCTCAGGCACATTGCTAGCTAGCTCTTACATCTTAAATCAACCCATTTCTATTAATCTGCCATGTGGCCTGTGGCTAACCTGTGTTCCTTACATGTTGCTCCTTGGACATCTTGCTCGATCTGCCCCTGACTCCGCCCTGCTCCTCCTACCTAAGCTCTGATTTCTCCTCCTACTTCTTCTATGGTGCCTGTCATGGGCCAAAACAGCTCTTTTATTTAAAGATCGGTATTCACAGCATACAGAAAGGCATTCCCACATCACTAAGGTGAGTGAAAGGTAATCACAAAGTATGCAGACCCACATAAGTGAGCAGGACACATGTGCCGCTTCTTAGGCATCCACACATGTCAGGTCAAGAATAGACGTAGACTTCCAAATGGTGCTGTGGGAGAAGGTAGTGTTAAAAGTGTTAGCTTAAAACATTTAACATAAAATATAGACTCTTAGTAGATAATAATAAAACACTAGAGGTAGTGTACGCGTGTGACCTAGTCACCATTCTAAGACACTGGGGAGGCAAATCCAGCCTTGTTCAAGCTGGGAAGGGCTTCCTCCATGCCCAGAAAGTAGTACTCTGAAGCTCACTAGTTGATTGCCAATGGTATGCAAGTCTGGCCCTGTGGGCAGGTTCTGCTACAGTTGTGCTTCTCACTCTGAAAGATGGTTTGTGCTGCCAGGTGCTGCAGTCTAGTGATATGGATTCTAACAGTTTACCCTAAGAACTAGAACATATGGACAAGAGGATATGCATTATGACAAAAATGCAGAAACGTAAATGTCTTTTCATAAAGGAATGTTTAAATGAATTCCAGCCCCTTTCTAAGGTACAGTATTATTATAGCCATCAAAGACATTCTTTTAAAGGCCATTTAACCAAATGGGAAAACACATTATCTTAAGTGAATAAAGTGGATTTCACAATGACATTAATGATATGAACCCACTTTATAAAAAGAAAAAAAAAATATTGCTGTTGAAGAGAGTAGAGCAAGATATCCAGTGTTGATAGACAGATGACATGGGAAGTAACACTGTGTTTGTTTCCTTTTTCTACAAATATTGTCCAGTGAGCAAACATTCGGAAATTGTATATGTATTTATTCACACAGCTTTTTAGGTCTCCAATGAAAGCTCACAAGGAAGTAATCTTCTGCCCCCATGCACATGAGTTTTCTCGTGAGGTTGGACCTTCAGGTTTTTGCTAAGCAGAAACAAAAGCTTCAGGGCAGGCTGAAGGAACGGTGGGATGCTTTAGTGGGAAGGCGTGCTTCTGTTGTATTTCTTCCTAACGTAGCAGGAATCCTACCTTACTAGTGTTCTGCTGTCTGGTTCTCTGAATAATTTGTTTGTACCAGTGCTGAGAGTTTCCTTAAAGAATTATGAGACAGACAAGTCTGGGAAATTAGGATGTGATATAGTGATGAGCGGACTCTGCTTACTGTTGGTATCCACTGTCTCCAGTTCACTTCCTGCTGCCTTTGCAGATGATGCCTATGGTAGGTGTCCACTTACAGCTTCTTTGAGCTAATATTAGCAATACGCCTTAACACTCTTCAGTTCAAGTAGTCTCCTGAATACAGGACAGACAAAAAGAAGCATGTAAGGAAGGGAAAATGGAAAGACTAGAGAGTAATCCCAACAAAACGACACAAATAGAAAGAGATCTTTGAATTGAATCTAGGATGATGTAGAGTTATTTAAGAGAAGGACCAGGAGGCAAAATAAAATGACCCTGCTTAGAATAAGCTGCTAAAAGGTGTAGATTTTTGTAAGTGAAGGTGGCTTTGAAAAGCTCAGTGACAGCTTTCAAATAAAATAAATGGGGTAGTAATCAAAGAAGGAATCATCTATCAGACACCACTTTGAGCTCACAGAGATTCTCTTGCCTCTGCTTCCCAAGTGCTGGGACTAACAGTCTGAGCCATGGCTTCTTCTGCCTGCTCTGTCTTTCTATGCCTGCCTTAAATACCTTCTTTGCTCAGTTAAGGCGTGGCATCACCACTGCCTGCCTGGGAGCCTGGAACTCCTTCTGTAAACTAAAATGACCTCAACTCAGTTGGGATTAAGGGCGTAGATCACCACTCCCAGGATACTCCCTGTGCTGGGATTAAAGGTGTGAGTTACCACTGTCTGATCCTCCTAGACTGACTGTGGGTAGATCCCTCTGATATCTCTGACTGTTTTTATTATATTTGAAATATCCCCACATCACTCACATACTCTATATCTATACTTCAGTTTCCTGTAAGAATTCCTTGGGCAAATCTGTTGTAAAGGGGAAAACAAATTGCAGTGGGCACATTTTTAGAATGAAAACTATTAGCATGAGGTGATGTCAGCTCAACAGAAACATAATTGGTTCAGTGGAAATGTAAAGGCAAATTAGTGTATCTATGAAAATCAATTAGCTAATAACTATTGAATTTAAAAGCACATATTTCTAGGTTATTATAGATGGGTCCTGCCAGTTTTTTTTTTCATTTGGTGCAGTTAAAAACTCTTGGCATTATATAGCAAAAATCATTCGTATGGTGGAGTAGAGGAAAGGAATTCTTCAGGGCACTGGAGGAGTTCCCAGGTTCCCGGTGACCCCCTACTCTCTCTATTCTTCGATGCTTAAGAGCTTTGTGTCATCCAGGGTCACAAGCTCTTTATTTGAGAAAGCAAGGTAACCTGAACCAAATAAACCGAGAGACACCCATACCAAGAGATTATAAGCAAGCAGACAAGAGCAAAATTCAAGAAGAGGTTTCGAACTGAACAAGGGAAAGGCAACCCTTTACTTATTGGAGAGACAGGAGGGCAGTGCACTGCTCACCAGAAATGATGGGAAGCAAAGGGAGGTGGTGCCAGATGTGTCAAACATTGAGAAAAGTATAAAAAAAAACCCCAACATTGTAAAATGTAAAGTGAATAAAATAACTATCAAGAATATCTAGGAAGTAACAGCAGACCTGACCTAAAGGCACAGCTGGAGAACGTTCTCTCTGAACAAGATGGAAAGAATGGAAGAAGGGACGTAGGGAAGCCAGGAAGGAAGGACTGTCACCGAGAGCAAGGCTAAATGCTCTAGCTGTCCCCTTTCCTCCCGAGTCTTAGAATTATGTTTGGTGATGAAATGCTGATGAGACCACTTCAGCATGCCAGTCTAAGAAAACGTGGACAGTTGTTGAGGTTATTTTAAATGGGGATACAAAAATACTAAGATGAATAAGTTTTCTGTTTTTCACTAAAGTTAATAAAATGCCCACTAATATGACTGTAAAAGTTATGTACACACGTACATAGTACCCAGAGCAAGTACTAAAACCTGTGCAAAGAAACATTTAAGACAACAGGCAATTCTACATCTCCAGCCCACTTGAAAAACACATATACAAGAGAACAGAGAGAATTGAGAAAAAGAAAAAAGAAATCCTGAGATGATGAACTTCTAAACAAACACAATAGTAAATAGAGTAAATTCAGATAGTCTAAGACATCAGTGGCAGGGTAGATTTTAAAATCAGCAGATGTGTGTGTGTTACAGGAAATGCACCCCAGAGAGATGGCTCAGTATTTAAGAGTAGTGGCCGCTCTCTCAGAGGACTTGGCTTCAATTCACATCACTTGTATAGCCACTCACAACTGTCTATAATTCCACTTCCAAGGAGTCTGATGTCTTCTATTGGCATCCATGGGAATGAAGCATACGTGTGGTGAACATACACATACATGCAGGAAAACCTGTCATGCAAATAAAAGTGAATACAATTTGATTAAAGAAATGTAGCACTTCAGGTATATGCAGTGTACTAGCATATCTTACAGGCACCTATTGTAGATCTAAGTGTTGATAGCTGAGTTGGTGTTTACGCATCTCTCTTGGTAGCATGAAAAGTGCCCTCTTGTACCAAAGACTCTTTTGGTACCAAATACGTAGGCACCAGCTCAACTTCTCCAACCTATTAGTCTTGGCCACAGCCTGGATGGTTTAGAACTCAGAAGTGACCCAGTCCTGGTGGCTTCATTTGGTGTCAGGAGATATCCAGCGGCGCCTGTGTCTCCCCATTATTTGGTGATTTCATTTAGTATACATAAGTGACTTTAAAACTGCCTAGGCTTTCCTTTGTTGAAAGTATTTGGATGACTGATTAAATCTCACTTTTTTTTCTATTTAAATTTCCTCTGTCTTTAAAAATTGTTACATTTTAACTTATTGGGGTGTGTGTGTGTATGTGTGTATGTGTGTGTAGATTATGTACTTCTAGGAAATTATCTTTTCCCTGTAAAGTTTCCTGCGTCATTGGTGTATTACAATAGCCTCCTCACCTTTTAATTTCTGTAGTTTCCCTTATTCTTAGTTTAGGTAAAGATTTGTCAGTTCTGTTCAACTTCCCAAAAGGTATTCTTACTTTATGTTTTTAGAATACTATTACTGAAAGGCAATTTGTGCACCACCAAATTTCCTCCAACTTTAAAAGCATGTATGTACCAAATTGTGGAACAATTATAATAATCTAATTTTAGAACATTTTTAATAAGAGGATGGTATTGACCTAGAGGCTTTATCCATACTGGCCAGATTTCTTAGTGTTTAAAGGGATGACCAAAGGAGAAAAGTAATTATCAGTCTTACCCAGCTGTGAGTCCAGCAAACAGTAACAACAACTGGCCTAGCAAAACATGCCCATTGGTGCAGTAATGGCATGAACATTTGGAGAGTAGCCTATTACCTTCTGATGGATTTGAATATTGCTTCCTAAGATGAAACCCATACCTGGCACTAGTGTTGAACCAAGGATCCATGACTAGACAGGTCATAGGTTCTGTGGGAGTATCTAGAACTATTCTGATCCATGGACATTATATTAAACTGACTCCTATTGACTTATTATTCCCATAAATGAAGGCCTCTCTCAACATTCCTTAGAGAAGTTTCTATATTCAGTAGGTGAGGTATAACACAGCCCCACAATTCTCTGGCCAAGTTGCAAAGAATAAGATATTGCAGAATGCTCAGCTTTAAGTGGGACATCGATATCATATCCTTCCTCTCAAGGCTCAGAGGTCATTGTGGAAGGGCGGACAGAAAGACTGTTAAGAGCCCAAGGCAATGGATAAATCCAAGGAAACACTATTCTCTGGACACAGCAGGACAGAGCAAATATGAACTCACAGTGATTGTTATATGTACCAGCCCTTGTAAGCTCAAGCCAGATCAAATCTAGTATGGAGAAGGGAATTGAGCAATGAAGTCTCAGTCAAGGCTGAGAAAGTATTAGCAATTGATAGCTACTGGGAGAGGAAGAGTCAGTTTTCTTTAAGAGTGTTGCCCTGGTAATTCAGCCATGCTCCAGAGAAGGTCACATATCCAAGATTACAGGGGGGGGGGGCACAGACTGTACTCGATGGATAAAAACTAACATAAGAAAATGACAAAATGAAGTTGCTAGTAAAGGGGACTGGATCAAGGGGAAGCACAGACTGAGTTTATTCAAAGAACAGTGTCTAAAATCTTCCAAGAAGCAACACAAGTTTAAAAAATATATTTATTTATAAGTAGGTATTGATGGTGTGCACATACATGTGTGTGTGTGTGTGTACTCAGGGAGGCCAAATGAGGGCATCAGATCCCCTGGAATCACAGTATTTACAGGCCATTGCCAGCTAGCAGTCAGGTTCTAGGAACCCAACTCTGGTCCTCTGCAGGAGCAGCCAACACTCTTAACCACTTAGCCATCCCTTCAGAACCCTTTTAATTGCTCAGACACAAGTTCATTTTAAATTAGCTTTACTGATGACATCGCCTAAGGTAAATAAGTGAAATGACATTGAATGTCCCTTGTATCATGTTAATGAAACCTAGTTCTATAGTCAAGTAGTCAGCACAGTTAATCAATGTTGCTAATTTATTTTGTGAATCGTGGATTTAAAATCTCAGCAACAAAAACATGGAAAAGAATTTCTGAGAATGAATTGGTTTGCAGACCAAATCTTTTATATAATTTGCTCCAAAGAAATGCATTAACTTTAAAGTCTATATTACAAACAACTCTTGGATAACAACTTTTCAGAAGTCATAAAATCTTACCCCCCCCCCCTTTTAAGAGAATTCCCAAAATTTTATTTCTGGACATATTTGAACAAACAACACACCAATCTCTTTGTATCTAATTACAGTTGTTAATCCTTTGGTTAAATTATTTCTGTTCACTTCTGTCTGTGTGCCATCCTGTCTGTCTGTCTACCTAACTTTTTATGAATAGAAATCTAATTCCGTTTTTATTTCTTTGTTTTCTTGTGTGTAGTCTTAGAAATTGAGCCCGTGACCATATCATGATAGAAAAGCAAAGCCCTGTGCTACTGAGGGACATCCTCACTGTCCCACCTTCTCAATCACTAAGAAAAGCTTTGCCTAGGCACTCTGAGCCTAGTGAACCAGTGGATTCCAGTGTAGTCCTGTATTTTTTTTTTTTCTAAAATCTCTGTCAGGTGGTTTGGTCTCTGTGAGATCTGTTTTTCCACCTACTTCTTAAGGGTATATTTTTCAAAGGAACTCTGTCTTTCCAACAATGTCTAGAAGCCAGCTAGTAGAGCAGTTAAAATGGTTTTTATCTGATTTCCTTTCTGAGGTGGCCACCTCTCATCAACTCGGACCATGAAACACATTTCAATGAACTCTTTAATATTGTGACATTGCCAATCTTATGTAAAGATGACTGCTTTAGATATGACGGACAGAATTAGGATAAAGAAAAGCATTCTAAATTGGTTAGCAGGAAGAGAGTCTTTGTTTATGTGGTCAGTACATTAGCAGATTGGAAGGCAGTGTAACATTGTTGAAACTCATGAAAAAGAGTGAGGTACTGTGCCAGGGGCAAGCCTAGGCCTCCAGGCAAGGCTTCCAGCTGCGGGAAGGCTTCTACGTTTCTCAAACTGTACATGGCAGTGATAAGTCATGGCCCGTGGCTGCCAGCAGCATTGTGCAATGTGGCGTTGCCCAAGAAGCATTGCTAGGATACTTTACAACAATGAAGATTTTACTTGCTCTGTTGAAATAAGTTTGAATTACATGGTGCAACATGGTTTTTTCCAAAGTGATTAGAAATCACAGACTTAAGATGTTTAAAATGTAAGAAATGTGTATTCCTAATAAGGTTGGGAGTCAGCTGTTCTTAAGGGATAGTAGCGTGTGTCTTCATCATCATCTAAGTTAACCCTTGGAGAGTATGTGGGTTGTGACTTGATTTATCTCATTATAAAGTAAACTTGAAATGACAGTTGCATTCAGACATCCAGAGGAAACCAAACCAGATGTGTGACCATCCTGTTTGCAAGGTTCTTTCAAATCCTTCCGTGTATATATTTCTGGCATTTAACATTTAAACATTTATAGTGAAGGATGATTCTAACCATTGAAATTCTTGATGCCTGACAGAAGGATATGAGAGAGAGAGAGAGAGAGAGAGAGAGAGAGAGAGAGAGAGAGAGAGAGAGAGAGAGAGAGAGAGAGAGAGAGAGAGAGAGAGAGAGAGAGCGCAAGCACATGTCTGTATAGAGCCAGGGTGGGGTGTGGAGAATTCCCTGGGTATCTTGTGCTGAAGTATTTCTGGTCACAATGGGGAAACAAAGTGCCTTCTAACTCAGTTTCCCATGTATATCACTCGGGCAATTAAAACACACTTATTAAGCCCTCTCATGGGGTAGGGAGAGGTAACTGCCTTTTCATCCTTATTGAACCATTTCTGTTGAGTGTTTTTATACTGGTTGAAAAGTCACTGGCAGCGGATTTTGCACAGCAGGCTTCACCACCATCCCACTTAAAATTGTTGCAACTTAACAGCTCACTGTTGGCTAAACTCCTATGCTGACTAGTGTTTTATAGAGGTGTGCTCTTTGGTAGTGAATGATTTATTCTTGATATCTACACTGGAAAATTGTTGCACTGTTTTCTAAGAATTTGCCTGTTCTGGTAAATAGTAAATGAAAAGTGGAATGAATAATAAGACTGTGGACTCGTGGGAATATTTCAGTTTGAAAGGCAAAGAGCAAGAGAAATTTGACATCTGTTTTCTAACTTTGTACCTTCATCCATGTGAGCTGCCTATGCCCTCCCATGAGTAGCTAATGCTATCTCACAATGCGAAGCTTAAAATGATGTGAAATGAAGAAGGTTGGCCTCAAGTATGAACATGATAATTAATCAGTCTGTGAATTCCTGTGTTCTTAAGGGACAATAAAACTTCCCTAATTCTATTTAGTGTTGAATATATTACAGTGTCAGTTTGAAATAGTATGAAAGCTTCTGTCTTCCTGGGCATGTTGTGATTCAGGCTCCAAGAGGCATGTTTACATTTGTCTGTGGGGTGTGTATTCGAGGGCCACATGTGCTTGATAGAGATGGGAGCAGGGAGGGCTACCAGTGGACAAATGTAAATGTGCAGTTGAATATAAAGCAGGAGAAAAGTATCCACATGCATGCCATAGGCAGGATCCTCCTTTGGAAAAGCTGTAGCTCATTCATCACATGCAAAATGCTGGAAAAATAATTACATGAATGCCAGAACACTTTGACTTTATAATAACACATTGGAGGTGATGTCTGGACCTTATCTGGATGGTCAGAGCAGATGGTTGATACCATGTGCTGGGAAGAGGCACTTTGCAATTCCCAGCATTTGGAAATCTGCCATGTTAATTTGAAATGGATGAAAATGTTAAAAGGATTTTTTTTTTTAACCAACTTATGAGAGGCTAAAACAATTTTAAAATGGAGTGGAATTTATTTTCTGATAAAACAGCTCTACAAATAATATCTGAAATTCAGATGATTTGACTTAGGTTCTTCCTGAATATATAGGTGATATTTGTAATGAAGCATCGAAGAGAATAGGAAACTGATGTTTTTCCTACTTTGGTAATGAGCAATTTCATTATTTCTGTTGCTGCCCCTTACATTAATTCTCGTGGCATAACAAAATAATAGTTCTCACTTTTCAATGCAATTATAATTGTGTTCAAATGTTAATGATTATAGCAATATGGTGAGGCCTATATTAGAAATAAGAGTGATTATTTTTTTTGAGTTGCAAGTGTGAGGTTGTATGGAAAAAGTAATCACTGTGCCTCATAACTGCTTGGCCTTTCCTGTTTGAGTCTCAGTCTCCGAGCTGTTGACATTAGCCAAGGGAGCAGCATCAGGATGGTGCTGAGGCAGTCCAGAAAGCCAAGCTTGTATATCCATGGCAGTGTAACTCAGACTAAGTATTGCTTATTATGCTCAGGTGTAAATGATCCATAAAATATAAATATAGACAAAAATCACAATTTTATTAAATTTGAACCAGTGAGTAGAATTTATGAAAATAATGCAAAATACATTAAAGGTGTCTCCCCCTTATTCTTATGCCTGGGCCTGTGGTGCGAATGTTTGTGTACATGGCTTGCTGGTGTGTGTGTATGTGTTTATGTGTACATGTACATGTGGAACAACAAGGTTAGGAATAATCCTTCATTCTTACCCCTTATTTATTGAGACCTATTCTTTCCATCAAAACCAGAGCTCACTGATATGGCTAGTCCTCCTAACCAGTTTGCTCTGGGGTTCCCCAGGCTCTGCCTTCAGGGGATAGAATTACTTCCACATCCGCCCTACATTTGCAAGAGTTCTGGGAATGGAAACAGCAGTCCTCAGGCTTTTACAGTAAGCACTTTAAGCACTGAGTGATCTCCCCTTCAAATAAAGGACTTTTGAGATATCACCCTTCACAGTTGCAGAAGCGTTCCTTAGGCATAGACACGTCTAATGAATATCTCACACAGAAGCGAACGGACAGAAAAGACTTCCATCCTTAGAATCACAAATAGAAAGTAACCAGTTGTGATCTGTGGGCTTGCTGGCCATGAAGATGAGCCGTATCTACATGTATCAACCTGATGGTAAAAAGATGTAGAGGTTGGGGAAGTGTCAGGTGAAAGAATGGCCTAGAGCTTCCCGGGACTGGGTCTTCTGCATTGATGGAGTACCTGCCCCTCTGAACACTGTTTGTGGGGCATTTTATAGACACTGTGATATGAGAAGAGCAAAGAAATATAGATAGCAGGATGATGGGCAGAGAGGAGATTAGAAGGGGACGCAAGTGACGTTGAAATACATGTGATGAATGAAGAGTGGGTGGCTCACATCGGGGCTAGTGAAGAGGCCATTAACAGGACTGCCCGTTAGTGTGGGTATCAAGAGAGAATGGCTTCTGTGGCTCCTGGCTGTTATCAGTGGTGGTTTGGCCCTGCTCTGTGCCTGTGCACAGCACATTGGTCCTGAAGCAGGTGTTTAGTTCATGTGTGGGATGAGGGAGGACAAGTAGGCGGGTGGTAAACATTAGGAGTGTTTTCTGTTAAGTCATCAATCTGTCCATCCACGCATCCTCCTATCTGTCTAATTCAAAAATCAGAAAGTGGTTCTCAGCTGCCCCAGCTCCTGTGATGCACTCCCTTCTAATTACAGCTGTCTTCAGTGCTGTGCTCACATATAACATGTTCATAAAGCTGTCTCCAAGTCGCCAAAACTGTATAGTAGCCATGAAGTCCCTTAGTAAAAGTATACACTGGCAAAATATACTCTTGAAAGATTTTCTTTTAGCTGTTATTAGTGGTGTTTTGGGAAAATAAATCATCATCATGTCTTTTGACATCTAGGACAATGCTTTATAAACACACAAAGAGAGAGACACACATGGGCACATGCAGACACACACACACACACACACACACACACACACACACACACACACACACACACAGACACACACTCCAGTTACTGAGATGTCTTCAGTAATGAAGAGGACATATTTAGAAAAAGGGTTCTTGCTCCTGGATTTACAAGATGGTCTCAGCACCTGCCTATCCACGGTAACCCTAATCCTTCTGCAATACCCTACACTTCCAGTGAGACTTGGCCAATTGGTACCCAGAGTAGACCCTCAGTAGACTTTGCTTTCCTAGGACCTCCTCACATCTGCTGTGGTCCAACACCTACCCTGTATAGGATCAACCATTTTTCCAGTAGAATCAGCATCCTCTGCTGAAGGAATAGCAGCATCTTGAGTATGAAGACTGGAATGTTAGAGACCATGGTCTCTTCCTGGCAAATGGCAACTGTGTAAGCTTTGGTTTCCACAGTGGTAGGAGGAGTATGATAATGTGTGCTCTGCAGAATTATCAGTTTTTACATAGGAAACACTGTCTGGTGTCCTGAGGGTCTTCTGAGCATCATGGTCACAGCACATCAGGTGTCTCTGTGCCCACACTCCTCTGTGGCAGTCTTGCTCCGGGGAATGTTTTAAGCTGATAGCACTGGTGATTGTTGAAAATTATAAGGAACATTTTGCCAGTTAAACTGTTTTGGTACACTGATCACTCAGTAGAGAAATGCACATTTGTGAAGGAGCCTCTGTGCCCAGTGAGCGCAAGCTCTATCCTCTTGGCCCACTTAGTCTGTTGTTTTAATGTCATCATCTTCCTGAAAACCCCTACCACCTTCCCTCCCCATGGACTCCTCACCTCCTCCACAGTGCTCCCCAAGCTCAGCAACACCCCCGCATTTCCATCTAAGACTGATTAAAGTCCCATTAAGCCTTCTAAGTGGGACAACTATCACTCTCTGATACAGGGATCCTGCTCAGCAGAGTTGGTCGCATAGCACCTGAAAGTACAGCTCAAGTCTTTGACATCTGCTCGTCACCTTCAGAGTCTCTTAATCTGCCCTTGACCTCTTCAAAAGAGACACATTTTAAAGGACATTTCCCTCAATTTTAACAAATAATTCCTATAACTTTATGTATAGCCTTGTCATAGTCTCTTCAAGTTAATATTTGCTCTGGAAAGTTTCAGTAATAGTGACAGGCCAGTTTTGTGATTTTTTTTTTCCAGTCTGCTCTTTTGCCGTGTTGTGGTTTTAGGAATGCACAGACTCTGAGGCACCATGAAAATTCTGAGATCTGTGCATGAACCATGCAGGCGGAGTAAGGGCAAGGATATGGCTATGCTTAGCAGGAGAACATACTTGACTCATTCTAAAAGCAAAGGTTTGGGATCCTATAACTCTTTCAATTTGGTTGAATATAGGAGCTAGAAAAAATATTAACTAATTTAGTTAATTCTTATTTTACTACTACTACTGTGTAACAAGAATCATAGGTTCGTTGGTAAAGGCATTGAACTCAGGCCACATAAAGCATATTCTCTTGTCAGAGAGGAGCCAGAAGGATCATGGTCTAACCAGGCATTCATATATATATATCCCACATTATATTAGTAATTTGGCTGTAGATCAAACAAAAGCCTAATTTGTAATGTTTATGGATCATAGCCAACTTCAGGAAAGGATTATACACTGGAGAATGACAACTGAGAAGAAACAGGTCCAATCACCTTGTGGAGCTGGACTGAGATGGGAAGAGCGGCCATGAAAGAGAATAAAAAAACTAATGCCCCCTCTTGGATGTGTGTCACTGTGGGGTGGAGGATAATGAAGCAGAGAGTGTCTGGGGTAAAGTAGTCAGGGCCGCTAATTTCCAAATAGATTCTAAAAGGAGTGAAGGAGCCAAAACAGAGTTCAGTGCACTGGGAGCAGCAAGTGTGAGCTGTCGGGCTCATCTTGGGGAGGACCTGTGTGGCTGTGGGTTGGGTGAGACAGGAGACTGAGCAGAAGAGTGACATGGTCTGCACAGACATTCTAACAAAAATCCTAACTCCGGAGAGCAGGAAGTGTGTGGTGGCAGGGTCATAAAGCAGGAGGTGAGCTAGAGCTAATGGAGCCAAGCAGTGTTTAGTAAACCCTAAATCCATGATTTGGACCAGGGTGGGGAGATGAATTCAAAACCTGGGTTTATGTTGTTTGAGAGTCCATGTGATGTGGAGGTGTGTCGCAGGTCGCTGACACTCTGGTGTAGACTTAGACCCATGGCCACATTCTGTGTCTGGAGGCCTCCTCCCCACATCTGTCTTTTACCAATTGTTTGTTCCCCTTTATCAGTCGTGGAAGTGGTCAGTGAACTCCATGATGGCAGCACTATGTTCTCACTCTAATCCTGTTGCTGGTGCCAGGCACAGTTCTTAAGTGTCTCTTGTTCTTCTGTGTCATCCACAAGGCTGTAAGGTCTAAACCCCAACTTTACATCTTGGTATGAAGAAAAGTGAAGCATGGATTGTCTGAAGTTTGTTGTAGCCAATATT
Organism: Phyllotis vaccarum; assembly: GCA_033318265.1. Taxonomy (NCBI): domain Eukaryota; kingdom Metazoa; phylum Chordata; class Mammalia; order Rodentia; family Cricetidae; genus Phyllotis; species Phyllotis vaccarum. Next base: position 45,122,936 of record JARWLC010000005.1, on the reverse strand, counting down.
CAGAGGGTAGCACTACACAGACCCTCACATCACAGCTGTTTATCACTCGTTCTTTAGAATGCTGCTAAAGGTTTCTTATTGGTTAGTTTGTTTTGATTTTGTTTTGTTTGTTTGTTTTTCAAAACAGGGTTTCCCTGTGTGTCCCTGGCTGTTGTAGAACTAGCCCTGTAATACTAGGCCAGTCTCCAATTCATAGAGATCCACCTGCCTCTTGTCTCACTGGAGCTGGGATTTAAAATGTTGTCCCCAGTAATGTTTTGAACTCCCAGACAGGGTGCTGTTTTGCAGCAAGCATGATGGATTATGTTTGCCAGTTTCATTAAGTGAGACTTTGCCATTAAGAGTCAACTCTTGAGTGGCTTCAGAGTAGAGGAAGGACTTCCATGTCTAAAAGACAGTAAATCCAAACTGGTTCATTTGCATCCCTGCAGATGAAGAGGAGCCACCTTTCCGCCAACACTATTTACTATGATGATTGCTGTTTTACAGTTTTGAAACCAGAAGCCAACTGTGATAGTTGAAAAGCAACTGAGCATTGACTGAGTTGCGTGGGCGACAGGCATGTCATAAAGACCCCAGCCCCTCAATAGATCCTTTGCTCCAAATTTCCATGTCGCATTGACATGACCTGACCATGCCAGAGGTGGATGTGTTATAGAAGCTATTCTCTCATCATAAAAATTTAAAAGTCTCTTTTGAATACCAGAGTCTGAGTTTAGCTGGGAACAAATGAAAATTTGGTAGAGAGTATCAATAGCTCTGATGTTTGTAGTTAGGAGCCAAGTATGAAAATGCAGGTGCCTTTCCAGGCAAGTATAAAATCCCACACACTCTGCAGAGTAGTCCAGAGGACCAGTTGTTAGGAGTCTGTCAGGTGATGGGGCTGTGGCACTTACATGTGTTACTTTGTCTTCTCATGTCTCAGCCTGGGTCCCCATCTGGGACAGTGACTGGCATAGAAATGAACAGATGCTAGTTTGTCAGTGGTTTACAAAGTAAATTGTTTAAGAATACGTTTTCCCCTAATTACAGTAATTATGATTTATACATGTACTTCTCCTTGTAAGAACTAGAAGTTGTGTCCAGGGAAAGTCCCTAGGGAAGCTGACCTTGAAGCAAGCCCCCTGTTGATCTGGGAACAGAACTTCTTGACTCCACGTGTGGGAGAGGAGACCAGGCCACTGTATGTTCACCTCTAGTGAGTGTTAGTGTGGCCAAGTGTGCTGTAGAGTCGGTGTGTTAGTGTGGCCGAGTGTGCTGTGGAGTCAGTGTGTTAGTGTGGCCGAGTGTGCTGTAGAGTTGGTGTGTTAGTGTGGCCGAGTGTGCTGTAGATTCGGTGTGTTAGTGTGGTTGAGTGTGCTGTAGAGTCGGTGTGTTAGTGTGGTTGAGTGTGCTGTAGAGTCGGTGTGTTAGTGTGGTTGAGTGTGCTATAGAGTCGGTGTGTTAGTGTGGTTGAGTGTGCTGTAGAGTCGGTGTGTTAGTGTGGCCGAGTGTGCTGTGGAGTCGGTGTGTTAGTGTGGCCGAGTGTGCTGTAGAGTCGGTGTGTTAGTGTGGCCGAGTGTGCTATAGAGTCAGGCACAGATCTGATGCTTGCTTAGGCTGACATCATCGCTTGTAAACTGGAGATATTGTTTTCTTCTTAGGGTTCTCATGGAAATTATTGAATTAATGGCTAAGGGCAACCTCAGGCCTTAGAATCCTAACCACTTTGTGTGTAGGCTGACAGACAGATGTTGCATGTCCTATGTCAGCTCCCATGGTCTCTGCCCAGAACCTCATATACTAATTAACCTTTTGAATTGAAGCGCCAAATAAAGAATAATTCATAAATTGCTGCTATATTATCACTTTCAGTGGGTTTTTGGCTTTGGATTTTGCATTTTGCAAATGTAACTCTCCTTATAAGAAGATGTTATTCTTGACATTCCTGTGTTTACAGACTGATCTGTCATAGTGTCCTACCTGTCGGTCACAGTCCAGTTAAGAGTGCATGAGAAGATGCTTGTCCTTGGTTTGTAGATCCATGTCAATTATTTTCATCTCTAGTATTTGTACTCGCTGAAGATGTAAACCCTCTGTGTAAAGACTTGCTCCACTCTCCTGAACCTCGAATTCCAGACTTCAGGAGCAGAGATATTTGAGTGGGTGTATCTGTGCATCTTGGAAGCTTTCCTTGCATTCCTCATCCCTCCCCCAACCCACCCAAATGCAACTGGGGCTTTGTTGCTAGGGTCAGTGAGAGAAGACCACATCTACCTGCCCACACTCCACCACTGCACTACAGGCTGGCCTTAGTACTTTAGCATGTTTTAGCCCTTGAACTTGGAAACATTTGTCTCAGACATGTCCCAGATTTGACAACAGCAGGAGTAGTAGCATCATCATTATAAGAAATATAATGGTCCAAGACCTTCCAGAAGGATGCCTGGAGGACTGGTTTAAATGGTATACATGTATGTAGTGGGAGTGAGAAGGTAGTAGATAGTAAATCTCAACTGGTCCTTAGGATGTAAACGCTCTCATTCTCTGCCTTCATCCTTTCTGACACCTGCTGAGTGAGGAAACCCGTGTTCACCTCCTCCTAGTCTCCCTCTTAAGTGAGCTTGGAAAGGCTCCTTGGCTTCATTTCATTTTAGAGATTTCTCTGCACACAAGATAACCGGGATTCTGGGAACATTGCAGCTGCCTCACAGACCTTGAAGGGCCCATGATACCTCTCAGTCACTCTGGCTCACTCTCATGTCCTGAATATTTTATTTCTGATACTATTGGTAGGTAAAGGAATGTGATGGTTTCCTCGCTTTGGTCCTTTTACCTAGAGCTCTGTCTGCCTGGGGATATATTTTGGATAAAGGAGAGAATCACTTTGTTGTCAGTGGTTAAAAAAAAAAAAAAACCTAAACATGCATAGGTAGAAAACAGACAGGAAAGTCATCCCTGGCAGCGGTTTCCAGCAGACTCCAGGCCACTTGTCTCTGTGGCAGTAATGATTAGCAGAAGTTATAATCCGATTATATGAGAAGTTTTTGGAATTAGCTCATATTTCTTCTGTCAATATATTAGCAAAACATTGCAGCTGAATAAGTTCTATGATAGTTACTGATACTTTTTGAGGTTGTCAAGTATGTAAAAATGTTCAGCAAAACAATTTCTGAAAGCATTTTTGTGTCGAGATCTGACAAGAGAATAATTATAAAGCAGCTTCTATTTGAGTGGATCTGTGGTATGCGAAAGGACTGTTGACTTTATCAGATTCAGATTCGACCGCAGGAGAGTATGTGGTGTAAATATTGCTGTTCTCAGGCTCTCCTCTGCACAGATGTCAGCACATCGCCTGGAATTGGCTTAGCTGGATCCTGGAGGCTATGTTTAGGAAAATCTTAATCCACTCATTCATCTGTCCTTCCCTCCATTCCTAATGTGGCTACATTTTCAGCATAGGAAAACGTCTATCAGTACGTCTTGCATGGTGATATAAAATAAAACACACTGAAAATCCAATCAAAGTAGGTTTAACAAATTAACTTTAATCACATAAGAATAGATATTAGCATTTCATAATTGAGGAGCAGATGATGCTATTTTTTATTTTTTCCTGCAGTTTTGTTTCTTCTCTGTTTTATACTAAAACTATAATCATGGCATTTTAAATTATCTGTGAATCAAACCACTGGTATGTCCCCATAAGTCAATCAGTCATGTGTTGTTCGCTTGTTGAAGATACCCAAGCTTTTAAATGGCTATAATATAGACCAAGAGGAACTGGTTGCCTCGGTAAACATATCAATTAGCTGGCATACATTAATACAGTTCCTGAACCCAGAAGTCATATTTACGCTGTTTCTATACCATATATACACTGTTGGATTCCTTTTTCCATCTCGTGTGTGGTGATTTGTTCAAGTGGGCTGTTGCTCAGCTGTGCTAAGTCATTAGGAACTTGCTGGTCACACGTCTAAAGAGTACATGCAGAGGTTTTCATCCCTGTCTCTCCAGACTTACTCTTTTTCCTGCTGCGGCCTACTTGCCGGAGACCCTCCTCTCAATCTACCTCTATTCCCTGGTGACTCTCTACCTCTTGGTGTTGAGCTCTGGTCCCTTAGCTCTTTCCTGCAGACCCTCTCATCCTTCCTGTCCAACCCATTCTTTGTGCCAGCCACCAGACTGCAGAAGCACTTAACCACAATAGACCCCACCCACAGGCTCACTGTACTGGGATGCAATGGGTAGTCTTTAATATCCTTCCTGTCTTCCATTCTGCTTCTTCTGGAAATATTCTTAGAATTATCCTCTAGTACCTTTGCTACAAGAACCTCTCGTCCTCCCTCTATTCCCTGAGGACCTCATCTCTTGCTGGAGACTCCAGTCATTCTGCTTATTTTCCTCTGCCTCTCAGCCTCTTCTCTCAGCCCATCGTCATTCCTTTCTGTGCCCCACTGACCCACAGAAGCACTCACTCCCAAGGACCCCACAGCCATCCTACTTTCCTAGGATCCAGAGTAGGTGACAGCAACCAAAGGACAGATACCGACCCAACGAAGAGAAGACCAGACATGGACACCAAGACACACCTCAAACATCATAACTCAAGATGTCTAGATCCCTGGCAAAAATACAGGAATGAAAAGGCCTGGTCCATTTGCTTCCTCCAGAAGCCAGTGTCAGAGACATACAGATTAGCTGAACAAGACAGGGACTTCAAAATAGCCATTAGAGATGTGCCCAAGACCTCCAAGGGGGCATGAGCAAGTGTGCTATAGAAGACCATAAAACACAAACACTAGATGAAATAATGAAAAGATTTCAAGACATGGAAGTAGAGATAGAATAATCAAAGAAAACCAAAACTTAAATAATACTAGAAATTAACAATTTAAGAAGTCAAACTAAAATCTCAGAGGAAGGCCTCACCAACATTTCAAGACATGAATGAGAGAAGTTTGAGTCTTCAAGGCAGAAGAAGTGGATAGGTCAGTCAATAAAAAGTGACATTTGAAAAATACAGGTACAAAACATCCAGGAAATCTGGGACACTGTGAAAAGATCAAACCTGTGAGCAGTAAGAATAGAGTAAGGAGAAGACACCCAGGCCAACAAGTTTGATAGATCCCTAGGCGCATTAACCAAGAGAAGGTGAGTGAAGGTCAACATTAATAATATTAGAGAAGAAAAGGTAGCATTACCACAGACACCAAGGAAATTCAGAGAATCACAAAAGCAGGCTTTAAAATACTTGTGATCTACCAAACTTGTGATCTCCACTCCAAGAATGATGTTCAAATATGTGTCACCTACAAAGTTATGTCAATATCAAATAAGCAACTTAAATAGACTCACAACCCCTAGTGAAGTAGAAGCAGCAATTGAAAATACTCAACCATAGAAGCCCAGGGTATCATGTAATCAACTCAGAATTCTACTATCTCTTCAAAGGAGAATTAATGCCAATACTCCTCAAATTATTCAGCACAATAGAAACTGAATAAGTATTTCCTAATTATTTTTATGAAAGTACTATTATCCTGAAACCAAAACAATATAAAGACATAACAAAGAAAATTATAGACATCTCTTATGAACATAGATGCAGAAATTCTCAATAAAATAGTTACAAATAAATCCAAGAGCACATCAAAAAGTTTATCTACCACAAGTAAAAGGACTTTGTTCTCAGAGATGCAAGGATGGTTCAACACATGTAAATTAATAAACTTAATCCACCACATAAACAGACTGTAATATAAAAAGCATATGATCATTGCATTAGTTACAGATAAGGCCTTTGACAAATTCCAACATCTCTCCACCTTAAAAGTCCAGGAGAGAGTTTAGGGGTACCAGAGACATTGTACCACAACATAATAGAGGAAATTTACAGCAGTCTCATAGCCAACATTAACATAAATTGAATGAAACCAAAGTAACAAGACAGGATTGCGCACTCTGTCCATATCTATTTAAAATAGTATTTAATGTCTTATGTAGAGAAATAGCAGAAGGGAATAAAAGGGATACAAGTGTAGAAGGGAGAGGTCAAAGTATCTTTATTTGAAAATTAAGATTTTTACACAGTTCTAAAAATATCTACCAGGAAACTTCTAGAACTGCTAAACACTTTTAGCAATGTAGCGGGGTACAAAAATCAGCTGCCTCCTTATATACAGATGACACACATATTAAGAAGGAAATCAAAGAACTAGTAGTTTTTATAGTAACCTTAGAAATAAATAAAATATCTTTAGATAACTTGAACCAAACAACTTGAAAGATTTGCATAATAAAAACTTTAAGATATTGAAGAAACACTGAGAAAATAGGAATGTCTCCCATGCACAGGGATTGGTAGGATTCATAAAGTGAAAATGAGCATCCTACCCAAATCGGTCTACAGATTCAATGCAGTCCCTGTCAAAATTCCAAAATAATTATCCAGAAAAAAATTATCTTGAGATTCATGTGGACACACAAAGGTTCCACAATGGTTCCCGAGTAATAACAGAATGGCTGAAGGTACCACTACCCTAGATTTCATGTTGCACTACAATTCATAAAAGCTTGGTTTCAGCAGAAAAAGTGGTCAGTGGAATTGAATTGAGGACCCTGATAAAAGTCCACACACCCATGGATACCTGATTTTTGACAAAGAATTAAAAACACACTGAAAATAAAGATAGCATCTTCAACAAATGATACTGGTCAAACTGGGTGACTACATGGAGAAGAATGAAAGTCCATCTGTATCACCCTGGGCAAATGGATCGATCTCTAATTGGATGAAGAGTCTCATCATAAGACCAGATACCATGAAAGGAAGAAAATTATGCCCATAGTCCTGGAATGGTCATTACCCTGCTAGCAGAGGTTCTAAGAGCCACATAAAGTGGTCTAGATGCCAATCATCCAGACCCTTCCATTGTGGAACTATATAGCTGGACTCTCGGTTAGGAAGGCAATACCTGGTGGATAGTTGTACATACTGGGAGCCCGAAAACCAAATCTGGTCTTTGCACTTTGACAATTTAATGGGGAGAATTACCTTCACCTTTCATTGTAAACTTTGAATGTCTGTCTTCTGAGTCTCTACAATTATATAGATGCTTTTAGTCCTGGAAAAGACACAGAAGCAAACACAAGTCAGGCTTAGGACCTATTCTTGACCATCATCCATCACTTGACTGCTTGGTATGAGCACCCCTCTCCCCCAGTATATCATTCCTGTGATGATAATGTACTGCCATTGATATACGTAAAACATTAACTTTACTTTTGAAAGTTTATATAGATGGATTGTACTATATTTTGCTTGTTTATTAAAGTCATTTTTCTGAGATATATCTATATTGATTTGTTGAGTAATATTTTATTTTCGATCTCTAAGTCTCGCCTAATAATCTTTCCTATTAAAATCTAACTTCTCCCTTAGGCTACATCTGGTGGGAGGCATGGGGATGTTCTGGCTGGGAAGGAATGTGTCTAAATTCCATCTGTTGGTTTTAAAATCTGATTTTGTGGACTTAGGGCTGAGGCTGCAGAATAGCAGATTAGAGATAGGAGAACACGGTATCTTCAATGTCTGTGTGACTAGAGGCATTCTGCTTCTGTTGTGTGTTTTTGGGTGCCAAGTAGAACATCACCTCCAAGAATAAAAACTTGAAATTTATAGTCAGTCTTGTGCATTTAAGCGGAGACAGCTTTAAAGAGGTGACACGTTTAGGAGATTATAGGAGTCGAGGCTTCAAAACATTGCCTTATTTTCTCATTTTGGTGTTCCAGGCCATGCTTTATAAGTCTTATTGGAAACCATATCACAAGCTTATATTTGACTTATATTTCTTTAAACATTTATTTTTATTTTTGGTGTATCTCCCCATGTGTGCAATTGCCTGTAGAGGCCAGAAGAGGGCACCAGATACCCTGGGACTGTTCTTAAAGGCTGTTGTCAGCTGTTCAGTATGGGTGCTGAGAAGCAAATTCAGATCCTTTGCAAGAGCAGTATGCTTTTTTAGCTATCAGGCCATCTCTCCAGCCCCTCTATCAAGAGTGATTTTTTTTTTCCCTCAGCCATGCTCACAGCACGAGAATGAAGACCGAATTTAGATTCTAGCCTTTATCCTATCAAAGAAATGAAGACGTAGTAATGTTATTGGCCGGATTACGAGTGTATAAGCTAACATTTTCATGCATGTTTTTCCTACTCCCAAACCACTTGCTTATCTATTCTCTTTCACAGGTTACTATTAAGTCTATCTCTGGAGTTTATAAAAATTGTAACTAATGTAACTTAATTTTATCAGGTCAGTGTTAGAAGTTTAAAATTAACAAATTTATATAAATTAATTGAAACAAAATCTAAGTTGAGTTTTTTTTTGAGAGCTATTTAGTGATGACTATTTTTGTTTAGTTTGTATCATTTCACTCAGAATTAGAATTTTTGTTGTGCATTTCTGTTGTTCTGTTAGAAGCAGACAACTTACAAGGCCCTCTCTGCCTTCAGCTGTGTCTTTCACACTATAGTCTAAAGCAATATTAAGAAGTAAAGGGAATCAAAGTAAAACCCCTACAACTGTAGCCATGTTGTGTAAGTCATCATTTCTGGTCCTTATGACTTAGACCCTGAAGTTTTATCAATGAATAGTAGAGGGTTATTTATTCTATAGATAATTAAATTATTATGTGCCCATATAACTATGTAACAAGTTTAATAATAAAGACAGCTGCTGGGGACCATTGTGGAGCTTTGATTTGAGTTTAATGCTTGTAATTACAGATTGGGAATGTCAAGTCAAGTTGAGCTACACTGTTAGTGCATGAGACACTCTTGGAAAAAGCCTGAAGCTTTATTAGTTTAGGAAAAACCAATAGACTTTCCAAGCTATCACAAAAGGTAGAACTGACACGCAGGCACTTTGCAGGTACAAAACCATTCTCACCTGCCATTTAACGATATGAATCAGCAATATAGGACTATTATCCAAGAGACAGACATGATCTGGAATCGCATTAACAAGAATGTAGGACATGAGAGCCATGAAATAAGTCATGCACTGTGTTCGACATTGATAAGACACATATTAGAGTCTAATTTTCAACTCCATATTTTAAATATGTTAGGAAACTGGAGATGGGCCAGGGAAAAGAAATAACAATGATTTGAAATTGTGGAAATTTGTCTATGCTGAACACTGAAAATCAGCAAAAGTGTATGTAGTAGCATGGAGGTAGGGTTGAGCCGGTTGGTTTCCATCTTTGGAGTAACTAGCAATAACTTATTCCTGAGGCCTTAAGTCTTTCTTTTAAGGTAAAATTTTAGCATCAGAAAAAAAGAGAAGTCACTGCTGTAGAATTATGCTCTTATACATTATAAATATTTGTTACTCCTATTGGTTTAATAAAGCGCTCACTATCAGAAGGCAGACAGGAAGTGTGGGCGGGGCTTCCAGACAGAATAGTCAGGGAAGAGGAAGAGACAGATTCCAGGAGACACAGAGGGAAGGAGACCAGAAAACTCTGAGAAAAGTTACTAAGCCACGTGACTCAACAAAATAAGAATCATGGGTTAGTTTAATCTGAAGAGTTAGCAAGTAGTCAACCTGATCCACAAATGAATCAATTTGTAATTAATATAAGCCTTTGTGTGATTATTTGGGACTGCTGGTCTAAACCTCAGGGCTAGGCCAGGCCAGAAACTTCATAGTATAGGTCACAGTCCTGAGTTCTTCTGTTTCTCAAATCTAGTCCTGCTTGCTGGAAATATAAGAGTCAGTGGGACATAATGTCAGACTATGAAAGACCTTGTCTACGAATTAATTTACACTGAGCCAGCATTTTCAGGCATTGCCTTATTTATGCCTCAGAAAACTTAGGAGTAATTTGAGAGATGCAGCATTGCTCGGGCCAAGTTTGGAAATAAGAGTGGCCTGAGGTGAAGAGAGACTGGGAAAGAACCACAGGTGAAGCGCCACCTCCGGGGCACCCAGACAGGTGTATAATGAATTCCAGATGCAGACTGCTTGGGTATTAGTGAGTTTTGTGACAGAGTCTATCAGTGACAGTGATAGGGGAACCAGAATACTTTTGAGGTGGCACCAGATTGGAGAGAGCCCTAGTTGGTCTCTTTATTTTCCATCACTGCTCTTAGAAATGACCACAAATATAATGGCCTTAAAACAGAATAGATGTCATTCTGCATGCCAGAAGCCAGGGTGTCAGCAGGGCTGTCTTCATACTGCCCATCACAGGCAGGAGTCCTTCATAGCCTTTTCCGGGCTCTGGATGGCTAATCACACTTATTTCTGCCTGGTTGCCTTTGATCTTCAAAGTTAGCAGTGACAAGAACACATTTTTCTCACATTGAATCCCTGTCCCACTGCCCATTCTCACTCTTTTAGGATCATGTGATTACATCGAACCCACCTAAGTAATCCAGAACAAGCTCCAGTATCAAGATCGTAAAGCGGAGGTTGTGGGAGTTAATTTGTTATTCAGCTCACCGTAGTTGAGCTGGAGACAGTAGGTTAAGTTCATGTGTGCGATCTTGTCAATCAGCTGTGCCAGCTTGATAGCTGGTTCCTTTCTAAAGGTAACGATTTGGGGGTTGGGAACTTGGATTGTAGTTAGGTTGGAGATTAAGCCATGTTGAAATGTTTCAGAAAGAGGAGATGGAAAGAAAAATTAGCCATAAGAAGTCCTTACTAGCCAACTTAGGTTTGCCATCTTCTGTGGTTCAATGTCTCTTAATGCATAACTCTAATTGCATGTTCAAATGAAAAAGCAATTTGTCATTTTGTTGGTTTTCTTTGCTTTTAAAGTAGTACCCAGAGTAACGGAATAGTGATGAAGTTCAGTTTCCAGAACTGTGTTTGGAACACAGCCTCTATGTGTTCTGACCCAGTGTGAGTGACTCATTTTAAAGTCCTATATACTTCTACTCTTGAATATTCTGCTTCTAGCAAAACTTTAGGTATACCTCTTACAGGGCTCTTGGCCCTGCTGCACACAATAAATTACATGTGCACTGTGAAAGGTGACACTGTGGCAGTCTCACAAGCCTATACATTTTCACTGCAGTATTAGAACACAGATCTGTCTTTGGCCTTGGTGAATGAGTGTGTATAGAGAGAAGCGTATAGGAAGGCATGCTTCCTTGCAAACCAGCAATGCAGTTCAATGCAGAAGCCAACGGTTCCAGCCCAGTTCCTTCACTCATCCTCACCACTGTGAGCAGAACTGGTGAAAAGAAGCTGTTTCTGGGCTTCTACAGTGGCCATTGCTGCCAGCTTCTCCCTAGCTGGAGTCAATTAGAGTTTCTGAGTCCTGGGTTTGAGCAGGCTTCACGCTGCCATAACTCTGGATGCAGGAGGAAAGGGAACAGGCAATGCTGTGTCCCGCTGATTCTCAGATTCTACCTTTCCATTCTGTGCACCTGCAGAGACATTTAAAGGAAAGTCACTGCCCACAAGTTTTCAGGTTACTTTAGGTTTATAATCTGAATTCTTATGTGTTCAGTAAACAAAATCTTCATGTGTGGTAGAATTTAGACTTGGGGCATTTGGAACATAAGGGCTGAATCTTATTCTCACAAAGAGCATCTTGTCTAAGAAGAGTGGTAGAGCCTTTATACAAATGTGTTTGATGTAGTAGAAATAAGGGAGTGAGTGATGTCAGCAGGACAGAGGCTCCTGATGTTGGGGAAATCCCTCTTCCGGGCTTTTCTTCTTAAGAGTTAATATTTAAATAGAGGTTTTATTCAACTGAGAGATTTCTTTCCAGCTAGCTTTAATAGTGCTAGAAGGTTGCTATGCAGGCTACTGAGGTATAAAATATATCAATGGTCTTACCAGCACTGGACCCGCCGCCGTACTTCAGTACTGACCTGGAGGCAAGATGTCTTCATTGATACAATAGTGACATGACTGTTTCTGGTAACTAACAGCTTTGTCATTATATTTGAGGCTCGTGTCTTCTAAGAAAATTTCATGTCTTGGTCAAAAGCACATGGCTGGAGAGGTCATAAGCCTCAGGGTACAGCTTGTTATTGTTATTTTGCTAAGCAGTCATTTTTCAAATTACCTCTTAAGTATTTATGTTTATGTCCATCGACTTGGGTTGCTCTATGTCTTGAACAAAGAAGTTTCCTTCTGCAGTGGCCTGCAGCCATTTGAGATGAGTAGAGGTGATCAAAGTGCTGACTGTGAGACTGGGAATACTTACACACACATACACACACACACACACACACACACACACACACACACACACACACGCACGCACGCACGCACGCACGCACGCACGCACGCACGCACGCACGCACGCACGCACACACGCACGGAATCAGCACTACCACCACCATCGACACCCAGGAACATTTAGGAGGAGGTGGCAGGAAGAGTGTAAGATCAAGAGTGTGTAAAATATGCCTTTGGACATGATGCATAACACAGCCACTGTAGTCACAAATTCACAAATCTCTGGATATCTGTACCAGACCTGGAGGAGAGCAAGCCAGATGAAATTCCAACATAAATAGGGAAGTACTCTCCACACCATACTCCATATCAGGGTGTAGTAGCAGGTGATGGCGATGGCTGCCAAAGAAGGGAGAATCCTTCTTTGAGAGTGTAGCCACTGTTAGGTTTTGCATGCTTCAGAGGATGGTTCCACACCTGTGCGTGTGGGCAGCCCTAAGTGGATTTAGTAGAGTATCCAAAACAGGGAAGGGGGAGAAAGAAAATGCAGACAAGAAGTTGGCAGAGCAATGTTAAGAGGGATCTGGGGAGATGTTATAGGACAAAATGGGATTAGATATGATATTTCATTGTATGCAAGTCTGAATTTCCCAAAGATTAAAAAAGGGTTTTACCAGTACAGAGGATATTGGAAAGAAGTTTGTATGGGTAGGATTCTTCACATAGATACAAAATTAGCAGAGGTCTGGAGGTAGGGGGTCTGGGAGACAGGGGGTCTGGAGGCAGGGGGTCTGGAGGTAGGAGGCCTGGAGGCAGGGGGTCTGGAAGTAGGGGGTCTGGAGGTAGGGGGTCTGTAGGCAGGGGGTGTGGAGGTAGGAGGCCTGGAGGCAGGGTGTCTAGAGGTAGGTGGTCTGGAGGCAGGGGTTCTGGAGATGGGGATTCTGGACGCAGGGGTCTGAGGAGAGGAACTGTGGTATCATCAGCACCCCATTATAAGGAAAATGTAAAAATCTCAGAAGATATAATGAATCTTCTTACTTAATTGATAATCTGAAGCTCAGACAGTGGTGGGCAAGGACCACACCTTGGTTGGACTGCTTAGTTATATATCTCTCTTGCTTTCTTGTTACACTTGACTCATACTTCATGACTATGAAGATGGACTTGGGAGGGAGGTCACAGGATCTGTTTGTCCCTCTTCCCAATTTCTTAAATGAATCTTCTTTTTATGTTCTTTTTTACTCTTAAAATCAAGAAAAACCTTCCACAAAAATAGTAGGGAAAATATCATTTGTAATTAAGAACCACTGGTGTTTTGAAAATATGTTTTAAAGATCTTTTCCTTATTCATTTGGTAATTCTGTATGTCAATGATAGAATTTTAAACTAATAATAAATTATAAACTAATATTAATACAGGTGTAGAGAGTTGGCTTATGGTTAAGATTCTATATTGTTCTTGTCAATTCTTAGCACCTACAAGGCAACTACAACACCAGTAACTCCAGTTCCAGGGAATTCAGTACCCTTTTCTGATCTTTACAGACTCCAGGTGTGTGGTGCAGACTTATATGGAAGCAGAACACTTATGCTGATAGAATAAAATAAAGCAGAAATCTTTTAAAATTATATGTGGATAATTTAGTTTTTCACCCCCCAGTGAAATGGTAATTGTAGAAGGAATCATTAAGCCCCATGGAGTGCTAAAATTGCTTACATCTATTCCCTTTCCCCATTTTGCCTTTATGCTTAGGAGTGAGATACTATGGGGTATGCCAAATAAACTCACTCTTGTAGTAACCTTAAAATAAAGTCACACCTCATCTTCTGGCACTGAGACCTAACTTCTTTTGACACCTGCTTCCATGAATATTTCAAATGGCAAGACTTTGTTAAATTGACAAGCCTTTGAATGCCAGTAAAGCTTACTAGATAACATGTATATATGAAAATTTTAAACTTCTCAAGGTTCTGGAATAAACACATAGAGCCTGATGCACGTATGTGTGCATGAAACACGGGGGGAGGGCAGATTGGAAATTTTCCCTCTAGAAACAAGCACTGCAATTCCCTCAGTTTTAAACAGCCTTACTTAGACTGTATGCATGCAGTCCAGGAGTAGGACTGTGTTGGGAAACTTTTGACTAGCTCATCAGAATTCATATGAATACCCCCAAATGTGTGGGTAGGCTTTGAAATAGCTCAATTGAGGCTAACTCACACTGACATCCCAGCCTTTGTAGGGTGGTTGAAAATGACTTCGACTACTATAGGAAGGAGAAGATGTGTGTATTTTTAGATTTTCACCTGAGCATTCAGAACTGTTAATATAGCAGTGCTCTATTCTGACCAGCACCTGAAAATACCCTAAAATAGCGGTGATAAAAGAGCTTATAGCCATTTCCAGTCAAAAGGGGAGGGCAGGAGCTGAGGGCCATTGACCCTGCACACAGATCACTAAGGAGTAGAATATGATAAAGTCCAATGAACATGAAAGTTAATGAAGATTGCAAGTTATTAATCTTTTTGATGTGGCAGGTGACTGGAGTCTGTTGTTTATCTCCAAGCCAAGAGTATCCTGGCTTCTGTCCTCAGATTGTAGATCTAGGAACTGCTGATTCATTCTCAGTCTGCACCTGCACTGTGTTTTTCCAGCTTGTCTTTCCTTTGCAAGAGGGAAAGTTTCTGGTCGGGGTATCCCTGCACACATAGCCTTCACTGGCGTCCTGGCTTTTCATATTGCTGGTCATCTTGAAAAGTGCCTTAGATTTCTACCTTCGAACCTCTTTGGGAGAGGTTGATGATTCACTGTCTGACGCTGCATTGGGATAATGGCTTCTTGGAGTTTATGACTTTAAATTATTCCTTTCCAAATAAGAACCATAGCACTGTTGGTTTGGTTTTGTTCTTTGTGATTTTCATCTCTATAAAGACCCCAAGTTCTGAATCCCCCCACCCTTTTAGCCCTGCCCTGGGTTGTCTTTATCATGAACCTTCAAAGCTTACCTCTGATTTCTCTCTTTCCAAGAACATCCCTTGCTCCAGTCTTTCATTGTCTTTCTTTCTGTAATTTTTTTAAAGAAATGTGTTTACTTAGAAGCATTTAGAATGTTAATAAAACAACTTCATTTCCCCCCTACAATTCCATAATGTTATTTCATTAACAGAAAAACTTTCACATATGCTTCATCAGAAACAGCTGAAGGTGGCAAAACCCCCCAATACTGTCCCCAGATATAATTAAATTATAGGTTGTACATCAGTAAGAACCTGCTTCAAATTTCCACGCCAATTTGCAATCCCCAGACTATACCAGGCTAGGTTAGTGTCCATATATGTGTGGACATTCTACAACTTAAAGACAAATTTCATACAGCCTATATTTCGTTTTCTTTTTTCCTTAAAGGAGTGAGTTACAGGGGATAAATGCTTCCTAGACAAAAAGAAAGAATGTCACTAGAGCCAGCTCATTCCTCATCTTCCTCATCCTCCTCATCCTCCTCTTCCTCCTCTTCTTGCCTTTTTTCAGCCCCGGCTGGGCCCTTTCTATTGGTGTCAGGTTTCCCTTTAGTTCCCTAGGCAGCAATACCCTTTTCCTGTTTTTCCCTCAGCTATGCAGCCTCCTTCTCATTGGGCTGCTTGGTGTCTGCAGCAGGGGTGTCCAGTGTCTCTCCCAGTTTCTGTGCAGCATCACTCATAAATAAGCCAGGATGTTCTCTGTAGATGTAAAGTCAAGACTCTGACCGTGACAAGAAGGCAGCTGAAGGAGGCCTCTTGGGCACATTGGGGTCCTTGAACTTTTTTGGAGGATGTAGGTTTTTATTTCTCTTTCATAACAGGTCTTGTCAACCTTTTCCATGTCTTCAAATTTCCTCCTTTCTTCTGTAGACATGGTCCTCTGACAGAAGCATCTGGTGCGTCTTGTGCTGTTCTGGCACGTTTCCACGAAGAACTCATATGATGGCATTTTTGCCTCTCAGCTTCTTTGGCTGTATGTAGTTGGCTTTCCTTTGCAAGGGCACAAAGTCACCTAGTTCACGTTGCTTGGCCCTGCCCCATCTCTGTGAGGCTCAGTGCACTGCAGTATCTGCCCAGTCCCTGTTTCATCTACCATTGCTTCCTTCTGTTCCCTTCAGGAGACAGCAGTGTGGGTTCCTGTGGTAAAGGTCAACTGGAAGACATCTGCTGGGTACTGGAGGCTGCCTCTTGGTTTCCATTTGTGAATGCTGCCATGTATTTTCTAGCATTAGGGTATCAGGATTAGTATGGTCATAAGAGTTACAGGCTGAAAATGTTGGAAGAGGGATATTACAAGTCAGAAAATAGAATGGCTTTCTGATGTATGAATCTTTTTAGTATATCTAGGAAAGTATAAAATTGTCTCCACTGGGCATTTTTAGGTACAGATAACGTACTTCTAACACCGGTTGTTTCTCTTAAAGATAGCAATTCTAATAATCTGCTAAGCTGCTGTTCCTCTTGTATAACTTCAACTAGACTAGAAATGAAACAGTGGAGCCAGAATTCATATTTCCTATCACCGTCTCTGGTCTAGTGCTTACTTAACACCGTGGAATTTGAAAAAACTTTGAACCAACGTAAGAAAGAGGAGGAAATAGGAGCCCAGATATGATACTTATATTTCCGGTGTGTCATTTAACTTAATAAAGGTGCCTGCTAAAGCATGGCACCTGTAGATATTGCAGATAAGGCTGTGGTCAGGACATGCTAGATGCACTCACTCCAGCAGGGAGAGGTAAAGAGAAGGTGTACACAGAGAAGGAAGCAGACACCTGTGGGTAGACAGCAGTAAACAGGGAAACAGGGTGACTAACTGGATTATATACTCCTCAACAGGGTGCCTTTCTCAGAAGGTGACATTTGACCACTGTGCTCACTGTTCAGTATTGCATTCATTATGGTGAAGAACTGGATTGCTGCGATACAGCTGCTCAGTGGCAGAGCGCATGCGTATTGTGTGCAAGGCTCTGAGACCACGCCCCCATACCTGTCATCCTGCCTGTTGAGTATGTGTGAAGTTGGAGTCCTCTCTTGTGTGAGATAAATTTCGGTGAGATTTTCAGGCCTTAAGCAAAGTCATCTTGTCTTCAACATGGTGCCACCCTGTGTCAACCTCTTGCTCATCCCAAATGGAGTGTGGGTCTCTGTATCTTGTTGGTGTTAGAAACCTAATGGTTTAGTGGCTATCCTGTGCTAATTCTCTCTCTTCCTGTCTGTGATGATGCAGCACATGTCTGTTTATTATATTGCCTCTAGACCTGGCTGAGTCTCTGCTTCCCATCCCCCCTTTTCCTTAGCTTCATAATACAAAGGGTTTTTGTTCCAGTTCTGTGATCGTCAGAGCTGTGATTTCTAGGATCTGGGTTTGGTTCTGTACAAACATTAATTAGGGTATGCAAAAGGGAACAGACAGTTGTCAACTGACAGACTGAAGTCAGCCAGTGATGAGGAAGAATAACCTAGATTATTCTTTGAATGAGTTGTGTGGTTAAAGCAAAGAACCAAACCCCATTATCTTTTGACAGGTTGGGAAAACTCTTCAGCGCCATTTTGCCGCCATTTCATCCTGTCAGGTTTTACTGGGCACTCATTTCGTTACCTAAGCACATTCTCCATCTGGCTCTAGGACTGCGTCAGGAGCAGCCATGGCTCAGATACACTTCTGAGGTTTAAGGTTTCTCATGCCATGATATCTTCATACTTTTATCCATCTCTTTCTGTGCTGAGCTCTTTGAAGCTTGAGATGAGAGACCATAGCATCCCCATCTCTATTTTATTATTTTTTTTTTATTGGGTTGAAAATCATGTCTCATAGAGGTGTCTGATTGAAAGTGAGTAATTCAGTGACTTCTTACTTGACAGGGTTACACAATTACCACTCCTATCTATTGCCAAGTATTCTTACATTCCCAGAATGAAACTCTCCTTTCTTGGCAACTGTTTTCTGCTCCCTTCCTCCCCAGCCTCTGGCAAGTACTGGTTGTTACATTTATATCCTTGGTGGTTTGCAAAATACCTTGCCAGAGTAAGTGCTTAACAACTTTTTACTGGTATAATAAATGGATTAAAAATTCCAAAGAGAGCCGCCTTGATTTCAATTGCTTTATTCAGTCCAGACTTTGGACTGACCACAAGCCAGACCATGTGCTGCGGGGGGAGGGGGGGGTAAACAGTATAGCTGCATCCTTGCTCTCAGACTATGATCTGACTCAGTGTTGGACTGTAGAAATGTTATGTTCTGCACATATATTTACATTTTCTAGTAGCCAAATACATTAATGTTTCTGTTACAGTTTCTGCAAACTAGTGACTGAAATCAACCTAAACATGCCTTTTATGGCACCGAAGAGCAGAAGGTTCATGTAGCCTCAGTGCTAATTCAAAGTGCCAGCAGGCTATCCCTTGTGGGGAATAGGTCCTGTTCTAGGTCCTGCCACGTAGACAACCCACTGAAATTGCACATTCTGGTGTCTGTTGTCACATGTGGCTTGTGTTTTTCCCAGAGCTCCACATAGTTCTTGGGAGTTCCCAGGCCACTGAAAAGGCAATTTCAGGTGTGGTGTGTATCAAATAAAAGTACAGAATTCCACAAGATCACACTCTAGAGAATCTATGATCATTGTGAGGTATGGTAAGTCTCCTAGAGAAAACTGAAAGCCGAGTGACAAGCAAATTGGGTCTTAAGAGCAGAGGATATGGTCTCTGTCTTACTTTTCTGTTACTGTGACAACACTGTGTGCAAGCACCTTATATTGGGATGTTTTTGATTGAGCTTATGGTTTCATAGAGTTCTAGACCAGGATGGAGAAGTAAGGCGTGGTAGTGGGAGCAGCAGAAAGCCCATGTCTTGGTCTGTAAGTAGGATGCAGAGAGGCACAGCGAGAATGGCATCAATCTTTTGACACCTCAGAGCCTGTCCCCAGGGACACAGATCCTCCAACAAGGCCAAATGTCCTAACCATTCCCAAACATTACCAAGTAATCAAAGATGAGGCTATGATGGTGGTTCTCAAGCTTCCTAAAGCTGTGACGCTCTAACACAGCTCCTTATGTTGTGGTGGCCCCCAACTATAAAACTGTTTCTGTTGCTACCTTATTACTGTACGTTTCTACTGCTCTGAATCATAATGTACATATCTGCATTTACCGAAGGTCTTAGATGACCCCTCTGAAAGGGTCCTTTGACCCTCAAAGAGTGATTCTCATCAAGCCACCATGCTGCCTTTCTGCCTTCAGGGGTTTTCACCACCTGTGAATGAAGCCCCAGCTACCCTAAACCCATCTCAGCAGGAAAAAAATGAGGTTGAATTTCTTAGACAATTACTTCTGCTGTTTATAAATTCCCATTTTTCTCATTCCTTACATTCCTAAGTATTATGGGTTTTTTTTTAAAAAAACGTTTTTGTTATGTTATTTTCTGACATAATGTGTCCATTAGACCAACTTAGTTCATTTGAAAAGAATGTGAACTCTAATTATTCCCTAAGGTTTTTATTGCTGTTGTTTACTTTTATTGGTTTATAAGTATTACTTAAAAATATAATACATCTCTGGCTGCCATTTTCAGGACCTCTCTCTTTCCAAGGCACTTGCCTCCTCAGCACAGTGAGTGGGTACACTTCCCTCCCTCATCACTAGGGTCTTGGCTACCCCTATGGGATGACTATACAGAGGGAAGCTGGAGTTAGAGTTTCATCTGACCAAAGCAGGGTGCCTGTCGTGGGAGGAGCACCACATCTGGGCTTTGTATAAGTTACTGAGGCATCTGTGTGGTATTCCTCCTGTGATGGTCCTTATCCTGCTGCTCTGAACCACAGGGCTGCACAGTATCTTCTTACCCACCACTTAAGAGTGCCTTGTAATGTGATGCTCTCCAGAAGAGTGCCCCTTTCAAACAGATGCCACAGAAAGCAGAGCCACATCTTAGGGACCATTAATAAAACACATTTCAGGCAGTGGCTGGGTGTGCTGGAATGACGCTAAGGGAATTTTCAGAGTTAACCTTATAATACTTTCATGGGTACATAGCTCTCCTGATCCCATAGCCTGGCAGGAGGGCCACAAACAGGAACAGTATAGCATCCTCACATTTCCATGTTTTGTTTTCTGAAAACCATGCTCTTTTTGCGAGCTTCCCTCTCAACTCTACTGGGTGAAGCAGGTTGTGTCTGTTTCCTTTCCCAAGGATAGCTCAGACATGAAAGGCGTGGGATTGGACCAGTCTCCTTGTTCATTCCTCAGAGATTCTGTGCAAGTCTCCAGGGCATCTTCATGGCAGTTCTGTCTTAGTGACATTAAATGTTAAGAGAATTGGTTATTCACTCCATTCTTAGCGTGTGGATGTTGCTTCTCGCAGCCCTGTGTACTTCAAAGTAGTCTATGTGAATGTTAGTCCAAAAGAGCAGTTTTGAACAAACAGCTCCGACAATATAACGGTCTCTTCCTTCTGTCAAGTCTCCAGGGTCCATTGTTGCATCTCTGGCTGCTCTTCTTGCCCCCCTCCCCACCTCTCATCAAACGTGCTGACTCGTCCTACCTTTTATCCCCTGACTCTGTATTCTTAAGTCTCCTCTTGATTATGCCGAACTGTGAAGACATTTCCACAAGGGAAGGAATCAACATACATCATCCATTTCCCTCCCTGACACATTTCCCTTTGACACAGATGCTAGGATGGTAAGAGGCACAGGCCGAGTGTCCTTTGGAATGTCACTTCAGATGCCAGGCTAAGTGGTCCAGTCCTCCTCACCCAGTGTCTCTGCCCTGAATCCAATCTGTGTGAGCATCCACAAGGACACAGTGTGAGAAGTATATTGATGAGAAACCAGGGGTTTCACTTTGCAGATCCCTCAGGCTTGGTGTGTTTAAAGCACATGATGCTCTGCCTGGAACCAACATGGAACATGAAAGTGCATGCTTTAATCAGCTGTGCAGTTTCAGAATTCTGAATGTTCTTCCATCTCTTATAATTGCCGTTTATGGTAAAGTGCAGTATGTGTGGTGCACACATGAAGTCCTTCCCATGACCACCTTCTAAGCAGCGGTCGGAACCAACAGCATTAATTGTAGTGGAATAAATGCATCATACATTGGAGGTCAGTTAATTGAGAATGTGCTGTGAAGACTCAGGCTGGAAAGATTCTTCCACCTGTGGACCTGCTGACAATGATGCACTTTCACTAATTGGATGTGGAAAGCTATTTGGCAATTCACTTTCCTAAGTGTTATATTATATAACCTTCCATGACCTCTGCCTACCTGAAGGGCCCATCACGTGGTCTCTTGTTTCCCCCTACCAGTTTGACACATATATTATTACTTCCTAAATAGCACTTAGTCTGTCATATAGAGCATTAGCCTTGACAATTTGCAGTCCATGTTGTAATTTTGAAGATGGAAATTGGTTAAATGACAGGAGAAATATGGTAGTGCATGAAGAAAATTCTTTGCAAGTTTCATTTTCTGTTCTGGCCACTCATATACCCTTGTCACTACCCTCATTAGGTCAAGGGCTCCGAGGCATTTTGTACAGAACTGATGTGTGTTCCAGTGACTGTGGCGCACATTTGTAGCATCTCAACAGTGATTTTCCTTCCTGTTTCAGAGGATAGTCATTTTCAAATGTCTATAATTTCTAACCTAAAAAATTAATATTGCACAACGAGTTTTGCCTCAGGAACCCTTTGAAGCTGGATTCTGAAGTTCATCTCACATTTACCTCAGTCTGGAACTCCTCAAACTTGAAGCAGTAGCTGAGAAGGTCAGGCAGATGAATTCACTTCTTGTCAGGACTAGAGTTACTGAATGTTGTTCTCTTATTTTTTTATATTTATCTGCTCCAAGCATCTGAGGCAAACAATATGCCTGTGCCATGGATTTGAATATTAAAGGATTCCTTCCTCATTGGAATAAAACTGAAGAACAGCCAAATTCATATAGAATGTGAACACAGAGAGAAATCTCCATATCCCTCTGTGCATCTGTGCATGCCTGGGTAGCTGTGGTGCTGTGCTGCTGGCTCACATCTGGAGTAGTTCATCACCACGGAACAGATGTTGTGACCTGGGTCATCGTAGCAGCAGAGCATGCGCACATTCCTTCATTCTTGCAGAGACAGTCATTACATTTTCTTCATGCTAATTTTGACAGTGACACCCTGCTATGAAATATGAATAAATTCATAACGGTGAGGATTGGAATCAAGGGGTAAAATTCAAACTAGCTCCAGAGGATTTATAAGATACCACCTCCTTGTTTCCACCATTCTCTTGAATTCAAGGCATGGGATAGAACAAAGGGAAATATAAGGAAGTGTGGGTTCTAATGTAGACACTGCTGAAACTTTCTGATTATAGATAGCAAGAAGGGTGCTAATTCTTAAGGAAATGTCAGTCCTCTGAAATAAGTCGCTCTTGTAGGACAAGTGGACAACAGGAGGACATTGAACAGTGACATTCAATGAGTCCTTGTCACCAGCAGTCATTAGTATGCAAAGCTGCTGTAGTTCTCTGTGTTCTATATTATGGTCTTGACCATGCAGGAGCTCCTGGAACAAGAGAAGCAGTTAATATCACACAAGTTATTATTTCTTTCTGGAATGTTTTATATTTTTAGTACCAATGAGATCCTTCTCTTGTCCCAGCGTGCCTCTAAAAATTTAAAGAGAATCAAAGAATGCATAATTTATATCCGTCCCAGAGGTAACGGAGTGACTCAATGGTATCCATGAAGGAATGATTTTGAATTTCATGTCTTATGCAAGAGGTGATTTTTATGTGAAAACTACAAGAACTGGCCTCGGGGATCTCTAGGTAATTATCCCTCTAACAGCAGAGAGAGGTTCCATCGGGATTATTGTAGAAAGCAGTAGTGGATCAGCTATGCCCTTGTGAATCATGGTGAATCATAGTTGCCACAACAGAGCACATAGCAACGCATGCCCTGCACAGAGCGCATCTCCCTTTAACCCCCCCTGAGAACTCCATTGAGGCCTGTATGTCTCAACAGGCAGGTGAGTCTAGATTTCCTGTGGAAGAATTCGGGGCAAGAATGGATGGGATTTCTCTTCCCCACAACAGCTCCTCAAATTTATTTTCTTCTCTTTGGTTTCCAGGGTACTTAATGATGAAGCCAGTGAATCCATTAGTCCTTGAGCCTTGGGTATCATGCCTCCCCTTTGCTGCTTGCATTGCGCCAGAGACTCTTCACCCAAACTCCTGGGCATATGGATGCTGGATTTGGAAAGACTTTAGTGCTTCCAGGAGGAAAGTTATCAAAATTAAATTCTATTGTAAACTTGTTTAAAAAAATTATGCTTTGTTCTTGGAGCCAATCTAGTTTATTTGCATGCGCTTTTAATCATTTCATGGCAATGGTTTTGTTCTCTGGGAATATTAAGTACCAAGAAACAAAACGATATAGCCTAGTAGGGGAAGGGACTTTTCTAAGCAACAAAAGGCTAGTGGTCTTCGGGAGAAGTGCATTCGAGGGTGATTTCTCGATTCCCTCTTGCTTATCAATGTATATTTTATGTATGTTAAGACATGCACTTTTGTCTCCCTATGACAATCTTCATTTCTCATCAGAGAATTCTCTTGTTAAGCCTGTAGTCTCTTAATGCATGGAGTTCTTCTGAATCCTCTAGTTTTTTGCTTTTCTGCCTCTGGGATGAGTCTGATTCCCAGCTCTTCCCCCTTTCAGCACGTACATGTGCACAAAGCAACACAGACTAAAATATTTGCCACTGCAACTCCTTCATCTCTCAAACAAAGAATGGAGGTCTTGGGTTCTTTATCTCTTTTTTTAAATATAATAATCTCCATCAAAAATGATTTTAACCCGTAACCGTTCAGTACAGCTTCTCCCATGAGTTCAAAAATATAGTTAAGTAAATAGAAGTCAGACAAATCTATTCCTGTACACATTGAGATTTTTTTCCTTGCCAATGTGACAGAACTGGTGAATGTGTCACTCATGTACCCAAGCCCCCTCTGAAGCAGAGGACTCCTTGGCCATCGTTTAGTAGCTTAGCCCCAGTCTTGTGTTGGGACAGCCTGTGCAATGTATACGAGAATAGTGAGCCTGTGCATCTGAGGGGCTTAGGGGAGAAATGCACACACTCTGTTTCTTTTCTCAGTGAACTAATTGGATAAATAATTAATTCTCAAGGAAAAACAAAAGTAGAGACTGCCCTTTAGAGACTTTCCTTCGCCTTCCTTCCATGGAAACAGGAGGGATTGGGGGATAGGAGTCCCCAATCCTTCCTAGCGGAACAACTTGCCTAGTTGTTGCTGGAAGCACAAGTTCTCTCTGCCTTTGCTTATTTGTAAATGCATCTTCACCCCACCTCTCATCCATTATCCCCTCCACTGCCTGTCTGGGCAGCCGCAGAAGGCTTCCTGCCCAGTGAAAGTCTATTGAGTCTGGATGAAACACACTCATTTTCCCGGACAGCCAGCTATTTTACCTGTCTTTGTCTCCACAGATGGTGCTGTCAGTGAGGTCTCACTTTCCCCTGAACACTCCCTGGAAATTCTAAAAGTCTACCATGTGTGTTTAGTTTTTGTTCCTTGTGACCATCATGAGACCTAACCTGGTCAATACCTGTTCTTATTCTAAATTTCTCAGGTCTTTGGCATCTGAGGCCTCTAGGCTCTTCTGTATCCATTTCCTCTGTCAATTCTCTTTGTGTAGTTTCTTAAGGAGACTCCAAATTTTAGACTAGATGTCAGATAAGCTCCAGGGTTCTCCTCTCCCCTTTTTTGTCTTTCTTGGTGTCCCTGTATGTCCCTGACTTTCAACCCTTCCTATGTATGCATGGATCTTAAATGTCTATGTTTAGCTATAAGCCCTTTGTCCAGTTCTTGTCTAATTTTTCCAATTTTGTGTTTTCTTTTCTGGCATATCTGACTGGGAGTTTTAAATTAGAATGTTTTCAAGTAAGGCAAATTGTATTTTATACTGTAAGCTTTTCCTATTTTCATCTCCATTCTTGGGTAAGATAATTATTATCCCATTTGCTCCCCAAATAGAAAGTAATGAAGATATCTTCAGTTCTTTTTAGTGTCTTGGACAATGTTCGATATTAGAGAAACAGACACCTAGTTGGGGGAGTCATGATGATCAACAGTTTAAAATCATCCTTAGCTATGTGGCAAGTTCAGTACCAACCTTGCCTACATGAGACTTCCCCCATCTGGAAGGAAGGAAGGGAGGGAGGGAGGGAGGGAGGAAGGAAGGAAGGAAGGAAGGAAGGAAGGAAGGAAGGAAGGAAGGAAAAAGAACACAGAGACGATGGTAAAGATTTTGCTTATTGTAGGTTCATGAGCATTAGTTTGAAGCAATTTAAAAATTACATAGATATCTGTAACTATAGAAATATTTATGGGGGAGGCATAGACTACTCCAGAGAAAGTAATGGTTAACTTTTTCCTGAGTGTGGTGCATGGTCACTTATGAACTCAGTTTTTAAAACTGAGCTTTCTCAATTTGTTAACAATGAATGTATGTGGAAAGACAGGACGCCCTTGGAGCACTTGGAGCATCATTGCATGCCCAGGTAAATACAGGAAGGATGAGTTTGATGGAGAGCTGTGGTCTGAGGCTGAGCCAGGCAGCTGTGCCAGTGCAGAAAGAGTTTTCCTATTATGCTAAAGAGTCTTCTGTTCATACTCTAAGTAGAAGAAGTTTGAATGAAGAGGCATTGTCTCCATCTGGTTCTGTACACAGTGATTTCAGGGGTTGTATACTTTCCTAGCATTCTGCCAGAGTACAGACTATGATAAAATTATTTTCAGATGATATGATAGTATACATAAGTGACCCCAAAAAATTCTAACAGGGAACTTCTATAGCTAATAAACACCTTTAGCAATGTGGCAGCATACAGGATTAACTCAAAAAAATCAATAGCCCTCCTATATACAAATGATAAATGAGCTGAAAAAGAAATCAGGGAACCATCACCCTTGACAGTAGCCATAAACAACACAAAATATTTTGGGGTAACTCTAACCAATTAAATGAAAGACCTCTATGAAAAGAACTTTACGTCACTGAAGAAGGAAATTGAGGAAGATATCAGAAAATGGGAAGGTCTCCCATGCTCTTGTATAGGTAACATCAACATAGTAAAAATGACCATCTTACCAAAAGCAACCTGTAGATTTAGTGCAATCCCCATCAAACTCAACACAATTCTTCACAGATCTCAAAAGAACAATACTCAATTTTATATGAAGAAACAAAAAACCCAGGATAGCTAAAACAATCCTATTCCATAAAAGAACTTCTGGACGCGTCAGCATCACTGAATTCAAACTCCACTACAGAACTATCATAATAAAAACAATTTGGAATTGGCATAAAAACAGATACGTGGATCAGTGAGTTGAATTGAAGACCCTGACATTAATCCATATGCCTATGAACACCTGATTTTGACAAAGAAGCCAAAATATACAATACACAAAAGAAAGCATCTTCAAAAAATGGTTCTGACATAACTGATGTCAACATATAGAAGAATGTAAATAGATCCCTATTTATCACTCTGCATAAAATTCAAGTCAACATAAATCCAGTTCCATTGAACTTGATATAAGAAAAAATGGGAAATAATCTAGAACACATTGGTACTGGAGACGACTTTCTAAATATAGTACCAGTATCACAGACACTGAGAGCAACAATTAGTAAATAAGACCCCCTGAAACTGAGAAGCTTCTGTAAGGTGAAGGACATGGTCAATAAAACATGGCTGCATCCTATGGAATGGGAAAAGATCTTCACCAACCCAACTTCTCAGTGAGGTGCTGATCTCTAAAATATATAGAGTTTCATGTTGAAAATCGCTGGGGACAGCAAGAAAGCTCAGGAGGTAAAATACTTTCTGCCAAATCTGACAACCCAAAGTTCACTCCCCAGGATCCATACTGAAGAAGGAGAGGACCAGTTCCTGCAAGTTGCCTTTAACCTCCACATCCAGTGCTGTGGCTTGTAAGCATGCACGTGCATACACACACACACACACACACACACACACACACACACACACACAGAGAGAGAGAGAGAGAGAGAGATAGAGAGAGAGAGAGAGAGAGGGAGGGAGGGAGAGAGGGAGGGAGGGAGAGAGAGAGAGGGAGGGTTGGAGAGAGAGGGAGAGAGGGGGGGGGAGAGAGGGAGAGAGAGAGGGAGGGAGGGAGAGAGAGAGAGAATAAATATTAACTAGTAAATTGAAGTGAAGGCAATTTGGATGAGTATTGGAGGTCTGTCTGTCTGTCCCCTGACCCATCTTCAGCCATTCTCATCTGTCCTTTTGCTGATGTTACCATGGATGCTTTTATTTTGTTTTTTGTTGTTTTGTTTTTTTTTTCTTCTGAGACTTTTTTTCCCCTTCTTCCTTAGATAGATGTAACATTCTTTTAGTGGTTGATTGATGTAATTTTTGTGCTATGCTTAATTTTTCCAGAAGTAATTTTTAAAATTTGTTCCCCTTTTAAAAAAATAAAATTAGATTCTTGTCTCATATGACATGTCCTGATTACAGATTTCCTTCCCTTAACCTCCAAGTTCCCTCATTACTGCCTCCTTCCTCCAGATCTGCTCCCTTCTGTCTCTCATCAGAGAGCAGGCATCTAAGAGAAACAACCAACCATGACCAAATCAAATATAAAAAGATAAAGCAAAACCCATCATGTCACAGTTGGAAGGCAAACCAACAGGAGGAAAAGAGCCCCCAAGAGAAGGCACAAGAATGGGAGACCCACTGCTGACCTGCTTGGAGTCCCTTAAAAACTGTAAACTGAAAGCTATAATAAATATGCAGAGGGCCTGGTGTGCAGGCCCTGTGCTTGCTGCTTCGGTCTCTGACTCCATGAGCCTTGCTCGGTTGATTCAGAAGGCCTTGTCTCCTGGTGTCCTCTGGGTCTTAGCTCCTTCTGCCTCCTCTTCCACAGGGATCCCTGTCCTCTGAGGGGAGAGATTCTCACCTGACACTTTCATACATGTTTTTGGCGGTACCTTTTCCTTCTCCTCACTTCCCTGCCACCCCCACTGGCCCAGGTGGCCTCTCTTTGGCTTTAGTGTCACCTACATTGTTGTCCCCCTTTTCTCCCATCCCCACTCTGCTGTAAAATCTCCTTTTCTGCAGCAGGAACAGGAGAGCAGTCAGTGCTTTTCATCACGGGTTTTCCATGTGTGTTTGAGTTTCTGTGTGAGTGTGTGAGCATGTGAGTGCACACAAGTTTACCTTCACACGGGAGGCAGAGATCTACTTCAGAGACTGTTCCTCGGTAACCATTTACTTTTTATTTTATTTCTTAGCATTGTCTTTCATTAGCTTATAGCTCTGCTAATGGAGTAGGCTGACTGGCCAGTGCGCTCCAGGTATCTGCCTGTCTCTGCCCCTCAACCACTGACTTTACAACCTTGCACCTGCCACTGCATTCCAGCTTTTTAAAATGTAAATTTGTTTTTTGTGTGGGTTCTGGAGATTAAGCTTAGGTCTTCATGTTTGAACATAGCTCAGTAGGTGTGCTGAACTATGTCCACAGCCTCCTTTAGGCTCTTTTGATATTACCAATATTGACTTTGGAGAGATAGAATCAAAGTCATTTTAACATTGGTTGATTGATAGTGTGGTGTCGTGTGTGTGTGTGTGTGTGTGTGTGTGTGTGTGTGTGTGTGTGTGTGTGTGTGTGTGCGTGCATGTGTGTGCATGTGTGGTGTCATGTGTGTGTGCATGTAAGGTGTGGTGGTGTGTGTGCGCATGTGTGTGTGCATGTAAGGTGTGGTGGTGTGTGTGTGCATGTGTGGTGTGGTGGTATATGTGCATGTGTGTGCATGTGTGGTGTGGTGGTGTGTGTGCGTGCATGGTGTGCGTGTGTGTGTGTGGACAGGTGCTAAAGTGCACATGTGGAAATCAGAGTGTCATTTGTGATGCTCAGTTCTCCTCTTCCACCGTTTGAGCATCAGGAATCAAACTTACGTTGTCAAACTTGGTAGCAAGCATCTTTACCCTCTGTGCCCTCCTGCTGGCCATTCAAAATCCTCAATAAGCATTTATCTGAAATTAAAGTTGTTGAATAAATAAATTATTTATTGTCCCCTTTTGCTGCTTTTGAGAAATAACTGTTCAACTCTCTAGCCCTACTGTTGATTGCAAGATTGGGGTTCCTTCTGTCCATTTGTTTAATGTTCACAGTTCTTTATCCTCTATACTGATCCAGGTCTGATGCGTCGCTGCAAAGATGGCCCCCCATTCCATAGGGATGGAACAGAACATGTCTGTTCTCTGTGATGGCAGTGTCCTTTGCTGTGCAGAAGCTTTTGCACAATCCTGTTCTATTTGTCCATTCTTGGTCATTTTCTGAGTCACAGGAAAACTTTTCAGAAAGGTCTCTCCTGTACGTCTGTTAACATGTCATACTCTAGCAGCTTCAGCCTTTCAAGTTTTGTACTGAGGCTTTTGGTCCATTTTGAATTGAACTTCTTACAGGGTAAGAGATATGGATCAGGCTTCATTCTTCTTTAGGTGAGTATCCACTTTCCCAGCTTTATTACCATCGATCTTTTCCTTTGTTTCTTTTAGTGTAACTAGCCATTGGCGAGCCTTGTTTATCTTCTCAAATGACCGATCTGTATTTGGCTGAATCTCTATATTGTTCTTTTAGTCTCTTATTTCATGAATTTCTGCCTAAGTCTACTACTCAGTGCTACCACATTCATTTGAGCTGGGCCCCTCCTTGCTTTTCTAGAGCCTTAAATTGTATCATCACATTATTTATTCAGTGTCTCTGTTTTTGTTTTTGTTTTTTTAATGAAAGCATTCAGAGCTATGACCTTTTCTCTTAGAACTGCCTTATCTGTGTCTGATAGGTTTCTACTATTTTCAATTGGTTTTAGGAGTTTAAAAAGTTTTCTCTCTCATTTTTTAAAACGATCCTGTATATTGTAGCTGGTGTGGTGGCACAAACCTTTAATCCTAGTACTGGGGAGGCAGAGGCAGATGGATCTCTGTGAGTTTGAGGCCAGCCTGGTCTACATAGTTACAGGACAGTCAGGATTACATAGTAAGACCCTGTTTCAAAAACAAACAAACAAACAAGAAGCGTATTGTTCTACCAATTTGTAGATTTTTTTGTTGTCCCTCTTGCTGATAGGAAAGACATTTCTTTTCTCATACTTGTATTTGTTAACGATTTTCTTGTGCCCTAGACTATGATCAGTTTTAAAGCGTGGATTCTGAGAAGAATATATATATATATATATCCCCTCTATTGGGTGGACTATTCTACAAATATATGTTAACTTCAGCTGACCAAAGCTTCAAAGTTGTTGGATTTATTTTTTGTTTATGTCTGGGTTTTATTTTGAAAGTTTTAGTTTGTGGTACCAATCTAAAGATGAGAGTTATGACAAAGCCTTTATTAGATCATCACAAAACATTCCACATCTGGACACAATACAGACATCAACAGATCCTGGGGCTCTGGCTCCAGTGGGTCCATTTTCATCACAGCTCCTGTTTCTGTGGCTCAGGGAACATCGTGGAAGCTGGGGAAGAAAGGTTGCAGAGCCAGAACAGCAGGAAGTCTGCGAAACAGTCTCTCCTAGAAACCAGTACTATCAATGGACATGGACAGGAGAACAGGGAAGGGGAAATGTCTTGGGGTTCCAGTCTCAAACAAAGAACTGACAAGTACTGCCTGCTGGAGGAGAATTAGCCTCTCCCAGAGACGAGCCCCTGATACTGGTGTTCAGTGTGGAGTAATGAGTCTTGAAAGCATATACACATCACCAGCGGAAGCAGACCCAGCAGGTCGTATTTTTATCTATTTTTGCATAGACACACGTGAATATATACAATAATAACCCAAGAAAACAAGGCTTTTAAGTTGGTAGTGGGGTGTGTGTGTGTGGAGGGGGAGGGGTCGAGGGAAAGTATCTGGGAAGAGCTGGAGGGAGAAAAGTAATGTAATTTTATTACAATTAAAAGGAATTACAAAGAAAATAAGTTTCCCACCGTTACTGTGTTAGGACCTGTCTGAACTTTCATGCCCTTTATTGTTAGTTTTATGAAACTGACAGCCTACTCCTTGGTGCATATTTGCATCTGTTATATCTTCTTGGTAAATTTATTGATATGCAGTGGCCTTTTCTCTCTCTCTCTCTCTCTCTCTCTCTCTCTCTCTCTCTCTCTCTCTCTCTCTCTCTCTCTCTCTCTCTCTTCTTCCCTCCCTCTCCCCCCCTCGCCCCCCCTCGCCCCCCAGTGGAGAGCAACTTGTTCATGTCTCCCATTTTCTTGGTAGTTGATGTTTAACACTGACGCTCAGTGTTTGAATCTCTTTGCCTGGCCTATCATTTTCAGAGGTAAGAGATAGCTAGACCTTGGTTTCCAGCCCAGTCCATGGGTCACTTTGAGCCCTTTCCTTGGAAACATTTGTGTCTACATCTGCTGCTGAGATGATTAGTATTTCCACTGGGTTTTGTCTGTGTATTTTGTTTTGGGTTGTTTGGATTATTGGTCGCTATCATTCTTTTTTCCATTTTTGTATTAAAGGTTTACTAGGTTGGAAATTACAGACTTCTTCTCAAGGCTTCTCTACATTTGAAAAAAATGGAGATTTTTTTTTTTTATTCTTTTGTATGGGAAATAATCTTTCTTTCTCTGTATATAATTTCTCTTTAAATATCTTCTTCAATGCTGGCTTGGTTTTCACAAATAGCCCCTTTTGTGCTTGTCTCTTATTATTTTTATTCAATAATTTTAAGGGATGACCTGTTTGGGCATTATAATCTCTATTGACAGAGCTTCAAATATATTATTTTATGATTTCCTGGCCCTTAGGATTGTTGATGAGCGATCTTACGGTATTGCAATGAATTTCTCTTATACATGAGTTGATGTTTTTCTCTTATAGTTTTGAGTATTGCTTTCTTTTTGCTCTTTGTTGGATTTCTTTAAAATATTTTGCCCATGACAGATTATGGAGAAGTTCTTTTCTACTCATGTATATTTGTATGTTCATTTATTTACCTACCTTTGGGAACTTTTCTGTATCAGTTCATTCAGTAAATTTCCCGCCCTTAAACTTTATCTTAGTTGTTCCTTCTACCTGCTATGAGCTGTGTGTGTGTGTGTGTGTGTGTGTGTGTGTGTGTGTGTGTGTGTGTTCAAAGAGCTCCTAACTAGATTAAGAAAGGAAGGA
This sequence comes from Phyllotis vaccarum, assembly GCA_033318265.1. Classification (NCBI taxonomy): domain Eukaryota; kingdom Metazoa; phylum Chordata; class Mammalia; order Rodentia; family Cricetidae; genus Phyllotis; species Phyllotis vaccarum. The sequence goes on along the minus strand of JARWLC010000005.1, from coordinate 45,090,520 downwards.
TCTGGAAAGGAGTAACATGAGCTAACGATAGTGTGGCTTAGAAAGGGGAAAGGTGGCCTTGAAGGGATACCTTCTAACAGGTTATTGGATATTTACATATAAGTGATGGGCGGATTATGAAGGAATACACTCATGTTCAGATATAAATGATGGGTGGGTTATGAAGGAATACTCATGTTTGAGGACACAGAGCATTTCCATGTCCACTAATTGTTTCTTAAAGTTTCATTTTATAACATCACACAATTTACTCAATGGCTTTCTGAACTATAATTGTTTACTGTCTACTAATGCTATAAACACAGAGATTTGACAGGCTTTTTTATGGGTAAGAGTCGTCATAAAAATCACCAACTTGGACTGTTTGCCTTGTCCAGCCTGGCCATTCTTAAGTCAGACCTTTGGATAGCCAGCTTTAAGAGATACAGATTAACTTTTGGATGAAATGGGCCTTGTCTTACCAATGGAACCAGTTCTTAAAATTATGTTTGTAGGCATGAAAATAATGATTTGATCACAAACTGGGAAGCCACTACAGGAACATGCCTTGCAGCAGGTGGAGAATGCTGCAACCCTGGAGGTTAGTACTCCCATGGAAAGATGGCTGAGTGTGGAACTGGTGTCTGTGTCAGGGACACTGTTTCGGAGCTTGGCTCTTTTTTATTTGTGCACTTCTTTATTCTTAATTTGTAATCAGCTTTGATTCTTTGGAGTTCAAGTGGAGTTGGCCCATCTAAGGAACATGTTTTTGAACAGAGGTTGACAGACTGACACACTGATTTGGTTGAATTCGGATTTTCTCCCATTTGGTGACTACAATGATGGGGGGGGGGTCTCTATTGTGGGAACATCCTGACATGTATGCTGATCAGCTTCTTTAACACAGCTAGAATTTTAAGCCAGGTTCTGTGTGTTCTTACTTTACATTTTTCACTGTAGTAGTATGTGTGTCCTAGGCCTGTGTTTATGCTAGATGGTACCATGTATACCAAGGTAAGGCAAAATGGCTTTCGAATTAGCCTTTCAAGGCAAAATATTTATCTGACAGCTTTTACCAAAATATGTGGCTCTGGTTACATGCCATCCTATCTCAGTCAACTTTATAAATAACAGTGTCACTTGTCAAAGAAGTGGGAATAGACCGTTATTCTACCACAAAAGGAGATTCATTGCCTAGGGATTTTTTCATATTATGTTTTTCAAGTACAATAGATCAAAGTTTTTATAGCAGGGGAACATTTCTGTGGTTTTTAGAGCCCCAAAGTAAACATCTTTAAATGTCAGAATGCTTTAAAACTCAAACAGCCTGTATTCTCATTAGAGAGAAACCTGGCTGGAATTCATAAATTGAAATATTCTGCCATAAAGTTTATTGTAAACAAGAAACCTGGAAAAAGCATGCATGCTATTCCATAAATATCAGGCTTTGGGTTTTACATGCAAAAATGTGGGAAGTTACATAATCAAGCCCTGACTCGTGTTATCATTATTTACAAATCTACTTTGGAAGTACTGTTCCTCCTGCTCATGGACTGTGGGGAGCTGTGGAGGAAGTTCAGATTAAACCCTGACCCTTCCTTGGAAAGGCCTCTTTGCTCTTAAGTTCCTTTCCTAAAATTTTGATCATTCATGACTCATGCCCCCCTTTCTGTAAGATTAATTAATTAATTATTAGGGCACAGCTAAACAGAGGTAAAATGATCTTTGAAAGTTACATTAATCATTTCAAGTAATTAAAAAATTTGAACAAAGCGCTCTAGGCAAGCAGTTTATTAGATACAATTTTGTTCATTTTAAAACATTAAATATTTAAAAAGTATGCTAGAAGGGCTGGATAAAAGGGAGAATGATAGAACTCATTGGGCTGAAGATCACATTATTTTTAAAACAATATTAAAGGGGAAATGAGGTTGTTCAAAGAAATGTTGGGCTCGGGAGATGGCTCACTAGGTGAAGCATTTGCCAGGCAAGCTTTAGGAGTTGGTTGAGAAGTCCCACAGCACACATAAAGTTGGGTGAGATGATTGCATCCATAACACTGTGGCTGGAAGGGAGGTGGAGATAGGAGAATCCTCAGAATCTCACTGGTCAGCTGGCCGAGGTTATGCAAGAGACCTTGTTTTAAGCAAGATGAAAGATTGAGAGGTAAGGACAAAGATATCCACATAAGCACCCTGGCACATTTACACTTACACACACACACACACACACACACACACACACACTCACACTCACACACATACACACACATTCACACACACACACTCACACACATTCACACTCACACATACACAAACATACATACATGTACACACATTCACACTCACACACATACATGTACACACACATACATGTACACACATACATGTACATACATACACACATTCACACTCACACATACACAAACATACATACATGTACGCACACATACACACACACACACACACACACACACACACACACACACACACACAAGAATGTGGAGGGAGTTCCCTCTGTGGCACAGCATTTGGAAAGCAAGCACAAGGTACTGAATTTTATCCCTGGAATTGGACAAACAAAAAAAATGAATGGTGATGTTGAGGGAAAACTCTTAATGCTGATACTCTATTATAAAACCATCACTCTGCAGTGAGGATGTTGTGATACTTATGGGTAAGATTTGTTTGCCTGTTTCTCTTTCCTGCCTCTAGGCACTGAAGTGTTAGGAGTTCTCATATGTACTCTCTCCCCTTAGTCTATGGTAAATTTTAAGTTCTCTTGGAGACCCAAGTGCAATTGGCATGGAGGTGCTTTATTCAAATTATGAATAAACAAACTGATGTCTTGGATAGAACAACACTTTGGCTTGGTTGCATCTGCTTCTGGAAAAGGACGTGTTCTGCTCATCCATATTTTAGACAGTCTGGACAAGGTCCCTGGAAATACAATAGGTAGAGGTTTATCCATAGGAATTCCAAATAACATAACTCTAAAATTAATAATGACCAAGTCTTTCATTTTACAGGCGTGTATACTTTGTAAATCCTTTCATACAAACATGAACATTTAAACTCAGCTCATGTAAACAATAGGCGTGTTTCAGTACATTATTGAACTTGTTAAAAATCTGGTCCTTGTTAGCATTCCATCCTGATAATGACATGCCTGAGACAAATTAACTTGTTGAGCGGAAAGAAAATGCTTCTTTTGGACTGGAGTTTTGGAGATTTTAATCCTTGCCTTGTTGAACTTGTTACTTGGCACCTGGTGAGGCAGAACATCTGGCAGAAGTATAAGGTACCACGGTCTCACATCTGGAATCAGGTTAACAAACAAAAATTGAAAAGAGCATGTCCCCAGAGATCTAACCCTCCCAAGCGTGCCCACCTTGTGGTTTCTACCAGCTCTCGATCACGCCAGTCTGGGGGCTACAGTCTTTCCCACGTGGGTCTTCCGGAAACATTCAGCATCTCATTGCAGTCTGTCCTTGTCTTTAGAGAACAGAGACAGTAGCTTCCAAGTGGTCTCCTCTCAGTTGATTCCAGTCCTGATGGCCGAGTTCTTAAGTTCTAGCCTTGCCTGTTTTCTTTCAGAAATACTAATTTGTTCCCTAAACATCCAGAGTCATATTTGTATTGCTTCAGCTGCAAGGACTTTTTTTTTTTTTCCAATTGCATCCTAACAGAAGATAGACGTGACATTGACATTGAGAGTAACAATTTGTATATTCTAAAACCATAAATAATAGATGTTTATATGTTTATTTATCCTAGGTGTTCATTTTTCTTGAAGATCAAGTAGAATAAAATTCATGTGATTAAGTAACAACAAAATTTATGTGCTTCTTCACTGGTGTTTTTCTTTTTTAAAAAATTGTTATATTTGAAGTATTGAAAACACCTAGAATTTGTAAGAAGTAGAATTTTGTTCCTCGTTAGTGTGGAACAGTCAACCTTTTTGAGAAAGCTTTGTGGTGGCTGGAGGGGTGGTTAGTGATTATGAGCATGAACTACTCATGCAGAGGACCCAGGTTCAGTTCCTAGAACCCACACGGACAGTTCACAACTGCCCGTAATTCCAGTTTCAGGTGTATCAATGCTCTCCTTTGGTTTCTGTGGACAATTGTACTCACATGTGCACACACATAATAAAAATGCATTTAAAAAAATTAGAAAGCAATATGACTTCATAGGAAAGTTGCTTTTATTTAAAATTTTTTGAATCTATTGTCAAATACTAAGTGTCATATTAACTCATGGAAATAAATAACAAATGGAGAAAACATGTAAATACTGCCATCACCAGAGCAACTTATTTACATTAAGCATTCGTATTAGAGAGCATAGTATTAGCAACAAACTGTGCCATTGAAGCTTGGCTCAAGAAAACAGGCAGCTGTTAAATTTTGTTATCACAATGGTCATCCCCATCATAAGAAACTCGCAACTGTAATATGCATGATAGTTACTGACATTTAAAACCAAGACCAACCATTAAGACAAAAAAAAAAAAAAAAAAAAAAAAAAAAAAAAAAAAAAAGTAACTGTTTCTGTCCCTTTCCTGAGGTTGTTCACATATTTAAATGCCACTCTGGGAAGGTAGGTGGTGTTCCAGTGCTGCTCTTGGTTTGCTGACTTCACTCTTTGATTTGTCCCAAGTGATTTTATCCACTGTACCAACTTTAAAAATTGAACAAGATATGGAAACCAAAAGCAAAATTCTTTTCCCCTTAGCTATAAAATTTTGTTGACAAAGGACTCAGCCCCACTTCCCAGAGTGCTCTAGTTGCTGGTGCTAAAGCTAGGGGACCCTAAGGACACTTTCTGTAGAGAAGCCCTTCACTTTTCTTTTTAGTGAGCACTGGGATCCTAAGGGCCTGTGGGTCCTGCGGAGAGAGAGTGCCCCAGGCCATAGAGTCTCTGAAGGACAAGCCTCACTTAACTTTGTCTCCTGAGCAGGGGATGGTCACACCTCTCACAGCACATAGCAAGATGAAGGGCTCATCACTAAAGCTGGAATGCTTTTAGGCATGCATGCATTTGTCTTCTGCCTACTCTATTCCATCCTGGCTGGCCCACTTTGTTCCCTTTCCAGCCACAGCTCCTGCTCTTGGGTTTCTCTCTGTTGGGGAGTTCTTAATCTAAATCATCAGTCCATGTATGATTTCCTCAGAGAAGCCTCCCACCCTGGGACGATAAGAAAACTCCTGTTTTCTTACCAGCTCCCACTGAAGCAACCCTATTCACCTGTTCAGAGCTCCATACTATACTCCATCTATTCCTCTTGGCCAGTCTAAAGTGGAAGCTCCCAGAAATCAGAGTCCTTGCTGCTCAGCATTCACCTGTTGCTCCCTTGCAGCAGACCTGGTGGTAGCATTCACTGGATGCAACTGAGAAACTGCAATCTGTAACAGCATCAGGACCACCTTCGTGGTGTGATGAGAGGCTGCAGTGACCAGGCTGCCGGGCTCTCCAACCGGTGCAGTGCTGTACCTGTGGGACAAGCTTTTCAAATATTTCTCTGATGAACTTCAGGAAACAGCATTCCTTTTTGAGTTCAGGATTAGCTGTTCTGATAGCAGCTGATTCCACTTCCTAGTTGAGAGAGAAGAATAAATAAACATTGTCTTATTTAAATAAATAGCATGCTTCTGAGAGGTTAACTTCTTGGCCGTCTACGCTTCTCAGGAAGGCTCCTTCTCTCCAAAGGCACTCAGGGAAGCTGAGGTCAGGCAGTGTTTCTGTTGAGATTCTTCTGTCTTTAAAGGCATACCACTCTGCTTATTTAAAGCCTTTCCATTCAGGCCCTGTCAAGTCCTTCCTGTATTTCTTGACTGCCATTTGGGGCCATTTCCATGGCTTGTAGTATGTCCATGTTTGTCTTAAAGCCTGTTAGACATGGTCACACTGTGAATCATGTTGTTTGTATTTGTGATTATTATACGCACCGACTACATTTCTTTGAAATTCACACTTACTTCTCAGGGGCTCCTTTCTATATAACTTGTTACCTACAGCAGACCTGCCATGTTGCTGCTTTAATTTCTGTGTCACTTCTAGCCATCTCTATCCTGGTGATGACAACTCTGAGGCCACAGAAACAGTACTTACCCAATTAGAGACTCAGAATCTGAAGCCTGCAGCCTATCTGTAGTACCCCTTACCCCTCTCACCTGCTCTCAAGCAAGGAGCAGGAGAGTTCCTTGCTGCCTGGGCTGGTTCCTTGGCCTTCCTTACATGCTGGGGGAAAGTGTGATGAGTGTTCTGCACAGAGCACAGGCCAGGTGAACCCTGAAGAAGAAGGTTTGACTAATCATTTGTGAAGCTCCAAAGGTAATCCTAGGAGCTAGCTGGACTCTCTTATAATAAAACAGTAATTTCTAGATCTTTCCTTGGTTCCATGCTTGGAAGGGAAGCAAGGAAATAAATAAAAGAGGATATGGTTTAGTTGCAGATGGAAGGAGCCATGGCTTTGCTTCTGGACTGCAACCATCGATTGCCAAGGACCAAGGGGCCACTGCATAGGGTGCGGTGACTATATAAATCTCAGGAGAATTTCACGGCTGAGTCCTGGTGACCTTATTGCATAAGACAGACATAATACTTGTTCAGAGCATATCATGGCTGAGATCAGGCTAATATATTTCATAGTAACTGATTCATTGTTTAAAATGCCTTCATGGGGCTCAGGGAGTAGCTCAGTAGGTGAGAGTGTCTGATGTACAAGCTTGAGGACCTGGATTTGCATTCACATAAAAAAGCAGAGTGTGTACACGTTACACTTGTAACCCCAGCATTGTAGAGGGCAGAGACAGGAGAATTCCTGCAGCTTGCTGGTCACCACTAGCCTCGCTCCAGTTATTGTAAGAAACCCTGTCTCACAGAAATAAGGTGACTCGTTACAGAGCAGAATATGAGATATCTTCCTTTGCTCTCAGCTTGTATACATTGGGCACACCATATGCAAGTGTAGCCATATGCACATGTTGGACACAAACACACATAACCACAAATAAAATGCCTTTAAGTCTAGAAGACCATGCCCACTCCTAAACAAACTGAAGCTGCCGTCAAATGGAAATTAAGAAAAATACTTTGTCGTACTTGCACCAGATGATGGGTTTATTTCTTTGATAGGGGACTCAAAGGTATCAAGCGATAAAATCCATCAGTTCAACAGAAGAAATTAAGAATAGTAATGCACAGTTCAAAGGAAAAGCTTGTATCTGACAAACTGCCCTTTGAATGATGGAAATAAAATTGAAATGTAAAAGGCAGTAATTTTGATTGTCAACTGGCAACAGCTTAAACTCTCCGGGCAGGGCTGGAAGACAGCTCATCCCCCTGCTGCACTTGTGGAGGACCTGGATTCCATTCCCTGCTCCTAGATGGCTCACAATCACCTCTAACTTCCCTTGCTATTGATGTAACCCTTCTTCTGGCCTCTGAAGGTACTGTATTCATGTGGTAGTTACACATACATTCAGCAAAAACACTTATACACATAAAATAAAAACAAACAAATCTGAAACCATTGATCCCACCTCAGGATAATAATCTGGCACACTGTTGGAAGGAATTCCTATTGGGAAAATCCTTGTGAAGGCACTGTAGTTGCATTTATTCCAACTATATAGTTATAACTGCATTAAAGCATTTTGCATTTTTTTGTAGTAATCAAGATTTGGAAGAAATCTAAAAGTGTACCAGTGGGAATTCAGAGGATATAGTATATTTGTTTTTGATATGGGATAGCATTGCATTAGTGAGACTTTCCCTGCTCTGATAAATAGCTCAGAAGCAAGGTAAAAGGGGAAATGATTTCTTTTGACTCATGGTTTTGGAGGTTTCAGTTCATGGCTGCTTGGACCCATCCCTTTGGGCCTGTGATGAGGCAGATCATCATGATGGAGCATGGAGTGTGTGTGGCGGAGAAACAGAGATGTCCACCTCATGGCATTTTGGAAGCAGACAGAAAAGAAAGGTCAGGGGTCAAGACTTAGCTTTGCAGAGTCTCCCCAGGGACCCAGTTCCTTCAGCTCTACCCACTTCTTACTTTATACTGTCTCCTGTTAATGCCACTATCTTAGTCCCTGTGGTGACTAATCCATTGGTTAAATCACAGCCCTCAATGTGTAGACACTTGCCCAAAGCCCATCATCTGCCAGTCTAGCCTTCAAGACAAGAGCCTCATGTAGACATTTCATATTTATACTTAACAGCCATAAGTAAAACAAGCTGGTCTATGACAATCATAAAGAGCAATGCTCCAGAAATATTTCATACTATAAGCATATTTAAGAGGAATAATAAATGTGTCCAAATAGTTTAAATAGGTACCAGCAGGTAGGTAACCTCCTAAGTGTGCATTTCTATATGTTTATTTGTACAAGGATGAACATAATGCTGTTTATGTTGATTATTTAGAAAGTAGAACCAGAAACAGTGGGAACTGAACTGGCATTTCTTTTAATTAATTGAAGTTTTTGGTTCCAACATATGCTATTTCTAAGAAGAGCCCTGGGGTACGTGTGAAGAACCTGCAAAGGAGATTTTATGCTAGGATTTCTAAACAGTTAGTTAGCAATGATTGTAATTGTCCACGTGCTCCCTACTCATAGAATGTTTTAATTCTTATTAAAAGTCAAACTTCTGGGTTAACGTTTACATAGTCTGTATTCTGATAGCTGTCACCCCCCCCCCCAGTATTCTCCCCTCCCCACAGGACTCTCCCCCCACAGGATTACTCCATCAAATTACTGTGGCTCTTTTTCTGCTGCTTTAACCCTGGTAACTCACCTGGGTGGGGCTGAGGGTGCAAACCCACATGTCCTCTGCAATCAGGATTCCCCTAGAATTGGGGTAATTCACACCTACCTCAAAAACAGCAGAAACAACATATTTAAGTGAGTACTCATTCTGCCCGAGAGACAAACTTGTAATCCATCCACCGCGTTTGACTTTCCTGTGAATCACATATTGTCATCCATGCCCTGCTTGAAGTGAAGCTGTGTGTAGAATACTGGCTTCCAGAGCTGTTTGTAGAGAGCCAAAGAACAAATTTTCTCCTAGGAGAGACTAGGCAGTGAGAATAAAAGCCCACAAGGGTGGAGTGGGGCCTTCAAATTAGAGTGCTTGTGTTTGGAGGGGCTATTTTGTGACCCACGTCCTTTGCACATTTGAGGGGCCAGCGGGCCGGAGGGCATGTCTGACTGAGTGCTGTTGACTGCACCCTTGTTCCAGCCCAGCTGCATTCAGAAAGGACTGGCAGGCCGACCAAATGGGAAGGAGTTTGCCAGATTTAGCCGAGAGAAGTACAGTGAGCTGGGAACATCCCTTGTATTAGGTTTTTAGCCTGTGTGTAGCACCTTTTGGTTCTAGAAGTCAAGCAGCGTCCGGAGAAGAGGGCCAAAAGTCAGAAGCATTTTCTAGGGTTGTTTGCAATTCACCCCATAAGTGGGGGTGGGAGAGATTATCAGTGGTAAAAAGTAGAAGAAAAACAACTTTATCACAAAGAAATGTCGTCGCAAGACGGGGTTGTCTGGCTACTGCAAAGTCTGCTATTTAAAATCAAACCTGAGAGCTTTCTTATAACAAAAATTATGTTTCTCTTTAATGTCTGTACCTTGTGTTGACTTCCTATCTAAATTGTGCTATAATCATTAGTTTGGTTCTCCCGTATATAAATGTGAGTGTGGGGAGAAAACTAATGGATGGTCTCATCCATGTTGCTTGCAAAGTTAAAGTGTCTCCCTGTCACAGGGGCAACAGTAAGTAGAGGCGCAGTGAAGGCAAGCCAGTGGCTGATTCACTGTGGCCTGGCACTCAAGCACTGGGCTGTCCCTGACACCAGCCCAAAGCCAGATCCATTCCAGAAACACCCTGGTTCCTTCCAAGCACAGGGCTGAGTCATGGGTATAGCCTTGCTATGCCTCAAGGAAGTGAGCAGCCTGCTAATCATTTTCCAATTAACTGCTGCTCCAACCAGGACACCCAGAGGAATAGTTGAGAGTGGAGACCGCAGAATTCTTCTGGCCCGTCAGATTCTGTCATCAGTGCCTTGGCCGGTGGTCTTTGTGCTGAAAGTCTCACAGTTGTTAGAAAAGTGGTTATGGAAGCCAGCATCAGGGCAAACTTCGTACTGAGCTGATTACCTGGCAAAGATGTTTGATGGTCTCTATGAGTGAGACCTTCTGAGCAGTTCCTCTCCGGACTGGTTTCCTAGCACCCAGGATGTACCAAGGACATGACCTCTAAAAAGCATGGCTCACATGCACTTCTCATGTAGAGGCCTTTTCCACTGTCTCCAGCTTATTTTGTGATACACTGTAGTGGAACACAGGGCCTCAACGTTCCTGAAATTTATAGTGTGGATGATAGTGTGAATGTTGATGAACATCAGTGACAGCTTTTAGGCCCAGTGGCCTTGGCCTCTTGACTGATGTCTTTCTTCTTCTCACCATTCTTGGGTTTCCACCTCTAGTCATAATACAACAACCTTGCTTTAAGCCAAGGTTGCTAAACCTGGTGGGCCTTTGGCTATAAAGTGACTTAGGATACAGCCTTTGTGATGGATGAGGCGGGATGGATGTTGTGCTTCATGCTGAGTGCCCATCCCTTCTTCTTGTTTGCTCCTCCCATGCAAGAGATCTTGTCTTACATAGTCAGTCATTCCTGCTCTTGTTAGAGAATGTTGTCCAAAACAACCCTCCTTCTAATATTCCTCCCTGAAGCTGTGGAATAAGTTTAAGTTAACTCCCAGATACCTGGCAGCTGCTTCCCAGATAATTGGCTCAGAGGCTTAATATCACTCATAAATGCTCAGCTGGTAGCTCTGGCTTATAACTAACTAGCTCTTACACTTGAATCAACCCATAATTCTTAACCTATGTTTAGCCATATGATTTGGCACTTTTTGCAATAAGGCGATCTCATCTTGTTTCCTCTGTATCTGGCTAGCAACTCCCGACTCCACCCTTCCTCTTCTGAGAATTCTAGTCTGGTCACCCTGCCTATACTTTTCTGCCTGGCTACTGGCCAATCAGTGATTTATTAAACCAACTGGAGTAAAAAATTCGTACAGTATTATCCCACAGCACTGTGGCTTGCTTTTTGCTTTTCTGAAAGCCATTTTTCTCTCTTTCTCTCTTTCTCTCTCTTCTCTCTTTCTCTCTCTCTCTCTCTCTCTCTCTCTCTCTCTCTCTCTCTCTCTCTCTCTCTCTCTCTCTCTCTCTCTCTCTCTTTTTAATGATAAGAAGACTTTCTGAGAATCAAAACTCATTTATGGAAGCACACCGCCCCTTAGCCCTGGTCATCTCTGGGTCACTGCATGTTGTAGGACTTGGAGCTACATTATGCTGTCATCTGGCTTCTTCTATCCTGAGAAAGAGGCTTGAGGCTCAGATAGTCTAGCCACTGTCCTAGCTTTTGGGGACCCTCTCCTCATCTGCAGTGGGCTATGTGATTCTACATGGCTTCTGTCAGCTTCATGTGCTGACTGGAGTGTGTATCCTTTTCTTCTCTGATTTCCTTAAGTCACAAACAGCTCCTTTACCACCTCCCAAGAGCCTTGTGACGGAGATGAGTTTTGTGAATCTACCACATCCCCCTGTTGACAAATTGGCATTTAGGGCCCCTTTGATAGTCACTGTTTTTATATTAAAAGTCTTCAGCCAGTTAACTTTGTGTGAGTGTGTACCTTCCTTAAGAGAATCAAGCTTTTTGAGGTTAGAAACTTCTGGACCCTCTTAATAACATAATTATCAAGCCTGTTTACATTTAAGTGCTTGAAAATATTTGTTCAACTAAAAAAGTCTTTATCACATATGAACATTGCAAGTTGCTAGGGAGCGAGACTGTCTTTTGTTGAATCCCGCAGTTGTGAGTCTTCTAAACACATCTTAAGACATGAGCAACTCTTAGCTTGAAGTTCCTGAGGTTGGAGAGATTCACAGTTAGTTGAACTCTCGAGAAAAACTACTTTAACTAAACACCACAAGTGCCAAGCAGAAGTGAGTTAATAAGTATTGTTCACCTTCTCTTTGCCATCTCAGTCAGGAAGGAAGTACAGCACCCCAAAGGAAAGGCTGATTTCTGTTGCAACACTCTTTACCAAATCATTCTTTGGTTTTTGCTACATGTGAGAAAAGTCTTGGGGTTAAAAAAAGAAAAAATGGGACCAGAAAGCCTAGAGACTTCTTTCAGTTGTTTGCATGTTTTCCCAGGACCATCAGTGACAATGGGAACTATTAAGGGGTTAGAGAAATTTACTGTTGTTTACCTCTAGTGATACAGTGAAGTCGCCTTGGGATGCTGTGTGTCATACAGTGAGCATCTCTTGCTATTGGAGTGCTTTTCATTGTAGGAAATGGTACCCAAAGGATGGTCATTTAAGAAATGTAAGGGGAGGGTGATAGAAAGATTGAGAACTATTAAGTGGAAGAGGAAGCTGATTGTGACTCTGAACCATCCTCTGCTTTGATTTCTCCGCCCTGTGCTATCTCTAGAAAGCAGTATGTCATCCATAGCTGCAGCGGAGCAGATTCATACATATTTACTAGTTGCAAATTAGAAAGTACAGCCTGGAGAAGGGCTGTGCTCTTTGTCTCTCTGCTTCTCTTCCTTCACTGATGATTCAGTGTTCTTTATACACCCGGAGTCCAGAAGCTGCTTTAGGAACTTGTCATATTCCATGTATACCAATAGGTCTTTGTAATTTAAATGGAGTTTTATTTTCCAATTTAGAAGCTTGTAGGGGAGACAGACTGGGGTTTTCTCCATCCTGTGTCAAGGCTTTGATGCAATGATTTATTAGGGTACTAGTCGAGACATTGATCCTGCTAATAGCTTCTGCCTGGCCTCACAATGTTTTACATTTTCCTCATCTAAAAGACCATATTCCCTTTCTCCTCATCTGATTGACCATAAATGCTTTGGCCTTTCCTCAGTAATTATCTCACTCACCAAAGCAGTGGGTAAAAGTCAAGTATTTATAGACTAATTAGTGAAGTCAACATGTCTAAGTGGGAATGTTTTACATAATATCAAGGAATACCACATAGTGTTGTGAATTTAGCAAAGTTTGGTACATAGGAAGCAAGAATGAGAAGACATTGGGAACACACATGCTCCATGAGGCAGTTGTCTTCTGTGTGACTGTTAGGGCTCAGCCAGGCCATGATTTCCTAAGGCATTTCCCCTTGTAGCTTCAGCCCTTAGGTGATTTTCCTTTGTATTTGTTATTATGGTTCATTTTTTTTTCTTGTTTTTCCTTTTTAAACTTATGACAGCTTTGGGATATTAGCAGGTTCTGAGTCTATTTCACATTTGATCATATTTTTGGCTTTTATTTAGTGTGTGTATGAGAGAGAGAGAGAGAGAGAGAGAGAGAGAGAGAGAGAGAGAGAGAGAGAGAGAGAGAGAGAGAGAGAGAGAGAGAGAGAGAGAGAGAGAGAAAGCACCTGAGTTATATATGAGCACTATTTGCATAGAATCAGGAGCTTGTGGAAGCTGGAAGCGGGTGTCAGATCCCGTAGAACTGGAGTTACAGACACTTGGAAACTGCCATGTGGTGCTAAGAATTTAGCCCCTCCCTCCCCCAAAAGCATTAAGTACTCTTAATAGGTTCTGGACTTTTCTTCAGTCCCAAGATTTGTTATTTAGACTTTATTATCTCATGAAATGAATGGTATCATCAATATCATTTAACTCTTGGTAGACAGATCTGTTAAAAATGCAAGGAAGGGCATGTAAAACTCCTTTGGACTTATAAAATGTCTTGAAAGGTAGTAATTTTGCCTAAAGTATAATGGGCTTGGTATTGAAAACATGCAAAGTGCTACTGGTGTAAGAATAAATATATGGGCCAAGGAGTCAGGAAGCCTGGTTCATGGTACAGAGGAGATGGTTGATAGATGAGCCAGTCCAGGAAATAAAGGGAGGAGAGACTTAACTTCTGAAAATTGTTCTCAGACTTTTCCATTGCCTCTGGCACATGCACACCAGCGCGTTGCACACATAATTCACATTATATGATGCATGCCACACATACACACAATAATAAATAAATATATTTTGGGGTAAAAAGTCTGGTTTTTACCCTGCCTTTGTAACCAGTTCCACAGGTCTTACACTGCCACATGTGTCTTTGGGGGGGAGGGTATCAATTTCTTTGTTTTGAAGCTAGAGATACAAAATCTATTATAAAAATTAAAGATGATAATGTCTGATAAGTTACTTTGTAAATTGTATGGAAGTAGAGAGAAGCCACTCTTTTAAAAAGCATTTTCTGGAGGATGAAGAGCAGTTAAGAGCACTGGATGTTCTTCCAGAGGACTCAGAGTTTGTTTTCTTTTCCTTCCAACACCCACATAGCAGCTCACAACTATGTGTAACTTCAGTTGCAGGGGACCTGAGACCCCCACACAGACACAGCTGCAGGCAGAATACCAACACACATAAAAGAAAAATAAGTAAAAATTTACTTCTTCAAAGAGTAAAATAAAATAAAAAACACATTTTCAGTGGCAGTAAAGTCACTGAAGGATCTCCTTCAAGGTAGGCAGTGTGCAGCCCTGAGTACTGCCACTTCAGTCTCCGTGCTCCCTAATTGTTCATGTGGTCCTCTGATCAAGTGGATGCCTTTGCATCTTGTGTGCATTTTTGGAGAGGTAAAAAAAAAAAATCTTACAGGAGCCACAAAGATAACTATGAGGCAGAAATGTTTCAATACGTAGGGCCCACGTGCAGTTCTCTGTGTCCCTCTCCTACAAGTGACATTTGTGCACTTGGACTGTCCTGAATGCTTTTGTGCAGTGTGCCAGGTCTAGAATGAGATACAAGTTGCGGTCACCAAGTCTTTCTCATAATTGTGCCTTCTGATTGTTCATTGCCGTAATGTCTCTAACTGCCCTGCCACCTTCTCATTATTTGCAGGAACTAACAACGTTCAAAACCAGAAGCCAAAGCAGAACTGAGTTGCAAAGGGAATCAAACTGAAGCCCAGCACCAGAAGTGAGCTGGCTCTTGGAAAGTGGTGAGTATTCCAAGAAGAGAGCTCTACTTTCTGACTTCTCAGGGCAGCCGAGGGTCTAGTTCAAGCTTCCTTAAGAACTGTGCCTTCCTGCCCCCCCCTCCCCGTGTGTGTTAGAATAATGCATTCACTGTGCTCATGTTATTACATCGAAGGCTCAGCGTCTGTTTTCCAGTTCAGTACAATAGTTTCAGCAGCAGGAGCCGGCGTGTCCTAAGTCAAGCACTGATGCAATTCAGTTGTATTGCTACGATTTGTGTCTTCCTTAAGGGCCAGTGTGACTGGCACCCATGGTTAAGTACCAATGGTGTCGTCCTTTCTACCCTCTTGAGACTGTCAGAGGCTCCAGAATTAACTTCCCTTGCTAGGCATTCCAAAAATTCCTCAGTTGTGATGATGATGGTGAATAATTAAATCAGGAGGAAAAATGACATCCCTAAACTCCCCCAAGTGATGGAGTGTCTCTACTTTAAGGCTGAGAGTCTGTCAAAGCTAGCTATTTATTCGGCTGAGGCGTGGTATGTTTATTGATTATCTTAGCAGAGCCCTGGAACCCTAGTCATGACCTAGGCAGAAAATATTATATCACCCTTCTCGCATTTATACTCTTTATTTTAGAAGTGACTATGATCTTGCTTGGGCCGATCCTATAGACAGTAACAATTTTAGTAAATGGGAGGGGGAGGGGAGTTACAGAAATGAGTGTAAGACAAAAGGAGGACAAAGGGCAGCCAGAGCTTAACCTTAACCCCTGCCCCCCCCCCCCCCCCCAGTCTCTTCTGGCCCTGAGAGTCTGTGTAAATGAGAAAGATAGAGGGCAGGGGTAAGGGCAAAAAGAAAGGAGAGCAGGCTCTTTGAATACAGTAGAAGCCTCCAGGCTAATAAATATGTTATGATGTGTTGTTTATCTCCTAGACTAAAGGTGAGCCCTTTCTTGTGGCTGCTACGAAATTCAAAAATGAATCAGCTGTGGCCTCCCTTGTATGGCCCCTTAAGGACATCAGAGAAGTCTCCCTCAGCGGTTGAGGCTGTCAATAAATACTTCAGTGTTCTCTTTTTAAGCATTTGCTTCCCTAAGTCAGAACCCTCAAAGAGGGTCGATGAGAGCAGATCTGCCAGAGTGACAAGACAAGCGGCCTTGGCCTGTCCTACTGAGGTTAGAGACTGAGATTCGGGCACTGGGTTATGGGATAGAGCATCTGTGCTGGTCATGCTCTCCTGCTCTGTCTGAGGTACCCATGGAGGAGACAGCCTAGGGAATCCCCGGCAGGCTAGAGCAGCAACTGCCATCAGACCTTGGGTGTAATTGAAATTGCTGTAAGCGTGCCCAGGTGCTTCTGCTTTATGGTCCTGTATCATCAAATGCAGTCATCAAGGATTGCAGCTTCTTAAACTTGTGACTACCAAACCTAATTACAATGCCGTGTAACTTTTTTAGATAAAAGTGGTTTTTGGAATATAAATATGCTTCATAGCTTTGAGATATCTGGACGATTATGAAACAAACATGTCTGTTACCGCATATTTGTTAGAAGACAAATCAGCTCCCAAACCTAGTTTCACGGTTCCTTCCTGACGCCTGTCACTGGCCACTGCCAGCTCTGTTCTTTTAGGAATGAGTACTTGGGGCAGGGTTTGGGTTGAGAAAGCATTTCTTGAGGAGCGAAGATCTCCAATTTACCTTTATTAAAACCTTGCAAGCAAGTCTCTAAGATTGCACAGTAGGTAAAGGTGTTTGCCACTTAGCTTCGCCACCTGAGTTTGATTCCTGGTACCTCCATGGCAGAAAGAGAGAACCATTTCTTGGTTATATCACCATCATGTGTTCAGCTGGGCACACTTACCTACCCAAGATGTATCATGCATTCTCACACATAGTAAGTGAAAAACAAATTAATAAAAATTCTGTTGTGGTTTGAAAGAAAAGAGAGTGGCACTGTTAGGAGGTGTGGCCGTGTTGGAGTAGGTGTGATCTTGTTAGGGGCATTGTGTTACTGTGGAGGCAGGCTTTGACCTCTCATATATATGCTCAAACTATGCCTTCCTATTAAGATGTAGAATTCTCCAGTACCATGTCTGCCTGCACACCACCATGTCCCACCATGAAGATAATGAACTGAACCACTGAACTGTGAGCAGGCTACACTAACGTAGTGTTTTTACTATAAGACTTGGTATGGTCATAGTGCTTCTTCACATCAATAGAAACCCTAACTATCATAGCAGTTTGCACTGGGAGTGATGTATTGCTGTGATAGACTTGACCATATTTTTGTGTGGAATAATGTAGACATTGGGAATTTGGGTTAGGAAATTAGTGGAATGCTTTAAATGATGCTTAATGGGCCATACTAGTGGGAACATGAAAGAGAGTGATGCCGAGTATGATTTGATGAACTGTGGCCTTGTTCAAGAGATCACAGTAGAGAAGAGCATTAATATGTGGCCTAAAGATTGTTCTTGTGATATTTGTGGTATTGTGAAGAATGTGGCTACTTTTGCCCTCGTCCGAAGAGTCTGCCTGAAGCTAAAGTGGCGAGTTTTGGATTAATTTCACTGGCAGAGAAAATCTGAAAACAGCCTAGTGTAGACTCTGTCCTGTGGTTATTAGCATTAACTCTGATAAAGATTTATAATGAGAAGGAGCAAGCTGAGCAGATAAAATACAAAAGGTACAGTTTGAGAAAAGGGACACTGTGGGGATATGTTTTAAATATAATAAAAACAGTCAGAGATATCAGAGGGATCTACCCACACTCAGTCTAGGAGGATTAGACAGTGGTAACTCACACTTTTAATCCCAGCACAGGGAATTTCCAGGAGTGGTGACCTACGCCCTTAATCCAATCAAGTCTGAGTTTGAGGTCATTTTAGTTTACAGAAGGAGTTCCAGGCTCCCAGGCAGGCAGTGACGGAGGCATGCCTTAACTGATCGAAGAAAGTATTTAAGGTAGGCATAGAAAGACAGAGCAGCACATGGCTGGAGGAGTAATTACTGGCTGGCTAGGCTTTCTGTTCCGAGTTAGCCTCCAGTCTTAGGCAGACCGGCCACATGTCTTTCTGTTTCACTCTCATCTGGTAAATTTTTCAGACAGTGGCCTGTAGTATGAGGTTTCTGGCCCAGACTTTCGGGCCTAGCCACAAGATTTAGACCTGCAGACCCATAGACCCACAGAGACACACAGATGCTTACTATAATTTTAGGCTGATCAGCCTAAGGCCCAGGCACATAACTTGCTAACTCTTTACCTTTAATCTAACCCATGACTCTTATCCTGTTCAGCCATGTGGCTCGGGACCTTTTCTCAGAGCAGCATAGTTGCCCCCTGCTTCTTCTGGCTTCTCTCTGGTATTCTGCTCTGTTACGCCTGTTCCTAGAGTCTTCTTAGTCTGGTAGCCCCACCCAAACTTCCTGTCTGCCTTTGGCCAATCAGCACTTTTTATTAAACTCATTGGCGGGGACAATTATTTACAATGGAACAACATAATCTCCCTACAGTGGCCTCTTTCTCCTGGTGGGTTGTTTCTTTTTTTCTTTTTAGATTCCTCCTTAGGCTGCTGTCATCCTAGGAAGCAGGCAGTGGTGGCAGTTGGGAAGCAGAGGCAAGAGAATCTTTGTGAGTTCAAAGCCAGCCTGGTCTTTAAAGCAAGTTATAGGACAGCCAGGATTGTTACACAGAAAACTGTCTGGAAAAAACAAACAAACAAACAGAAAAACAGACTGGAGGAGGTGGATCTGTCCTCTAATATCTCTTACTGTTTTTATTACATTTGAAACATATCCCCACAGGACACCAAGAAGCGGAATAGAGCTAAGTCCTGTGTTCAAGGAGATTCATGAATTAAGAAATGGAATAAAGGTAGCAGTGACCTCAGGGCAAGATCCCATCCAGCTAAGTTTCCATCTTGAGAAAAGGTATTAAAGTAAAGCTCAGAGCCAGGTGTGGTGGTTTATGCTCTAAACACATCACTAGGATGACAGAGGCTGGCAGATCTCTGAGTATGAGGCTAACCTGGTCTACAGAGCAAGTTTCAGAACAGGCAAAGTTAAGCAGTGAAGAACAGAAAGCTGAAAATGTAATTGAATGAGGGGTCATGGTCAACCCCCCAGCAAGCAGCAGAACTTGGCAACTTCAGCCAATGTGGTTCTGGAGTTAAGGATAAAAGAAAGGGGCAAATAGAAGAATTTTTCTCCATGTATAACGAAAGCCACTGAGACCAGACATGTGTCAGAGATGTCACTAAACGGGGATCTAAAGAGGTCATTGCAAGAAGCTATGAAATTGAAGCCTGGATTGCCTTGGAGAATCCATGATGTTGAAGATGCCAGGCTGTGAGATACCTGCCAAGGAGAGCTGCTGACAGGGAATGGAACCAGCCCAAAGGAAAGAAGTGGTGTTGCCATCAGCCAAGCTGAGTGGGGTAGGAGATCTGAAGAGAGTTTTGCCGTCAGACATGGAGATGCCGAGTTTGGAGTTTGCTCAGCAGGAGTCCTGCTTTGGTTCTAGTATTTCCTCACTGTGCTCCCTTCCCTATGATTTTGAATGGTATTGCATATCTTGTTTCATTATATGTTGAAAGCATGTGATCTGCTTTTTTTTTTTATTTTGATTTTACAGGAGATTACAGTTAAAAGATTGCATGAATCTCAGAAGAGATTTTGAGCTTTAGACTTACTTAAGTTTGAAATTGTGATAGACTATGGGGACTTTTGAAGTTGGACTGAATGCATTTTGCATTATGATGTGGCCTTTGGGGACCAGGGAATGCAGTGTAATGGTTTGAAAGAAAATGATCTCCAAAAGGAGTGGCACTTTTAGAAGGTATAGCCTTGTTGGAGTAGGTATGGCCCTGTTGAAGGAAGAATGCCACTGTAGAGGTGAGCTTTGCAGTCTGGTATATGTTTAAGCCATATCCAGAAAGACAGACCGTTTCTTGTTGCCTTCCTGTCAAAATGTAGCATTCTCCAGCACCCTGGCTGCTGTACACTGCCATACTCCCGGCCACCACTCTCCCAGCCATGATGATATTGGACTAAACCTCTGACACTGTAAACTGTCACCACAGTGAAATGTCTTCCTTTTTAAGGATTGCTCTGTCCATGGTGTCTGTTCACAGCAATAGAAACCTAGCTAAGACATTTGTCTGTGGTGATTCAGGGATTCCTGTGCTACCACTGGAACACAGCCGAATCACAGCAGGAGGTTATTGTCTAACCATTATGGATTACTTATGATCTAACTCACAAAAAATAAGGAGTCATATTTTGTGTATGAAAGCCTTGCCTGTATAGCACACACTGATGGTTTAAATTACTGTTGCGATATCTCAAATGGTTTATTGAACCAAGATAATTAACTTTTGTAAGGCAACACAAAGCAAAAATTCTCTGCCATATACAAGTATCCTGGAAAGAGCTGTTAGAAGGTTTTAAGGCAAAATGTTGTGGCAGAATTCATCGAGGGTGCACTGTTGGGAAAATCACATGACACCTGGAAGTTCTGCCTTCTCATGCACCGTGGTGTCAGACTGCTGTTGTACCAACCTTGACATGCATGTCTAGCTCCATCCACTCTCAGGAATTAAGTGTACTTTGTCTACACCGGGGTATATACTAAGAAAGCTGTGTAAGCAAAATTCTTGAAAGGCCCCATGAGGAACTGCACACAGGTCTCTGACTTGAGGCCCTGTATCAACACATCCTCCCAGAGCTGGAGTCAAACGTTTAGTGGCATTTGGGTGACTCTTGCTTGAGCATCACATTCAACACTGCGTCTTACAACCTGACCCTCATGCCTCACTGTTACTTTCTTCTGAAATCAGAAGACATAACTGTGGACTTCAGGGCAGCCTAAATGGTTACTAGAGATCAAGCTGCCATGATGCTTCTGAAACCTGTGGTTCTGGAACTGGGTGGTTATGACAAGATACCATTTGTATTGGATCCCTGAGAGGCTCAGAACCACATACATGCAGGAGCCTTCTCTAGATTGACTTAGACTGTCAGTGCATTTAAAGTAATTCTAAATTTCAGCTACATTAAAAGTAAAAATCCAGAAAGTCACAGATCACTGTCCCTTGGCTATTTTTACATGAAATGTCTTTGATCATAGTAGAGGCAAAACTCCTGTTTTCGTGAAGATGGGCTGTAGATGCCACTGAAGCTAGTAATGGTAATCATAGTTACTTTGCTAATTTGGGCTTAAACAAAAGGACCACATTATCACTCACTATGCTGCTATTCTTGTCCATGTTCAGTGCTAAATTGCTAGCTAAAAATACATTTGTCAGTTTCTAAATTTTCAAATTGCTACAAATTCATCATTCACAGGGTTGCTCTCTCACCCTGCAGATCCCTAGGAAGCCCTGGAATCCACAGAGCTAAGGACATCTTCATTAATTATCAGAAATTGTTTTTTTTATTTTTCTAATTCAAATCATATTTCAATGGGATATTATTAATGTAAGTTCTGTAGTCATTTTGTTTTTGGTTAACTTGATCTTAAACAAAGGAGCTGACTGGGTGTGGTGGTTCATGTTTATAATCCTAGCACTTGGGAGACAGATCCAGCAAGTTCAGGTATTCAAGAATCATCTTTGACTAAGTACAAAGCCAGCCTGGACCAGAAATAATGCTGTCTCAAAATAAAAAGAAAAGAAAGAAAACAAAACAAAATTTAAAAAATAAATAAAAACTATTACAGAGCATAGCACAAAGGAGATTTGGAAAGGTTCTCTTATGTAAGGACATTTGCCCACCCATTCCCTTACATATTAGCTTTGAATTTTTCAGTTAAGTCTTCCCATGAGTTACTTCTGGTCCTTCTGTCACTTAGACTTGGGATATTGTGACTTGAAACTGAAATAATTCTACTGATGGCTTGGGCAGAGATAAATAGAGGGGCTATGATTTGTTTTACTTGTAAGAAAATTTGTTCAATTTTTATTTTTAAAAATGATATTACTTTCCTCATAGTTTGCTTCCTCTGAAAGAGATGCCTCTTTTCTATAATGTGCTCAAATAATCAGAAATTTGAGCCAGTTCTAAAGCAGTTGTCTTATTTCTGAGCACAGTTTTTATCTGTTATACTTTCTATGTAAAAAGTCTGCTGGGTGGTGGTGACACACACCTTCAATCCAAGCACTGGGAGGCAGAGGCAGGCAGATTTCTGAGTTTGAGGCCACCTGGTTTATCGAGCAAGTTCTAGGACATCTAGGGCTGCACAGAGAAAGCCTATCTTGGGGGGATAAACATACACAAAATAATAAAGTTCTTTAGCCATGTATAGAAAACTAGCAATCCTCTAATAGGTTTATTTGGCTTTTATGGTCCTCTAGCCAATCTCTTAGAGAAAAGAGGGCCTTATACATGCAGATCTGGGGAAGGATGATGTGTAAGAAACAGTTTACGCTCTCCATCTTCCTTGGGCAACAATTCTGAGTGTCATGGCTGTCTTCTGGGCCTCATAGCCATATCTTGTTGTTAGCAGAGCCCCCACTTTCTGAGCTTCCAATCTAGAGGTTAGTTTTTGTTTTGCCCTAGTATAGGTTGTGTGAGCCTCCCAAGCTCTAGAACGTGGTGTATGATGCATGGTTTGTAGTATCTGACCACAGACCTGAACTCAGGTTTCCAGTCAGAAGTGTTCTCTTTGGCCCTCTGGGAGTGAAATGCCCGCCATGGCCCCTGCATTTATCTTAACCGGTGATTATTTAGGAAGTTCTTGGATGTCTTTATCAGTTCCCTTCTCAATCAATGATAACTTTGATCTCCACATTATTTATGAATATATTTAAAGCTTGCTCTTCTTACACAGACATTTTGTCACTGGCAGCAGGTTGTCAGTTACTAGGATGTCCTTCTATGAAGCTCTTTGGGTTTTATGAAATCATTTCATTTCCATGCTTTTGTGTTTGATATGTTTTCCACTAGGGAAACCAAAGAAGCAGAATTGAGAAAATGAACTTCACAGAATAAACACACACACACACACACACACACACACACACACACACACACACACACACACAGAGATACACACAGATACACACACACACAGAGAGAGACATACACACACAGATACACACAGATACACACACACACACACAGAGACATACACAGATACACACACACAGATACACACAGATACACACACACAGAGACATACACAGATACACACACACACACACAGAGACATACACAGATACACACACACAGATACACACAGATACACACACAGAGACATACACAGATACACACACAGAGATACACACAGATACACATAGAGAGAGGAGAGAGACATACACAGATGCACACACACAGATACACACACACACAGAGACATACACAGATACACACACACAGATACACACAGATACACACACACACACACACACAGAGAGAGAGAGAGAGAGAGAGAGAGAGAGAGAGAGAGAGAAAGAGAGAGACATACACAGATACACACACAGAGATACACACAGATACATACACACACACAGAGAGACATACACAGATACACAGAGATACACACAGATATACACACACACACAGAGACATACACAGATACACACACAGAGATACACAGAGATACACAGAGATACACACACACACACACACACACACACACACACACACAAAACAAAACAGGTGGTGTTGCTAAAATCTTTTCTCCTAGAAGTAAAATTCAGACTTTGTTACAGACTCTTCCGATTGATGGGTCTATTTTGGCATTCTCTGAGATATCAGTTGTCATCAGTTCTGAGTCAAGAAGATGTGCCAGGCTGATTTTGCTATGATTTTATGGTTGGCTGAGCCAGCTTAACCAACAATGCTGCAGGCATTGTGGGAACAATAAGCCTCAACAGACCCTAGGGGAGGTGTTGACAGCTCAGATGGGAAGCGGAAGTAGTGGAGTCCTGCCTGTGTCTGCCTTTTTCAGAAGGCTAGCACTTCCAGGAATCCCCCTACAAACCAGTCCCAGGTTTATGGTATTTTATTCATCCTTTTCTGGGTTCCTCCCTTATGTTAAATTATTGAGACAGTAAGGGTGAGTATGCTAGTAAGAAATCTTTATTTTTTTGCAGTTGGTTTATTTAGGACAAATTGTCTATTTTTCTCCATTGAACTACAAATAATGATAAAGCAGAAATTGAGGAGATGGGGAACATCTGAAATGCTGTCAAAATTTGAAGGTGGAGATCTTTAGAAGGTGCTGAGACATCCAGAGAGGTAGCAAAGGACATTGGTTTGCTTTGGGCTCCCTTCTAAATACCTTCCTCACAGTGAGAGTAACATAAGATCCCCTCTGTAACCCAGAGCTCTTGGGGGATGTGGCTCCTAGTGCTCACCAGGGACCTGGTGCCTGAAACATTAGCTAGAGCTCAACCTCCCTCTGCTGCCTCCACTCTTGGCCGGAAGCAGGGCTTGGCAGGTCCTTCTCCTTCTTCCTTTCTAGTCTGAGTGCTGCTGCCCTGAGAGATTGTCCCTAAGGCTTCCAAACCCAGGATGGCTTGCACCTCACATCCCACCCCCCCTCTCTCTCATACTCTATGTGTGTTGTTTGCTTGTCTGTCTTGTCTTTCCACCCAGAATGCCTACTCTATGAGAGATGGATTATTCATCACTAGATTTCTAGGAACACAATATCAATTACATACTATGGGATACTGAACACTAGAACCTTTTAGACCCATATAAGTGAGAGCCAGCATCTTATGCTTCACATAAACAAAAAGTTTTCTGTTAAGAGAAAATTTCAGCCTGTTAATACACAGAATGTACAAGCAAGATCTGCTCCATCTCCTTGGAATGGAGGCAAAGAGGGAGGAGAGGCCGCAGTATGTGTCTACTACAGAGCTGGGGTCAGATTGGGAGGGTTAAGTTGGAGTCGGGGAGTGAAGATCTGAAGCTTGCCTTCCTGCTTCCCTGATTGGCATGACTGGCAGGTTCTAAGGGAATGCCTTCAGGAGTTGGAGGCAGAGACAGGGGTGAGGTGGTGAGGAAGGCTATGGGAGAAGATCTGTGGTCTTCTGGAGATGGGGCAGAGATGAAGGGGAGGCCACAGCAGATAGTTTGTTATAGAGCTGGGAAAGAGACTGGGGATTGGATATGGTTACTTTCCCCTCCAAGTACCTCTCAGAGTCCCTGGAGCTCAGTCAAGATTACTCCCTTTATTTGAGTAAGGTAGAGGCAAGAATATGCACAACTGGACATCTGTCAACGGTGTAGAGAAGATATGAATAGCATCCTCTTCTGTCTCCAGGGAGCCTGTGCCCTGCCACACAACATAGGCACTGAAAACATCAACAGGTCCTCCACAATTTCCCGCCTTTCTCTATTTGTGCCTTCAAGGTTATTTTATGAGCATTTATTCCTGACACTTGCCAGAATTTACAGGAGAAGCTGACTCATCAGCTCTGACCATCCAGGTGACCTCTCGCAGGAGCTAGAGCCTCAGACGCCAGAGGCTATTTAGGATCCCATTCCTTCCCTACCACCTAAACCTTCCTCTCCATCTGGGGCCTCCTGTTTATGTCCCGAGAAAGGAAACAGAAGCCTGATGAAGTGATTACTTCTGTGTGATCATTTTATTGCAGTCATCAAACGGACACTGTAGGTCTCCTGGAAAAGGTACTTACAGACAAATTGGATCTTCCTTTTAACCTTAAAGACTCTGGAAAGGGAAATCTCTGGCTTCATACACTTTGGAACTCTCTAGAAATGTCTCACCTTATTCATGTACATATAGACTGCCTCAGCTGAGGGTTTTTTTAAACACTGTCCGAAATTCTTTGAGATGGTAGAGATACGTTCAGAGGATGAGTCTAACCTTGCCTGGACTCAGTGATACTGCTGGTGAATGTGGGGTCATTGAAGAGGTGACCCTGAAAGTCACCTAACAGGGTTGACTAATGACTTAGTGGACAGACTAATGGATGATGGATGGTTCAGGAGTGTGGGGTGTGGAGCAGAGGAGTCGTTTTTAAAAGAGAACAAATGACTGGCTCTGCTGAAGATGGCTGGACATAAGTGTGCTTCAGACCTAAGTAACTATTCTTTCTTATCAATTCTTTTCTTTAAAGAAGAGAAAGCGCATCTCCCCGGACTCCACTTGACCAGCAGGTACTTTCAACTCTTAGCTTCTTCCCAGAGCCAAGTAACACACATTACAGGGTTGCCTGGTAGGGTGACACTTACTTGATGAAGCTTGACTTTTGTCCCAGTGGTAACTAGATCACATGGAAGTCATGTGGTTTCTACTATGCTTGCTTTTCTACTCCCAAAATTTAGCAAGTGTCTGGGAGCTCATTAGGCTTACAATTATTTTGGCACTAAGTCCATTGTGTTTTCAAGAAAACAACACCCTTCCCTAGTTGACTTCTGTGAGCTTTTATTAAAGCAATTTCTGCAGATCTGAAACCACATAGGCCCTACAGGGATGAAAAGAGATGAAGTCTCTTCTTCAGGTCAGTGCGAAGTTTGTTAGATGCCAAGAAGCCAAGAAACAGTTGCATACCTGGTCTCTCGTTTTATTCAAATTTTAAAAATTAAATGCCTAGCCTTTGCCAACATTTTGGCACAAATCATATCTTTGCAACAAATGCAGCCAAGGAGACAATATCAGCATTCATTTCCAACCAAAGAACCCAAGGCTTGGAGCAGCTGGGTGGCGGTCCAGGTCTGGAGAGCTGAAGACCTGTCTCCTTCACTGTGCTCTTGGGCTTTGTTATGATGATAAAAATATAAGCAAAAAGATGACCGAAGGTCTTTAATGTAATTGCCCTTACAGTTGGAAGGAAGGAGCAGAGAAACTGGCGCTATACTTTGGTGATTCTGGACCATAAACCATGATGTGTAAAGCATTTTATAGGACAATTCAATATTCATTCCTATACAATACTACTATATAATATTTCTATTCAATATCACTGTGTATATGAAGCAAGTAATTCCATGGATATCTTCTCATTTCTCTTCATGCTCAGGAAAACCACCCTGAGAGCAGACAGCAGACACCATGACCCTGCTTTCTCAGTGCCCTTCTTCCTTCCACATTTCCATGTCCAACATCTGTGCATCTTCCCTCTGCTGGACACTGGGTCTATCTCACCAAGCTCATATGCTGACATCCTATCCATCAAGGCAATGGTATCGGAGGTGGGGTTTTGCGGTGTGATTTGGCCATGAGACAAGAGCTCTCACCAAATGGGAACAAGTCCCAGGAGCATTCTCTCTGCCCATTTGGCTAAGAGAGTACACAGCCAGAGTCTGTGAAGCAGGAAGGCTTCATCAGGTACCACATCTGCCAGCACCTTGTTCTTAGTCTTCACATTGTTTTATAAATTCACAGCTTTGTGCTGTAGCACATAGGATGTACTGAGACCCTAGGGCCTTAAATTCCAAAGACCTTTGACCTCTCCACCATTTTGTAGCCAAGAAATGAATGTCATTTTTTATTGGTGCTGTGAGTTCTGCTGAGGGATTTTCCATAGGCAAAGGAACTCTCTTGGAGAAGTGCTTCTTGACATACTTTCCTAGCCGGAAAGAGATAGAAAAACTTTTATTGTGACTCATCAGCCTTATAATCCTATTAGAAAGTTTTTCCTTTATATTTCAAAGCTCAAAATTTGAAGACCCAGGTACAGTCTAGGCCCTATGAGTGCTTTGTGGGTCATCATTTTAACTATAAATTTAATTTTATAACAGGAATTCCTCTTTTGAAAGTAGTGGAACTGGAATGTTCTAGTAAAGAGAAACACAAAAATTATCTTTCTCCAGGATTATCTCTTTCAATTTTTTTGTGGATGTGAGAAATACAATATACCAAAACTATTGTGCTTTGATGTTTTTGGAGGCAATGTCAACATGGCCTGAGTTCTGAGGGTTTCAGACTGAATTGTGTCATTTTTTTTTTTTTCTGAGAAGAATAGTCTGTGTTACACTGCTTCGTTTTATTTGAAATTATTTTCATTAAAATGACAGAGAAGAAAATTAAGAAGAATTGAAGAGGCTAAAACTATGAGAGATTTTCAAAATCTTACAATTTTTCAAGTGTTTTAAACGATGGGAATAAGACAAAATAATAAACAATAAATTTGATAAGTGTTCTACAAGTGCTGGGTTTTACTGCAGACATAAATTTACTAGATACTTCCTTTTAGGCTCTTGATTGCTAAAAATCACAGCTGTCTCCTTCCCTCCCCCTGTTCCCTGGGAAGCATTTCTAGGGACTCCCCCATCAGAGGGACATCTTTCCCACCACCTTCTGTTTGTCATAGCTTGCTTGTCTGGAAGGATAGGTGCTCACTGGAGCGCTGGAGCACTGCCTTATTGCCCACTCCACTCCAGCCTGGCCTCTAATCAGCCCTCACTATACCAGTTTTTCTCTTTGCCTCTAGGTCTCTTTTCCATCCCATTAATTATCTTGAGCTCTCTCCTCCCCAAGGCCTTCCAAATACCTCAGTATGGCAAAATCACAAGCTTTGTTTCTTTAAAGGGGTCCGCTTGGGAGACCACAAATATATTATTTACTTTGTGTAGAACCCAGCATGTTTTTCTGACACTGCATTGAAGAGTTTTACATCACAGGATTGGGGACGATCTTCAGTGGGAGTATGCTTGGTAACATATTTTACTAAAATCAATGTTGACTGAGAGCATTTTAGTTTCCAAAGCACTTAGACAAATCTCATTTAAATTTGGTTTAATCCTCCTTTGGAGATGGGAAGATGACAGATTTAAAGCCAAATATGTTAGCAATCATATAAATTGTAAATAGACATAATACTCCAGTTAAGAATCGTTATCAGGCTACATATTCAGTTTAATCGTGCTTCCAAGTCACATCTAGAATTAGGTTAACTTTAAGAGTTTTATATATAAATAAGTAAACAATAGGAAAAGGCAAGTCCTAAGTTCTCACACATAAAAGAGAGTCACAGTGAAACTATTAATACCAATAAGACTTTAAAAAAATTTCCTGACATAAAATTGCATCTTATAATGGTGAAAACTTGACTTCACATGGGAGTTAAAACAGTCTACAAGCTTTACTCTGCAATACACAAGCCAAACAAGGCATAGGTTTATAGAACTAAGAGGCTAAATGGAAAAATGCAAAAATGATAGATTCCGGTTTCTTTTACTGATTGAGCATTCTGAAAGTTTGCTTAACACAATGAACTTTATTTAGGGATGCAGAGACACTGAATGTCAAATACAGAAAAATCCCATCTTTTCTGGTACACACTGAGCCCTTTTCTTCAGGTTGGCTAGCCGGTAAACAAAAATAACAATCTGGAAAGTACTGTAAAGGCTTAGCAAATAGATTTAAGGGTGAAGAGGTCAAAAGTTGACTGTGATTCATCCAAATATAAATTAGCAACACTGCTCTGGAAGCAACAGTAAAATCTTAAAGACTTTCACATTATGAAATTAAAAATATGTCTCAAACTAAATACTCAATTAGAAAGGAAATTATAATGCAAATTTTCAAATATTTTGACCTGAAATTAAAAAAAAATTGACATATAAAATGTTTAAATGCAATTAATGATATCTTGAAGGGAAATCTGTAGCTTTAAATGAGTGTTAGAGGGACAGCTGAAGTGGGTGATGGCACACTCCTGTAATCCCGAACCCTAGAACGCCAGAGGGTGAGTCCAGATCCATCTGCTTGTCAATGTAAGTTCCAGGACTGTTACACAGATAAACCATTTTTAAAACAAACAAACAAACATACAAAACCAACAACCCCCCCCACAACTATCCCACCAAAAAAAAAAAAAAAAAAAAAAAGAAACTGAGGGCAGAAATTAATAAAATTAAGATTAAGAGAACAAAGCATAGAATTAGTCAAATAAAGAATTGGTTCTTTGAAAAAAATTTTGACACACCCATAGTGATACTAGCCAAAAGAGAAAAGACCCAAGTATTAAAAATCAGGTACATGATTGCTTACATTTCCATTCTCACATAGGAAGCGGAGAGAAAGAAACAGGAGTGAGACCATAATCCCTCAAAATCACCCCCAGTGGCTTCTCCCATCAAGAATCCCATCTTCTAAATGATACATAATCCACCGAAGAGCACCACCAGCCAGGAACCAAGTATTTACATATATGAGTCCAGGATAGGGGCATTTCCTAATCCAACCACCATATAAAATACTAAAGTTCACAAAGCACCCTGAATAGCCAAGGAGATCCTTAGCAGCAGGAACAATATTTAGATTATGTTACAGAGTCAGAACAGCAAATAAAGCATGGTACCACTACAAATGCATACAAGTAAACCAGGGAATAGAGGACCCTCAAAGACACACACACACACCTACAATTACCTACTTTTTGACAAAGTTTTCAAACTTTGCATTAGAGAAAAGATGGCTTCTTTAACAAATGATACTGGAAGAACTTGATTTCTGCATGCAGAAAGATCGAACTAAAGCTGTGGTTTGCACCTTACACAAAAATCAATCCAAAATTGATCAAAGAGCTTAATATAAGACCTGGAAGTTTGAAAGCCCTGGAAGAAAATGTAAGAACACTTCAGTACACAGACATAGGAAAGAACTTCCTGAAGCTAACTCCAGTGGCCAGGAAGTAATCCCAAGGATTTAGAGATGAGATTGTATTACATTTAAATGCTTCTAAGAAATGAAAGCATCTAAAAATACAAAAGGGGTCTGGAGACATGTCTCAGCAGTTAAGAGCACTTTCTACTTTTTCGTTGAATCTGATTTAGTTCCCAGAACCCACATCAGATAACTTTTAATAACCTGCAACTCCAGCTACAGGGGATCAGATGCCTCTTGTTGCCCCGGTGGGAACCTTCATATGTGTGACAGACACACCATTAAAAGTTAAATACCTTTTTTAAAAGGCTTCTGCATAGCAAAGGAAACTATCAGCAGAATAAACAGACTACAAAATTGGAACAAAACAATTTTTAACTATATACTGGACAGGAGATTAGTGTCAAGATATATAAAAAATTAAACACCCCAAAGCCCAAATTATTAGTCAGTAAATGGGATAATGATCCTGAGTAGATATTGTTCATAAAGAAGAAATATAATGGCCAAGAAATAATACAAATGTGTCCAGCAAACATAGCAATCAGGAAAATGCAAAGTAAAACTCTTGGCACATGTGTATTTTCCAGACACACCAGGGCATCATATTCACATGTGAACCCACAGAAGCTGTGAGAGAGGGAGAGTCAGTTCTCTTCAGTGGTGTAACAGCTGGTATATCAACCACAGATTTGGACAGGCCCATGTCCAGGAGTAGCCTATCCATGTAAATTGGAGAGAGAGAAAACATGAAATTGCATGGTTAGGTTGGTGGGGGCGGGGAGGGGAGAGTTTGGAAAGAGTTAGGGGAGAATGGATATGATCAAAGTCTGTTGTAGGAAATTCTTAAAATATTCTTCAGACATTATTTAAAAGATTGTTCTGTGGGAATGGAGGGATAGCTCAGCAGATAAGAGCACTGGCTGTTCTTCAGTTGCTCTGCATGGTGGCTCACAACCAACTATAACTCCGGTTCTTGGAAATTTGGTACCTTTCTCTAACTTCTTAAGGCACCAGGCATGCACATGGTACACATACACATACACACAAAACACTCATAAGATAAATATGTTTTTAAAATTCCAACTTTTAAAATTTCATCTATCTCAAACAGAAAGACTATCCCAATAAAATAAACAACAGCAAGTACTGGGAAGAGCTGGGGAGAGAGGGGTCTGTTCATTGCTGGTAGAAATGGACACTTGTCAAGTACTTGTGGAAATCAGTCTGAAATTTCCTCAGCACATTAGAAGTAGAACTACTATGATCTATCTACCTATGCTAGTCTTGACTGTATCCAAAGGACCATTATTAAGTCAATACAACAGAGGCTTTGTACATTCTTGGTAATTGCTACACTATTCACAGTAGCATAGATATTCATTTACAGATGAATGGTTAAAATAGGACACACACATAATGGAATTTTGTGCATTCATAAAGAAAAATAAAACCATAATATTTTTAAGAAAGTGGGTGCAGCTGGAAATCGCATTAAGCAAAATGAACCAGATTCAGTGGGGAAAATGCCACATTTTCTCTTATATCCCTTGTATTAGTAATGACTAAGGTACATCACAAGAGTTTTCTGCCGATTTTGAAATTAGACCAGTTGTAACAGCATTGTCAAATAAATGTGATCTTCATGATTTTTTTTTTTTTTTTTAAAAAAGCACATTTGTTTACCACTTGAAAGGTGATGGGACCTGGGAGAAGAGAGCTGAGAAATGAGGCCGGCTATCATTCAATAGCCAACCTTATTCTGAGCATCAGACACTATACTGTGAGGGTTAAGAAGAGTCACCTGAGTAAAGTGTACAATCACGAACACAAGGCTCACAGGATAGAAAAATGTTTTTCCATAGTGAAATATAAAAAACCATAGCCAGTTTTAATGTACAATCTGAAGTAAAGCTACTCCTATCCTCCTGTCTGATATACCTGGGAGGGGTGCAAAAACACATTCCAGGAACAGCTTTGTGGTTTTAAGAAACTGGGCTCACAAGATTCTTGGAGCTTTTTCACAAGTAATCAGAACTCTCACAATAGACCATGTTCCAACATAATTTGCATAATATTAAAAATAAATAAGAAAATTGGGTTTATATTAGGTTGGCTTAATGTAAATTTTACACAAATTTTGTAGGCATTTATTTAAAATCAACATTCATTTGAGACAGTAATTATTATATCAGGAATAAATATGGAGTATGCTCATGCCCACCTAGTCTCAAGTCTACTAAATGTTTTATCAATGCTGCTCACCTTCTTGGTGGCTTATGAAAATGATGAGAAAAGTTGGAAGAAGCACAGTCTTATTTTTGAAGTCATTTAGAACTTGTATGAAGATAGCAGTAGGTAGTTGTATCATTGTGATTTTAAGTTAGGATCTACACGAGAGTATATGAGCATGAGGACAAAAGTGGTGGGCATGATCATGATCCCCAAGGCCAAGGGGAGGAAGACAGCTAGTGTTGGGAGAATGTTTGTGTGTCTTAGATCTAGGTGCTTGGTCTAGAGCCCAGTGAACAGATTGATGGGAAATTAGAGGCTAAACATATATAGTCTCCAGGTGCATGTGAGGACTCAACTCGGGGATGCCCCACATAGCCCTGAGAGTTCAGGCAGACTGAATATTATTCCTTGGTCGGTTCCATTTAGTGATAAGCAGACAAGGAAATACAATTTGACTGTGTCTTGCCATTGTGAGAAGATAGAGAAAACACTGATTTTCAGCAGCTTACTCCACCAGGTTTAATTTTGAGATACGTGTCTTATCTCATAGAGACTTTGATAATTTAACTTGAGAGCTTATTACTTTTCAGTGAAGTATTTTGATACAGTTGTCCAACTTCACAGCAGCAATTTTGAGAGCTACAGAGCACACACACACACAAGTAGCTATTATCATATTCACTGTCCTCACTTGTTTACCTTCTCTGCATTTCCCATGCTACCTCATTTTGTGGATGAAGATGCAACTTCATAATAGCAGTTCTTAGGTAGGGTGTCTTTGGCTCCAGCTAGTACCCCTGATTTCTTCCCCATGGCTCAAGGGTGAGTGTCTGACATGCACTTTGTGCATCCTTCCCCTTGGTGTATGTTGCTGTTCAGCAGCAGCAAGCTGTTCTGTTCTCACTTCAGGGAGAAGGGTCTTCATTGGCTGCATCTCTTACTGTTGGCACCCATGTCATTGCTAACAAGGTAGGGACTGTAGCTGCTGACACTTCACTAATATTGATTGTCATATTGATCATATATAGAAATGCTTGGAAATCAGCAAAGATCCCCTCTTGTGTCTGTGAAGGTTTCTCCACATGTGACTGGACCCTGGTCTGATTGGCAACGTGATGCTTTGGGGAGGAAGTGGTAACTTGCAGAGGTGCAGCCTGTTTGAAAGAAGGTCACTGGGCACATGTCCTTCAGAGCTATATCTTCTCTTGGGCCTCTCTCTGTCCTCTCCCTGCTTCCTGGATGCCATGAGGTAGGCAGCCTTTGTTAATACTTTCCCTGCCTCACCTCAGGCCACAGACAGAAGACTCATTTGGACATAAACTGAAATATCTGTGAGCTAAAATGCATCCTTTACTGTACATTAGCTTTGCTCGGGCATTTAGTCACTGTAATGCAGATACACCCTTGGAGGAGACCTGCCTCTAAGGCACAGGGCTTGTAGCCCAGGAGTAAACGTTCTCTCCATCACATTGACAGATGCTACTGAACAAATGTTACTTTCGTGTTTAATTTCTGGTGCTCGATCAGACTATAAATAAGTCACTCCACCAGCTTAGTTGTGCACTTACTATAAAATCTCTCCTTAGGAATCTGGAGCACCCCACACCCCTTCTAGAAACCTCCCAGTACTCAGAGTAGGAACATTTCTCTTGGGATTGCTGCCCTTCTGTGGAAGCCTCTCCTTGTTTCTCTTCACTCCTTTCTCCTCCACAGTGATCTGAGGAGGCTCCTTAGTCGCTGCTGTAAAGTAGTCCAAGGAAAACCTACCTCCCTGTCCTCAACACAGCACACATGCGCAACTCCACAGAGAGCCTCCACTCCGGTCTGGGGGGAACGAAACGTGAACAGCAAGACACTTTCTACAGTTCTATTAAAAATGCTTCTTTGTGGTCGTATGAAGTTGTGAGTGAGCAGAATAATAGTGCACACATACCAAAGATGATGGTCTGAAGGGGGAAGGCATGCAGCCACTGCTGTGTACCTTTCATCATTGTGGATAAGAAGGCATATCTTTTCTTGCAGATGAGGTGGGCTTTTAAAAATGTAACTGCTTTCTAGATACTCCAAAAACTAATTATCTTCTGCCCTCATAAGGTTTAAAGCCATAGGCAAAATATGGGAGTTTTGTATTAGATACAAGTAAATTGGTAGTGCCATTCTCTGAAGCAAATGGTGTAAACATTTCTATGAAAAAGGCCAGATTCCTTAAATTCAAGGCTAGTTACCTGCTTCATTAAGAAACATGAGTGCAAATAAATTTATGAAAAAATTATGGAAAGCAGTTGGCTAGAGAGTGATTACAGAGGTTAATGTGAGTAGTAATTGGCTTATTTAGAATGTGCCGTCAAACAAGATTCACCAATCATTTCTAGTTTAAGTAAATGATACAGCATTACAGCAATTAAAATATGATTCATTTTCCACAGTGTTTCTACATTAACTTAAAAAATAATCATTTGGGTTTAATCCAAATTAACAGAATAATATACAGCATCTAAATGGAGTATTTACCTTTCCCGTGCCTTTTTCTGCTACTGAATTTGTAGAATGGTATAAGCTGGAACCTCTTCTCAGACTGTAAAGCTTAAAGGATATTCTCCTGAGGTCTATACTTTCCTCACAACTCCTATTTATTTATGCTATAGGTCATAATTCTAGTAAATGTGACCCTGCAGTCATTCTTACAGTCACAAATTATAACGTGTATGTGCAGATTATAACTTCTTGCACAGAGCAAGGAACAGAGCTGTGTGAGGCAACCTAGGAAAGATAAGTAAAAGTCATTTGATACAGTAAGACAAATGCATTATGATGGATTTTCTAACAAGATAGATCTTTCTTTTTTTCCCTCATGATGTTTAGTTCTGATGCATTAGGAGTTTCCAGATGACAAATGTCACAAAGCCATGGTGAGCAGGTGGTCTGATGGATGCACTGACTAGCCTATGGCTGAAACTTTGAGCCCACATCTTGCATATGGTGGCATTTTAGCTCTGTCTCCTTTTCAAGGCTGATTGGAGGCCGGTCCCACTGATATCTGTTGTTGTTGTTATGAGAAGGGCTGTGTTACAAATGCCTTCGGTACCAAAGTAGCATATGATAGATGTAGCAGGAAAGTAGAGTATGAAAGAATCCAAACAGAACCAGTGCTGCTTCCTGGGACCCTAGTGAAAAAATATTATACTGTATCTTATTGATAAGAGAACCAGTCTTTGGATAGGATATATGTAATAAGACGTTTCTGTCCTGGACTTTCAGGCTTTGCCTCCAGGTTTGAACGTGCTCATAGCCCCATTGCTGCTTAGCCCCAAATAACCACTCAAAGCTTACCTTAATCTCGTGCTGATTGGCTTATGGCTCAGGCATATTGCTAGGCAGCTCTTTCATCTATTTCCATTAATCTGTTTAGCCATGTGGCTTGGTACCTTTTCTCAAAACAACATGGTTGTCTTCTTTCCTCTGTTATCTGCAGGCATCTTTCTCAGCCGGCATCTCTGCCTTGCTCTTCCTGTTCCCAGAGTTTTTGTAGTCTGGTAGCCTTGCCCACATTGCCTATCTGCCTTCTGGCCAATCAGTTAGTAGGAGGGAGAAATATTTACAATGTACCAAAACATAATTCCACTACAGATATATGCTTAGTTGGGTACGACACATTCCACATCTTATTCTTGCACTTTTGGATCCAAATGCCAAGCAAAGCCATTGCATCTTTGATGGTAACGGTGGTGGTAGGCTGAGTGGAAACAGCTACCTTTGGTCTCTCAGCATGTTCGGTGTGGATGGCAGTGTTTTCTCTGATGACTTTGCGGAAGAGTTCTTTATCCATATACTTGAGGAAGAGAATTTAAGTTTCATGTTCAAGGTCACACAACTGGTACCTTAAGCTGAGCTCAGAATCCAATAAAGAAACCCTGCACAAGAGTCGGCAGCTGAATGAACATGGAGTGGCTCAGAGCTTCTGTGACTGTCCATAAACTTGGATACATGTGTTTTTGCATTAGACAAGAGCAGTTTCTTGAAACTGCCTCAGCGTGACAGGAAGTTTAGCACCATCCTTCTATGATTTCCCCAATTTTTAATGGCAATGCTAAGCCTCAGCTGTCTACCACAATTTCCAAATGTGTCCAACAGTGAGAATATGTTGTCTGTTGAGAAGTACTCGTCTAGAAGACCCTCTTAGGCATTGGTCATTTAGGAGCACCAGTTGAACCATCTGGAAATGCTTCAGTTTTCCAAGTGATTAAAAGCAACATATCCAGCAAACCCACAAAGACCTAGACCGACCTTCTTCTGCATGTCAGAACCATGGCCTCCCCCCTCAGAGAGCAAGGGGACAGGAGAAGTGTGGCATCTTGATTTTTGCCTCTTGTCTGGCTGTCTGTTACCGAGCAGTGAAAGAAGACAAAGGCACCAGCGCTCAGAACTCACTATCTGCAGAGATGGAAATTGTTGTTCTGTTTGGGAAGATAATCACTTAGAGGGAGGGCCACGGACAGAGTGCGGAAGAGTGGAAAGAGGCAGCTGTTGGCCAGCGAGATGATCTTCTCTTGGGGACGGCCCAGTGGATTATTGTGCGCTTCTCTCAGCTTTCTTGAGATCTCTGTTGCCAAGGATCCAAACTTCCTGCAGAGGCTGGTGTCACACAGAGAACATGCATGAGATCAAGAGCTCTGGTTTGATGTATAATCAGAAGGGCCAGCGTAGGTTTCTGAACGAGAAATTCAATTCATACCCTTGAAAAATCATTTATAACATCTCCCATACTTATTCTGCATTAAAATAAAAGCTCTGCCATAGGGGCTCATGGCTTGAGAACTTTTCATGGCCACACTGCTTTCTAGCATTCTGCTGTGGATCCCCTGGACTTTTCAAGAGAGCATAAGTGCCTATATAATAAAGGAAATTTCTAAGTACCTTAGAATCCATTTTTAGGAAGATAGTGTGGTTTAAAATTACTTAGGTAGGATCCCCAGAGATCACTTGAGCTTAATGAGGCTAACCATGTATCTATTAATGTATTAAAAGTTAATGTTAAAGAATGAGAGTAACATAGGATTTGTATATTTTAGAACCCCCTAGGGACTTTTTAAATTCTGATTAATCAAAAGTCAAACAATCAGAGGTAAGAGAATCTATATTTATAAATCACAGATGGGGCTGCAAGTTTTTTAATACCACTAATCCAGTTTTACCTTGTGAAGGAAAGAAGAGGTAATTTTGAACAGTATTTCTAGCTCATAGAGGCCAATGCAAGTGTCAGGTGATAAAAATGGGAAAATGTCAGAGTCACAACACTAAGGTGCCAGCACCGAACTTGACTATGACCTATAGGTCCGGAGAAATGTATTCAAGGTCCAGGGTGCACTAAAGAAACTGCTAATAGGCTAAATTAAAAAAAAAAAAAAAAAAATTTCAACAATCTTCCGATACATTGGTAAAAATCCTAGAAAGATGAGACAAATTATTGAGAAAGGAGAGAGGTGAAGCAGGAGAAGGGATGTTGGTGTACAGGTGAAGGGACCTTCCCAGGGCCTCCCTGCTCCTGGGAAGATCACCTTACAGCAGATTTGCTAAAGCTCATGGGGTTGGGGACCTCTCAATAGACCCTCCAGGATGTTCACAGTAGGCTTTGTTTACAGAAGTGTGTATTCTGGAGTTAAACAAGTGAAGGTATGTTAATGAGCTCCGACCTCTTCCTCTTCCTTCTGTCTCTACCTGTCTCTGTCTCCCTCCTTTCCTCCCTCCATCCCTCCCTCTCTCTCTCTCTCTCTCTCTCTCTCTCTCTCTCTCTCTCTCACACACACACACACACACAGAGACACACACACACACACACAGACACACACACACACACACAGACACACACACACACACACACACACACACACACACACACACACCAGTTTTCATGACTTGGGACTCACTCTGTAGCCCAGGCTGCCCTTAAGCATACAGTAGCCCTCCTGCCCCAGCCTCCCACCCCACCACCAGGATTATAGGCCTGATTCACCATCCTAAGAAAGAACACTATTTCTCGTAAAAGTACACTTATGAAAGGATGCTTCCTAAATGTTTTAGTTTCAGAATTTCTTTAATTTAAACAATTAGGAACCCCAAGGAGCTTTTGTCGCATCACTTATATATACCAACATTAACTATATCAGGAATTAAAATAGTTTAACATACTTTTGTATTTATGGATTTGAAAGTGACAAACAGTTCCTGTCAGCATAAAGAAAACACTGTGACTGTTTTCGAAACAAACAAAATACATGAATAAGATGGTTGGGGCTCTTTTACATTTTGCAAATTCTCTTACTATCTAACTGGACAGAAATGATACACCTTGGCCCCCTTGACGGGCTGTTTCAGTTACAGAATACAGAGAGACCAAGCCTCATGCATGACTGTGGTTATAAAGGGGGAACCTCTGCCAGCTTTGCAGATAGTTGTATATATTGTTACTTTATATTGCACACAAAACTCAGAAACTGCCTTGAGCCTTTTTAAGCCTGATGTGACCTTCATCCACTTTGCTTTGTCATGTCAGCTCAAATCTCAGCACAACACAAAAGGAAGACAAGGCTTTGCTGTTGTTATGAGGAAGGATTTTGTCTCCTGTACAGTGAGCATAGATCTTTGGAATACTTAAGTGTCTGCAGGTCATCCCTCCAGAGATAGAGGTTCGGGGAAATAATTTAAAGTATAGATAAGCACATGGTGTACTATAGAGTTCTAAAGAGACAGAGCGATTATTGACATCATTTAAAAATCATATTTATAGCATAAAATACATATAATACAGTGGACACTAGAAAACAACAAAGGGTAAAAACTACATAGTAAAGTCTTTTCTCTTAATTTTCTTTTTAAAAATTTATTAAAGTATTTTGTAACATTTAAGTTTTTCATCCTATAAAAGTGAAACATTTTGAAAATTTAAGGAAAATCTAATCTCATCGCCCTCAAAACATTTTTTTCTGTGGCTATTTAATGTACATTTAATTTTGTTTTCATTTTGCTGCATGTATTTCATGATGTTATACAATTTGTTTTTCCCTTATTATTTCAGAAATTTTATATGGCCTGAAAGCTTTTTTTCAGTTGCATATAAATTATTCAAAACTCTCATTGCTGATATAAATTCTGGATTATATTGAGATGAACTGGCTAATCTAACGGGAGCCCAGTGATGTTGGTAACTACATTGTTTTCCTATAAGGGAGCAACAATGATTTTTCATTAATTGAGCTTAAAAAACGTAATCATCACATTAATATTTCTAACAATTTTAGATCCTTAATTATCCTAATTTGATTTTAATGATTTAGCAAATTTCTGTTTGTTCTTAATGATGATTTAAAAATAGCCAGAGGAACTTTCAGCTTAGGCACAGTTTTGTTTAATATTATCGTTGCTGTAACTACACTCTTTCAACTTTTAGTGACTCTCAGCCTGCCTTACTCCCTCCACACACAACAAATATTCGGGCTGATATGAAAGGGTAACTCCTTCGATCTGGGCGGTGCATTAAGTCTGAATGTGAGAGAACCCTGCTTCTTGGCATTCAGTTATCTCCCAGCACATAAGAATTTCATTTTTTGGCATTGCCTGCATGCTGATCTGCATGCGACGAAACTTTAGCACAGGTGTGTCTCTGAGGGGTCACTCCCAGATGGATTCCCATCAGAAGTCATAAACAGAAAGTCATTAGATGACAGCATCTTTCCATTATACATTTTTGGTTCTTTTGAAGAAAATTGTATCTGTCCATCACAAGTGAAATTTCCGAAATATCTTGTCTATTCTGATTATATACTTCAGTTCTCCACAATATCTGGGTCAAGCATGTTATTGCCATAGCATCAGATGATAGTCATATGGGAACATGGGAAGTTTTGTTTAGTAGCTTCCTGTCTGCCCTATGGTAGTCTGTGCTCACATACCTTATAAAATGGTAGCCATATACTAAAACATTACACACCCACAAGGGAGTCATCCTCACTTCAGTTACTGATACAGATGGATCCGGATTCTTAGCATCTGAACTCTCACTGCCCTGTGTTGGACAGCTTAGTGTAGCAGCTGCAGACATTGGCTCTGTTTTCATAACTATGCAAGCATCAGTTTATTGGCTTTTTAACCTGATTGGACTCTAGAGACAGTCAGTCTGCGATTGATCCCAGATCTTCCACTTCCAGCGCCATCATTTGGGGAAGTCACTTAACTTTTTTCTGTCAATGTCTTTATCTGGACAATGGGAATAACACTTGTAAGTAGTAAGTAAGTTACTGATGTTAGTTCTTGGGGA
This sequence comes from Phyllotis vaccarum, assembly GCA_033318265.1. Classification (NCBI taxonomy): domain Eukaryota; kingdom Metazoa; phylum Chordata; class Mammalia; order Rodentia; family Cricetidae; genus Phyllotis; species Phyllotis vaccarum. Next base: position 45,049,390 of record JARWLC010000005.1, on the reverse strand, counting down.
AAGCAATAAATACACAATTTTAATTATACAATGAACCATACTCCTACATTAACAACCAAAGCTAAAATGCTCCATAAGAGTTCATGTAGGCTGCGAATCCAGTCTACATACACTATCCTCATAAAACTGTACTCCAAATACAAAAAAAAAGTGTGTAATTCAAAGAAATAAAGATAGAGAACATTATAGTCAGAGATCAAGAAGAAGCTACATTAAATATGAAATGTCCTTTACATTAAAAAAAAAAGTCAATGTTAGATAATAGAAAAAAAATACTGAGAGTTGAAATGGGCTTTGGGCTCACCTCCCCCTTACAAAGCAAGGTGGGAAGCCGGTGGGAAGGGTTGGATGGAAAATCAATCCAAGAGGTCAGATATTTATTGACTGACTACAACAAGGTCCAGAAGGGGGAAGAAAATGGGGCAAGTAGATAATTATCAAAGAAATTATCAGAGAAGTAAGGGGAGATAATGCCTTTATCTGAAGATTAAATGCTCAAATCATTTCATAGTCCAATAAGAGAAAACCCACCCATCCTAATTGCATCTTTGTGAGCTTTTGGAACTCCTGGGGTAAAGAGAAAGTCCCGAGTGTTTGTAGGGATAATTCAGGCTTGGAGACTAGCTGGTGTCACCTAAGAGAGAAAGAGCATTTTACCTTAGCGTATCGTTTGCTTCTCCCCGGGTTCTCTAATGCAGTGGACCATCTGGGCATTTCCATGGCGGACTCTTGGAAGGTAATTTTGAACCTAAGATTCCCAATCATGAGACAAAGTAATTTTACAGGTTCCAATTGTCCTACAAAAGAACAAACTACAGATCTGCCAGAGTTAAATGAGATATAATGGCAAGATAAGAATTTGCACGTATATATCTATGTATATGTTTTAGTATATAGAAGTGACCTTGTGCGGAATGTACGTGGCGAGTAGTTGTGGCCATTACGTATCTTTCTCACTAGCTCTCCACCTTATTTCTCACTGAAATTGAACTTCACTGATGCAGCTAAATTAGTTGATCAGTAATTCCCAGGAACTGCCTGTCTCTCCTACCCCCAGTGCTACGGTTACAGGTGTGTTAGCCCCACTGCCTATGGATTCACAGGTGCTCAGAATCCCAACTGAAGCCCTCATGCTTTCTGGACAAACATTTTCCAACTGAGCTTTCTTCCCATCCCTCAAGTAAGACTTAAAAAAAATGGACAAGGTACTCAATTCTTATTGAATATTGAATTATAGAAATTTTACATATGTTAAAATAAATCACATGGAATATGCTGTTGCAGGCCTGTAATCCTATCATTTGAGAAGGCTGATGAAGGAGGATTACTGTGAGCATGAGGCTAACAAAGGCTACCTAGGAAGAATGTCTTAGGAAGAAAATGACGATTTTTCATCTAATAATATTTAGTACTGATGAGTCCGGAGTACACACTCATTCACACATTAAATTATTGTAATACTCTGAAGCTCCTTTTAGAAAGTAATACTTCAATGCACACCCCCACTTAATCCAGCAATTCTAGCTGTAGGTTGAATATGAAAGCAATACCTGACTCAGTACAAACACTATGTCCGAGGGTTTTTATTGAATGACTAATGGCTAATAAATACTCTATCTAGATTCTCTGTATCACGTACCTCACTTAATAGTTAGGTTTTGTTTAGTTTGGTTGGTTCTTTTGTTTGTTTATTTTGTTTTTTAGAGAGGGTCTCATATATCTCACACAGACCTGAAATTACTGATGTCTCACTCTTCCTGCCTCTGTTTCCCCATTGGTGAAGTCCCAAGCAAGCCCTACCACATGCAGCAAAGCACTAAGTGCCTAGGGCTTCAGACGTATTGTGAGTCCAGGAAACGGTCTGAGACCTCATTAAGAGAAAGAGATCACACCTGGACTGTTTCACAGGCAGCGCCCATACATTCAGCAGAGAGGTTGAGTTGAATCTTCTCCAAATTCAAGTGAATCAAATCATTTGGTTTTGAGCTGAAACGAAGCTTAGAAAATTTCAACCCCAAAGGAAGCCCTTTCGGAAAATTATGACAAAGTGAAAATTGGTTCATAATGGAAATCTGTGTAGTCTGTAATTTTATGGTTTTCCAAAGAGTATATCATCTCACTTTGCATTGTGTTCACTTAATTAGATGTTTGAAATATGGAAAACAATATTTAGAAGAAGGCAGAAAAATAGTCTTAATGAGACTCAAAGAGCATGAACAGAAAGAATACGTTCAGGTGTCTTTACATTATAATCATACAAATAATAATTTGGGCGTAGGAAGGGAACTGGCTATTTCTCTCAGTCTTTTTGTCACAGACATAAATGCAGTTTTTCTTAAAGATGCATCAGTCTAAATTCACTGACAGAGGATGAAGTTTTTTAAAAAGTATAATAATTTTAGATTTCCTCACAGCCAGGTTTAAATTAGATATGTTATGAACCATAGTTGTATAAAAGAATTTGGAAATGTAGGCCTCAGAACCAACATACCAAAAAAAAAAAAAAAAAAAAAAGGCAAGTTCTCCTTATATAGCACACACTAGCATTTTCAGAGGAGAGAAATCTGTAGCTTTGGTGGGTGGGTGGCAGCTGGAGGAAGAAATGCTGAGGAGAGTTGAAGATAGTGACAGGAAGGGACGGCTGCTGCCTTCGGAGTGACTGTGGCCTCATGAGTGTGGCAATTCCAGCACACGGCCCTGCGTGCTGTGCTCAAGTGCCTCCTAGATAACATTTCATTGCTATTTGCCAAACTTACATCCCGTGAGTTTTCCTATGTCTGCTATGTCTGAGAGAAGGCTTGCCTTGTGCGTGAATCTTTGTTCTTATTGCCCTGTTTGTTTTAAACAATTTTCCTTTATTTCTGAATCTATAATATAATTACATCATTTCTCTCTCCCCTCTCTCCAAATTCTCATGTAAACCCATTCTTGCTCTCTTTTAAATTCACGGTCTATTTTCATTTTCATTGGTGGTTGTTATATGAATACAACATATATTCCTAAACATATATATCCCTAAACATAACCTGCTCTTCATGATGTCACACACACATATACACAAACACACATATTCACACACACACACACACACACACACACACACACACACACACATTTTTTTCCAGGGTGTTTGTTTACTATTAGATCAACAATTGGTGTGCTCTTTCCTGAGGAATATGTTCGTCCCAGAATTGAGACTGAGAGAGGGGTTTGTCTTCCAAGGCCACTTCCTACAGAACAAATAGCCATAATAGGCCAAGAAAAACAACTATGTCATTACCCAAGGGCTTTCCAAGACAGGACTTGGAGTTGGTTCCCTTGGCGTGTGGTATCTTCCAATTAGTGTGAGTGGAAAGCTGGAGATAAATTGTATCTTAAATTCATTTAAGAATATAAGAGGCATTTTAATTTTAAATGTCTTAATAGACATTGTGCTTATCCCTTAGTCTTCTAGTTCAAAGGTTTTTTTTTTTCTTTTTTAAAAGCATTTTAGGAAACTGTTTCTGCTATAATAGCAAGGAAAGAAAACTGTTTTGAAAACTTCTGTGCTTTCACTGTTTCTCATCCGAGTTTTTCAAGGGTAGAACAAAAAATGAAAATAATGAGTGTGAAACAAAGGCTTTCGACTGCGAGATGCAGAGGTTTTAATTAAAGGATTGATGGAAAGGCGATTAGTTCTCCAGATCTTTAATAAAGCTAGCCAGTGCTCCACTGACGCTGTAGGAACTATGCTCTAGTGAGCTGGGGCATTTTACTCATAGACTAGCAACACTGTCTGCTTTTAATTAACGGTTGTACTTTGATTTCTTGGCCACTATTGAAAGAAAACTGATAGCAAATAATACATTATTTCATAATCATATTCCAAAACCCTTCATCATCAAGCCTGTGTAGAGAACCTTGCTCATTAAGCATTGTATGGCTAGAATTGTGAAGCAATATCTTCAAGTCTACTGTTTTAATCAAAACCATTAGGACAATACTTTCTTTTCTTCAAGTCCGCTATCGTAGACAAAACTGTTAGGCATAGATTAAAAGGACACCAGTCAATTAAAGAATTAAAATACTTATATTAATGTTAGTTAGCAAGTTACAAAATGAAGAAAATATCTGCAAATCCTATTTGCAATGAGGCTAATGCTTCACCATCACAATAACAGCAGTTAAGGAGACCTCCTCATTACAAACTAACCAAAGCACCTACATTGACTGTTTCTGAGGAAGATACACAACTGACCAGTAAATCTTTAAAAGATGCTCCAACTTCATTAATCATAGAAGAAACGTTTCTCAACCACAGTGAGATGACCAACTTGTTAATTGTTAGCATGACTAGTCAAAAAAAAATTAAAAACAGAAAGTAAATCCATCAGTATGTGTTGAAATAGAAGCCTTGTTTACTGTGGTGGCAATGTAAATCAACACAGTTGATATGGAAGAAGGAATGGTAATTCCTCAAGATATAGTCACAATAGAACTACCGTGGACCCCAGAGATTCCACTGTGGGTCTATGACCCCAAGAACTGAAAGCAGGTTACACTCAAGTTCATAGCAGCTACATTGGGAATACAAGTATCAGCAACTGTAAGGTTCATTAAGGGAGGAACAAGCAAACTAAGTGTGCCATAAACCTGTAGTAAACTGTTTTCCATCCTAAAAAAGAAGGAAAATTCTGATACATTCCACAACATGGATGAGCCTTGAAGACAATTAAAAATATATGAGGTACCTAGTGTAGACAAGTTTAAGTAGACAGAAAGTAGATTGATGGTTGCCAGGGTCTGGGGAGAGAGGAACTGTGTTCACTGTGTAAAGAGTTATGGGATTTAAATTATGGAAAATAAAGAGTTCTGTGAATGGACAGGTGAGTTTATACAGTACTTGATGTGTTTAATGTGTGTCTGAAAAATGATTTAAGTTATAACATTTATGTTACATGTGTTTTGGTGCAATCAAAAATTAAAGGTATATGTGTCTGTATGCACATAGCATTATCTTTAAATGTGAAACTATGGCTGTGGCTAGAGAGCCTTAACCAGACCATCGTTTGGATTTGGTTTCTTTATAACATTTGTCACACAGCTCCTAGTGGCATGTATGATTATGGACACTAAAGGTATTAGACGGAAAGAAGTTGCTGTTCATGCTGTTAGGGAGCTGATGAGGGTATATGTGTAACTGAGGTTCAGGTAGTGATGTAATGAATCAAATGAATCAGCAGACTAGAGACAACGTGCTGAAATCACTGTTGAAGAAGGCGATCAGGATGCCCTCTGTGAGTGAGTTTTATCAGAGCAGAAATATTGATGCAGGTGTGTGCGTGCATGCGTGTGTGCGTACGTACGTGTGTGTTTGTGTGTGTGTGTGTGTGTGTGTGTGTGTGTGTGTGTGTGTATCTTCATATGTCTGGGGGGAAATATTGCAGGGTAGAAGACATGTGTTTAGCAGCTTTAAGGCTAGAACTCACACAAAACATTACAAGTAATGTCACCGCCTTTCTTTGTAAGCTGGTGGCAAGCTGGGCTGTGTGATGTCCTGCATGTAAATCACTGGTTTAGAGGGGTCTGGGTGTTGGGAGGAGTGACTGCCCATGCCTTAGTGCTGACTAAAGGGTTGTTTGATGGGATGTTGTTGTGGAATATCAGTTTAAAATGTGCTTCATTCATTTATGCTGCAGAATGTTTGTTTAATGATGCAATGGTATGTTGCATTTTTTAAATGTTGCATTTGTTTAACTCTGTGAAGCTGTGCTGCTTTGCCTGCCTAAACCACCTGATTGGTCTAATAGAGCTGAACAGCCAGTAGTTAGTCAGGAGAAAGGATAGGTAGGGCTGCCAGACAGAGAAAATAAATAGGAAGAGAAATCTAGGCTTGAGAGAGGTGAGAGAGAAGAAGGAATAGGAAAGGGAGCAGATGAGGACCCCAGGGGCCAGCCACTCAGCCAACCACGGAGTAAGAAGGGAAGAAAGACGTATGAGTAAAGAAAGGTGAGGCCAGAGGCAGAAAGGTAAAAGAAGAAAAACAGCATAATTCTGTAGTAGAAGGTTTCTGGCCCGGACTTTCAGGCCTAACCTCAAGGTTTATGCCCACAGACCCGCAGACCCGTAGACCAGCAGAGGCACACAGATGCTTTCATTAGTTTTAGGCTGATTGGCCTAAAGCCCAGGCATATAACTTGCTAGTTCTCTACCCTTCATCTAACCCATGTCTTTTATCTTGTTCAGCCATGGGGCTCGGTACCTTTTCTCAGAGCAGCATGGTTGTCCTCTGCTTCTTCCGGCTTTTCTCTGGCATTCTGCCCTGTGCTTCCTGTTCTCAGAGTTTTTCTTACTCTGGTAGCCCCGCCCACACTTCCTGCCTGCCTTTGGCCAATCAGCGCTTTTTATTAAACCAGTGGGTGGGACAATTATTTACAATGAAACAACACAATCCCCTACATAATTCTAAGTTAGGAAAGCTGGCTAGAAGCAAGACAAGCTAATGCCGGGCATTCATAAGAATAAGTTTCCATGTATTTATTTGGGAGCTGGGTGGTGAGGATGTGTTAGAATTGCATTCTCTAGAGCAACACCTCAGGCAGCAGATGGTCCTTTTAGCATAAGGGTCTCCAAGGCTACCTGGAGGATGAAAGGGAGAAGACACTGATGGGGACAGCAAGTTGCTTCCAGCGCACCTTTACATTTGTCAGGAGATGCTACTCCTTGCTTGGAATCTGCTTTAAACAGCTCTGCTAGAACAGAGAGAGACCCAGAGTCACTCTCACAATGCTTTTTTGTCACATAGAAAACAGTTAAGAGATTAAGACACCACATTAAATGTTTAACTTAGTTCTCCTGGTTCTGAGCTTTCAGCTTGTTCCTATGAAGTCCACTTTTATTCTTATTTAACCCAGACTGCTTAGAGCTAGACTCTATTTCAGAACCTCTTCAGGGTGTGGTTGGGGGACTTGACCATAGATGATTCTGATGCCAGTAGTCCTGAGGTCAGACTTTGAGAATAAACAAACTCAAGGCATTTGTGTGGGGATAAGCCTTTCAATGGATTGGATGGAATCATGTCAAAATTTATTATTGAACTTTATGGATTTAAAATTAAAGTCTTAGAGGGTAAAATCATGGATCCAGGTAGGCATGCTACTACATCATAGCTGAGACACACATTTTGTGTTCTTGGCCCCAAGCACTTCTTCTCAAATAGAGGCTTATGGAACCATGAGCCATATTGAGGAATTATAGAAAAGTGGCGTTTTAAAAATAATCTCACTTAGTCTGAGATTCTGTTCTCCTAAATGTTTTAAGTATTACACTTTCACTGGGCCATGATAGTAATTGTTTGTAGTAGTGTAGTTTTTAAAGGCAGATCCCACTGTAATAAAGGACATTGAACTTCATGAAAAGATAACGATTTGCAGACAATGACCATCTGCTGTCCTTCCCTTCATAGCATCACCCTGACCTTGAAGGAGTTCCAGAGGACTCCACTGTGGTGGGAAGTATATACACACAGACAGATGTGAGGCTGAGATGCCATTCCTATCTCCTTCATTAATTTGCTTTATAACTTTTGGTGAATCACTTCATTTCTCTGAGTATGTAAGATCATTTATGATTTTGTGTGCTTAAGGATAAATTTTTATATTCTGAAATACAGAGATCATTAAAATGGATTAGAGGTGATTTTCCCTCATTAGGAGTAATTCATCAGCTCTGCCATATTTGTGTGAAATGACTAATACAATTTTTTTTTATTAAACCCAATACACAAAAATCTTATTAAGCCAATACTGGCTTACCAAAAGTGATATTTTATTTAAGGCAATTGCTATTCCCTAGTAATATAGATTTCTGTGGTTTAGTCATAAAATTATTGAATTATCTGAATATAGTTAATGTAAAGCTCATTTTTACCTCCCCCCCTCTCTCTTTGTGGTTTTGCCTCATATTTCAGGAAATGGGTATGACAGGCCTGCCTGTATCAGACTCTGACCTCTTGGGAGGGAAGGATATCTTCCTGTCCACAGTGGACTCCCATGGTCTTGTTCATAAATGCATGTTCATGTACTTAGGATTTGAATAAATGCTTGATGCTGTACCAATCAGTTCAGGGATGTCTTTTGGATACTCAAATGCCCTGCCATTTTTAAAACTCCGTTTCATATAGCTACACTCTCCTGACTTACAGTGTTTGCTTTTTCACTTGTGGATTAAGGCCTGCTGTCTGCTGAGCCCTAAGCATAGAAGACACAATTCATATTTCAGGAACCCTGTAGTTAGCCCAAACAAGTCATTATGGTGTAATATAATAAAGATAAGGGAACATGTATCTTCCAGTAAACTTTACACCCAGGCTTTCTTTGACAGTCAGACTAAGCAAGGAGATGTGGCTGTGTAGATCTCAGGACTAAGGGAATATTTGCAGAAAACATCCCCTGAGCGGAAGTTGTACGAGATGAAGAGAGAGAGGTTGTCCTTGAGGAGATGAGGACAGTTGTCCATCACTTGAGAAAGAGAAAGCAGGTGCAGTTCCTCCTGCCCCTCCTCATGGGAGCAGGGAGACAGGGGCCTCATGAGTCTTTGCTCTCCAATCCAGGATGAAATTCCAGAATCACTGATGACAGTCTGCTTGCTTTTATCCAGTTCCCATTGTCCCTGAGAAGATGAGCAAGAACCTGAGACATGAGGTTGCCCTGAAAATACTTTATATAGTGATTATTTCTTTGTTCTAAAATTATTCTTTTGATTTGTGTGTTTCATAATGTGCTTAAAAAGAAAATTTAATTGGTCTCTTAATGGGGTACAGCCTCTTTCTAGACACAAAGAAATTACTGTATCTCATGCAAGACTTGGCAAGAGTCAAGCTTCTTTTGCATGTTGACACAGTAACAGTGGCTGTAAGATTGGTCTCTGGCTTTTGTTTGGAAACTGACTGTGACATCTTATATCCATCTCTATATAAATGACAATTGTATTTCTAGCAAAGTGTCCAGACATCATTACTACATTGCTAGAAGTTCCTCCTCAGGTTCCCTCCCACTCACCATTCTTCCCTTCAGCTAAGTTTGGGGAACTCTCTCATTCGGGTGTGGCAGATGATGCATTGACACACTGCCACATGGTCTTTTCTGTATTTCTGTGGGTAGGCTGGTGGGCATCAAGCAGTGTGGAAAAGGATCCAAGTTCCTGAGGGGCTGGGTTCCTTCCCTCTGGACTCCTGAGGTTATTATTGGCTGTGTATGTTTCACATTTGATGTCACATAGGAGTGAGTTTTGGTGTGATTCTTTGAGGACAGAAATTCTCCCGTAAACAAATCAACACAGTGGTTTTGTGTAGTTTAGCCTGAGTGTGTGGGTGACAGGATGAGTCAGTGAGTCTTCTGATGGAGGCCCTTTTTGCTCCAGCTTCCAGCCCAAGGTGATTTCAGATAGCTAAATCTAGACAGTTATTTTACCCCACAGTGAGGTATTTGATATCGAACCTTAGAATCTGAAATGTATACTTATAGTTCTCATTCTTGCTGACCATTGTCTTTGCTTACTTGGACCCAGGAACAAGTACCTATAAAATCTGAGTCTGCCCTACCTCTCCCGGCTCTTCTAGGAGGCTGAGGTTTTCACTCCACAGTTCATGCTGTTTGGTGGTACAGCCAAAGGAGGCCACAGGATGTAACAGCCCTTTTAGACACTGCATCTCTCTTGAGTCTCTCCTGAACCTTTGTTCACCATAGACAAGTGTTTGGCTCTTAGTATCTTAGGAATAAGAACACAAGCTCTTGGATCATGCTTGAGTTTCACTTCATGGCCTCAGACAAACTACTTCTAACATCCACTGAAATGATAATGTCTGCCTACCAGAATTGTTGCAGAAATTGAATAAGGCATCTAATAAATGGCAATTGCCCCTTCTCTTCCTCTTTTAGGGGACAGGGGGTAGCTGGAACATACCTTTTTGGTCTGATTAGTAGATGGTCTGTTTCAATTCTCTGCAGTAGTATCACATATTTTGAAAGCGCAAAAGATCTCTTTTGAATTTGAACAGATTGATAGAGTTTTCAGTAGATAATAAAGTGAGAATCCTCTTCTGTGCAGGGAAGAGAATCACGTTAGCTTGGTTTTTTATTATGGTTCATGATAGAACACTGTCTTTAAACATACATGTGGGATGGACTACAGCAGGTTAGGACTTTTTGTCTTGATTCTTTCTGGGCATATGTGGTCTAGCCTGGTAAACATGGGACTCTGCCATATTATATGTGTACTCTTCACCTTCCCCAGGACCCACTTCTGTGGCTGGTCTGAGATGCTGTCAGAGATCTTTCAGCAGCCCTGTTTTTGCCATCCTGTGTTCTTAACCAGGCAAATGTTTCACAATATGAAGTCTCTAGCATGCCTGACTTTATCAGATGTCTTAGTTCATCATTTTTAAAGTCCTGGTTATCCAGTGAGGAAGAGAGAGGTACCAGGAGATGGTTTCAGGAGTGATGATCAGTGCAGGTAATGGTTGATGGTCAGACTGTGTGCGCTGTGTGGTTACTGTGCTTCATAAACATGAGCCTGCTTCATCCCCGCCCTCCCATGATGCCTGGCCCAACCTCTTCTGTTCAGCGCTATCATTGATGGATTCTGAAGCCCAACAATCTGCCACTTTTATGACCCTTAAGTATTTCACTGTGCCTTTTATCTCACTGTCACCTTCTCTTCAAATCCATAAATAGTCTTTTTTTATTTGACCAGTGGCCAACTCCACAACCAGTATACCTCCTGTGATGATAGTTCTATGTGTAGATTTATATGCTGTTCCCTTTTCTACATAGAGTCTCTGAGAAGAGAAGCAGTGTTTCACTAGATCCCATCAGTGACATTAGAGTATTTAAGAGATTCAAATGAAACATATTCACAAAATTGTACAAAATAGCTTGTCCTCTTTCTGGTGAGTTTAGAGAATTTGAACACAGAGCTTATGTGTGTGTAGGGGGTGTGGATATTATACTAACCATGAAGAAGTTCTAGTGAAATTTGCTGAGGAAGGCCTCTAGAGCCTGCTTTGGATGCACTATGAAGGAATTAAAGAATGGGTATTATCCTCGGCACTTTGATGTGAAGGAAGCTCTGTCACATTGTGAAATTGTGGTACTTTTGTTTATTCAGTTACTTAATCAATACCCTTCAAAGCGTTTACTGTAAGCTAAGGCAGCTAGTGGGTTTGGGGAACATTAAATGAATGAGATCCAGGACTCTTGGGCAAGCTTATACCACAGTGGGGAGCCAGGCACATTAGTAGACGTTTAAAAAGCAATGTAGATGTTCAGGGATGAGAGAGACATATACATATCCACAGGGCTCAGAGGGACAGTACACACGTAAGAGGTCCAGCTCCAGATCCTTATCTGCCTCAGGAGTACAAGGAGAAGAGGCTGACGGTAAGGAAACAAGGCCATAGAATATGAACCAGAGTCTGCCAAGATGCTACGCCATCCAAGATTCATCACAGGGGACAAAGAATTCCATGCACTTTCTGGCCTCGGTTCCACTTCCTTTTGCTGCCAGCTACTTCTATCTAAGGCCTGCTCCTGTGATCTGCTCTGGATCTGCAACCTGGCCTTAGGAACCAAGTACACCTTTCTACCTGGTGTGGTTGAAGACTAAGAGGAACTTTTTACTTAGCCACAGGTTCTGGAAATGTCAAGGTCTTTCATTTGCCCGGAGACAAAGGACAGAGAGCAGTCTCAGTGGCCAGTCAGACTGTAAAAGTACATTAGTATTTGGTGCTTAGGCTTCATAATAGGTTTTTATTAGTAAGCAGATAAAGTGTTTTAGATGAGCGTAAAATTCAGAGTGGCGGCCGGGGGTGGGAGAGGCATAGGATCGGCAATGTGACATCACTGAGCTGGATTTATTCTGTGGCAGTTGTCCGAGTATGAACAAGTATGTATTTCAGATGCCCTAACTGTATATCTTGGATGAAATATTACCCAAAAGATTTGTCACTAAAAGAGATGAGATGGTAATGTATATGCTTGGACCAGCACCCAAGGATACTTGACTGTTGTTTTCTGGCCCATGTTCTCTTGAGACCCTCCCTCTTTTTGGAAAAAAATTGCCAGGGATTCTTGACTTGGATAGGGGAGTGTTTTGTCATAGATCCAGGAAACACTCATTTCAATGTTATATTTAACAAAAATGCTAAACCTGCCAGAGTTTCTACTTGTTTGTGTTTTCTATACTTTATCTTTAAGTTATCTAGCATAGAATCTGAGAGATTTGTATATTATGCAATTTAATTCAAGATGTATGACTGGTGCTTGAAGGATTCATAAAGTAGTTGCTGTAAATTGTACCATTATCATTATGTCTGATTAACAAGGATATTGAGGGTTTTCCCCTTTAAATGAGTAAGGTTTGACTTCGCACATTTTGCGCTGTTCCATGAAAAATTATTTAAGCATCTAGAAAACCAAAATTTAAAATCTGGCCACCTTTTGAATAACTGTGGATTTAGGATTCTAGAGCATTTTACATACATAAAAGATGACTACCTCATAATAACGGAACAAACACTTAGTTGCTGTTGAAAGCACCCCCTCTCCAAACACTAAAGGCAATGATAGAAAACTAAAATGGCCTTTCATGGACATGGTCATTCAGCAGGCCCTGTATCTTCCTGCGGATGGGTGTTGGGATATTTGGGAGGGGGGATTCAGAGCAGGATGATGGGGGAGGATACCTATATGTCTAACTACCCGGCAGAACCTGATGCTAGGGAATGCCGTAGTGGCTGTATTAATACTCACAGCATACCCACTGGGAATGACTGAATGAAATGGAAGGAAGGAAGAGTTTCTATGAGAAGAAAGTGTGTTTGTTGTGTTTTTTTTTTTTATATCGAACAGTAAATTTCTCAGATGAATTCTATTTGCAGGATGCTTCATCATCTCTGATTGTACGTATATGTTCTCTAACTTAGGGTATTGTCAGATCCTCTTTAAAGGACAAAGTAGGCATCTTATCTATATCGAGTGAAGTAGACGTCATATCTGTTGTGATTCTGCTTAGCTTAGATACAACAGACATTTATTTCTCATGGTTGCAGAAACCGTACAGCCCTGTCTCATGTTACCATCAGAGTCAGCAGGTCCTGGGAAGCACTTTCCTTATTTCTAGCCCTGACTTTACAAGATATGAAGGAGAAGAGATAGTTTGGGGTCTCTTTTCTAAAGACACTTACTGTCTCACTCTTCACCCCCAAGGCTCACCTTCTAATTCTATTGTCTTGAAGGTCGAGTCTTTACCATAAGAACTCAGTGAGGGGAGGCGGGACTCCTAGACCATAGCAACAAAGACAAGTGACTCAGACCATGGTCAGTTAGACCTGTGACCTTGATGACCCAGGCAAAAGGCACTTACTGCTGAGTTTCTGCTCAAAGGCCTTAATCGGGACTTACTGTGTGAGGTACAAGTTTTACTGAACTTTCTTCAGCACAGATTTTAGAGACCTGAAAACTTTAAACTGCATACTTCCAGTGAGCAATCCAAAAACCTTTAGACATATTTGCAGCCATGAAATGCACTTCTGAGATTAAAGCTGAGCCCATGTTGTCTAGAGCTCATCTGGGCTCCTTGCTGGCAATCCGAGTCCCCCATCTCAGCATCAGCATAATGAGTTTAGCTTTTTATCCGGGATGCTGTTCAAGAAGGAAGATTAATACAGGGTGTTTTAGCTAACCCCAAATTCTGTTTTGTACTTCTCTGATACTTATTCTTTGATGTGAGGGCAATGTCTAAATCTCTTTTTAAAAGAAGAAAAATGCCCCTGAGACTGTGTAACATGCATACAATCTTAAGAATGCAGGAGACTGAACAAAAAGAGGAGCTAAGGGTCTGTGTCTGTGGCTGGCAGCATTGTTAGTGGAATTTAATTACAACTCAGCTGGCTTTTTGCTTGTGAGAAAATTTTCACTAAGACTGAAGAATATTTTGCGATTGTATTATGCAATTTAGTAGGCCATGGAGAAAGCAAACTAGATAAACACTTTACTTTTTAAGTAAAGCACTAACTGGAATTTCTAAAAGCAAGAGACATGGAACCCAAACCCAACCCTTTTGTTCTTTTCTTATACTTTTCTTTGTGGTGGAATTTAGTGTCTTCAGATAGCATCCTCCAGTGGCCATTACAATCAAGAAAGAATGAGCTTCTCTTAGCCAGGACAAGAGAACTAAAAACTCTTGCTTTTGCTCCTGAGAAAAGAGGAGACTGAATCCATAGGCCAACCTTCACTTCCCCAATATTTGCACATTTATAGCTCCAAGGCGAATGATCTCTTGGTACACATACCCTCGAATGCAACAGATGTACACTTGAAATCCAGTGTCAAGCACATGTTCATAGATCCCATAGAAAGAATCCTCCTAAGATTTATTATTGTATCTCACATTAGATGCATATCCAGCTGTTAACTGTGGCTTTGACTTCTGCCTTCCATACTTCTGGTCAGAAGATCAGTCATATACCGTATGATCAGAGGGGTTGAGAAGCCTTTGGTGATTCTGCCATGAAGGGAATCGCTGATTTTTTTTTTTTTAATGTCATATTCATGTGGCTTCCCCCAAACATTTTTTGTTCATTGCTAAACATATAGAGTAGAAAATAAATAAATAAGGCTCCATATCTGGCCAAAGGAGAGGTCTCTGCCTCATCTTTCACTTTGAAGGGAGGTGTTGAGGTCTTGCCTGGAAGGAAGAATTTGTCACAGAAAGAAAAGGAAGTACAGCTGGGTAAAACTTGGGTAACATACTCCTGTGAACTGACTTCCCTGTACTTTTTGCTCGAGCCTGCAATACTAGCCTATGGAACGCTGACATGTAGACTCTGCAGCCACAGAACTGAAAATACATTTGTAACTATCTCTTAGCTTCTCTGGGATTATAAATGTGAGTATTGTAATGTGAGTGAGGTCATAAGAATTTAATCAAGTGACATGACATAGCATGTAATGAAAATTGTATGATCATTTATCTTGTTCATACGATACTCAAAAATAATGAGTAAAGAAATCGTTCAGGAAAAGCTGGCTAAACATTGAGTTTAACAATAGAAGAAACGGTAGTTCTCTAGTTCCGTGAATGAGACTGCAGTTTCTTGGCCCCACCCTCAGATGTAATTCTTAGGTCTTGACTAGGATCCAGGAATATGCATTCTTCAAAAACCAACCCATAATGCTTCGTTACCACGTGGGCTGTCTCAGAATCATATGAGACATTCCCAGAGCCTTTACCCTTGGGACATGCAGAGCTCCTAGACACACAAGATCTGTTTGTTTGTTCGTTTGTTTTTAATCTTTCTCTGCCACATATTGGCTGTGAGACCTTGAGGATGTCAAGAAGAAAATTTGTAAATGTGAAGCAAATATGTATAGGAAGAAATACCAATGAGGTAATCACTGTTGCATGGTCTTGTTTTAGAAATTAAAAGTGCTTCAAGCTATAGTCTTGCACAGAGAAGCCAGATTAATCATAGTGACACAGTTATTTCTTGAAGGAGAGTTGTGTTTCATGTGGGTCCTACAGCTTTCCTGGAAACCGCCTGTTTCAAGTATCCAACAAGCTCTAGCTAATATTCCCGTGTTTCATGTGCATGGCGATAGGCATTCCTCCTTCTATGCCAAGCTGTGCAAATATTAAACATTTGTGTTGAGAAGTTTATATCAATTTAGCCCCAAATGGAAGTGACAATAGGTTTTCTTATATCAGCTTAAACAAGTAAGCATTTGAAAGATAGAAGAAGTTGGATTGGCTTAGGTCCAGAATCCAGAATATGAAGGCCAGGAGCAAATCTGGCTGGCTGACATGACTGTCGAGGCTGTCTGGCCGACAGCTAAGCAGTTACGTCATTCTAATCTCCACAGATGCATGTCTGGCTCCAGGTGCCAAGGTGAAGAATGAGGGAAGAGTTGATTTGTCAGGAGGGAAGGAAGGAGAGGACACGTTTCAAACTTAATTTAGATAAAAATATATTTACTGCTTGATCTAAACATTGACATCATTCTTTCTTGAATGCTAGTTGCTTCTGATGTAAGAATTTAGTCTCTGTCTTGAGGGATTTATTATGAAGGAGCCAGATATTTAGAGCTAAAAATGAAAATAGGTCTCAACTGGAAATTTAGGCTCTATAACACTGGTTTGCGTTGTATCTTATTCTACTCCAGTTTCAATAGAACCCCGTAGGACAAAGAACCAAAGTCTAAAATTGCCTGTATCTCTGGAGATGAACATGAAGTAGATAATAGAGCTCTCCTCGACTCACAAAGATAAATGCTAATTATGGCCACTTTTATAACTGGCTGCTAAAAAAGCTAGCTGCCCATATGTATATAAGCGCAAAGGTAAACAACCCTATGTGAGTGCTTGACAGCTCATCATTAGTGTGTTCATTTCATGATATTGTCTCTGATAGTATTTTCTTATACAGTTAATAAAACCTGAGTTTCCAAAGATTTTTAAAATCTGAATCACTTTTCAAGCTGTTATTAACAGCCAACAGTCAATGGTTTCTTAAAAATTAGTGAATTTTGTGGTTTCAATGTGTTGATTTTAGGTGCATTCATTACTTTTGCGTCATTTTCCCCGGTTCTATTTTCCTTCTCTGTGTTATTTGCCCCATTATAAATAATTTCAAAAAGAAAACAATGAACCACAGTGCCGATGTGTTTCCATTGACCCATGATGTGCGAAGCTCTCCACAGATCTCCAGGTGGAGCAGAAGGGACATTGCTCTGCTGTAAATGACTCACTTGGTTGCAGGAGAGGTTGGGATTAAGAATAATAGAATAGTACTTACATGTCTTAGGATTCCTTCGGAATGTGTGCTTAGTTACCCTCTCTAGAATATTAAAACTAAAAACGATAGAGAGTGGCCTTGTGTCCATTTATTTCCAGTGTGAGTTTTTGCCCTATCTGCATTTTCTCTCCACACCAGCTCTCCAGTTCTGAGACTTTTTCAGGTCTCATTCTTTCTCTTCCTCATTAGTCAGTTGTTCTGTCCTTTGTTCTTCAACTCTTTTCATTTGTTACTGACCTCCTAGTATTTATTCTTAAAATCTCTAGATAAAGGTCCTTTTGGAACCCTTCGTGAGCCTTATTAAAGCTCCCCTTAGTATAGCATGCTGTTCTCCCTATCACAGCACTGGGCCTCAAACCACAGTCCTCACCCTGTAACTCTGAGTCTTCCCAGACAGCCAAGAAACGCCATGTCTGTCTGCCTGCCTGCCTGTGTGTGTGTGTGTGTGTGTGTGTGTGTGTGTCTTTCTGTCTTTCTCTCTGAATGTTCAGCCCAATGTTTGAAACACTTAGGGTACTTGACTAATGCTTTTTGAAGGCTAAATAAATAAATTAAAAAAATGTAATGTGCACAAAGAGGACAGATGCTGATCTTCATAAAGCAGTTTAGCCAGGAGTATAACTCAGCCAATTATACTTGTTGTGTTTTCAAAAGTAAATAAAGTTTGATTGACTGGTTTATTAATGATCATGAAAACATGCCAGAGATAGATAACACAGAAATACAAAAGTCAAAGTGTCAATGCTAATGAGATCAATGTTACACTCGTGGACAGAAATGAAAAATTAACAAATCAAGAATAGCAAGAAAAATAAACTTCTTCTGAAGGGTCCATACTCACACTGGTTTATCTGTAAGCTTCTTCAGATGCATTACTAACATAGAGTTTCATTGAAAATGGCTGTGTCACTGTGTTATCTATTAGATATCTCTAGAGTAATGCTGGCAAGATTTTCCATCAACTGTATGCTCATTGGCAATGTGTTTTCAATATTATAGTAAACTTTGAAGCACATGGCTGTATTACATTTCCATATTGGTGGGTTTTTTAAATTGCATTTTGTTTGCTCATCACGTGGGTGCTTCTTGTCAACTTTTGTCCTCAGCATGGACTGGGTTTGAATTCTGGATGTAAATATGCAAAGAGGGGGACCAGGAAGATGGCTCAGAGGTAAAGGTATCTGTAGCCAAAAAGACCTGAGCTCAATCCCTTCAATCTAAAGGGCAGAAAGAGACAGCTGGTGCCTATGAGTCATCTTCTCTGTAATTTCCACAAGCACCGCATGTGTACTTGCTCTCCAATACGTAAAAGGTCACTCAATTTTTTTGAAAAAAAAGAAATGTCTGTACAGATTGGTATGAGTAAGCGTGTTACATGATAGAAGTACCCAGTCCATAGCAAGGAAGGCAGGTGAGGATTAACACTGTATCTTTGGGTAACTGCCGTATAAACAGCCTCTGAGGAGCCACTTAGGGATAGGAGAGCTCAATCTGATCTTATAAAAACCATTAATGCAAATAATAATATGGGTGTAACATAGTAAATAGGCACATCATGTGGTAGATGTAAATTGTGCGCATAGAAATATACATGTCATGTTATACATTCAGTTATATGGGTATATTACACATATATGAGCTGCTGTAGGTTAGTTCAGTAATACATTGGTGCTGCACTAGGCTGTTGGACTGATGACCTGTGGAAGGAAATGTCAGTGCTGTCCTCTTCAATCTCCTAAAATACACCTCAAAGACGATTCTGTAACAGTAGCTGCTGTTGATGGTGTTTCCCTTACAAGGGGGTGGGATGATTCTGCGCACTGGTCCAGCATTTCCCAAAGCACTCTAAAAGACTGAACCAGGCTCAGTGAACAGGCATATTGCTCTATGTCTTAGTTTGGGAATTTTAGAATTTCTTGGCAAACTACCATTCCCAAGGAGAACTCTCTGACCTAATTTAGCAAGTTCTAAATGAAGCGTCTTGCTCACAGCCCGAGGAATGGGGTTCAGATGAGGCAGGCTGTTTTCTTTCATCTTTTTCCATTTAAAGTTCCAGAGCTGTTCAGGTCAATGTGCTTCACTTATGTTGAACTCAGCTGATTATTTAGAATTCAGCTCTCACGTATGAAAGACACCATGAAATACAAAGGCACAAACTCTGTCCTCTTCTGAATGAAATTACTGCCCAATACCACACCCGCTCTCAGCTCTAAGAACAAACCTAAAGCTGCTCTCAATTAAAAGAAAAAAAAATTGTTTTCCAGTTCAAGTAGCTTCCCATATCCAAGTAACTTTGAAAGGGCTTCCTAAAAGAGAAAACACATTTAGCAGTGTGCTGTGAAAACAGCCGGAGAATGAATGGGGAGCCTAAGGCTGCTTCTGTGATTAAGGGTTTCCCCTCATATCCTTATTTTATCCAAACACATCCTTTATTCAGCAGAAATTCCACTGGCCTCTTTAAGGAGCCAAATGTGAAAGAAAATAAGAACATGAAGGTGAAAAAACCAGAAACTCTGGAATATAAAATATTACATTTGCATGGTACCAGTTACAAAAGTTCAGTGTGGACATTGCAGGGTTTCTTTGCATTTTCTCCCATGCATATGACAGTAGGCACATTAGCAGCCACCCTGTGAGCATAGTCAGTGCTTTTATTGTGCCAGGGTTGTTTCCAGTGACTTACATAGGAACATCTCCTATTCTCACAACAGTCTAGTGAGTTGGTCATTGTTACAACCTCTCAATTTTCAGATAGCAAAGCACAAAGAAATTAAACAATATTATGATTATTTATTGGGTAAGTCAGTTGTAGGAATGGGATCTGAACCAAGGCACTTCATACTCTGAACAACTCCAGGGTTTCACATCTCATCTGGAAGTGAATGTGATTTAAGACTCAATGTCTGGATTGAAGTGGTTCTGTCAAAGTTCTTACGTGCTAACACCAACAGGGATTCAGAAGTGCAAACACACTCCAAGGCCAGAAGGCTTAGATGTACAAAGTGCTTCCATCTGGACTTGTCCAGGTGAAAATTAGAAAGTTGTTACTCTATTTTTTTCCCCTTATTGTCAGGATCTTAATGGATGCCAGTCTTCTATACTTTCTGATTCAGCAGTAAAAGATTCTTGAAACAAATTGTACAGTAACTTTAATGCCAGTAGCAACTATATTACTTTGAGTGTAAGATGGAGAGACAGTCAAAGTCTCGTCCTTTCCCAAACCTGGAAAGCACCTGAAAGTTCATATGGGATGTCCCATGGGTGCTGTTAGTTCTGATTTCAACCTTAACGAGATAACCCTGCAACATCAAGAGGTTATTGACTGTTCCTTCCTTTTGGTATTCTCTTCTGAAACTGGTTTGGTAATGGCCTTCTCCTAGTGAGGTCTGCATGGGTTCAGATACACCCCTTGATTGATGACTTCCAGTGGACTGAAGTCACTACTACTGGTAGAACTTTCTGAGGCCTAGTTTTTGCAGAATAAAACAAGACACCCCCCCCCACCCCAAGGAGACGAAGATACATAGTTATAGACCTGCCCAGACATGAGAACATATTCTGAAGACTTCTAAGCTGCTCCTAAATTCTAATTAAGGAAAGAACAGAGTGTGGAAGAAGCCCAGACATTTTCCTCTTTCTTTAGGACAAGCATTTGCCTTTGAAGCCCCTGCAGGATGTAGACTATTGAATTTCTTGTATTCTTCCGATATCAAATGACATTGGGGAAATTTGTCATTTAAACTGTTTAAACGCACAGCAAAGGAAGGTAGAAAGTGATTGGGAATGCTATCCAAAGGCTTTACAATTCTTCATATTATTACATTTGCTTCTTTGTAGACATTTTTCACTTTACTTGTACTTTCCATGACTCTGGATTGTAGATTAGTAATCATCAATCCCAGAAAGTCCTGTTTATGCTATAACATCTGGAATGACCAGCCATAGTAACCTAGCTTTAAGTAACATAATTCCGTGGCACCCTGCTCTCCCAAAAGTCATTTCAACTATATCGTGTACAGTGGTGAGGTGCTGGGCATTCATGTTGAAAAGTGAGGTGTGACTCATCCTGGTGATTTTTCATCTGGTCCGTTGGAATCACAGGAAGTGACTTATAGACTCATGCTATTTCAGGCTGGCCCCAGTGTCAACAGACTTCCCATGCTGTATTAATAAGCAAAGAGATTCTTGGTAGGTGTTGTCATACTTTAGGACAGTATTACTCACTTCCTAGAGTTTTTACAAGTATCATGCACTTTTTTATCCTAAATAACTAATACCTTCGAAGCAGCCTGTCTCCTTCCTAAAGTGTTGCTATAACACTCTTCTAGGAGGACAGAATACATAGATACCTCTATGAGAGGTTTAAAATGTTGTTTCTATTTTTTGAATTACCAGCAGGACTTTATGTAAATGCTGAGGGTTACATTATGAAGCAGGAATCTAGTTGGAAGATGTCTTGGTGGATTTATGTTCATGTGAATAAATATTTGTGTCTGTATCAACAGCATATATGTAAATGCTTTTAGAAATTAAAAAGAGGACTTACAATAAAAACTATATTAGCTCTCACCTCCAGATTTATTTGCTCAAAGAAATAATTTATTTGTCCAGAGAAATAATAAATTATTTCTGTATTTGCATTTTTGTTAACCACATATAGATTCCAAAATATTGGTATTATCTCATCACATATGTGTACAAATGTGTGTGTGTGTGTGTGTGTGTGTGTGTGTGTGTGTGTGTGTGTGACCATCATCTCTTGCTTTATGAAGCATCTGTTAATTTCATACATGTGTGGTAAGGGTCTAACATCTTTGCAGTATAGTGTGACTTGGAGGTCTTTCTAATTATCTCTGTACCTTTACATAATAGACATTGCTGTAGTCTCCATCTGGAGACATGCTGACACTTTGTCTTCTGCTTGGCATCACTGGTGAGTTATGGAACCTTTGAGAGGCAGGCCCTCATGGTAGGAGGTTAGGCTATTGGGATATATTCATTAGAAGACAATATTGGTTCTCATTTCCTCCATGTTCTATATGTTACTGCACCTCGGTCTACCACAGACCCTTCACTCCTTTTTGACAAAACATGTCTTTCCTGCCAAAGTATCAGTGGGGCCAAATGACTAAGGATTAAAATCTCATGTCCTTGAGTCAAAACAACATTTTTCCTTGTTATCAGTTGATTCTTTTAGATATTTTTTTAGTAGAGACCTTGTTACTTCCTCCCTTAAACTGGAAAATATTAGTTTTCATTATGATGTAAGAATATCCCCACCTTAGTTTCCTTGTGCTATTATGACAAAATGTCTGATACTGAATTACTGCAAAACACAGATATATACTGTATCATTCTGGAACCTGAAGATTATGAGGATGACAGCAGATCTAGTGTCTGGTGAGGCTCTGCTCCATGAATGTCACTGAACAGGGTTCTTATATAAGTGACACAATAAAGAAAGAGGTGGACTTTGCATTTACCCATTGATGGAAAGCAAACTGGGCCTATGCTAGCTCCCTCCAGATGTGTTAGAAGGCACCTGGGCCTATGCTAGCTTCTTCCAGATGTGTTAGAAGGCACCTGGGCCTATGCTAGCTCCCTTTAGATGTGCTAGAAGACACTGGTGCTAGAAGGTATGGTGTCATACTCCCCAGAAGGCTCCATTTTTTAAAGGCATCTCTGTGGATGGTCCTAAGTCTCAGTACGTAGACTCAGATGGGCACATTCTAGCTGTATCATTTCCCCTTTGTGTGACTTCCTCCTTTCAGTGTCTTCCAGTTTAACTTTGCATCATGAAGGGTAAGATAATTTACATTATATTTTTATCTTTATACAAAGATTTTAATGTCCCACCTATGGGTATATTCTAAAGATTAAATTATAAATTACTGTGTTATCCTGCTGCACCAAGCCTTCTATCATTGTGTGACAACCTTTATTTCTTGCAAATTATTTTTAAAGTTTCCTGATAAAGAGGCTGCCCACCTCTGCTCATCCCACTATGGCCATAGACTATACTTTTGGCCTGTGTGTTCTGAACTTAAGTGTTTCTATTGGGATCATTGCTGGATTGTGCTTGTGTGTGTTCAGCTTCTCCGTATTTTATTGAAGAATTAAATCGTTTATATTTAAAGTAATAACAGCCTAATTTTGAGTTAAATTTTTTCTCCCCTATATTGCTTTTATCATGGAAGATTGTCACAGCCACGGAAACAGAATTAAGATAGGCACCTTGTTGCCTCATGTTGGTGTCTGTGCACTTAAGCTGCCCCCTCCTTGTGGACTAGCTGTTTCTGAGAATCCCTTAGATAATCAGCTCAGCAAGTTGTTCTGGGCTGGCCACGTGATATGATCTGCCTGTTGGTCGGTTGATGGAAATCTATGAAGGGATTGTGGTGTGCTGGAGCTGCTGCTGGAGTGTGTGAATAATAATCTTCATCTATAAACACCCAGTCACTCTGTGTCTTTTTAGAAATAATTGTGTCTATTACTGGTGATGATACTATTTGTGCCCTGTCATGCTGTACTTATCAAAACTAAAAACTGAACACAATTGAATTACTACAGTCAAATGTTACTCTATCGATATTATTGTTTTTTAACTGTAATTTTTCTGTCCCAAGGCATCACAGGCATCGTATTTATTTAACCTTTATCAGTATGTGGCAGCTTAATAGGTTTCCGTTAACTTTCAGGACTCTGATAGGTTTGGAGTATAGTGGAATGTTTCCATTTTGAGACAGTGTCACTCTGGTCTGGGGCTGAGGGTCCCGGGAAACCAGTTTGTGGGGGGAGCTCAAGTCCACTCTTCCTTGTCCCACATTCATGTGTGCAGTTGTGACCTTGAACACTTAGTTGAGGTAGCATCGCTGCCCCTCTCTAGTCTCTTTCCACCTCCCAGTTTGCCTTTCCATATCGTGTATATTTCAAGCAAGTAACTAAGTCTTGTCTGCAGTCAAGGGAAAAGAAGTTAAGGTCTGACTCCTGGATTAAAGATGTTCAAAAGGCTCTTTAGTTTATGTTAAAGGTGACGTAATGATTGTGAAATACTACAGAGGGTTGCTTTCATGTTGTTTAATAGTATTGTTCCTGATTAAAAGTATTTCACATTTATTATTCATCATTTGACTTCATTTATTGCAGTTACTACAGATTTTTAATTATTTTTTTCTCATTCCTTTTACTTTTAAATTAAACTGTTATTTTTCGTATATGAATGTTTGGCCTGCATGGGTGCCTGGTGCCAGTGGAGGCCAGAAGAGGGTGCTAGATTTCCTGGATCTACAGTTGTTGACACTTAAATTGCCATGTGAGTGTTGGGAACTAAACCCAGGTTCTCAGCAAGAGCAGCAAGTACTCTTATCTACAGAGCCACATTCCTATCCCCCCCACCCATGTTAAAAAAAAAAAATGTTTTTCCAAAGAAGTCCCTGTCCCTTTTCTGCTGTCGCTCTCTGTCTATCTGTCCATCCTTCTGTTTGTCCATCTCTCTGTCTGTCCATCCACCCATCCATCCATCATCGATCTATCATTTTTCTGTCTGTCTGTCAATCTATTTATCCAGTCATTTTCCTGTCTGAGTTTAGACTTATTATTTGGTTTTATGTTCTCATAGTATTGCAATTTTCAATCTCAAATTGCTCCAGATTGGCCACTGTTAGATCTTTGAGCTTTGGCTCCTGTGACTTTTGATATATACTCAGCCCTCATTTTTATTGTTTATATTTTTAACACTCCCATGCTTCCATTCACTGTAAGTTTCCTTAAACTAATTCATAATTAATGTTGCTAATCCATAATTAATGCTAAACTAACCCACAGAGTAGGCGAATCAATAATCCCATAAATATTTATTGAGTGTTAAAAGACTATGTTCCATGCAATGGAGAACAATGACGTTTAGGATATAATTTCTTCCTCAAAGATCCTGTTAGGTCTTTTTCAAAGATAAAATAAACTAAGAGAAGATAATAAAAAAAATACATAGTAGGAAAAGATTAAATCTAAACCCTGGAGTTCTCAGTAAAGGAAAAGGCGACGTGTGACTTAGTACCTAACGAGAGGAGCCCAGAAAATGGGTGTTTGATCAAATGAGATGACAATAAGAAGACAGTGGGGGATTATTACTGCTGTGTGTAGAATGCTGTAAAAGAATGCAAAACATCTTTGATGCCATAGACAAATTTCTTTTTTAGTAAGACAAAATAACTAAAATTCATAAAAGAAGTAAAATATGAGACTAATTCCGTTTTCAAAGTAAGTAGAATTAGTAAGGGAAATTATTCTTAAAAGAGGCTTCAAGTACAGATGCACTATCCAGGTGCTAGTGAAATTATTCTGGCACTTATGAAATAAATTATTCTAATTTTAAGCAAATTCAGATATAAGTAATGATAGTACTTTTAAGACATTTTAAATAATAAAATATGTATTCAGAGTATAGAACTAGGGAACACAAATTACAATAAGAAAGTTTCTAGGATGTAAATAATTAACATAGACATATGCTAATGAAATGCAATATACTTTTAGATCACTATAACTGTTACATAATCCTGTTTATGCTATAACTAAAATCACACAGGATATTGCCTGTGATTACAGATACAAAGGTGTTTCAGCACAAAGATGTAGTCTCTACAGTGACATACAAAAGAATAATACATCATGATTAGTTTAATTTCTTTCAAGTGTATCAGCATATTTTAATATTTGAATATTAAATACTGAATGCTAAGTTAATTTGTATTAGTGTGATGAAGTATAAAAATCATCCGATTATCATAAGTGTACTCAAAGACAGTACTTTCCTTTTACATTTTATTATATAATTATGATTTGAAACTGATACTTAGAGTAAAAGAGACTTTTCTTAGTCTTACTAGAAGTAACAATAAGGACATAGTTTCTTTCAAGATCAGTAGAAGACACAGATACTACTCTGACTGTTTTCTAACAGCACTGTATTGGAGGTCCTAGACTATGTAATATGGCAAGTAAAAGAAATAGAAAGAATATAGGCTAAGAAGCAGGAACTATAAAACTGCCTCCTTATCAGTATTATGTGGCAAATATACACAAGTTTACATATGACATTTGAAGAAGTCCAAAAGAATCTACTTGATTTGGGAAAATTTTATTGAACTTAACAAGGTCTCAGGATTCAAGATCAGTGTAAAACATTCTATATCTGCACACTCAAAAACTATAAAGTAAAATTACAAGTAATACCATTTAAGTTAGTATCAAAACCAGACACTTGGTAATATGTTTAAAAAGTACAAATCAAAATGAAAATCATTTCTTAAACATTAAAAATTTAAGAAGGTGAAAAATAGACACTTATTCATATTGTTCAATTAAGATGCTGTTTTAACAAGTAGATTTTTTTTTTAAAATGATGTAATTATTGAATACAATTCCCAGAATTTTTTGTGGAATTAATAATTTGGCACAGAAATTTATATAGAAGCACAAGGACTTGGAAATCTTAAGCCACTTTAAAATACATATAACAACACCAGGGTGACTAATACTCTGAAAGATGGTGTTTCAAGTGGATCAGTAGAAAGAAATGGATTGTCAGGAAATAAACCAACCTGTACAGCCAACTGATTTTTAACAGAGGCAACTACTGTAGTTTTTTTGGATTAAGGGAAGAAACAAAGCCAGTTAGTGTCTTTTATTTATTTTATTGCAACAAAGAAAAAATGCCCCACTTAGTACAAAAAAAAAAAAAAAGCTCTAAGTTTGTAATAAACTTTTATATCAAAGTAAGAACTACAAACCTTTAAAATTAATAGACTATCTTAGAATGACAGTAACTATTTATTATGATACAATAGATGAGAAAAAACCAAAATTAAATTTAACAGATATGCAAAGTTTCTCATTGAAAACATTGTTCATGGTCAAGACACAAAGTGGAAATTTAATTTTCTTTATGAAAATGAAAAAGAAATCAACTCAAAACGTATAAATAATTTTTATATCTCAGTTTTAAAAAAAACATAAAAAGAAGTTAACTTTAGTGGGAGAAGCCTATGATTCTAGCTGCTTGGAAACTTGTAAGGCAGGACCATCATGAGCTCCAGACCCACCTGAGCTGCAGAGAAAATTCAAGGTCTGCCTGCGTAACTAGTGAGATCTTGTCTCAAAATTAAACCACACCAAACCTTAGGGGTATGTGTTAGTGAGTAAGGCCTCAAGTTCAGTTCATAACACCACAAAAATAATTTTTAAGAATACAAAGAAGGTGTTTTCATCAGTGTACAAATACTTACAGATCCTGATAAAAGAACATGTAAGAAAGTCCAATAAACATTTGAAAATATAGTAATAATGTTACTAGTCAAAGGGATCTATAAATTAAAGTAGTTCGTTCTCTTCAGGATCCCTAAAACGAAAAGGACCAGACACCATGATGTCCTAATACCTTTTCCATCCTAGTAAGAGTATGAAAATTTTCCAATTCTTATAAACTCAGACATGAACCTTTGCCATGGCTGAGCATTCTCAGAATGACCTAGTTATTTACTTAATAAAGAGAAAACACACATAGTTCTTTTCTTAGCTACTGTTATATTGCTGTGAAGAGACACTATGACCAACATAGTTAATAAAAGAAGGCATTTGCTTGGGGGCTTGTTTACAGTTTCAGAGGGTGAGTCAGGATCATCATGGTAGGAAGCATGTTGGCAAGCAGGCAGGCATGGTACTGGATGAGAAGCTGAGAGCTACATACTAATCCACAGGCAGCAGGCCGACATGGGAGAGTGACTGGGCTTGGTGTGGCTTTTTAAAATTTCAAAAGCCACTCCCAGTGACATAGGTCCTCCAACAAGGCCACATCTCTGAATTCTTCCCAATCAGTTCTAACTGGTGACTTAGCACTCAAGTATATGAACCTGTGGGACCAGCCTCATTCAAACCACCATAGTCTTACAGAAAAATAGAAAGCCCCGAGGTTGGTGACAGGAATCAGCAATTAAGAATCTTGATTGTTCTTCCAGAGACCCCTGGTTCAATTTCCAGTACTGATATGGAAGCACACACCGTCTACAACTCCAGTCCCATTGGATCTGACACCCTCTTTTTAACCTTCTTGCGCACCACATGTGTGTGGTGCACAGACATGCATACAGACAAAACACCCACATAAAAATGAAGGAAAAAATAACTTCTTGAATAAGAAGGTTCATAATCACTTTTTAAAATAATAACCAAACATTGGGCCAACCTAAATGCCAGTTATAAAAAATAAAAATGGTGAGAATATATAAGAAGTTGTGGTAAGTTCATATAGTGGACTACTGCACATGCGTGTAGTTTGGAAGGCAACCATCAGAAGTGATGGAGATGATTTTTATCATGGCTGCCTAAAAGTTACTTGGGGTTGTACACCTAAGAGGACTCATGAACTATGTGCTTAGGATAGTGTTTGACTGTGTGTCATTTACTTACAAGTTTATTGCTGATGTGGTCTTTGAGATTGTTGACTCATTGGAGAAGTACTTATCAAGCCTTGGGTTTTCAGTATTCCTAAATCAGCATAGCCTAGTGCACAGTCACCCTTGCCTTCCTTTGCCTGAGAACATAGGCACAGCCAGAATCTTACATTTTGTCAGTGTTCTTAACCACTTCCCCATACCTCCACTCAAAATACTGCTGTGCTTTTTAGCCATTTCTTTATTCTCATTTTTTTTTAATTCATCTAGCTGACAAAATTTATTCTCTGCATTGTTTTGTTTCTCACCCCCATATATTCCTACTTCTGTTTCTTAATTCACTCAAGAGTCTCTTCCTGATTATTCATAATATTGATGTAACGTTTGTCTTCATAGCCTATCCACAATCTGTCTGATAAAAAATTCTTCTAATTTATCACAGACCACTCTACAAAATTTTTAGTGTTGCTATGCTAGAATTATATTAATCATGTTCTCCAACTACAAAAAAAAAAAAAACCTATTCCCACTCTAGTCTCCAGTATGATTTTCTGTTGTCTCCTCTTTCTATTCAGATGTAACATTTGTACCCTCTGAAAATCTTGTCACCTGTTTGTATCCTTCTGGAAGGGATTTGAAATTGTGTGTGAAATTAATTTGGAAAATTGTCCCTTTTTAGGTTGTGTGAAAATGATGATAATAAAGTTTTATCACTTACTCCAATGTTTACATTTAACTAAATAGACATGTACTAAGCACCTAGTCTGTGCCTGGGACTGCACTAAGAGATATAGACGCATTTCCAATCATCATGCATGTATTCTCTGTTTTAAAAGAGATAGAAGCCTATCACATTGCAAAGTTAAGAAATATAGTTCAGGATGTTAAATGCTATCTCTCTCTCCCCCTCCCTCCCTTTCCCATCTTATTTCTCCTCCCCACCCTCACCCCCTGTGTGTTCCAAATTTTCATGTGCCTGTCTGTGGTCTGTGGTCAGTATAGTAAATTTTGACTGCTGTGAGTTGCTTCAGGGTATCATTTTTGGTTGGATTATGGGTTATGTAGGTATTTAGTAAAAATGTTAGTTTAATATCCCAATAGGCCTTGAACTTTTCCCTCTTTTACTGAAAGAAAACCATAGCTTGACATTTAATTGGAATGATTGGACTGGTGCAGGTGCCTACGATGTTTCCAGAGAAGCATAGTGTTTGAGTCAGCAGTCTGAGAAAGGGCCTTCCTCAGTCTGCGTAAACAGCATTCTAGCACTGGGGCTAGATGGAAGAAGAATGCTGAGGAAGGGTTGATTCCTGTTCCCTTTCCTTCTGCATATGGATCTTAGAGCATCCATGTGTTATAGGAACCATACCATGGCCCCACATTTTCTGACCTTTTATCTGGGGTTGCAAGTTACACCATCCCCTGGTTCTAAGAATCCCAACTTGAATTGAGCCACACTCAGTCTAAGCTGCTTCTCTGATAATCTCCCCAACTCTGATTGTTTCTATATAGAGAGATAGAGATCCTATCAGTCTGTCTTACTGGAGGACCTTGTCTAAAACAGTAAGGCTCCTCCAGTAAAACAGAGCAAATAGCGGGGGGGGGGGGGGGGGAGATTGAGAGAGAGAGAGAGAGAGGGGAGGGGAGGGGGGGGAGGGGGAGGGGAGAAGAGAGGGGGGGAGGGGAGGGGAGAAGAGAGGAGAGGAGAAGAGAAGAGAAGAGAAGAGAAGAGACGAAGAGAAGAGAAGAGAAGAGAAGAGAAGAGAAGAGAAGAGAAGAGAAGAGAAGAGAAGAGAAGAGAAGAGAAGAGAAGAGAAGAGAGGAGACAGAGAGACTGGCAAGTCCAAAATCTGCTTGGCAGGCCCAGCAAGCTGTAACTCCAAGGAAGAGTTAATAATATGGATTGAGTCTGGAGGCAAATGGTATTTTCTTCATGGGATCTCTGGCTATTTTCTCTGTAGGGCTTTCTACATTGTGGAATCCAAGGTCTTTACTCAGTATCTGCTGACTCCAACATCATTTTCATTAATACATACCTTTAAAGTACCTAGAGAGATATTGGACTACATACCCGATCACTATGGCCCACATGGTTATCACAGAAATCTAGTTATCAATCTTCTAGCTCCGTTCTTTCACAAGGCTTTAATCGTCTCTGATTGTCAAGGACATAGTCTTCTCTGTTGTGGAGGCTGGCTATTGACTTAGAAATGTCCCTCAATTCCTTTCCAAAGTGACCTCTTCATAAGAACATTCACAGCATGGTAGTCAAGATCAGCAGAGCAAGAGTAATCTGACTTTCTTATCATTCTTATCATATTCTAATTCTGAGGTAGCCATGAGGCTTAGCCTATAGTTACGATAGTGGTGTGACCCTCAAGGGTGTAAAATAGAACCATGCAAACAATTAATGCTAGTCCTGGACTTGCTGTTTATCCCACTTTATGCTTCTAGACAGAAAAGGGAAGAGTGGTTTTTTTTCTCCATACAAGTAAATAGAATACACTCATGCTTGGTTGGGAACAAAGGCACAGAGGTAGAAATTATATGTCTTATGGGAAAGTCATTAGAATTAATAGTCTGGAGCAGTGGATCTCAACTTGTGGGTTGCAGCCCCTTTTGGGGGCCGGGTGTCCGATATCCTGCATATCAGATATTTATATTATGATTCATAACAGTATCACAATTCCAGTTATAAAGTAGCAATGAAATAATTTTATGGTTGGGGTCAGCACAGCTTGAAGTGTATTGAAGGGTCACAGCATATGGAAGGTTGAGAACTTCTGGTCTGGCGGGAGACGGTTGTCTTGATTGGAATTTCTAAAGTAACTGTCAAGTAAGGACCAAGTAAAGAACAGGCTTCTTGTTCTTCCATTTACAGTCAATTTTGGATTGACATTAAACATTTAATGAAATATTTAGCATGAAAAAGGCAAGAGGAAAGATAATGAAAGCTTGCTTATGAGTCAGAAGTCAAAAACCCACGTCTACCCTTTGGAACCTTAAGGAATATTTCCAGCTGAGTCTGTAAAATACGACTGGAAGAGAAAGCATTTGACTTTCAAATGTTACTGCTACTGTCTGTAGTGGGCAGGTTAACAGTACACTGCAAATGCATTGGCCCATAGGGACCAGGAGATCACCTCACAGAGTGGTAGCAAGATGGCAGCTGGGGAATACAGGCCTTGGCTCTTTCAGCCGTGACATGAAGTAATCCATCCCATTATTACCAAATATTGCTTTTCCATGTATTAAAGTGTCCAGTGCTCTTATAATTGGGTAATTCTAACAACATCTTCCATGGCTGTGTGCTCTAGACAACCTGAGAATCACTAGCAGATCCCTCCTAGGTGTGGTATTTTACCATTTTGGAGAAGACTATCTATATCCTGGTAGGAACATTCTGTCAAGGAGGACTGTGAACCATCTACCAGGTAGGTTAGGTACACCTGGAGGAAGAAGAGATGCAGGGGAGTCCATTCTATCTAGGTTAGATAACTCCAGGATTGGGGGTTCACTGTCATCTAACTAGTAGACTGCTTCCATTAGATTCAAGGATCATTTCTGAGTACCCTCTCCTAAGGTTGCGGAAGGGACACACATTTCCAACAAAAAATTTACATCTTGTCCTTGAGAAAATGGGATGCCCTTATGGGGTTCTTGAGTAGTGGGATATACATAATTAGAATGGCATTGAAGGTTTTGTCTGCATTCATTTTTATTTGCATATGTGTCACCATGTATAGGAGGGGATGACAAATTGTTTGGCATTTGTTAAGATGAGTACAAGGGGGAAAGCTTGCTGAGAGTCTATGGTACACAAAGAATGATGTTATCATGGATTAGACCAAGAGGAAAGAAGGTGAAAAACTGAGAAGGGTGAGAAGTGTCCATGGTTCCGTCCAATTTGTAAACACTGTCGTCTTCCATTTGAGAAATTGTGACCAAGGAACACGGACTAGGACTTGTACAGTAAAGGGATTCCTTTGCTCCCTAAACAATGTTGTATCATCCACATGGAGATTTCAGAAAACTGAGCTTCCTGCATGCGGAGTAGAGCATCTTCTAGAAGGGCCCTAGCCCGAGTAATAAGAATGGAGGAAGGGAGGCCTTCAAGGCTCAGTCCCATCTTAAATTGATCACCCCTTAATGATATCTCATCAGCAAGGGACAAAGTTAAAGCACAGCTCTGTCCTCAGCAAATATCTCAGGCATGGGAGGCAAAGAGGATGAGAGAATTGGAGCCACTCTGCTTTTGTTCTTCTGCTCAGTACAGTCCTGTGTGAATCTGGAATGGACAAGGCTGTGTGGTTGGCTGGGTCAATGCTTGAGAGTGAGTGGATGTATTCAGTGGGGTTGTATTTTAAATCTAGGAGTGATAAGATTCTTTCTACAATATAGAAGGACTAGGAATATCATTATCGCAACAAGACAAATGCTTTCTAAATGAATTTAAATTCATCTTTAAATGAATTGCACAAAACCAAATAGACTCTTTGTTTCTCTTGCTTCTGGTAAATCATGGCCACAGTCATCCTGCCCTGTGCTTCTCACAATAGAGCTCATTTCATCCAACTTCCCAGAGTGAAAGGGCATGTGCTTTCCCCCACGGTGACAGCCATGCTTTCTTGAACAATGCCTATTAAAGGTCACATTGAAGATCTGAGTCACAAGCCCTATGACTTAAATTGGAGCCTAAGTTTAAAAATGGCATGTCTAGAGCTTGCCAGTTTCCATTAGGAGGCACAGTGTCATTTTGAGTTACTGCTGAATTGAACAGGACCCTGCAGGATATTGTAGCTCTTGGCAGAAGGGGCGCATGTTATCCTTGGCTCCGTTCTCCACTTCTGTTGCGGCAACAAAGGTGACGTCAGACTTCACGGACCTGCTTTCTTGTAAAGCTCCTAGTTTTCCACTAACATCTGATATAGAGAACTGTATCATGTCTGGTTCGTAGCATTCATCATGAATGTTACTTTCCTTCCTGAACCTTCTCGGCTTCCATTATCCCTGACAGACGGAACCTCAGCCCCTAAGGTTACCAAGCATACCTCAGAGGTGTCACTGTACGGTCAACAACAGTGCCACTATGTCAGTAGATTCTCCCCTCACCATTATGTGAGGATCTTAATTAATACTTAAAATGACCTTCCAGGAAAGGCTGTGCAGGAGAAATGTGACAGAGTTTGAGGTCCACGACCAATGTCACGCAGCTAAGGAATGATGAAGCAGCAATTCTCTAGAAAGTCGGATGCCACCTCTCGTTCTCACCTGCACCAACTTCTTACCAGTGGAATTCCTCTCTGGGACAATAAGTTTTCAGGGGGCAGAGGAAGGACGGATGGTCTCACTGTTTCTGTATTTCTTGAATTTTATAACTTCGTAATTGGCTCGTGCATCCCCATTGTGTAGTGAGCACGGTTGGGATTTTTGTGATCAAACAGGAATGCGACCTTAAATTTGAATGCTAGATTGTGTTTGAATGGCAATAAAGGAAGAAAAAGGTGGCTAGCCACTGTGGTCTGTTTATGTTTGCACCCCCTAACTCAGATTCTCCGTCCCTTCCTCCCTTTCTCTCAAGCTCTTCTTCTTTCTTGCAAAGTCAATCTCACTGTGTCTCTCTGTTCTCTTCTCTATGCACTAGCCCCCAACTTTCCAACTTGGAAAACACTGTCAGCCATTGCCTGCTGTTCATTTATACTGATTTATATTTCACTACCAAATATAAAATTCAAAGTTTTTAAGTGATGTGTGGCAATTCTGGCTCCTACATCATTTTTCTAGCTTTTCTGAGGTACTCACGAAGCACAGTACAAATGAGATAAAAATCCCAAGACTTAGACAAAAGTACATGACATCTAAGACTTGCATACTGAGGGGAGTTTTGAAGTGTTCAGTTGCTAGGTGTTGTCCCAAGACACTTCCGTGGGTATGAGGACAGCGGTAGAGGGCAAATTGAGAGGCTATATTGCTTCCCGATCAGTGTTGTTCATTGACAGAAAATGGGAGGAAAAATCTGTAAAGAGCCCTGCCAAACCTTACTGAGGTCCTTTTAGGCATTCAGGTGGACATGGATGATTGTCTACTTCACTGGGGACTTCCTCAGAGGACATAGACTCAGTTCCTGTCAGAAGAAGGAAGCTGTGAGTGGTGTAGAGGGGCCTGTGAAAGTGTGCATTGGCGATGTGGGCAGAGCAGAGCACACAAACCACACTGTCACACCAGGGAGCTACTTGCTTTCCAAGGAACTCTCTTTGTTTGCTTAGAAAGGAGTGGGGGAGAACTGCATTGTGTAAGCCTAGCTGTCTGTTTTTCACAGGACCCAACAGAGTAAGACAATATTTGATGTAAACCTAAAGCAAATTAGGAAACACAATTTCATAATTAATTTAGTAATATTTGAACTTGGTGTCTCAGAAGGTTATGTGTGTTCTCATCCGTGTGTTTATGAAATAGTTTTCCCAACCTCATGGCTACATCATGAAGGAGAAGAAGAGCCATCCAGAAGCCCTTTGGGTTTCAGTAGAAACAGGACTTAACCCCAAGCTCACAAGATGTATGTCGTCTTTTCTCATCCACAGCACAGGGTGGTCATCCCCCAGCCCTGCTCTCCATATGAAGGCCCTGTCCAGATGATGCCTATTTACATTTGGGGAGTAGCCATGCTGCTCTGATGCCAACGGCCTGCCCAAGGCTCTCCAGTCTGAACCCAATGAAAAGGGAAAAGTGAAGAAGCAGGATTATTTACAAAATATTCTTGACTATTCACAGTTTCTGAATACAATACTGAAAGTTCTATATCTCACATCTCCTTTATGAATAAAATTAATATAAATTAATAACACCACGCTAAATTGGGGTTTCTATGGCTGTG
Organism: Phyllotis vaccarum; assembly: GCA_033318265.1. Lineage (NCBI taxonomy): Eukaryota > Metazoa > Chordata > Mammalia > Rodentia > Cricetidae > Phyllotis > Phyllotis vaccarum. The sequence goes on along the minus strand of JARWLC010000005.1, from coordinate 45,014,238 downwards.
AAGAGACACCATGAGCATAGTAACTCCTATAAAGGAAAACGTTTAATTGGGGTGACTTCCATTTCAGTGTTTTAGTCCATTATCATGGGGCAGTATGATGGTGGACAGGCAGACTAGGTGCTGGAGGAGGAGCAGACAACAGGAAGCGGACTGAGACACTGGGTGTGGGTTGAGCACATATGAGACCTCAAAGTCCCCACAGTGGCGCACTTCCTCCAACAAAGCCACACCTGCTAATAGTGCCACTCCCTGTGCGCTTACATAGGCCAATTACATTCAAACCACCACACGAACTTTTAGAGCTTGGAAACTGGGTGGCACTGGCAGTTTTTACTGATGCTGGACACATTCCCTAACAATGTGTTCTTCTTTGCTTCCAGGAGCGTTTGGCATGTCAGAGCTGTACTGTCTTCTTTGGGACTTCCTTTGAACAGCTTCCATAAAACACTTTTATGAATACGTTGTTTCAATCACAATCTGGAAGGACAAATATTCATCTTCTCCGCTGGCCGTTTTAAGGTGTGTGTTATTTATTTCCTTTTCTGTCACCAGAGATATTGTTAACTTTAAGGAATTTTTTAAAAGAACGCATTGATAATCCATTTAAATAAGAGTTCTACAAATAGATAATTCACAAATTGTAAAGCTTTAATTTAAGTGGAGACAGACATAAATAAAAGGAAATATGCCGTGCTGCATCTCATTCCCATTATCGCATGCTCTGTGTGATTCTTCAAAGACATTACAGATAATGTAGGGTCCACATTAGCTGTAAACAAACTTTTAACTCTAGGTTTACAAACCCTTAACTCAATAGATTCCATTAGGTTTTATTAGGTGTGACCATATGTCAGATGTTACTAGATATTTTTAATCAGCTGGTACATATATATAAAATGTACTTTGAAATATTAAAAATCAAAATTGCATTTGTCAGTATCATTTAGTGCTATCACCAGGGCACTTTGTGGACCAAGTGTGCTCATTTTGTTCTACCAGGAAATACACACCTAACATTTCTTGAATGATTAAAAAGGCTTGTGTAAGGGTAAGTGTGTTTGTGTGTATGTGTGTGTGTTTTCACATTTTGAAAAGCTAGCAATACTTTTGCTCACTCAAGGAGTGAGATTTCTGGCAGGACATAGCTTCTACCTGGCAGTATGCTAGCCTCCGAGATAGCACCAAATAAAAGACTTTTATTTTGAAGACACTGTCTGACAAAGACTATATTCACTTCATGCATCTTTCATAGCTGCAACAAGCATCAGAGTTTATAGGGTAAGGCCTGGGCCATGCAGTGGACAGAAACACACTACTTCCCTGCCTGACACATATTTTCCCCAAAGGCATTTATTTCATTTGGTGGAACTTTTATTCTGTCCAAGGTGACGAATGCTTTCTCCCTAATAGACCTTTACTGTGTTTTACTTTTTATTTCTTTTATGTCTCCTGAGAAATCAGAGCACATTTTACTGCATTCTTTGGCTAAATTCCAGTCTTCCCATTTCATCCTCCATTGTGGGGCATCTTGATTAGCATGCCTTGTAGGGCATGACTGTGGCTATTTGTTAAGGGACAGGGCGTTGATGGGAAGTTGTGCCCCCATCTCCCAAAGCACGTTCAGTCTGTGATCTGGTACCTTGCTGGATCCTGATGACTGTATCCATAGAAACCGATATGCTGAGAGGACTTGAGATCACCTGAATGTACCTCCCTCGACTTGCCTCACCTCTCTGGTTTTAACCCTTCATTCCCAAAGATTCAGTTTCCTTTTATGAAATTGATTTTTTTTAAAAAAAATTAGAGAAATATGAAATATATCTCAACAAAATTTAAATATATGGCCAACTTTGTGTATATTATGAATGTGTTTTTTGAGAATTATAGTAGTTTGTCTTCTTACCTTGAATTTCATGGCTCCTGAAAAGCAGATTTGCATATGCCTGCAGCCAGCCCCACCCAACTTCAGTCTTCCATGAGTGACCATCATTACTTGTCCTTCTGAGACAACCTTGTTTCATTTGCAAATTTTTTTCTTTTGTAAATATTTTTTCTGGGCACAGGTGACATTGTAAAAGATGAATTCATGATTGTGTTTGCCCGTGTGTACATGATGGGGAGCGGCATGTGGATACCAGGTGGTCACTATGCAGTCAGAGGGCCACTCTGTGGAGTTGGCTCTTACTTCACCTTTATGTGTGCTCAAGAACTCAGACTTAACCTATCAGGCTTTTCCAGCTAAGCCATCTCACCAGCTGTCCTTTAAAAAAAAAAATCTGTTGATAGTTTGTGGCTCTATATGTGGAAATAATGTTTAATAACGAAGCCATGAAGATGTCTCTACAATGCTCTTTTCTCAGTTCTGTGGATATATGCTCAGAAGTAGGATTGTGAGATCATATGATAATTACATTTTTAATTTCTGGAAAACATTTGTGCTGTTTTCCTGAGTGATGGTTAACGTTTGAATACAATACCAACAGTGTTCAAGCAGGACCACATTTCTGTGTCTTAACAATGCTTGTTCCTTTTGGCTGTTTTAATAACAGCCCTCTGAGTAGGTGTGAGGTGACAGATTCTCTGTAGTGGTGACCTGATTCCTTAATGACTCGACACAAATTGACCAGTACCTCTCTGTTTGGGGATTACTGTTCTAGTTCTTTCTCACCATTGTTTAGCATTTTGGCTAAATATTGTTTGCTTTTGGCTCTTGAGTGTCAGGGGCCTTTATGGCTGTTATATATTAACTTCTGGGTAAATGAATGACAAGCAGATTTCATATCACTCTGTGCATTGCTTCCTCCCCTACACTGAGACTTTTTGATATAATTCCATGTGCCTATTTTACTTTCCTCATCATTCTACAATTGGTGTGAAAATAAAATAAAATTCATACCTAGAAGCAATGCTATGAGTCTATTTGTGCACATTCTGCTTCTAGCCTTTTGGGGACGTGGCCTTTGGTTTAAGTCTACTGTCTGTTTCAAATTTTCCTAACACGAGGTGGCAAAGACACTGCCCTTACCTTATTTTGTAGCCACTGAAATGCAAACCATTGGAGACCATTTGATGGGTGTACTTAGGTCCACTTGTGACTCAACTCTCTTCTCTTGATCCACTTGTCTGCTCGGTATTGTATCGTTTTCTTTTGATTACCATGGCTTTGTAGTCTATTTTCACGTAAAGAAGTGTATTATAGGCACAGACATGCAATTCCTGCTTCTCAAAGTGATTTGGCTATTATTGTTCTTTAGAGTTCCATATGAATCTCAGGATTATTTTTCCTGTTTTGTGGCAAATTCTATTGGGGTTTTAAAGAAATTGCATTGATTTGGTGAATCACGTTGGTTAGTATAGACAGAACAAAATTAAAGCTGTTAATCTATAAACATGAAATCTTCCACTTGTTTATATATTCTCTTGAGTTTTTTCCAGCAATATTTCAGTATTCAAATATTTTGTCTGTCTGGTTAAATTTGTTCCAAAGTGTTTTCTAATTTTATATTTTTTATTAATTTTGTTGTTTGACAGTTTCATGCTTGTATAAGATAAATCTTCAGTACTCTATGCCCTTACCCTCTCAAACTCCCTCCATCTTTATAAGTCTCTCTCCCAGGTTCCTGACTTTTGGTTGTGTTCTGTGAATCACTTATTTTAAATGGGGCAAGCTGTGTGATCACTGAAATAGGAGTCTTCACTGGATCCTGGTCAGATCATGGTGAATGCAAACTGAATCTGTCAGCAGCAAACAATTTAGCAGTGAGAGACGGGAAGCCTTGAGTCTTTCATCCGCTGATACCTGATGGGAGACAGGGCCATTCTTGTGCAGACCCAGTGTAGGCATCCAGATCTTGACCATAAGATGACATTTTACAACCCTGCTTGTCTTCTGACTTTGGTCCTTTCCAGTCTATCTCCTGAAGTGTTCCCCAAGACTCAGAGGGTATGGGGCAAGTGTCTGTTGTAGGGCTGAGCTGTCTTGAGCAGGGCAGCAATGGCTTATGCATTCTCCTCCATTCCAAAGAAAGGCAAGGCTTCTCTGATTAGGGCTGAAAGTGGCAATTGTCAATAGGTAGAAACATGAATATTTAGCAGGCAGCTTGACACTGTGTCTATTTAGCCAAGCCACCTGGTCCTAAGTATTTTGTGTCTTATGGTAAATGAGATTGCTCTTGTAATTTCCCTTTTGACTGTTAGTTGTTATTATATAGAAGCAAACTCTTCTGATGCCCTTTTTTCTATCCTGAAACTGTTGACTTTATTAGTTCCAATGCTTCTGTATGCGATGCTAAGAGTTCCTCATAAGATGATGTCATTATCAAACAGGTGGTTTTACTTCATTCTTCCTCATAGTGATGTTTTCAATTTCTTTTACTAGCCAAATTGTATTAACTAGTTTTAATGCTACCTTGATAGAAATATGTCAAAATGGCATCTTTTCCTTGTTACTAATTTTAAAGGGAAAGTTGAGGTTTTCTCAATTGAGCACAATGCCCAAATGGACTTTCTATTCATGACTTTTCTTATGTCAAGATAATTTTTTTTGTGTGTGTGAGCCTAAAGTGCTGAGTTGTTTTCTTTTCCTTATTTTATTATTTTTTTATATAAAAATGTCCTTTTTATCCATATATCTCCTTTCCCCCCTCCCTTCTCTCCTCCCAGTCCCTCCCAGTCAGCCTTCAGCCATCTGCTCCCCCTAAAAGGCAAGAAGTCCCAAGGTGGGTCAGCTCAGCGTGGCACATCCACTCCAGGCAGGTCTGATTTCCTCATCCTAAATCAAGACTGGCCTGGGTGTTCCTCTGCAGGTTTTGTTTTGTTTTAATCATGGAAGGGCATTAATTTGACAAGTATTTTTATAGATTTACTGAGATAATCCTGTGATTTTTGTCTTATTGTTAATGTAGTGTGTCTTGTGGAATGGCTTTTGGGTATTGAACTCCTTGCAGCCCAGAGATAAATCCCACCTGTCTTGGTCTATAACCTTGCTCCTGTGCTGTTGACCTTTAGGTAAGGATCTTTTCATCTTTGCTCACCAGAGAAATCGGCCATTTTCTTTCCATGGAGTGTTTTTGCCTGGCTTTGGCAAAAGCCTTGGCATTGTTAAAGAGTTTTATTAGTAATTCTCCTCTAAATTTCTTAAACAATTTTTCAAAGATTTATGTTGGTTTTCTCAAATTTAATAGTTCTCCACTAAAGCTGTCCAAAGACTTTCTTTTTGAAAGACATCTGACTATTGTTAACTAGTTAACTTAGTAGGCAGTTACAGGTCTGCACAAGCTTTCTCGTTCTTCCAGAGTAGCCACCGGTAGGTTGTAGACTAGGCTGCAGTAGGCTTCACTTAGACTATCCAACTACTCGATATTTGGATGCTAATTTTAGTCCAACAATTTTTTTTCATTTCTGACGTAACGTGGAGTCTTTAATGCCCTCTCATTTGCTTCTTCCTTCACTTATTTAAATCTTTCTCAAGAAAAGTTGTGTATTTCCCAAACTCACATCATAATGGATTCCTTGTAGAGAAAAGTCACTCTGTACCATCATAGCGTCCTTTTTCAAATCATCCCTTTCACCTCCTTTTGGGGTAAAAACTTGTATGATTCAATGTTTAGCCATCTTCATGTCTTCACTGCTTCTGTTGTGATGCCTCTTTAAGTCCCTGCATTTCATCTTAAGAGCACAGAGAAATGAAAGGAACATTGAATGTTGTCTACTTGTGTTTCTCAATCCCCACGTTGGGCGGGGCCGTTCTTTGTGGCAGAAGATTGAATTATGCATTTTAGAATTTTTTCAAATTTGCATTTCACAAACCAAATGCCACCAACTCCTAATAATTTCAGCCATTGAGATATATCCAAATCTCCTTTCCCAGCGCTGAGGATGCCTGCTGGTGCCTGCATCCTCACTTGGCACTGACAATATAGAACTGAATACACTGTGAGGCTAGGCCCTTTTCTACTTTATCATACTTCTCAAATCCTTAGGCTTCCCGCCATCTAAAGGCATATCTGCTGCCTATATACATGTTCTTTTTAGAGCTAATACTTTTATTTGGGTATTTAGAGGAGAGATCATGTCTGTTTGACTCAATAACCTGGTTAAGAGGAAAATTGTATTAGAATTTAGTTCAGGAAAATAACATGGAAAGGGCTCTCTCTGGACAGTGAGAAGCAGCTGGGTCTGGACCTCAGGAGAAGTGTTTGTACAGATATTACAATGGTATTCTGTCATCTGTGAAGATTCCACAGCGACAGTTGGTCAGTTACTACATTGGAAAGAGGGGAAACACAAAACACAGACTTGGCATCTGAGGAAAGTGTAAAAATGAAGGATTCCTTTCAGCATATACCTTAGATTCCATTCCCCTCCAGGTCATAGGCTTCCTCAAAAACTAGAAGATCAGTCTGTGGGGAGTGGCTGGCAGCAGAGGCCTGGGCTCTGTTGGAACCTCTTCAGATTGCCTCGCCCACCTGCAGACTCCACCCTCCTCTCCTTCCTCTTCCTTCTCTCTAGCTCATCTCTCATTTTTCATGCATTCTGAGTGTGCAGAAATGACTTGACCAGTTCTGTTCCTCCTCATTCTCCCAGGAGCTAGAGCCAAGTTGTAAATTAAAAAGAAACGACAAAGAAACACTTGACCTTCATGAATTTGCCCACCCTCAAAGCTTTGGTAAGGCTCCATCTCACTGTGACTTATGGTAATAGGTGAGGGACCTTTCCAGGAAAATGTAAAATATTGTTCTCTTGTATTGTTTTGGGGTTTTATGTTTTAAAATAAACACACACACACACACACACACATACACACACATACACACACACACACATACACACACACATACACACACACACACACACACACACACACACGGAGGGAGAGAGAGAGAATGAGAATGAGAATTCTCTACTTCAGATACTTAATAATCGTGGTTTAAGGGCTAGGTTCTAGTTGGAACATCTCTATTATTACATGAATTCTAGTTAGTATATAATGAAAACCTGGAGCCAGGTATTGGGGAAAAGCAGGAATATCAGAGAGAAAAAACAGACCATAGTCAATTCTCACCCAGCCAACTTTTCAGATTGAACAGGGTAAATGCTGTCTTCTTCACAGGTCCTCAACCTGACTGGTCACTTTATCTGCCTTCTCCTGCCTTATATATCTTCCCACCCAGCTGTTTTACTTCCTGGTTTAACTGCATCATAATCCTAGGGTTGGGATTAAAGGTGCGAGTTACCACTGTTTGGCTGTTAGGCCTTGAACTCACAGAAATCCAGAGGGATCTCTGTTTTCTGAGTGATGGGATTAAAGGCGTGGGTCACCACTATGACCTTCAGGGCTTGACTGTGGGTGGTTCTGTTCTCTGATACTCCAGCCTGATTTTATTAAATATGCAATATATCACCACATCATATAGTGAGATTACCCTCAGCATCTCCCTTAGTGTCTAACAGAAAACATGGGGATGAGCCAAAGACTGCTAGCAGAATATAGTCTTTGCTTCCTAATAAAATGAAAAATCCTGTGCGATAAGGTTTCTCATCTGTAAAAGGCCACATTTATGAAGAAGGTAAAGTAACAACAAAGGACTTCTATTATCATGCATTATTTATTTATGGCTCCATGCCTCAGCTCCTGGGTGGGGTTTCTAAAACAGTGTTTCCTTGTCCTGCTGTCTTTTGTACATAGGACGTGAAGTTATATTTGACTTCACAGAGTCTTTCATTTCCTGAAATAGACTACCAGCTCTATAAACACTGAAGAATAAATATTAGCTTTATGAGAACACATTTCCTTATGGGTTGAAAAATAGCATGTAATAAAAAATACAGGGATGCAATATTGAAAATTATAGATCAATATGCCTTCTTATTAGGGATGTATATCTAATCTTATATGTGGAGTCTGTGCTTTTTGAAAAATGCATGCTGTGTAGCACCGCTTGTGTCTGTGATAAATTTCCTCCCTCACACTTAGCAGTCTATCTCTAGTGACTCTTGCCTCACCAGTGAAATGTTTGGGCTTATTTTCCATTATGATGTTGAAAATATTGTAGTTCTTCACACCTAATGCTAGGTATTTTACATAATCCAGCTAGTAAAATGCTCGTAGATTCATTCTCTGGTGAAACATCTCCCCACCCGACCCCCTGAAAAAGAAGCTGTCTTAAAATTATATTAGAAAATGCCTATTGGCAATTTTGGAAGAAGAGGAAGTTTTTGTGTATTTTAAGAAGTCAATAATGACTCACACAGCACTTCCGATTGTGCAAACTGGAGTCCAAAATCCAAATCCTAATTGTATGTTTAAAGGAGCAATGGAAACATGCCATCCATCAGCTATGGCTCTGAAACCTTCCAGTCACATCCCCAAAGAAGGAAGAGTCACCCACATGAAGGGTATATGTGATGAAACACTCTTTTAAAGACACATGGAAACCTAAATGTGATGCATCACTCCCATCTGGGGATGGCCATCAGTTGTCAACTGTGCCACTGACCTCTTGATCACACACAGCCTCTCCTCCACATAGACTCTGCATTGTTCTTCGTTCAGAAGACTGGAAGTGACCAGCCTTGGATATTTTAGCTCAGGACACGAGCAGGCCTAATAGAAATGTCTCCTTCTAGTCACCTTTCCTAAGTACACTTTTCTCCAAATAATTTCACAAAGCGTATTGACTATAACCATGAAGTGGTTTAAGGCGGAAAGCTACATATCCACCCTATACTCTGCAGGGCTGATGCCACAGCTCTGACTGTTAAAGTTCAGAAGAAGATCCCGTCCTCCTGTTCTTCCTTCCACAGATGTAACATTTCTCACTGTGTGTAACTGTCCTTAAAAATGTCTGTTTCTGTCTGTGTATCATGAGATACTGTTTTTCAGTTTACACAGATGGGATTCTGCTAAATATCCATTGGAAACTTCTCTTCTAACACTGTTTTTGAGCATTATGCATTATGTCCATTATGAGCCAGTTCACCACATAAAAAGTACTGTATGTTCAACTGCACACACATTCTTTTGTATTTTGTGAGTGAGTGGTCACCTGCCTGTTCCCGTCACTTCTTAACAGTCAGTGTATGAATGAGCTTTTGATGTCAATCAGCCATATGCCATTGCCAGAGAATCAGCAACCAGGAAATCTCTGGTTCTCACTTCCTGCCAACAAACAAAAACAAACAATAAAAACCTTGTCTTTTTCTTTTTAATTTTATTTTAGTTTTTCAGGACAGGGTTTCTCTGTCCTGGAGCTCACTTTGTAGACCAGGCTGACCCTGAACTCACTGAGAGCCACCTGCCTCTGCCTCCCAAGTGCTGGGGTTGAAGGTGTGTGCCACCACACCTGGCTTTGTCTTTCTTTCCTAACCACCAAGTTTCTGTTTTATATTGCTGTTTGTACCGGATGTGTCAATCTTCTTTTTTTATTGTATTGTTTTTTAAATGAGTGCTTCTGAAGATGGCCTCCCTGCTGTGTCTCAGCCCAGTTTAATTGTCTCAGAAGGGTGAGCAATACCAGAAACAGCAGAACACAGGCAAATGACAAAGAGTAGAAAGAAAGACCGTTCTCCGTCTCGCACGTCTGACATTCAAGTGGCGTCCACAGGAGATGCTTCTGAAAGTACATTTGCACATTTGTTCACACTCCATTATCTCAGAGGTCAGTTCATGTAGAGGCCTTTCCATTAGACCAAGAAAATTTTTTTCTTTTTGTCCTTGGATTTTATAATAACATTAAGAAAAAATGTACATGATTCATAAAAACTTCAGTACCTTGTTAAATATTTCAGACCAGTTTCATCGTAAATGCCTTAGTGTCTGGTTCCTTTACAAAATGAGAGCTATTGAAAATTCTCAGGCAAGGACTGGAGTGGTGGCTTCTCTGTGAAGAGAGCATCCTGATTTTGCACAAGACTAGGGTTCAGTCCTAGAACCCTTGTCCATTGCTCCTTCTGGCCTCCAGGGGAAGCTGTACTCAGATGCACTTACCCTAACAGACACACAGGAATACATATAATTAAAAATAAAATTAATCTGAACATGGTAGCCTACACTGTCAGTCCAAGCACTCAGAAGTCAGAATCAGGCCGTTATCTAAGAGTTTGAGAGCACCTAGGTCTTCATATTCTATGCCAGGCCAGTTAGGGGGACAGAGTGAGATCCTGTCTAAGTTGAAAAATAAAACACCTTCATTTTAAAACCATTTTCTCATGTGATAAATATTGGTGGATTTGGGGAAATTTTTATGAGGAATTTTGCCTAGCATCTAATAAGTCTTGCTTAAGTGATCAAGCAAACAAATGAATTTGTATTTATAGATAGTACAGGATCATTTGTTGTAGTGGTGTTCTGAATTCTTATTAAACATCTTCTATCTATTAGAACAGTGAACTTCAACACTTGGAGCTCTGTGATTCAAAACAAGTCTAATGAGTAAATGATCTGAGTTTACTGAGGGCATCAGTTTCCAAGAGATCAAAATTAAAAGTGGAGGGTACGTCATTTATCTGAGATTCTGAAGATGTGTCCTCCAACATTAAAAGTTTATAACACATATACCTTAAAAAATGTCGGCTATTCCACATCCTGCTTTGTTTTTGACACTCTAAGAAAGTACAACATTTTGGGAATCGATTATATTTTTGTATACAGGCATGTGTTGAGCCAATTCCCATCAGTAAAACAAAACAAAACCCCCAATAATTTTAAAAGGTGAAGATTAGTTTGAGCTGAAAAGATGTTTCCCTTGGTAAAGTTTTGGACATGGGACACTCTGCATTCTGACTCCAAAATGTAGGTAAAAATTTAGGCAAGGACATGCATGCCTGTAATCAATCCAAGGGCTAGGGCGGGAGGGACTGGCAGGTCCTTGGAACAGCCAGGTCAGGGAGCCTAGGCAAATTGGTGAGCTCAAGGTTTAGTGAGAAACCCCATCTTAACTGATAGGGCAGAAAGTAACTGAGGGAGACTGAAAAGACTTGACCTCATCCCTTGGCTTACATAGTCTTTCTTGGTTCGGTCTCTGAGTTTTAAATTATTTATTCCTTTTCGTATACTGCAGATCATGACCATATAGATGATCTTACCACTTTCCAAATATAATTTATATCTAAAAATTACTAAGTATTTGGTCACCCTTGGCAGGGCTCTGGTCATTACTGAAAGTCCAGTTCATAGAGTTTTTATTTCCACACACCCTTAATCTTTATTTTTGTTGTACTTGATAGAATTCTGCTAAGCTAAGATTTATGCCAAGTTTAGTTTTCACTAGACTTTTGTAGCTGAGCATAAGTCCTTAGAAAATAGAGTTTCTGTCAGAAATTCTGACATTCGTTCCCTATTGCTACTCTGCCGCCTGCCTGCAGTTGCACAGCTTAGCCTTGTGTGGATGTGTGCCATCTGGGGAAATGCTTTCCAACCTTGGCTCCCGATTTTAAGTGGGACTTTTCTATACTACTGTGATACTCATAGAGGAACATAATCTGTACTGTTTTCTTACTAATAAATTTATCACCAGCTTCATTGGGTTTGTACTCAAGATGCGTGTTAGTAAATGTGGTGTGTTCTCAACAGATTGTAGATTTTCTTTCTGATCAATCTAAAAAACCAAATTGTTCATCCATCTGCATTATCATTAGCTCTAATCACCATAGACCTACACCTTCCAGGTTTTCCTATCCGTTCCCTCTCAAGGGGCTGGAGTAGAATGACTGACATTTATTTATTATTCGTTTATTATTTCATAATTTTATATATGTATACAATGAAATATGGTCATATACACCCTACGTTTTCCTCTTCCCACCTCTCCCATCTTCCTCAATATGCCCCCCCACACACACACACAACTTCATCATCTCCTCCTCCTATTTTTCTTTATAGAATCTCTCAAGGTCTAATTAACGCTGCCCATTATCACTTGAGTGGCTTCTGGGGAAGAAGGCTGATTCTCTCTCCCACATCAGTAGCTCCATCCCATCCATGCTGGGGATCAGGTTTCAGAACAGAGGAAACAGGTCTTTCAGAGCTCTGCTGTGATCCTTCTGCTTTTATGCTTTTGTTTTATTTCAGAGCCCAAGTAAAATTTTGTAAGTAGAAATGACTACCGAGTAGCTTGTGGGAGAAAGGTTGGTCATGATGTTGAATTGTGAATTTTTCAGTCAGAACTTGAGGAAATATCCAACACGATCTGAAATGTACAGAGAAGAGCAGAAAATGTAAGTGGGTCTTTATTCCGATGAGAAAATCAGCATCTTCATTTTGAGTAAGTTGGAACCTGAATTTGGAGTGTTTTGTATGGACTGTGCAGAATATGAAGATAACGCATCATCATCAAAAGTGTTGAACAGACAAAATTAGATTGACAGATCTAAGCAGAAAACAATGCTGGTATTAGGAACCTAGGAAAAAAATCATTAATTTCAAGTATGCTCTTAGTACTTGCAACAGAAAGATAACCTCTTGGGGACGTCGAGCCTCAAGGTTGCTTGGTAAGAGAGAAATCATTACTGGAAAACCTCCTGATGTGGTGAGCACAGGCATATTTTTGGAATCGTGTGATGCTCATTGCCAAGGGCAGTGGTACTCTCTTGGGTAACCGTTGTAACATAAGCTTGCCGCTGATAGAAATCTTTACTATAGTACCAAACACCTCATCCTCCTCATGAATCTTTAATTTCTCTCCAATATTTTGACTCTAAGGTGATCTACTCTGAGAGGAACTATGGAAGGTTGGACTTAGGCCAGAATAAAGAGATTATGTTAATTTATCCAACATTGAATTTACCTAAAGTCAATTGTAAACCTCATTTGAATATAAGCTCCTAATGCATTTATTTTCAAAAATAAAGTACTGTTTACATTGACAAGGTTCTTTGAGACTATAGGTGTATTGTTGGTGTGGCCCAGAGAGTAAGTGACTGTTTTTATTTACATATAATACTTTATTTCCTCTTACCAGTAAGATTTTATTCTGGGAGTATAAGACATTGATACCTGACTTCCTGTTGTGTCTTCATGAGAGAAAGAGGTCATAGGTTCAAGGATAAGACGAAGGGCAATTGCCCACCAGCTTTCTCTTCCCTGTAGCCCCAGGACTTGGCACACAGCCAGTGTTTCTATAGTTGAATTTCATCTCCTGAGAGCCCCGAGTTGGTACTGGTGGCTGGAGTTAAGAATGGGCGTTTCTTTTTAAGTAAACACAAAAATCTATGTTTGTTTGGTTTTTATGGAAAAGACATTTTTCCAGATTCTTCAAAAAATATGAATGACACTTTAATAAGTACCACAAGTGAAAAATTTCCATACAACTTTCACAAGACTGTTTTCATTTATTTGGAATTTTCCACACAGAGACACTGTTTAGTTGACAGAGAAATCACTGTGAGAAATTCCATCCTAGAGTTGGGGTGATCAGCCCAGAGGCAGAGGTGGATAGATGTCTGTGAGCTTTGGACCAGCCTGGGAAACGTAGAAACCCTTTCTCAAAAAAGAAAAAAAAAAAAAAATACCCATCTTGAAAGTTTAGCAGACTGCGTGATCATGTGTCTCATTAGAAGGCTGAACTAAGCAAATGAAATTTTGTTTCACGGGACATAATTTTATGTCTTTAAATATTCTGGAGAAAAAACTTAATAGTTAATATTTTTTAGGATCCTCAGGAGCAAATATATTTGACAGCTTACATGATCACAGTCATAAGAGGGACAGGGTCTTCAAAACTGGCTTGATTGGCTCTTCAGAAACATTAACATGCAAGTAATGGATAGACATTGAGAAACTCCATTTGCCGGGAAAGTGGTGATGTATATAAATTCCTCAGCAAGTACAGTTGACCTGTTCTTACTCATGCTCATCTTTGGAAATGCTGGAGAACACAGAGACGTTCTGGGGACCCTCAGCCTCAGTGACAGCATGTTGTCAATCCTGTGAGTAGAAGAGGTCAATGCTGCATTTCTATGTGAAAAGGTGACAAAACACAATTGCCATTAACCTTTTATTTTGCTGCACATGTACTTTGTTTTTTCTAAAATTACCTCACACAGCTCCATTGTGCTGAGGTCCCGGAAGGCATGTGTCGAATTTGGCTCATAGCAACTCACAGCAGCCATTTAAATGGTTGCTGAACAAATAAATATGACCGTTAAAGGTGGCCACAAAAGGTGACTTAGCCCAGATCCTCTAACTTTCCATGGGCTGGATACTAGATGGAAGGGGTTTCCCCTTCCATGTTCTGTCTGCAAATCCCCATTCTATTTATTGCTGTGGTTTTGGCAGGCACCCCTTTCCCCGGCCCTGCATGCTCATGCCATGTGTGAGCATATTTTCCTGGAACAAAAATGAAGGAAATACTGTTTCTAAAAATATGTTTTATGAGTTTTTAACATTGCAATCCTCCTTTATACGAGCTTATTCACGTTGGGATCCTAAGAAATGACATTCACAGAAGAAAATGAAGGAAGTAAGAGAGAGGAAACGACCAATCTGACTTCATCTACATAGCAAATCTAACAATTATTTTTACAATATAGGTTAACTTTTCTATTTCCTGGAAATTTTATTTTTGTGGGTTTATGTCCACAGGCGCCCTGTTCTTACTAAGAATAATAACTATATTTTCTTATTACTTATTCATACTAGAAAATTCTCTTTGCACGCATTAATGAATATAACTGCATGGTAGGTGTTATTTGTTACTTAGAGTTTATAAATGAGAAAATTTAACCATTGACCTTTTAAGAAGTGTGACTAGTAATGAGTTAGTTTGGAGTCTCTTCCTCTCCCTCTCCCGCTCCCTGTCTCCCTCCTTCCCTCCCTCCCTCCCCTTCCACTCTCCTTGCCCGTCTCCCCTCCTTCTCTTCTCTCTCCCTCTTATTTCCATTATCTTTTTTATTGGAAGATACCAAGCTTTTGAGATACATTAATTTTGTTTTCTGATATGATATTGTGAAAATTTTTTAATCATACAAAAAGTAGGAAGACATTTGCAGTGGGAGCAATATATTACAGGGTACATCATTGCAGCCTCCCATACATACAGGCATGAATCCATCTGATTTCTGGACATATTTCAGACTAAGCTGTAGACCACTACATTTCCGTACATGTCCTCAAATGTGTGTCGTGGCTAGAATTCAAATTTAGTATATAATAAAAAATGCACAGTTCTCTAGTATATACTTCCCTGAGTTCTGACAAACTTACATGCCTATGTAACCAAAATCTATATATCACCCTAAAATGTACCCTTCTCAACCCCAAGAGCAAACAGTACTTTTTCTAGAACATTGTATAGACAAAAATCACACTTAATATACTCGTTTGTGCCTGGATGCTTTCTTACAGTATGCTTCTCAGATGAGGCTGTTTCTCGGTTTGCTGGCCCTTCTTCCTATTTGTTGCTGTTACTGGTTTTTTATACCTCGCTGTCTCATACTGATCAACACCTGGACTCTTTAGCAAATGTGCATGAGTTTCTAGAGCATTCTTGTACAAGTCCTTTCATGAATACGAACCTCATCCCTGTTCTGGGAACAGATAGAAGTACAACTGTACAGAGCCGCGGGCACACCCCTACCAACAGTACATGATCGTTTGGTTGTCCACATCCTCTGGAGCACTTGGTTCTGTCAGTCTTTTGTTCACTGTAGCCATTCTGGAAGTTTATAGCAGTAATGCATTATATTTTGAAGTGCATTTTCGCTGACCGGTATGTTGAAATGATTATGTGATGACTGTACATTCATATATTGCCCTCTATAAAGTGCCCATTAAAGTAGTTTTCTCATTTTTATACTGGGTTGTTTGTATTTTTATTTTCAAGGTAAAGCATTCTTTATATATCTGATATTAGTATTCATCAAATATGTATTTTGCTAGTGTGGCTGTCCAGACTGCCTTTGCTATGAACTCTCTCAACAATGCCTTTTGATAAACATGTTTTCCGTTTTGAGATATATTTACCAAGACATTTTTGTTTATTGCTTTCCTTTATGTTACCATTTTTAAAAACGAATGCAAGTCGAAGTAACTTTTATTAATTGGGCCTTAAGATTTTAATCTTTATGTTTAGACTTATGCTTTATATCGAACTTTTGTTCAATAAATATTATTATCTGAGGTCAGTGGGGAATTAGTTGATTCTTATATGGATGGTTAATTTCTCAGCAGTATTTGCTTTAAAAAGAAAAAAAAAGGCTTACCATTTTTTATAGAAATTCTTAAGTACTGTTTTCTAAATTCAAATAATACTATATTATTCCCCTATTGGGGGCTCTACTGCATCTCCTTGATTTTCAATCTCTTTTCCAAAACCAGTGTATGTGTTACCTTTTTGTTGCTGTGATCAAACATCATGACAAGTCAACTTATAACTTATGACTAATAAGTCCAGAGGAGTCTACAGCTTAGTTTGAAAAATGTTCACAAATAAGCTGAATTCATGTATGGGAGGCTGCAATGATGTATCCTGGTAATATATAACTATCACTATAATTTTTTCCATTTTTTGTGTGATTAATAATTTTTCACTATACTATATCAGAAAACAAAAACAATAAATCTCAAAAACTTGATCTTTTGTAATAAAAAGGGGAATGGGTAAATGTAGAGAGTAGGAAAAGAGGGGAGAGGGGAAGAGAGAGGGGGAAAGAAGACACTCACCCTACGTTAACTCATTATTAATGATGCTTCTTAAAAGATCAGTGGTTATACTTTCTCATTTTCAAACTCTAAGCAACAAATGATACTTACCACACAGTTATGCTCATTAAAATGTACAATGAAAAGTTTCTGTTATGACTTAAGTAATAAGAAAATATTGTAGTTATTACTTTTAGTAAGAACAGGGTGCCTATAGCCATAAACCCACAAAAATAAAGTTTCTCAGAAGCAGAAGAGTTAATCTATTTTGTGAAAATAACTGTTTGATTTATTATATAGATGAAATCAGATTGGCCATGAAGGCTGTTTGGTTTTTTGTTGTTGTTGTTTTTTGTTTGTTTGTTTGTTTTGGAGGGCATGGCAGCAAGTGGTAGAAATAGGAAACTTCACATCTTCAGACCACAAATATGATGCTAAAAGATCAAACTGGAAATCTGGAAGTAGAACAAAGATTTAAAGTCTCAGAGCCCAGCCACCTCAGGTGATGTATCTCCTTTAGAGAGGACACACCCCCTAAGTCTCCCCAAATAGGGCCATCAACCTTGAGAACAAATGTTCAAATACCAGAGCTAATCGAGGACACTCGTTCGGACCAGTACATATGTTATACTGATTAATGCAGATTTATAGTTAGTCTTCTAGTAAGTTGATAGACTATTTGTTCCTTCTTTTCAAACGTTTATGTGTCCTGCGTCTTGTGACCTTTTATATACATTTAAGGATTAGATTTCTCATTACTAAAAATAAAAGCAAAATCAATCAACCAAGCCGAATCATAATTGGGAATATGCTGATATTTAGTCTCAAATTGGGAATAATTGATGTCTGAATATTGAATTTTCCAATCCATAAACTTAAATGATCTTTCCACTTACATGGATCTTCTTTAATATCTCTCATGATATTTTGTAGCTTGTATTACAAAATCCTTACATGTTTATTATTTAATCTTAGTGTGTGTGTGTGTGTATCCCCTAGATGTATATGGAGAGTTCAGTGGTTTTAATATATTTCTTGGCTGAATTTACAGAAGAGACATGGGAGTAGCGTGGCCATGGGAATAGCAAACATACTTGGTACTCAAGATCTTGGTCTCCAAATATTTTCAGCCATTGGTAGGAACTTGGGTTCTCCAGAAAGGGACTGTTTAAATGACTGGGATGGTAAAACAGAAGATGATCTTGGAGCATCTGAGTTGAGTTAAAGAGGCAAAAACAAAAGGATGCACAATGACAATGGGTCAGGGGCTGACCTGAAAGGGCCCCAAATAGCATAGCTTGTGAGGACCATGCAGAAGATGGAAACAATATGCATTAGTTCATCTTGATACAAATAAACAACAGAAGGGAGCTCTTTCTAATAAAAAGAACTCTATGTAGGAGAGGCAGCTATACCTGTCCTGAACCTCATAAGTGTAGATATTATTAGTCACTGACTTCCATAGGAAGCATAGGGATGCTGTTGTGTACTCAGTGTGGTACCCACCAGACTCTAGTGGATACTTCCAAACCAGGGTCGCACAGTTGGTTCTGGCAGTGCTCAGCAGTTCTAATAGGCAAAACAGAAGTGAAAGTTTGAAAGTCAAGTGGAGAAGAGGATGGGGTATTAGTCAAGATAGGATAGTATGAATACAGAGTTGAGGGTGATAGTCAGAATGTACTTCATCTTCATATGTGTGCAAAAATTTCAATGGACAGTATTTTTAAAGGGCATTAAGCTTTCCAGAAATAATAGTAATTCAACCACAAGACACACACACACAAGCTATGAGGAGTAGCTTTTTGACCCCTAGCAGAAAGTCTGTTGGCGTATAATTTATAATGAGTGAAATAGGTCTGTGCTGCCCCCCTCCTTTAATCTGCTGGTGTCTAAAGGCATTGTCGCTAATGCACAGTGTATACATTTATCTTCATTGGTCATTCCATGGAGATGGTTTCTGATGCAGGTGGGCGAGCTACTCCCAGGCATTTTAATTTCCCCATTATTGTACCCATAGCTAAGAACAAATAGTGATTAGTTTCACATTTTGCTCACTGGGCAGCTTAATGTTCTTGTCACCTTATATTGAGCTTTAAATGTGTGAAGCATAAAGAATGTCAAACATATTTTTCAGGCTTGCTGGGGTAGGGTCATTCCTAGTAATTTGAGTTGCTTCAAGATACAGCAATTAAAGGATCTGGTAAGTGATAACAGTACAACATTACAGGATAATATAGCAAAAGTAAATCAAGGATGGTACTGTAAGTGCATAGGGTAGATTACAGAGTTGCAGATGGTTCTTCTCATTTTCTTCCACAAAAGCCCCACTTGCTAGTTTGTGGGATCTGCATGCCGGCTGACTGGTTTGGATTACTACTATTCAAAGAAAGAAAGAGCCCATGGTGTAATCCCATTTATAAAATAATCTTCTGCCCAAGTACATTTCTTATTTGAGCATTCTAAGGTGCCAGGGGTCACCCCAAACAGATTGAGATGCAGTGATGGTTATCATAAGGAATATTCACTCCCTTGCATATTGGGCAATGATGCTCTAGCCATTACTCACCTATGTGTTTAAAACAAAACAAAACACCTTAGCTGGCATGGTGGAAAAGTTCTCCCTGGAAAAGCCCAGACCGTATATCATATATTGGTTTTTTCCTTTGTTCCTTTGCTTAATTGTCTGGGAATCAAGTTGGCTCATTTTGGGGATTTAACCTAGTGCCATTGTTAGTAGAAGAGATTATTTACCGTTTCAAGTGGGCATGGGGAAATGTCAAACACAGAGCATCCCAAATTCAAACTTTATTTGCTTGTTTCTTAAAGAATTTGTTTGCATATAATGTTGTGTTCACACCACCGATAAGAGAAATGTATTTAATAACTACTCAGAATTAATATGCTGTGGTACGCATGGCTGCCTAATTTAATTTATCTCTGATTAAGCCTATTATGTTTGAGATCACTTTACAGAAGAGACTTTTTGCCAGCTGTAAGCTTATTTGAATTGTAATATAAGTTAATAATGTGTGAAATAACCAGGGGTGCCTACTTCGAAATGTTAATTGTGCCAGTGACTTCCTGAGTTGATGCATGCCCACATCATTCACTGACATTACTTAATATCTTGCATTAAAACCTATATTAGAAAAATTTGAAAATTTACCCCTTTAGCAGGCAAAGACAAATGCAGTAGGACTACATTAATTCCAAAACACAGAAAAATGTCTCTTGCATTATAAAAAGGAATTTGAAAAATCAATGATTAATTATATAGCATGATATTGAAGATAGCACATACATGCCTCTTGTGTGATTTCAGTTCTAAATATAATCCCTCATTATCAAATCTTGGGTCAATCAAATGAAACATTAACCTCAGAGATTTGGAATGATTTTCCCCAGCATCTGCCTTGGTATGTAGGCCATCAAGTGTCTTCTATAAATTCATCGTGAGAGAGAAGGGCCTTTGTTATTACTGCTTGGTGGCTTATCACTATATTATAGACCACATTGTTCATTATGCTCGTGGTATGCCAACTATGAATCACTGGCCAAACTAATTCTCCTTGTAAATCTTTAAGAGGTCATCTCCAAAACAGTGATCATGTTATATTCTCTTCATAGTAATCATTGGCCTTGTTCATAGTTTCATGGAACCTAAAGTTGTATTGTTTCTAATGTAAACTTAATAATCTATACATGAATTTAGATTTGATAATCTTATAGCTTATTACCCAGGCTTTCCCCCCCTTTCTTTCTTTTCTCCCTGTTTGGTATTCTTTCTCCTGTCATCTAATGCAATCCTACCCAGCCACCTAGGCCCTCTTGAAATCTTGCATACCCATGGCAGGTTTTCGGACCATCTCAGACCTTTGGCCATTTCCTCTGTAAACTTGTCTGTACTTATTACTCCAACAATATTGTTTTTAAAAATAGTGATGTCAATAGCTGGCAAGGATTAATGACCAGAATGCAGACATGAGGGGAGAAACATATATATCACAAACCTTGCATAAAAACATACATGTTTACTGATCTAAAGGCAGTGGAACCTGGGAGAATTGACCCTAAAAATGAGGCAGACTCAATAGCCAACTTTATTCAGAGCATCAGACAATTTATATTCTGAAGGTTAAGAAGAGTCACACGAGAAAAGTTTGTATAATCACAAGGACAAACCACATGTGGCAAGAATATATTTTTCCATAGATATAAACAGATAACAGGAGCCAACTGTAGTGAGTAACCTAAAGCAAATTCACTCCTTTCCCCACACCTGGGAGGGACACAACAGAAAGCACATTTCAAGGAAAATTCTGTGGTTTTGAAGGAACTGAAGTCACCAGACTCTTGTCTTGTCTTCTTGGGGTTTTCTCACAAGCACTCAGAATTTTTCTCACACAACCCATTTTTGCACTATGTTCCAACACACAAATACATGGGAATAAGTATAGATAGCTTATATGTTTTGTTTGTACATATAAATTAGATGTTGGGGCTGTCTGTAGACCTGTAGTTTGAACCTTGGTAAATGAAAACTAACTGAAATACTTCTGGGTAATTAGAACATGGTGGCTCCTGTTCTTCAGCCTGTTACATCAGGAAGTTATTTTTTGCTTTAGAAGCTAACCAGATGATTCCTGTAAGCAGCCCAAATTGACATCTACTGGTATCAAGGAAACATGAAGGTCATTAAATACATTCATCCATCTGGTGCCTCACTGCTTTCTACAGCTGTTTAGCAATGACAGACGAGTACTTCTAATACAGGGATTAAAATCGCAACTCTCTAATGGTGGCATCCATGTCACATACAGTCTTCCTCTCAAGCTGCCACTCAAGGTGACCATAATATCAACATCCAGCATAGCGGGACATCAGTCAGCCCTGGACAAACCAAAACTGCCATTTGCCCTACCTCCAACTCATTCGTGTATTTTGATACATTTCCTTCTACTAAAAGGAAACTTTGCTGCTTTGGATAGACTTTCTAAACAGAAAAATAAAAACAGCTAAAACATTAAAAACCTTAGCAGTCTGGGGAGAAAAGATACATACTGCAGGAAAACATAGGAGCAAAACAAAAACAGCAGATTTTTAAAGACTTTTTAAAAGATAAAATGACACATAATGAGCATAAGAATATTTATTCGCTGTTTAATCTCTGGTACGTAGATTGATTAAGAAGGATTCTGTAGAAGGAAGCATGAAGAGAAAGATCCCAAATGTGTGTGTATATAACTATCTATAAATCTATGTGTTTTGGGGACTCCTAGTTTTTGTTTTGTTTTGTTTTAAATGAGAGAATATTTCTGGCAACTTCATGGAGCCGAGTTCAGGTCAAGAACCCGGAAGCATCTTGATCTTCTGCACATCCTTTTCTTCTGAGCAACACTTAGTTAGCATAGTCCCTTCCTTCCTTCGAAATAAAAGTAAATGTCATCAGCTAAAAGAAAGAGGGTTCTATTTTCACTTTTAATAACTTAATTTTCATGATAGCATTAAAATGATCATGAGAATACCTTTGGGGTGCATCTTGATGCCATAACATGGTCCTGTATCCTAAGAATAAACTTATCCCACTGTTGCCTCTTATTTTAGTTACATTGATCACCAAGCAGTCAGTCTGGGTGCCGCATGGTTGATTCATTTCATTCACTGATTGCCAAAATGGCCAGATGTGTTTCCAGCACTCTGACTGTCTTCATAACTGAATCAAATCAACTATGCAGCAGTTCAGCCAACAATTGAGTGTCCAGCTGTCCTAGATGCAACTAGCAATGGGATATTAAGTTATGCTTGGAAATGTCTAGTTTCATTGAAATCATCATAGCTTTTTCTGCTGCTCTGTAATTTATATGCTGCTATAGAAGGAAGCATCAATAAATAAAAATGTTTTCAGGTTGTGTTCTGACTTCTTAATGAAAATATCTAGCTAGATTTGTAAAACATGTTAGAGTCAGACATTGAACATCACCTCATTACATTTTTTCATAGTCGGTTAGTAGGTGTTACCCAAAAGAAATAAAATACATTCTGTAGCAAATATAAGTTTGAATAATTCTAGATAAAACAAGATTGAACATGATCCATAGAGAATAGCATGTAGTACAGACCTTCCAGAATGGTAGAGGGCAGGACAAGTGATGGAGGGCCTTTTCTAGATGATCAAGTCTCTGAACTCTCTTGTGAATGTGTAGGGGGACTCCATGTGACCTCCTAACTTTGTAGTTAAGCAAACTCCATTCAAAAGTGTGAAGAAAGTGATGCAGAGTGAAGCACATCCCTGCTCTTTCTCTAGATGTCCTGTTCCCATAATCCTCTGTATGCGCTGAGCTTTCTAGGTGGTCTGCTCATCTGGAATGATACTGAAAAACGGGAGTGAAAACCCATCCCCACTCCCTTCCTGGGTTTTGAGAAAGTGCTGTGATAGCTACCACAACTGATGACTAGCTCCAGCTTCTGGAGCCAAAGGTCACTTCGTGAGGGAGGTTCAGTTCCCTTTGTCTGCTGTGCCCTAGAAAACAGCAGAGTGTTGCACAGATGTCTCAGCCATTGACAGTGCTTCTTGTTCCAACATCCCAGCCTCACATCAGAAGCACCTGCTACTGCAGCTCTAGGCTCTGATGCCCTCTTCTGACCTCCAAAGGCACATGCTCACACACAGAGAGATACATACATACATATAAATAAAAATAGACTCCTTAGAAACAGAAGGAAATAATGGTGGATTAGGACAAGTTGGGCAGTATATGCCCACTCCTCTCCCAGAGTCCTGAGAGAGTCAGCATTTGATTTGTGTTAACTCAGAAACTTCAATGCCAGGTAAAGCTGTAGAATTTGAAATTTCTGGCTTTGTGAGACTGAATGTGTGTGACTTTATATTTTTTCTATTCTAGACATCTCAGCAAAATTATAGAAAATTGTTTCTAAATCTGTAAAGTTGAGACAGAGAAGGAAGAAGTGATACCACTCAGAAAGAGATGTCAGCCAGTCTGGGGGACAATGATAGCAATTGAGGAGTAGTTGAGGTATATGAGGAGAAGCCATGGAGTCCTCCTTTGGGAACATCTCAGAGCAAAGGGTGACTCTAGGGTGAGACTAGACAGGCAGGATGATTGCATTGTGTCTCCAGGGACGTGAGCACCTGGAACAGTTATGAGGAGCAGTTAGACTACCTTACTCCCTGTCTCACCTCATGGATCCATACTTCATCATCCCTTTTTAACCTGCATCAATCAGAGATTCTCTGGACTCAGGGAACGAGACCTAGGAAAGGAGATGAATCTGCACAGAGAAGGCAAATATGACCCTCTTATACTGCCCTGCTGGGGTGCTTGCATTAAAGAGACCAGTTCCTAGACAAGACTTTAAAGACCTAGAGAAACTGAGGAAGTAGCCCAAAGATTGGCATTTGGCGACCTACTCAAACAGCTGGATTCCAGCCCAGTTATCCTAGTGATGCCCTCAGGGAGGGAACACACCTGGCCCCATCAATGTTATACATGGAAACTATACTCACTCTCCCTAAATATACAGGAGTTATGTATTTCTATATTTAAATATATACTGTTTATTTTAAATGTATAGTGAAGAGTCACTTATCACTTAAATATAACCTCAATATAAAATAGAGAATAAGATTTAAAAAAAAAAAAACCAAGAAAAAAAGAGATGGGGAGTGGGGGTTGGTGAGCTTGTTAGGGGCCTTGGATAAGAATTTTTTGTGAAGCAGATGTAGGGCTTTCAGAAATATGTAACATCTTTCAGAAAGATGAGAAATACTAGTATAGTCATCACATAAAATAAGCATTCTGAAACATCTGAAAATAAATGTATATAATAAAGATTATTGTATGCTATATAATTAATATTATATAAACATATAATAAATATATGTATCTATGATTATATAATATATATTTATACATATATAAATACAAATATATGTGCATAAATGCATATATATGCATATATACACACAGACACACACATATTTGGGTGTAGAAAATAAGGTCAAGTAGATTTCCCAGAAAGCAAATTAGCTAGCAGTGATAGAGGATGGGATGGGATTGGGATAAAAAAAATAAGACCAGTGGATTAATTCATAAGGTTCAGTAGTTTTCCAAAGGAGTTCCAGAAAGAGGAATAAAAGAAAAGAACTCCACGGGCTTTAAGATAAATGATGATATTAGAAGACATTTCAAGAGAGAACCACGGGTGTCTACAGATGGAAAGGGCCTAGAACGTTGAATAAAAAGGTCCTCCTTATAATGGTGCTTAGTGTGAAACTTCAAAACAACAAGGCTTCAAAAGAAGTTTCTAAATTCTTCAGTGAAATTACAAAAGTCACACATGAAAGGGCAGGAATACCAATGGTGAGAGAACCAGCAGGTGCTGGAGTACAGCTTAAAACTCTAAGAGAAAAATATTCCTCCTTACTACAGTCCATTTAGCCAGGTGAATGAGTTAAAACATTTTCAGATATGCATGGTCTCAGCAAATGTGCCTCCTATGTATGTACTTTCCTAGGAAACAATAGGAAAAATGCTTCCATAAACACAAAGGTATAATGAAGAGAGAGGACATGCTGCCAGGGGATCCCAGAAAGAGGGATCCAATACAGAAAAGCACAGAAAGTTCACAAGACAGTGTTTCAAAGAAACCCCTTGTCAGTAGGTGGGAACACCCTTAAACCAGGCCGACTGATGAGGCCTCTTTCTGGGAAATGGAACTGACAGATGAACGAGTTTGCTTGACATAATGAAAAGTAGTTTCAATAAGGGTTTTGTAGTTTTTGGCATAGTTTAAAAACATTATAATAAACCCAAGAGTAAAAGACAGTAGCTGTATCAGAAGTGAACCCTTCTACTATTTGACTCTATAGTGCACAAGACTCAATGGTCATAACAGTGTAAATGGAATGTTCATACAATCCCAAATTGCCTGACACATTGGAAAGTAAAGGAAGATAGCTGTCAGTTGAGAGGTAGTGATGGGCTAAGAATGGTCAGTTTTTCTTCATTTTACCTATTAGCAAGTTAGGGCATAAGGTCTAGACAGTATGTTTTTTTTTTAAATGCCAATGTATATGCAACTTAAATAACAGAAAGCAAATTAAGAGCTGGAAGATGAAAGCACTGTCCTCTGTGATGGGATTGAATCTCATAGAGGTTGATATCAGGTTCGAGTTATTAATGAGCCTTCCTTCCTGAGCTTGAGCAAGACTGTTGATGAAAATCTGAGAACAATGGGGGGAGGGGACAAAAGTCCTATAACTTAAGAAATTGCTCATTTTAGCAAATGGATAACTTTCATTATAAAAAATGAGAGGAGAGAAAGGAGAGAGGGAAAGAAAACGAGAAAAATAAAAGCTAACAGATAATGAGAGTGGTTTCCTTTGAGAACAAGAAGGGGTTGGGAGAATGGTGAGGAGTCACTACTGTCCCATTTCAGTTATGAGTCTCGTACTGTTCCTATAGGACACAGTGATGTAGTGGGAATCAAGTGCATCACCTTAACCTAGAGGCATGGCCTATTGGCCAGCATAAGGTGTGGGATTTACCTGTGACCTTTGAGGCATGGCCAGGGACAGCTGAAAAATTGGGGTGCATATTTGTAGTATTCTCACTGCATTTTCTTTGCTGGGAACAAAGACCTGTTACATTTCTGTTGAGTGGATTGTCCCAGGCATCCTGCCTATTCTTTCTATTGTAAATTACTATTAACCTTTTTCATAAATATTAACCTATCAATTAATTATCTGTGATTAATAACCAACCACATCTGGCACCCAATGTGGGACTGACTTCCCAAGGCAATGTGGCCACTTCAGTTCTCAGCCCCATGGCAGGCAGGCTGGGACACATCTCACTTCCTTATTTTACAGAAAAAAAAAAGCATGAGAGAGAGCAAAAATATGCTACAACGGCCCCACAGATGTTAAAGTGGTGGCAGCAGCTAAAAGCCAAATTAGTCATACCAGCTCTGCTGTTGGTTTCGGTGGGACTCACCCACTGCGCAGCCCTGCCCAACTTTGCCAGTTTAATTTCAACCCACCTGGCCACTCGTGGTCCAAAATGATCCACCAGTTCACATGTACCCATTCACCTACACCCATGCACAAGTGATGAGTATTAAGTTTCATTAAAAGTTAGTAGAATTACAAATAGAAGTTATAAAATGAAGTGTACATATACACACCCACGTAAAGGTGAGGGAGTATGATGCGTAGTGCTTGTCTCGGTGTCTTCCAAAGCTCCTTGTCTCCTGTGTAAAAACAAAGTAAGCACCCGAGACCATCTGCTGCTCATACTGCAGCTAACATTTTCTGTCATCTGTACCAACTATGCGCATTTTGTATTTTTACCTGTACTTGACTAATTGGCGGTCTCTTATGAGACTCCTGGAAATCTTTATTGTCCTTCACCTGGATCTTTGCACAGTAGTGCAGTTATTGCTCATACTCTACTCTCCCTCCATATTCCCAGTACTCAAGCACATACCGAGTCCTCACTTTCCACCTCCGTTGCCCACCTCCATCCCCTGGGTAATTTGCGTGCTTCCACTAGGCTCGGATTCTTCCCTGGGGGACTTGTGAGGCCCTCATACCGTGGTACTACCTTTGGCACCACCTCACACTGCTTCAAGTCTTGGGTGTTTCTCCCTCCTCTTGACTTTATAAGAGACCTGGAAGGTCACGGGAGCAGGTGGATTCCTGCAGTTTCTTTTTTCCTTTTTGTATTACCTGAGAGAGTACTGATCTAACCCAGGTACTGTCTCAGATATTAATTAAATGAATAAACTAATCTTTTATTAAATGTGAAATCTGTTCAATCATATGGCCCAGCACTAAACATCTGCATCTGCATAAATAAATACTACCAGTCAATAAAAATGCTTTTCTTTCAGTTTTTGGAGGCTAATTTGTGAACTCCTGCACAGAGCCTGCAGGATAAATTGCTATCTGAGACTTGTATTTATGTATCCTTCATGGGGGATATAGAAAAGCTGTCATACTGAAGGTTCATGGGTTTGCTGGATAAAGTAGGAGTTGCAGATAGTCTCTGGGCTGAAATCGTAGGCTGACGACACCTGTGAAGTGCTTAGACATGAGCCTGGCTTGGATGTTCAACAATGCTGGCAGAAGTAGACCAGGAATAGCAAGAACACTAGTATGGGGGGGGGGGGAGAACAGAAATCCTCAAGGCTGTATCAAAGTTGCTTAAGGATGGGGTAGAGCTGTGGTTTTCAAACCTCCTAATGCTGTGACCCTCTTATACAGTTTCTCACATTGTAGTGACCTCCATCCATAAAATTATTTCATTGCTACTTCATGACTGTAATTTTGCTATTGTTATGAATCATAACGTAACTATCTGATATATAGCCCTTGTGAAAAGGTCTTTCAATCCCTAAAGGGGTCATGATTCACAGGTTGGGAACCACTGGGTAGAGCCCTAAAAACCTGAATCCACACTGCACACACCTTGTTTAAATCCCTTCATGTTTATTCAGGTTTTGTTCTTCAACCGCAGATCTTTAAATAAACCCTCAAATAACCATCTAACAGATCTGAAACAATCATTATAAAAGTAACACAGTGCCCAGCACTATTATGGCGCATACCAAATAGCGGAAGAGCGTTCCTTTGGAAAGGATGGGGTAAATGTGTTAAGTCCTGGCATAGTGAGGCTTTTAGCATAGGTTACTGTGAGAAAAGATGAGCATGTATCCAAAAGTCCTGTCTCCAACCCTTCCCATGAGGACTTCCATCCAGCTGTGTAATAATTTCATGTAGTCTCTCATTTCCCTGCTGCTTCTCCACAAACACCCATCCCTATCTGTCTGTGATTTCTTCTCTTTAATGGAAAGCAATGTAATAAAGGGTTTTGCCTCTTTCTTTACTGCTTTTATTTCAGGTTTTTTTTTTTTTTCTTAAAATAACAGGCTGAATTAATTTGCAAGAAGACAGTTTCTTTGCACAAGCAAGGTTTGGAAGGCTTCATAAGTCTAAAGAAATTGTCTCCAAGACTAGATCATGCCAGAGAAGGACTAACTCATATTGTATATTTCTTACCAAGCACATCTCTTCATTTTGATTATGTGTATGCTTGTGGGGTGAGCCTTAACTGTTGGTTCCTCCTTTCACCGTGTTTGAGGCAGGATGGCTTTGTTGTTCACTACTGTGTGGGGGCTAGCTGGCCCACGGCTTCCAGGGATTCTCCCATCTCTGCCCTTGTCACTATAGGAACAGTGGGATTATAGACTTGCTCTGTTTTGCTGGGTTTTACATAGTTTCTAGGGATTTAAACTCAGGCCCTCACACTTGCTCATCAAACACTTTACCCACTAAGCCATTTCTCCAATTCTCACCCATCCCTATTTTAAGAATAAAACATTAGTTTAATAGAAACCCTTTAAAATGTTTTATAAGTAGCTCTAACAAACTCTACTGGCCATATAAGAACACCATTTATTTGTTCTCTTAAAATAATAAATACACTTTCTAACTTCTCTTCTTTTCCAGAAGTCAGGTTGTAAATAGGCTGCTATTCATGTCACAAGTTTACCAGGTTATACATTATTTACCAACAGAGTCTATTTCTCATCTGAACAATGCCATCTGTGCTTAGACTGTGTTGGAATTAAACATGGGTTTTCAGCCCGACACATTTTTCAAACTTTTCAGCCAAGTGACCCAATATAGATCTTGAGTCTCCCTTCTCATGGTGTCTCTCAGGGGCGGGCTCAAGACATGGCTTTAACATCATGTTTTCTCCCTGCAGAAGGTCATCAGACGGAAGATTACTGGTGGATTTTTTTTTTTTTTTAATCACTAGCTACTCAATGTGTGGTCCAAATATCGTCAGAAGTTTATTAGAGCTACAGAGTCTTGACCCAGCCTGGTCTGATGGATGAGCCTTTGTACTGTGCACTGGACCCAAGCTTTTCCCATGCATAGGAAATCTGAGTAACATTTCCTACCTTTGCAATTTTAGGAGGCCTATAAATCTTATGTCTGATTTTTAAAATGTTTTTGTATTTTGTATTTTTATAGCTTATGATCTTATGGACTTGAATGGAGACAAGTTCTTCTAGTGTCACCATATTGTTAGAAGTAGTAAATAATTCTCTTTGCAGATCAGATCGTTTCTGTCTAGATCATATCTAGCCTTACCCCAGCTGCCTCCTCTTGTCAGCTTCCTACAGCCTGGAGATTCTCCCCACTTGGGACAACTATAAACACCACACCTGTACCTCACAACCTGCTGAAGTCCTCAAACCAGAGAACCCCTAGCCATTCTCCATGCCTCACCTGTTCTTCCCATGGAGAACAGTTTCAGGCTGTCTGTCTGCCTCCTGACCAGTGTGGCACTTCCCCCTGTGTAGTCTCAAGTACTCCTTAGCACTGATTTAGGGTACTGTAGCATGTCGTCATTATCATGGCTATCGTTTGCTGAGCTATGCGCTTCAACATGGAAAAATAAAAGGAATAAAACCTTCAATCATGCCCTTCAGACATTTTAGCAGCTACCTTTTAGGTCTTCTAGAGCAGCAAGAGCCCTCAGAGCCAGGTAGCAGTCAGAAACTCTGGGAGAATGCTAAGCTTCCCCATGAGTCTAAACTAGCTTTTAAATATAGGTGACAGCCATTTCCAAGACCGTAAGTCTGCCTAATGCCATGACTATGTTGAATACCAGCGGTGTGCTCCTTACCAAGCTCCAAAGACCTCCACACCTGCTATTGAAAATGACTAGGACACTTGAGTCAAAGCACACAAACTTATTTACCATATTTCAAAATGCCAGGGAGATCAAATATCCCCGTTTGTTTCCCCTGTAGTTTCTTAATATATATGATTCAGATAGAAACTCCTTCTGCCAGGGAACATCTGTTATGTAAGTTGCCTCCTTTTCCACCCACCTTTGCACTTTGCCCTCATCTCCTGTTCTGAGGAGAATCTGATTGTGTAGAAGTGAGCTTGCCAAAGCTGAGGTTAATGCTAGCAGAGATGTTAAAAAGAATGTAAGCTAGACTTTCTCTCTATGATCCAATGGGGGAGGGGGAGCATCCCTATCACAATTACTCCATGTTTGCTAGAAGCAACCATTTTTTTTCCTTTTATGCAAGTTCTTTTATGATAATTGTATTAAATAATTATTTTGGTTGGTAGTTTGAGTTGTGACTGCTACCAGAAGAGGGAAAACTATATGGATTGTCTTGTGGCTATCGGAATAATTTTCATTCAAAAATAACTTCATTTGTTAAGAACATAATCAAGAGTCAGCTCCAGGCCCTGACCACATCATAAACAGTAAGGCTACTGCCAACCAGTGTCTACAAATAACTTGTTTGCCTGCATGTCCGACAAATGTCACCTGAAACCAGGGGCTTGTTCCTTGAAGTGTGTTGTTTGATGGTCCTTGACTGTTTTCCAAGAAACCTCATTTGCCCAAGGGAGCCTGAGCCTGGGAAAGGGTGCTTGCATTTGCTTCGGAAAGTGTGCCTGAAATAGTGACTTATTTGGAACTGAGAACAGAATAAAATGGGAAGGACAGATAAGCCAGTTTGAGCCGCCAGAGAACAACCTGGCCCTCTAGACTCTTATAAAAGTGTCTGTAGGCAAAGCTGTGGAGCCTAGCTCCAGCAAGTCCCACCTCCATGTAGCAGGCCTTGCCTCTGTACATTCTTTCTCTAACAGTGTCTTAAGGTCTGCAATTGTGCCATAAGCTCGATTTAAATTCCTATAATGATGCGGGTTTCCCGATTCAGCCCTGCAGACTCCATTGCAGAGACTGATCTCCAAGGTACGTTGCTCGTTTAAAACTCAGTCAAGTTCTGTAGATGGCTGCGGTTTGGATCCCACTGGTGATGGGATCCAAACCACAGTGCTTTCCCTGATGCCAGGAGGCCTGATGAGTACATGATGTGTGGGTACCCGAAGAGAGGGCCTGACTCTGCTGCTTTCTCACTGACTGAAAACCAGCATGAAGGACATGGGAGCAGGGGACATCTCACTCCAGCTGCATTGTGGTACTTGCCTTTCTTCCTTCTTCTGCTCTTTCTTTCAGTCTCCTACCTGATGGAATTGAGTTTGCTTCTTTTCATAGCTTGACGCCCTGTGACTCTAAGCTGGGAAAGATGATTAAGAGGGGGCTCTTTAAATAAATCTTAGAATCCTGAAGTTATAGTAATTCATATTTTATTAATATTTCTCCTGTGTTTGAAAAGAATCAAAGAAGAAGAGACAAAGAAGCCACTGACCACATTTAAACTGGCAGGGTGAAGTGTGAATTGAGTCCCTATTCAGATACGGAGGTAATGAGAATCATACCGTTTAAAAAAATTTAAATCTATCTTTGCACAATTAGCAAATTATTAAAGGACCCTTCCTTCAATGTCTTCAAGCAACTGCCTGTTCCCACTAATAGGAGAACATGTTTTACAAGGTTCATGTTGATTAATTGACAAATGCTGATAAAATCAAAGCAGTGTTAAAACTCAGCGCACCAACAGCAGCATAAATTACATTTGTTCAATAATGTTCCAAGTGGCTATGCGTTTATGCTTTACCTTTCAATAAATATCACTGTCTTAATTGAAACATCCATTGTGGAAATTTATCTCTGAGGAAGACTGTCAGGATGCACAGACTGGGCCAAACATTTCTATATCTGTACATGGTTTTTAGTTCAATTAAAACCATTGATTGGTGTGACTATATTCAAGAAGGAGGCTTTATATTATGTATGAAAATGACACAGTTAATCTAGTACTTGAAAATTATACACCCTCAAGTGACTTTCATCTGCTTTTTTTAAAGCATCAACTACCAAAATAAATAAATAAATCTTCTAAACAAATTGCCTTATGTCACTTATAAAGAGCCTTGCTTTCTTGGCTCACTGCCAGAGTGTTTCTGGGTGACATAGTGGCAACTAAGGTGCCTTTGATAGCTTATAGCTGGATGATGCTCTTGTATGCTTGAGACATGGGGATTCCTGTCCAACCCAGGCTCCTGCTTCCAATAGGAGTGAGTTACTATCTGTAAGAGTCTCATGCACCATGTCAAATCCAAAAGTCTAGCCAGCTCCAACAGGAGGAAGAGCTTCAATAGACAGGAGAGTCTATCCCACTGGGTGCTACTTCTGTTGTTTTTCATACCTCTGGGATATACTTTCATACTCTAGTGAAACATGGCCTTAAGAAATGCCCAGTTTCCCCACCACTACCAACGCCAGCATTCATGTTGATTGCCCTTGGTGCCACAGTTTGAAATCTCCCCTCACTCCGCGCTCATGGACCATGCCTCCAATTTTAATACTTAGGTTTGGCACATGGCTATTATGACTATAGCGCCTTAAAAAAATACACACTAAAAGGAAATGACTTCCTTCAAACATAATTTTCTTTTCTAGAATCAAAGAATGTTGGAGGAAACATCCTTGAAGTGTCTAATGCAAACCTTGTTTTCTCTTGGGAACTAAAAATGCTGTGATCAGCTCAAGGTCACACAGTAAGGCAGGAACCAACCAGGGACTAGAAGACTGGCCCAAATCTCTTGATCTTGGGAAAGTCCTTGGAACCTTCCTCATGGCCACATACTTAGGGAAGACAAGCAAAATGCCTGGGTCTGACAATCATCATCTTCAATACTGAGAGGGAAGAAGTTAAGACTGTGACCTCCCTCCCTCCCCTTCCTCCAGCTCCTTCTTAAGAAGAATGGAGAAAGGTACAGCCATACCAGGGCCTCCTTCCTCACATCATGCTGTGCTGGTGCTCTCCAGGTTTCCACTTTGGCAGCACAGAGGCTCTGTGTATCCTTTGCTGCCTCTCCCCAGGTTTCCTAACCATCCTACGTTCAGATAGCTGAACAGTCTGGTCAACAAGAATTCAACTGGCTTGAGAATTTTGCTTCGTGTTAAACAATACACATCTAAACATTTTAAAGGAAGTAAAACAGTTTGTGGGAAGGTGGTATGTAGATATGCATATGTGTTTATGTGTAGCTCATGCACATGTGCACCTGTGTGTTGAGGTAGAGGTCAGTGTCCTATGACAATGTCAGTCATTCTCCACTTGCCATTTACTCTTTCAGCAAGATCTCTCTCTGAAACTAGAGCTGACCAGTTCGACTACACTGGCTGGCCAGAGACCCCCCAAGGTTCTCCCTGTCTTCTCTCTCCAGTGCTGAGAGACACATAGACATGTATGTCTCTGACTGGGCCTTTATGTCGGCTCTAGTGGAGCGAACTTGGATCCTCATGCTTGTGTGCCAAGCACTTCATAGACTGAACCATCTCCTCAGCCCTGGAAGTAAATTCATTTTAAACATGAAATTTGAAAAAGGTGGGCTGGGTAATTTGATTTGTTTCCCATCCTTGGAACACCTCCTCTGCCTGGTCTAATCCCATCTGTCCTATAAGACTTGCTAATGTATCTCTTCTGCTGAGCCTTCCTCTGCCCATGTCTCACTCTTGGCCATGTGCTTGGAAAGTAATTTACTCACAGCACCAGTGGATAACATTTATCTCCAGGATATTAAAGCCAGTTGTCCCCCAACCCAGTGTGTCCACGGGGGCAGTGGACAGTGCCTGATTGGTCTCACATCATTTGCACAGAGCCTATTAGAGGCTATGTTCTGGAGTTCTGTATAGACTGCTGGGCTGGAGCAGATTGTTTCAGCACTTGTTCTTTTAATATAAGGGCTCTGAGCTTCCAGAATATACATCAATAAAGGTATCTTCGGAAATTGCTGAAGACTTAAAATTTTAAATTCTTATTTTTAATATGAAAATATAATATAAAACCAGGCATCTATTTCCATATAGATGAGGATAATACATTTGAGCAAAGAAGAAATTTTATTACAGATTTACTTGCTTTATGTGAAAGAGGTAATTGTGCAAACTTGGCACCTAGAACCAAACATGTCTTAAAATGTACTAAAACAGCCACTTGGGTTTCTTCTGTAAGTGACAAAGTTATCAGAAAATTTGCTTTTTCTAGAGAGGAATTTCTTCTAAGCGATACAGGCACTGCTATGTTTCAGTTACATTGTTTTGGCACGAACTTCTTGAGTTTCTAAAGTGTATTTACAAGGCTGGATGTATTCCTAAGTTGATGTTTACTTTATCCAGCAGGTACAGTGGGCTTGCTAAACTTAATAACCCCACTCACTGTCAAAATCCGTGTATATTCGGTATTATTTCTGGTAGAGGTAGCAATAAAATCACACATGTAGACATTTAATGATTTTAAAATTTATTTGAAGGAACATACATGCCACTCCTTTGACTTGCAAAAACTAAGAGGTACTGGGAATATTGTGGAGACTCAAAAACTGAAGGAAAATATCATACACAAATCTCAGACACACTTTCAAAATTCCCAAAATAATATATATGGACCTGAAATGTTATATGATCTTTATTTAAATATTCCCATTTTTCTTTTTACCTAGATGACTAAAAGATACTTATAGAGAGATGTGGGTCATGCCCTGGTTGGGATATTGTGGGTTTAGAGGGAGTGGGTCAATTCTTGAATGTACTATTGTATTCAGATAGAATGCAAGGTCACCACTGCCTCTT
This sequence comes from Phyllotis vaccarum, assembly GCA_033318265.1. Taxonomy (NCBI): domain Eukaryota; kingdom Metazoa; phylum Chordata; class Mammalia; order Rodentia; family Cricetidae; genus Phyllotis; species Phyllotis vaccarum. Next base: position 44,979,000 of record JARWLC010000005.1, on the reverse strand, counting down.
CTCCCTGACAATGGTGAGTACATGTGGTTCTTTAATAATGTGTTCATTGAAAAATAATATTCCTGACTATGGAATTGTGTCTTTAATACACCTTCAGCATATATCATCTGGCAACCCTGGTGCTTTTAGACTAGGTTCTTCAATGCATAAATAAAACACTCCAGTGTTGACCTGTTTCAGTAAACAATACTAGAAACATTGAGCATCTTTAAAATTTAAATGCAGCTTTTGAAATGTGTTTTCATTTTTACAGACAGCTGAGACCTGGCTGTACTAATACTCAGCTAATCTAAGGTCTGGGAAGAGCCTGAGACTCAAGTGGACTCCGGTTTCTCAGCTTGCCTTAGCCCCAAGGGCAGAGGCTCTGAGGTCTCATTTGGTGTATTTCTCTCTTTATATTGACAGTTTGATTTCCCCAGAGATCTTTCTCTCAGGTCCAAGGATTTGTATCATAAGCATCTCATTTGGGCAGATACAGATGCCTCACCCAATTTTAATTGAGTGGTAAAGCCGATCTTTATATATTAGAAATTTATTTTAAACATAAATATCCTTCTCATTCTCTCCTTTAAAATGACCTTGCTTGTCTGTCTCCTTTCATCCCCAAAATATCAAAGTGGAGCTTCCCACCAAATTAAGAGATGTCACTCAAGTTTTATTACTGGTCCTTGGGATGACAATATACACAGCCATATTCCACATTGTTGAACATGAGCACAGATCTGTAGTCTTACTCTAGGGCAGGGAGGCCCTAAGACAGACAGGTTCTAGGGCAGGAGGCCCTGGGGTGTTGCTGGGTCCTAACAGTTCCCTCAGGAGAGGGGGTGAGAAGGCATGGAGTCAATGACACAGATCCCAGAAGTCAGTTGAAAAGTACTAACACGTTTATTCAACAATGAAGAGAGCCTTATATACCCTCCTCCCTATACCCAGGCTGTCATGATCTGGTGATATTGCATGGCTGTCCCTCATTGGCTGAACATGATCAAGAGATCTGACAGAATCTATTGCTAGGCAGATTCTGAGCAATCAGGAAAGTTGGACAGCAGCTGTCGCTAGGCCCTCAGGCAGACTCCAGGTTGGCTCATATGGAAATACATTATGTGCATACCTTGGCAACTAGTTTGAGCCAATTTCCTTGGCTCTATGGGCCTATCCTACTATACCAGGACAAGCAGGTTCTGGGGTCTCCAGTAGAAAAGCTACATCAATTTCACTGCATTAAAAATTAAAGTCTGCTCAGAAGCAGGTTGTTCACCCTAGTAGAGAGTATGTGGTAGTCATCCCTATTGTGATTATGGCAGAAGGTCATCGACATTCTTTTTCTTCATCTCCTTTTTCTGTGTGTCTTCTGACTGTGATATTTACTGATTGGACAACAGACACAACCATGATTCTGAAACATACTGAATGGAATGCTACTTGGGAAAACATAAAACCATTGCAAAAAATGACATACATAAATTCAAGTTTAGTACAACACATTCCTAGTGTGTCCATTGGAGGCTCTTTTAAGAGACTTTTTGTCATTATAACTAACAGAGACAATCTTCAAATGATGTGGATACAGGCTTGTGTCATAGACTTTAGTTAAATTTTTGAATGGAATATGGAGTCATTTCTATTTCTTAAGCCTGTAATTTATACATACAGCACCGTATAATGATTGCTGAGCTCCAGAGTGATAGTTTTGAATACATCAAAATTAGCCTAAGCCAACAGCACAACTCTCATCTGACTTTGCCTTTCCTGACTGGGATAGATTTTAAAGTACTGGCTGGTTAATTTTGTAAAATGCCTTTGATGTAACCAATGTTCTCTGGTGATTAAATTAAGTTTATGCAATTTGGTTGAAAATATCATTGAGTATGTATGTAGCCGTCTCAGTGTGTCCTATCAAAAGTACACATCCCATCGTTGTGTCTTATTACTGCTTTTGACATCTGTTTGATAACATGAGTTGAAGCCGTTTTTTTCTCTTTAGTCAAATTATACCTTGATCTGAACATCGTATTTATCATTCTGATAGTTTGTTTATATTTAATATATATATTCTCTTATAACTATAGTAAATATTTTCACCTGGATGAAATTATACTTTTATATATTATTATTATTATTATTATTATTATTATTATTATTATTATTAACACTTTTTGAAAGTTTGTCCAACTTGGCATTTAGGCAGGTCATTGTTATTTCTCCCTTTCTATGTGATTCACATTTGAGTAGCATAAGGTCTAGTTACAAAAGAAATAAATTTTATAAATACCTTGTAATATTTCAAATATATTTACAATTGTGTGGTAGAAATTCTGAGAAAAAAGTTCATGAAGAAAAAGACATGTGTATGAGTGTACAAAGAAAATCATGGAACTTAAAAAAGAATTATTGGGACTGGAGAGATATTTCAGCAGTTAAGAGCACTGGCAGCTTTTGCAGAGGACCTAGATTCAGTTCCCAAAAGCCATGGTGGCTCACATCCTCCTGTAACTCAGGCTTCAGGGATCCATCATTTCTTGTGGACTCAAAGGGCTCCTGCACACCCTTGGATGTGCACACCATGATGCATATATATACTCTCTCTGTGTCTCTGTATGTCTCTGTCTCACACACGCACACAAGTTTTTAAAAAGCAAAACAACAACAAAGAAATTACTTGCTATAAGAGAGCCTTAAAAGTATAAGCAATACGGGAAAATGTCCATCAAGACAAACCCAGGAACTTCACATAGTATCTTTGGCCAAGAAGGCCCAGAGAGACAAAGGCCATCTCACAAAGCATCCTACCAAATATTATGCTGAGGATCATTCAAACTGTATTTTTAAGAAAGGCTTTCCTTTCTTCTTTTAAGTGATCTTTTGAAGTTTCCCATTGGCTCATTGGCTGTAAAATTATAGCCCTCTTGACTATCAAATTCTGATGCTCATCAAAATCAACTTCAGAACTGTTGTTTAGAATCCTTACATGAGATTCAGAAAAGCCCAATCTTCTAAGGAGGAAACTGAGCCTACGTGCTTTTGGAAACCTGCTCAGGTGAATGAAGAGCGAAGCAGATGGCCTCCAAACCTCCCACCCCACCCCTAAACAGATAGGCTCTCACAGACTCCATCAGCTCATTACAACAGCTTCTGTAGATGCTCATGGAATTCTCCTGGACTACATGAATCCATTCACGGTCCATGGCCAAAAATATGCTGTTACTGTCACAGTTCCCGTGAGTCAGAAACCCGGGAAGAGTATTTTAACATTGCCTTCTAGTGCCCTCACACCTCACTAATCCTCTGACCACTGCACTCCACTTTCTCACTTGTGTCATCTGAAGTCCAGAAACTTCTCTCAGTGCCTTCTCCCTCCATCACTACTGCTCTTGTTTCTAATGATTTCCACTGAATGGGAGCCCAGCAGGGGCCTCTGTTCCTAGAGAGCAACAGCCCTACTGCCTCTCTCACCTACATTGTTGCTCTGAGAATGGCTCCCACACATCTGGGACTACATTTCCTTCCCTGCCATCATTTACATTCACCACTTATGTTTCAGTGTCCAAATCTATCAGAGGAGATCTTGTAAGAAAGTGACTTCTGTCTGTATATGAACTCTTATGTAGAAACTATTGTTTTAAATTACAAATGTGATTCCGTTGCTTCCAATTCAAAACACCTGTTAACTGCAGGCTGCTGCTTGCTGGCATGGTCTTCGTGGCCACCATCATTCTCTGTCATTTCATCATTTGCCCTGCCAACTTCCCGCAAATGGAAGTATTAATTTTCTATACCATGACACACACTTTTTCACACCCACTGGTTTCGATCCTCATGGTGCCTGTGTCTGAAGAATCATTTTGTTCCTTTAAACATCCTGTCCCAAAAATGTTCACCTCTGTACATCCTTCAGGAACATCTGAAATCACCATCACTGGCCAGTTAATTGGTTCTTACTCTGTTGTTTCTGTTAACTTGTGTTCTAATAAATTTGCACACTTTTCTTTCCACTCGCCTGGATAACCCAAGCTGGCTACACCAATCTTAGGAGTAAGTGCTTGCTGTATAGAACTTAGAATTTCAAAGGGTGCTGCACTGAGTAGCTGGTCACTCAGTAGTCTCTGGATGCATGGGGAGAGAATGAGTGAACAGAATCTGTAATTCCTCCCTAGGATCCTCCATCCCATTTAGAGTACTGCTTAACAGATGTAGTTCATCATTTGCTTCCATTCTTCTACTGATCTGTGGAAAGGATCAGTTTCCTTCACTAGTAAGTGGCCAGTCTGAGATTGTCAGCAATGCTTTGGGGATCTACCAGTCACTGTAACTCATTTTCCAAAATTCTTCAAGTTGAAATTCAAATTTTCACTGGGAAGGAACGTAATTTAGCCTAGTGTCAAATTATACTGGTGAAGGAGCCATGCTCAAGCTTCTTTTTATTCTGAGAATAGCCTGATGCAAATGCCCCGTCAGGGCTTTCACTTTACCTCAGCCTCAAGTTTGTACTTCCATTGTGTATTCTACCTTTTCTAATGTAAGGGTGTTGGGGACGCTTACAAATGAGAACAGAGTGCTATTGACATCTGCTTATTAGTAATAATAACTATTACTAATATTAATCCAAAATGTTGCTTTCTCCCTTGCTCTTCCTCTTAAAACATTTTTATTTTTACGTGTGTGTGTGTGTGTGTGTGTGTGTGTGTGTGAGAGAGAGAGAGAGAGAGAGAGAGAGAGAGAGAGAGAGAGAGACAGACAGACAGACAGACAGACAGACGGACGGACAGACAGAGTATGTGTATGTGTGTATGCATGCACATACATGCACAGGCATTTTTGCATGTATGCCATGGATGTATGATATATGGTGTCCACAGAAACTAGATGACTTTACATCCCCGAAGGTAGAGTTACAGGGTGTTTGAGCCTCCTGATGTGGGAAACTGGAAACTAAACTCTGGCCCTCTCGGAGATCTGGAAGGTTTTTAACCACTAAGCCATGTCCCCATCCTTTAAAATAGTTTTTAAAAATTCTCTGTGTTACCCATACCACCTGCAATATTTGTCTCAGTATTTTGGAGCAACAGCCCTACTGCCTCTCTCACCTACATTGTTGCTCTGAGAATGGCTCCCACACATCTGGGACTACATTTCCTTCCCTGCCATCATTTACATTCACCACTTATGTTTCAGTGTCCGAATCTATCAGAGGAGATCTTGTAAGAAAGTGACTTCTGTCTGTATATGAACCTCCTTTTCTTTAATTATGAGTCTGGTTATTTCATTCTGTAACTAAAAGATGGTTCCTCTCCTACACTTAGTAGAGCTGATTAATGTTCCCATCACACATACTGCTCTGAACTTTCCAAATGCATCTCATGAGGCTGTACTTTGGGTCTGGTTAGGAGCAAAGCTGACTACCCTAACAGACTCCAGGCTGTGTGGCACCTTTCCTCTAGGAGCCTGGTCATTCTCACATCATTGACATTTTTTGCAGATAATCGATAATCTTGTTATATACTTTCCTCCCTGTCACCAGAGGTTATGAACACACTCCCACCATTGCTGTCCTGATTCAATGAGAGTGTTGTAAATCTGTCCCCTGTGACTTTATTTAAAGCTCTCTTAAAATATACCATAATATGTTGTGTTTTGTTTTGGTCTCTTGGTTAGTGAATTCTGAGATTCCTTTCCATGCTCTAAGTATGCTTCATTTTCCTCCTACTAAAGTGATCTTCTTTACGCTGTGAACAGTAAACCCTAGTTTTAGCATTTCATGAGTTGGTAACTGCATGTTTATGTTGCCAAGATTCCCCTAATCTTTCTGAGCTATCTTCTGTAAAGAGGCTTATTTCAGTGTTCCAGTTGATAAACCAGCATTTTTATATAGGAAAACATTGTATTTAGCATGCATGGATTTAAATCCCTTGACATTTTTCTCAAAGCAACATTTTGAAGAATAAAACAACGTTTTAAAGAATGAAAGTACCATTGTCATTATATACATGCAGAGAAGGCATTCCCTGAATAAATGTGTTAAAATGTAAAGTAGTGGGGAAGCAGCTTTGTCCTTTTTAGTAGCCTCCAAAACACTCTCCCTGGTCCCTGCCTCAGCTCCTGCCCATTCCGGTCTCTGCCCACTAAGGATGTGTGTATCATCCTGTGTATCATCCTCTGCCAGATTCTGCTGCTCTTGTCATCTGCTCATGCCTCCCAGCTGCACATCCCTACAAGTACTTTACCCTTGGTTCTCTTACTATCTATGACTCTGTCTCAAGTCCGATCACTCTGTGTGTGGAAGCAAAAATTGACGACCATTCAGGATTGCATTTCCTAAGGACTATGTTTTATAATGTGACAAGAGCTTTCTAAGTACCAATGCCATGTCGGCATCTTATGTTTTTTAAAACCAGAATAAAATATGTAGGTAGTTAATTTCGTTGAGTTTAGCTTAGTTTCTAAAGAAAATATAATCCTCCATATATATATATATATATATCTATGGTTTTGAATTGCATTTTAAAAAGAGCCTAAAAGCTGCCTGCAATGGGGGTGAAAGGACGATTGTCAACAGGATGCCACCAAAGAAGAGGGCTTCCCACATCCTCTCTCTCACCCATAGGAGAATTAATTCTCAGCTGGGACTGGGGAGAGATGGTGGTTGTGTGCCCTATGCTACAAAATAGAATGAGCCCAGGTGGCCAGCCCATATTCTACCCAGCAAACTGCCCCTCTCTGTAATGCCAAGCACTGGTGAGGTGGGCTCCCAGCCATGCCTCTGGGGACTCCAGTTTCACTATGACCCTAGTTAAAGGCTTTCTGGTCAGAAGAGTGTGCTGGGTTCCATGGTCTAAGAGTTGCATGTTTTCGAATGATCATGAAGAAAAGCAAATGATGTCTTCTGGTGAGATAACTTAGTCACAACCCACTGGACAAATCTTCCCAGTTTGTCTGGAAGCTAATTGGGGTGGGCATTGTGCTCAGAGGATGCTGTCATTTCTTACCTCTCAATGCTTCAAAACTAGCTGAAGAAAGACACATATACAGAGATCCCTTGCATCCCAAACGATCATGAATGTGAAATGGAACCCACAAGGGACATAGAGCACTGGTTGAAAGAATGCCATTGTTCAGTTTCAGTAGTGGATACAAATTTAATAACTTCACTACAACTATATAGTCAAATATATATTTGCTTATTTATTAGTACAAGCATCTATAAATTACCCATTTTGTCTCATCCTATACAACAATACTGGTGAAGTCCTACTTTTAAAAATGAATCTATTTCTAGTATACACTAGGTTGAACTCTCCAAAAGTGCCAATATTTTACCAGTTTTTAAATCCATAGGAACATCAATTTCACATGGCTCAGAGCAAATTTAACTATTAAAAATTAAAATAATGGTTTTCCACTCCTTGTTAAGGCTTGTACCCTTGGGGAACTGGAGTTAGAGGGGCAAGAATTGATCCTGGAAAGTGCCTCAGAGAAGGTGGTCCTTGATGTGAGGCAGGAAGGAGGGAGGCATGGAGAAGTAGCGGGTACATGGGGCAGCAGTCGAGAGTGGCAACAGCCTGATGGAAAGCCAGAGGACATACAGAGAGCCCCTATCCCCTTTGATAGAAATTCTCAACTTCTGTAATAGTTTCTGAAAAGCATGTTTCTGCAGCCTGTAAGCAGTTTCCAAAGCTCTCTGATACAACTGAAAAAATTATTCTTACATTGTTATTAATACTTTGAATGGGGTCTAGTATTTCTATTACAGAGTATGTGGTTGTCACAGAGTGACCGTCTTGGCAGTGGCTCTGTAGCCTAAGTCAGCAGGCATGCATTAACCTGATGAAGGCTGACAGCTGCCTGGGCTGTTGAGTCCTTCTGAAAGATCTAATGCCAAGGTTAGAGACTCATAGGCTAAGTCTCCTTCCAGTTTGTTCTGGAAATGGCCTTCGTCATTCCTGTGGACATATTTCTGTCTTTCTGGCCAAACCCTGCTTTGCTAAGACTTCAGCCTCGGGCCTTTGTTCCTAACCACTTACTTGTAATGGCTAACTACCAACCAAGCACATTCTTCTGACTTGACTTATGAGAGTCCATCAAAGGTCATTTTCTCAACATCAGTTTCTGTGACTGCCATGCCCCTATCAGGCCTGGCTTAGCTCTGCTGGAAGTGTGTTCCAACAGAGAACAGTGAGGCATCTGAGCAATGGGCCATGGAACAGCATGAACCATGGGCTTTGGAATGAAAGGGGAAGAACTGCTTTATGACATGCTGAGAAACTCACTGAGTGATCCAAGGCATGGAGATGTGCTGTCTTGTCTTTACTTTTCGAACTAGCTATAATTTAAAAGCGGGGGCAGGATTTATTGTTTCCATACATTTAAGGAGAATTGACAATTCTATATCCTCTTTAGCTCATACTGATATTGATCAGAAGGGAAAGAATTTTCCCATATATTTCCTATACTCAGGCATCAGTCCTTCTTCCCATTATTAATATCCCCACCAAAGTGGTACATCAACTGCATGGTTACATCATTCAAAGTCCATAGCATGTTTGTTGTATAGGATGAGTCATCTCTATGTGGCAGAATGAAAGAATCATGGCTATTCCCTTGAGTTAATAATATCCCTTTTTTTAAAAGTCAACAATAATGACCACAAAAAAGCAGTACATAAATTAATCTCAGGGCTGAGTGAGATAGAGGCTAAATTACTTACAAATATTTAAAATATCAAAGTCATCTTCTTGTGGATGCAGCAAGCTGTAACTTCTGGTGATTACATTTCATTTTCCTTGAAGATAGAGCAAATTATATTTATTTAAGTGAATCATGCAATATGTTTGTATATTTGCATTTTTAAACATGGGTTTTATTGTTGATATATTGTTATTTCTAAGGAATAAGAAGGCCAGAAGATGAGGATACTGCTGAACCTGGCTTTTTACCAGGTCCCCAAAGGAGGGGACACATCTTGCTGTCCCACATCAGGGGGTAGGACAGACTAGGGAAGTACTGCACCTGTCTCAAGAAAGGATATGGGAGATACTAGACAAGGGCCTTCCTGTGCTTTCCTGGGAATGAAAGAAAGTTTAGAATTGGCTAATAGATAATTTAAACAAATTTGGGAGTAGGACACTCTCTCTAGTTGCCTCATTCCTGGCCTTATCATGGTGAAGACAGAAGAATGGTGGCTTAGAACCCAAAAACTCCAGAACAAAGAGCAATTTGGGAGATGGTGGGCTTCTCCTGGTCCATTGGTTTACATTTGCAGGGTGGCTTCCAAATGACTATATGGACATCTCTGGGAGAAGTGGTTTCTGTAAGACCACCAAACATCAGCACCAGGTACACAGGAAGTAGATATAAGTGATGCAGTGTAGGCACACATAGACATATGCATTCACACAGTAAAATCAAGGAATCTGAGTGTGTGGGAGAAAAGATTGATGTATATGCCGTTAGGCACTGTTTTGGCTTATGGCAATTTATCGCAAAGAAACATTTTTAAATAATTTAAAATAAGGCTATCACCATGGAAGACTAATTTATCACGGAAATCTCTATTTCATATAACTTCAGATTCTAAGAAATTGATAGAGAAAAATAAGGGTTATAGAAAGATCGAAGGTAACCAAGGTTACAGTTATAAGTAGAGGGCAACCAAGCCTAAGAGCAAAGATTCCGGTGGAGTCAACGGAACTTGGCTAAAGGGAGAGAGCGGGCTGGTATACAGGCACCTTGGGGTTAGCAAGTGCAGCATTACCAGGCCAAGATCATGCCTGGCAGGCTCACAGAGGATTAGCAAGCCCTTGCTTCCTGAGAAGAAGTCATAGAACATGCTTGCAGAGGTGACTGACAGCCAGACACTGAAGGGCCTTGGAGACCATATAAATAGGGTAGGAGGCAGCTTGTGTGCAGGGCTGGAGTCAAAATTGAAATCATCTAACGAGGAGAGTTAAGCCTCAGCTTCAAATTTCAAATTAAGTAGCCATCACTTTTTTCTTCGATCTTTTGTTCCCAATTATCAAATTATCTTCAAGTCATCTGAGATGCCTAGGTTTACAAATGGCAACGATTAGTATCTTTCTTCTCAGAGGTCTACATTTACAAGTTATTTTTATAGTCCAAAACAAATCAGACAGATAAGACCTTCCCCCTACCATGCAAAAGGACAGCGTTGAGTCATGACTGAAGTCACAGTCTGTAATGCTGAAAGGGCTGGCATATAAGTGGCATTCAAATACAATGGAAAACAATCTTAACAACTGCCCCACTTCTGGTAAATGTAGAGGGGAACAAAGCTGTGAAAAATCAGCAGTTTTCTTTTATTTTCTATTAAATCAAAGTGCCTTTTACATTGATATCGTTTACAGAATATAAAGTAATATCTACCCACAGTCCACTTACTGTAAGAGCACCCACAAAGAAAACCTCATTTCAAATCTAACTGTGGGCATTGTTTCTTCATTAAAAATTCATAGGATTTGTGAGTGTGTCACATATGTACTGGCATCTTCATTATTTCCCAGCTCTTTCCTACTACCAATTCTGATCGGAATTTCAAAGCACTCATTAGAAAGGTGCTCTCTGAAGAGCAGTCAGTGAAAAACAAAATGAAGAAAGAGAGCATGGTGAATGTAAACAAAAAGAGTCACCAAACAAATGGACAAGAAGCTCCCCTTGCTCTTTCAACAGCCACAAGTAAATGGGTGAGGTGCCCAGCCTTACCTCACACCCTGCATCTTCCCATGGCCAGAAACTTTCTCATCTCAGCAACTCCTAAATCTGTTGTTAGCTGTCAACAGGTAGGTGCCCTGTTGTGAGCCCATGGAGGAGACTGCCATTGCTTCCATGTCCAGGCTCATCCTTCCCTCCCCTCAAATGGCCGGACTGGAATCCAGGACATGGATCACACTGCACGTGATATATTCTGTAAATAGATGACACACACAGTACTAGAAGTTTCGGTGAAGTGGGCCCCATGTTGAGCCTTTTTTGATTCTCCTTTATGTTTTTATACATTTGCATGAGGAATATTGAAATATAGTCTTGTACCCTTAACAATGCTTCAGTCAACAGTAGGATACATATAGCCCCATAAAGAAATATAACAGAGCCAATAGTTTCCTATTGTCTAGTGATGGTGGCTACAGCTACCCAAAGGTGTAACATAAGCTATCACATGTTCTCCACTAGGGCCAGTCCTAAGGGCATCCCACACCGTGATTATGTGTAGTGTATAAGGCAGTGTTCTTGTTATCCTGGAGTATAATCCTTCCACTTATAGTGTATAATATTGTACCCTCCTTTTCTCTGAGTGTAACTGTTCTACCAAAGTTGCTGTTAAGCAGTGTGCTATGTATGTTGCTAGCAAAGTACAAAGCGTGGGATCTACATCTCCCTTCCACTTGTACCATAAATAAGAGCTCTAGAAACACAGTATGAGTGTACTGAGGAGCCATAAACGGAAGGAAACAGAAAACACAGCTTCTCATTCCTGTCCCAAGAGGTCACTGCCACCTTCCAGGCACCTCATGTCTCCTTTATCTCTTGGTCACTCCGTAACTGCCCTACTCCGTGATGGCCACAAAGGATACAGTGTTACATTTCTCAGAACACGTCCCTGCCTAGACAGGAAAACTGGTGGCTAGCATAAACTAAAATTATAACCAGGTCTCCTGACACTGTGATCATGTGGATGGAGGGGTGGGCTTCTCTGCACTTCCTAGATAAATTACCAGTGGTTGTACTATGGTTAATAAATTTCAGAAATCTCCTCTCCTCTTCCTGTAAAAGTTTACATTTGAGCTTAGCAGCGAGCTTGCAAGTTCAAAAACAATTTCAGCTCAATACAATACTGATTGTAAAGATACAGCTTCAACTTGGACATTTTATTTTGCATCACAATTTTCCTATTGATTCACATTTTCTCCAATTTGCCATCCTTTCTATGTGGCCTGCTCCACTATTTGATCCCCAAGTGTGCACTACATCCTAAAGGTTCCTGTACTGGATGGCCACTGTCTGGATTCTGGGTGTTCAATTGCGATGTCAAGGTCACACTACTATACTTTCTCCTGTATGATCTTCTGAACCAAGAAGTCCACCAAAAGCAATATGGCAGTGAAGCTTCCAAACTGCTGCCACACACAGGCTCAGCTCACCCCATTTATCACCCTGTCAGCAGTGAATGAACCCACAACGTGGGTAGGAAAGCCATAGAGACCAGAGTGCATACTTTCTGAAGGATAGGAGAGGGCGAGTTTCAATAAAGGCCATGTATCCCTGTGATCAAGAGTATTACCCTGGGAAGACTGTCTTAGGGAGATCTGAATTTCAGCTAGGTTCTGCTGGTAATGTTCTGTTCTTTCAGCCCTGACAAAAAGACACTATGTCAACTCCTCCAGTGCCTCCTGAGTTGAGAACTAAAAAACATAAAGTGAAGAGGTTAGGAATGTGGCCTGCAGAGGGCTTGTGACAGCCCTCCTCTGACCTGCACACTGGGCTCCCAAACTGCTTGGCACACTTCATAGGAGAGGCTGAGAAAGTGTTGTCCCCAGACTGGATTCTCTCCACTGGGACTCAAGAATTAGCATCTGCAATGGGCAGTGAGTGACTCTGCCAAGCACACAGGAGATCATTGATTCAAGTTTATCTTGTGTTTCCAGAGTCTTGGGACCAGTGGTGATTCCTTTGAATAGTAATTCTTATAAAACCCGAGTATTCGTCACCTTATTTAGCTTGTGAATTCCTAGTACTTCCCATTCCCTGTTTCTGTAGGTCTTGTTTCTGGTCGTGTTTAAAGGGAAGTAAATTCCAGGCCCCATAGCTGCCAGTGTAATGAGACTTGCTTGTGGAGACTGTATTGAGTGCAAGAGAAGGAAATGAGATTGAAAGGGGAGGAGTCTGAAGAGGTAAGGCTGAACAGTAAGCCTTTCACTTTCCAAATGGTCGGTCACGATTGTTGGGAGCATCCTTGCCTGGCCATGTATGTAGGCTGTTTAGCCTGCCTTTTGAGCCAGACACCCTCCTGCTAGTTCTCTGGTATTCTACATTAAGTCTAATAAAAGGCCTTGTTAGCCTTTGATCTTAATTAGTAGAGTGAGCTATGCTAATCACAGAGATGCTAGAAGCAGGTGCAGTTTGGTAACATGGCGAAGTTATCAGCAGCCACCACCCAAGCATCAACAGTGCCAACGGAAGCAGCATCGGAAGCAACAAGCTCCAGAAGCCTTGTGAATGCCTGTGGCAGAAATGACAGAAAACAGGCTGAGAAGACAGAGTTTTGATGAGCCTTAACTGTGAAAGTATGGACCTGAGTTGCTGGAACTGTTCCAGAAAGCTGTGGGCCAAGAGTGTCAGGTATCCCAGGTCTAAGAACTAGAATACTTGCTCTTGTTAGGCTAGGGTCCCAGCACCAGAGGCCTGTTCATAAGCTGGAACACAGCAAGTCTCAGATTTGTTGCTACCAATCACTACTAACTACAGCTAAAAGACAACGATTACAACAGCTGCTGAGTGCTGAGTGCTGAGTGCTGATAGAGCCCAGAGCCACAATCCTCCATCCTTACTGCCTCGAACTATGTCCCCAGTGTCTAAATCCTGGAGCAGTCGGCTCCTAACCATTCAGCATGTAGAACTGACTGTCAAGTTCTGGCCTTGCCCATCCAGTTCCCAGATCTTAGAGACTCGGGGGCCTTGGATCATCAGTTGTAATAGCTAAATTTGGTTGTCATCTTGATGAAATTTAGAATCACCATAAAAATAAGCCTCTGGGCATATCTGTGAGGGAGGTTCTAATTAAGTTAATTGAGGTGGGAATTCCCACCCTTAATGCAGCTGGCACCCTGCCATGGCTGGGGTCCTAGACTGCATAAAAAGGAGAAAATGAGTCCAATAGCAGTGTCTGTGTCTCCCTGGCAGGAGACCGTGTAACCCATTGCGTCAAGCTGCTGTTGCCTTCCCACTACGATAAACTATACACTCTAAGTAAACTACCTCTCTTCACTTGCTTCTGGCAGGTATTTATCATGAAAGTTACTAATCCTCCAGCCCTGGAGTAGCATCTAGTCACCTACTTAGAACTCCAGGCGGAGCAAAGGTCAGTTCAGCCAGTCAAGCTAATCTAAGGTGGGACAAAGTCCAGTCAAGGATAGAGGTCAACCCTAGGCCAACATCATACATGTTTGGCCCTTTCAGTTCTTTTTTTTTTTTTCCCCCTAAGTAACAATTATTACTCTGACGTCAAGAAAAAAACTGTGCCTCAAAAAAAAGAGCATGCTTTGTGGGTGTTTCTGGCATCAATATGGGCTGATTGACCCAGATCCTTTTATTTGCTCACCTGTATGATGGCAGTAGAGGGCTAAGGAGGACCATGACAGAGCCAAACTCCAGCCCCCATCACACTGTGGCTGTGTCTGATACAGGGTGCTGTCTCTTGTCATCTACAGATGGTGATGGTGGCATTTCCAGGCCCAAACTCTTGACTTCTTTTGGTTAACTGCCCTGGGCTCATTCTTCGGGATTCATGTCGTGTTCCCCCTTTTCTCTCTTTATTTTCTTTTCCTTTTGGAAGAAGGAAGGCGTCTTCAAAAACTTCACATACAAGCCGAGCAATAAGTACATTAGTAAGTGAATATTTTCCAGAACCTATATATGGGCATGAAGATTGTTTCAGTAGAGAGGCTTCTAAGAGAATCTAGTTCACCATAGTGCTGGAATCTCACATGTGATAGTGCCTTCTGGTATTTGAACTTGTTCTATATTAGTGTAAACTCTGTGAGGACAGAGGCCGTGTCTTCTCAGAGGCTCACCATTCAGCTATTGGTACTTAACACGGTGTACTGTATACCATAATCATTTAATGAAGACCTCTTGAGTGATTATATCTTTAGAAGATGGAAGAAACTTTTTATCCCATATTGTTCTGTCTGCGTGCCAACAAAGCTCATAAGAGCTTAGCCTATATTTTTGTTTGAGGAAACCTGAGTTCCATGGAATCTATAAGAACTAAGATTGAGGCTAGGGTTTGAATCCAGGACTCTGCCATTCTTTCTGGTCTAGAGGAACTGATCTATATCTTGGTCTTTCAAACTCTCCTCCTCTTCTTCCTCTTCTTCTTTTTACACTGGAAGCAGTAGCCTAATAGATGGTTGTGATTTGTAGCATATTTTCCCCAAGAGATCCAGGATATGAGATGCTTGGTATTCTCCAGTGAGCACCTCTACAGAATATGGCTAGCTAGAAGTAGGGTGTGAAGAGAGTAGTATCCCTCTTACTGTTTGAACTAGCTTTATTTGAACCCATTACATGTATTATCTTAAAGTAAAATTTTCCTTATGAAAGTATCCATTCCAATCTCCCAAACATCTCTTGGATTAAAGAGGACCATCTCATTGCATTTGTATACAAGTTTCACAGCCGGAAGAAAGGACAGTGCACTATGGGTAGTTGGAAATGGAAGCTAGGGTCTGAGTACCGATGGGTCTGAGTGGTGACAGTGATCCCTATTGACATAGGGCTTGGTGTTAGGAGATTAAACTTGAGCCAATCTGGTCAAACTCTCCATACTGTGGAGTTGATGGGTTGGATAAGCATGAACACCCTTATTGTGTGTACTAGTAAAATACTCATCTGAATCATCACAGTGTTCAAGGGCTGATGAACTTTAGGAACTGACAGCCACCATAGTTCCTGTCTGCCTCCATCCGTGCACTTGAGCCCTGCAGTGTTCAACCCAACTTGTTGCTCGTTATTTTCCTAAGTCATTATTTTGCAATAAGTATTATCTCATAATAAGCTGTAACATTTAGGATTGCTCCAGAATAAGAGTATCAGAAAACTGGAAGAACAGAAGATCTTTTTCATTAAGCCTAGAAAGAGAAAAATGTGATAATACCACTGGGAATTCTTTTAGAATATTTGTTTAGGTTGGGTTTAAGCCATCTAGCTATGAAAATAAACCGCGCTAGCAGCAGCAATATACTGTAATTCCCACAAAGCACATTCAGCATAATTTCTTTTTATAAATAATAAAAACATAAATAAATATTATTATCCTAAGCTAACATAAAATTATATTCAGGACCCTAGGCCTGATGGTTTCCTCTCTGTGTTTTTCCAGTTCAGTGTTGGACCCTCCTTCCTGCGCATCCTCTTTCACTTGTCCACTCCATACGTGTACGGAGTTTATGGACACTGAAGGGGGTGATATTTGACCTTGAACTGAGTTTGTTGAGTGGAGGCAAAGTAGAACTTTACCTCACAGGCTTTCAGTAGGCAGGTGAGAGGGCCTTAAAGCCGTGCAGAGCTCAGCAGTTTCCCACTCATGGTCTCACCCCATAGCTTACCATGAGTATGAATGGCATTCACATCTGACATTATAATTTGCCTATAGGAATTTTGGGTGAGAGTTTGATAATTTTGCTTTTGAAATTATTTGCTTATGAGTTACGGCTTTTCATCTCAAACCAGCTCTGTTTTCTCCATAATTATGCAGAGTCAGGAATTCTGCAGAGTAAGAGAGCTTGCTGACAAATGCTTTTCTACTGTAATGAGTTTCGTTGAAGGCTAAATTTGACAAGAATTGTCCTAATACAACATTTACGGGCATTTAATGAAATAATTCCTTATTTTAGATAATGCATTTTTCACTGTATGCTAGCACAAAACATTTTCAGGTCTCCAACATTACTGTGGAGATCTTATGCCTCAAGTACCTAATTGATAATGTAGCCACAGTTAGGACAACAAGCAGGGGTAGCAAGTGGTGTATATATATGTGTGTGTGCATGTGTGTGTGCGTGTGTGTGTGTGTGTGTGTGTGTGTGTGTGTGTGTGGTGTGCATGTGTGTGTGGTGTGTGCGTGCATATGTGTGTGTGCGTGTGTGTGTGTGCATATGTGTGTGTGTGGTGTGTGTGTATGAGGCGAGGCAGAAGCAGCAGCGCCTTTCATCCTGAAGAGTAGTAGGAAAGGGTTGTCTTTGAGGAACTTAGTCTTCCAAATGCTACTCCCACATAGTAGTTCTGTCTGGCTTCTTTTTGTTTATAAGGTTTTTATCAACTCTTTCCTTTCCAAGTTTTTTTTATTCTTTGACAGTTGCACATATGCATATAATTAAATTTGCCCCTTTCACATTCTAGTCTTTGTTTCTCCCGCTTTCCTCCTGCTGAACCCTCCTCCTACTTCCTGTTAAGCCCTCTTTCCCCCTGCTGAACCCTCCTACTTCCTGTTAAGCCCTCTTTCCCCCTGCTGAACCCTCCTACTTCCTGTTAAGCCCCCTTTCCTCCTGCTGAACCCTCCTACTTCCTGTTAAGCCCTCTTTCCTCCTGCTGAACCCTCCTACTTCCTGTTAAGCCCCCTTTCCTCCTGCTGAACTCCCCTACTTCTGTTAAGTACCTTCCCTGTGTGTTTTGTTTGTGTGTCCAATGAGGTTAAATAGGGCTCCTGCATGAGCATGGTTGAGCGGTTTTTTACCGAAGTGTGGGCAACTTAACAGTGACTCTACCACTGAACAAAATCACACCCCTTCTAGCAGCAACCATTAACTGTTTCTTTGAGGGAGGGGTGGAGGCTTAGGGTGAAATGTTGATTGGCTAGGTCTGTGTAGGTCTTACTTAAACAACTGAAGCTATAGTGAGTTAGGAGTCCATTGGTCAGATCATGTCCAGAAGACACTGCCTTGCAGCAGCCCAACTCACCCTCTGCCTCTTACAGTGTTTTCACCCCCTTCTTCAGTGTCTCTGGTCCTTTGGTGGGTATCCCACACAGGCCAAACACTTCATAGTTACTCATCTCTGCACTTGTAACAGTTATGAGTCTCTGTATTAACCGCTGTCTACTCCAAACAGAAGGTCTTTCTTTGATGAGGGCTGGAAGACACACACTAATTGATGGGAATGGAAGGTTTGAAAAGCAGGGGTAGGTTCTTTCCTGGAGCGTGTGACCCCCCAGCTACGACTGTTGCCTAGGTTTATAGCACTGGGCATAACTCTCTTGTGGAGTGGGTCTTAACTTCAATCAGAAAACAATTGATTGCCCCCAATCAATTGCACCAATGGGCCTGTCTTCCCAGACTGGTTGTTATTATAGCTGGCAGAGTTCACAGCAGGGTAAGACTATTGCTAATGCACTTTTCTCCCCTAGGCAGCCTGCCTTACACCTTCCAGCACTATAAAAGCTATCCAGCAGGGAGGAAGCTTCCAGGCCAGCTTCAGCTTGATTTTCCCATGTCCTGTAACCAACTTATTTGGTACCTACATTAACGGGGTCATGGTATCAGGAAAAAAAAAGCAGTATCAATAGCCTCTGTTGACCTAAAGATCTTTGGTATGACCCTGGCCAATTTGGGGAGAGTATTTTACACTTGACACTGGGATATTTGTTTAATAACTTATGCTCTGAAAGGAACATTATTCTCCTATGTAAAGAACCCCAACTAACTTCTTTTAGAACTGCATTTGTACGAAGTACCCTGGTATTCATTATATCCTTCTTCATCCCTTCTCAGCCCTACTTTCTCGACCCTACTGCCATTGAAATCACCCTCCCCTCCTTCCCTTTGCCTCTTCTCATAAAGGTCACTTAACAGTGATTAAGGGAACAATCTGTTTGATTCCTTAAAGGGCAAATGTTGTATGGTTTCATAGAAAAAAAAAATGGAGCATAGTGCATCTACAACCTTTATGGAAGCCTCAGCAAGATAGAGAGGGTAGACCTGTTAGGGCTGTACAGCAAGGTGTGGCAGTGACCTTCAACCCTACTTCAGTGCCAAAGCCAAATCTTGACATTATTTAATATGTGGCCAAGGAATGAACTGCCAGGTCTGGTCCCATGCCTCTTCCTCTAGAGGGTGGGACTACTAGTGGGTTCACTACATGCCAGCTTTACATGGTGCTGGGGATTAAGATTGAACCCAGAGTTTTGTGCACATGAAGCAAGCTCTGAGCTCTAGCTCCAGCTCCCAGACAGTCATTCTAATTTCTGAATCATATACACTCCTAGAGTCTAGAAGCACTTCTCTGTGTACTCCCCCACACCTCCACCCTCAGAAGCCTGACTGTTCATGTCTCACAGGCCTTCCTCTCCCCCAGGTATCCCCATGTGAGCCTCCTTGCTGAACACAACCACCAGCACCAGGGGCTTATCCCATTTCCTCTGTGTGCTCCCCGCCAGACTAGAATCTTCTAGCAAATACCCAGCTACATTTGCATCAGGCTTCATGCCCCAGCCATTCCATTAATGCCAGGAAGCTTTCCATATGGCCCACCTTGAAGTAGGCACACTATTTGATTGGGAGCTGTGAATTCCATCATCCATACCCACTTGTGATTTACCTGAGCGAAAGCCATGGGAAGGTAGTATTGTACAGACCATAAATCTAGATATCTGGGAATTTAGAGGAAGAGAAAGCTAGGCCCTTGGCCTGGGTCGGTGAGCTGCTCTGTCAGTAAGTCCTGGAGCATCTTGGCTACAGGGCTAATGCTTTATTCATTGGGCTGCAGTGACATCATTTAAGAACTCATTAGCTTAAAGAGTAACTAACTCGTTCTTTGTGACTCCACTAAAGAAAATGTTAAGCAGGATGAGCCACTAGTTCAGGCTGGTCAGGGTCTGATCTGGATTTTATTGCAGGTAGATTTCCATAGACTCAAGTAGGGCTCTGCCCTGGGCTTTTTGGAAATATATAACTCATTTACCAGGGTTTGCAGCTATTTGGGGGTCAGTTATTTACCCAGGACAATTAAAATGTTTCACTTTGAGTCTTAATTTCTTTTCCATGCATGAGTCAAGGTATACATGAGCACACAATGAAAACAGTGAGTCGTTCACAGCAGAGGTTGTACAATGCTGTAGGGTCTACTCTCTTTACTAAAAGAAGGTAATGGTATTTGCAGAAAATGTTTTCTGTGCGTTAGTCTGGCCAAGAAATTTGTGATACAGATGGATGGATAGATAGATAGATAGATAGATAGATAGATAGATAGATAGATAGATAGATAGATAGATAGATAGATGATAGATAGATGATAGATAGATTGTAGATAATCTTTTCATAGTACAAATGTGTAAAATTGTTCTTTAATGTGTTTGCTTAGGTTTCCAGTATGAAGACTTTATCTCTCTTGATAGTTCTATTTTTGAAACCTAGAATCTGCCTGAAGTCTTGCTCAGATTTTGGCTCCTTTTTCTAAAGGAGTCTTTCCCGCGTCTCACTTGCTCAATTCCAGCAGCCCATGGCTTTATTGTTTCAGATAAAGTTTACTCCATGGAGCCCCCACTCGTGAAGTCAAAGAAAAAAAGAATGTGAAAATTCAAAGAGGTCTTAACAGTTTGGGGGAGTTATCTGCATCCTTGTTTACCTTCATAAATGTGTCTATGGCTGGCTTACATGGTAGTGGAGAGCCAGTGACCTTCTTCCAGGAATAGCTGTCTCATTTTTTTCCTAAGGCTGCACATCCCTATGAGAGTTGTCCTGGGGCCAGAAGTCAGATTTCAATCTCTTCTCCAGGTGAAGGGACAGGTAGAGAGGGAACTTATCCAATCCCAGGACCATTTGAAATGGTGGTCAAGTATCAGCTATGAATGTGAATGCCTGTCAAGAACATTTTGGAGATTTCTGTACTGGGAGAAATTGGAAGTGATGAATTTCAAGTACCATTTAATTCTGCACACCATGGTGCTCTGTGAACTGAGGTGTGTTCATCATGAATCCCAGAGGCTCTGCTGTAATGAGAACTCATCAGTCCAGGCTCAGGTTTACTAGTAATGGTGTTTCTTTTAATAACTCACTCACTATCAGGGTAGAGCAGTGATAATTGTTTTAGTATTGATATATTTAGAAGGCAGGAAGCAACCCAAGGGAACAGATAGTTTATGGAGGTGCTGATTGACATCTCCCCACAAAAGGATGGGTTAGCTCTCATATTTTCCACAAAAAGTCTTCAAATATAACATTCTTCTTTCTAGGAAACCCAGAGTAGTCTCTGTGTGTAAGATCATAGGTTTCAAAAGCTGTCCTCAGAGCCCTAAAAGTTACAGGTGGTCACAAGAGTATACAGACCCGCCTTCTCTTTCCTTACTGTTCTTAATAGAATGAGTGCTGCTTTTTCCTGAAGCTCTCAAGATTGTGCTGTGATTATTTGCTTAATCTAGAAATATGAAGTGTAGCCTTTTTGAAAATCAAAGGCTTCCTGAGAAAAATAATTGCACCTGTATTTCCTCTTTTCTCCCCCCCATGTGTGTGCGTGTGTGTGTGTGTGTGTGTGTGTGTGTGTGTGTGAGAGAGAGAGAGAGAGAGAGAGAGAGAGAGAGAGAGAGAGAGAGAGAGAGAGAGAGAGAGAGAAGAGAGAGGGGGGGAGAGAGAAAATGTTGAATAGTGTTTTGTGTCAAAAAGTAATCAGTTTGCCCGTCTACCCATGTCTGTATGGTACTTATATGGACAAGTCTCATTTGGCTATGTTATTAGATTGTGTAATTTCACAATCCTTGCCTGCCTACCTGGCCACCTGCCTGCCCATCTTCATATGCCCTTCTCCTGAAGACAGATGACATGCTGAGGATGAGGTAATGCCTCACCCATTCTGTGATCATTACTTAGCTAAGATAAAAGGAAGATGATTTACAGCTTAAAATTGGCTGCTTGACAAAGTAGAAAAACGGAGGATATAATCATAGTCTCCATAATGGAATTTAGTGTTTGAGAACTGGCCAGGTCTTCTTTTCATCTTCTGTGGTACATGCCAAATTAGAACTCCTTTCTTCCGATGATTTCACCTTCTTCCTACTATACCTTTATGCCTCTGTCATGCTAATGTACTGGTTAGTGTGCCTGCAGATGCAGTTATTTGTAGATCTGGGATATTTCAAACAGCAGCTACAAGAAACCTCACAAAGGGAATATATCGTGGTAACCCACCCTTAACCCTGTGCTTGGAGAAGTTTGGGGCCTAGAATCCCAGTAGATGACTTGTTGAATGCACCAAAAGATTGGCTTGTATTCTCTGACACATTTCTCTTAAATTATTTTTCTCCGACACTTAAAGTCCGTCTTCATTCTCGTTTCTAAGAGATAATCTCCCTGTTGTGTTCTTTAGCTTCCATACTTCCAAGCCTTGGGATTGAACCCTGGCATCAAACTGTTTGGTGCTGATATTCTTTTCTTTTCTCTTCTCATGCACACATGCATTTGAAAATGTGTATATATAATATTTATGTGGCAGAGGTGAGGGGTGATCTTGCCATATTCTGTGTATTGACAAGTTCACTTAGTTTCCAAGTTCAGTGTTGACTAATAACTAGCAGTGAAGGGGAGAGTTAGCTATGTCCAGACTTAGATCCATTCTCCGGGTAAGGGTTCAGGTATATGGGTTGCTGATTCATAAGTGAGCAATAATGGTACATGGACAGCACAGAATGATAATACAGATGAACAATTATGTTAACTTCTTTGTCTTTTTGCCTAAAAATAAAAACTGAAGGAAGAACATGTGACTAGAGATGGCATCTCTTCTTAGGCTCACCATGGAAGGATGGTCGAACCTGACAGTTTTGAAAAGTCGGCAGTGATTTCATAACTGTATAAGCAAGGAGGGCTGTTAAAGGAGACTGTATGATTCTGTGGATTTGATAGGAGCTGTCACATGGTTTGCCCTTCTTGGATTCACCTCTGCACATCAATAGCCTCTGTTTTCTCCTCTCTTGGAAGAAGGATACGCTTCACTTTGTTTAAACAAATAGAGTATTACTATTTGAGGCAGGGTAGGGGAAACTAGAGAGCTGGCTCAGTGGTTAAGAGTATTTGTCCTTTTTGCCACAAGACCCTGGTTTGGTTCCCAGTACCTACATGATGGCTCACACCTAACCATCCATAGCTCCTGTTCCAGAAGCTCTGGTACTGCTTTTTGATGCTGCAGGCACCAGGCATGCACATGGTCATATATATGCAGGCAAACACTCATACACGTGACATAAATAAATGCAAATTTTAAAAGAGACTACTGTTCAACAACCCCCCGTTAATTTGTTCTACCTAAAACACTCCATCAAAACCTTAGTTGTTTTCTTTGTCATCAATTAGCAGATAGTGATTATTAATAAGCAGTCAGTATTCTGTATGTTTACCAGACTTTAAAACATTATAATATTTTTTCATCTAGGATCTTAGGTTATCTCTTATCTGTGTCTCTTCATTGCCACCTTTAAGTTATTTCAAAGTATTCCCAATACTCAAAAAGAATTAAGAAGCAATATAGAGTTTGTTGGTATTTCTGCACTGTGTATTGCGCTTCCTAGCTTCAGGGTGAGTAAACATGATGAATCATCTTAATCATCTAGAGCTTAGAATTGATTCGAGTGTGGTGCTAGAAGAGAGTGCCATGGGAACACAGAGAAGGGAGTCCACATCTCCTGTCTCAGTTCATAAAAGTACCCATAGCATCCGTCTTCAGGGTCATTGTGATTTACATTGTATACTTTCCTGTGAACCATATGATATTCTATAGTTTGGTACAATGACATCTCTGTAATGGTGGCCACCACTGATCCCTTCTCTGGTCCTCAAAAAGTCAGCTTTTGTGTGTTTTTGTGTTTTTCTTGCCAAGTTTTGGTTGTTGCTTGTTTTGTTTTTAAGTGTTTGCCTGTATGAATGTTTTTAGGTTCATTGTTGTACTTTTTTTTTTTTTTGCTTGTGTATGGTTATTTGATGACTGTGTTCCACATTATGTAGTGCTCACGGAGGCCAGAAGAGGGTATCAGATTCCCTGGGACCAGAATTAGAGATAGTTGGGAGACACTCTATGGGATTCTGAGAATCCAACCTGGGTCCTCTGGTAGAGTAGCCAGTGCTCTTAACCACTGAGCCATCTCTGCATCCCCACCTCTGCTCCTGCCCCATTTAAACCATGTTTTGAAGAGTAGTTTCATTTTGTCCCCAAATTTGCGGATTCCTCTTATCTCCTGAGCAGTGAAACACTCAGTGGTGAAGATGCTTCCCTCACCTTGGAAAACAATGGAAAAACACTCTGCAGAGCTTTCTTCATGGTCTGTGTTTGTGAAAAGGAACCAGAATTTTGAAAAATAGTTGTAAAATACACAGCTTTCTAGTTGTTTTGTTTAATGGAAAGGTTGCTCTGGAGTTCCCTGTTGCACCAGGAGAAGAAGCAAAGCACCTTCGTATTATCCTAGACAGTTGTTTTAAAAGCATGACATTAACATATATGTGGCAGTTGTCTAGTTGTACGATATCCATTATTTTAATCTGTGAAATGTCTTTCTAAACTATGATATGGGTAACAGCTGTTCTGCCGAACACCCGCAGTAGATATATTCTTAGTGATAAAAAACATAAATTTGGGATGAAAACACAGCTTTTTAGCACTCACATAAACTATAGCTAATGAAGAGTTCCTAACACATGAGCTTCAGCTGTCATGTGACCGTTTGCTTTATATCATCTCATTTGAAGATATTGATAAAACTGATTCCCTCATTGTCATCGGTTTTCTATTAAAGTAGGCAAGAGTCTAAGGAATTACTAGATCAAACAAATTCTCCTTTTTCAATCAAATATTTTGAGAACCTACCTTATTTTGCCCCCCTCTAATGGGAAACTCCTTTTTGTGGCCAGCCTCAGATGGATTTTCCTCTTTAAAAGATTTGTCCTTGATATGTATAGAGTTAGAAAGCTCTAGAAGGCACTGCACTCTCACAACTGGAAGCAGCCTGTGCCCCTCCAAACTAGAGTACTTTTGTAGGCTTGATGAGATTGAAGACATTTTTGCTTAGTGGATATAACCCAGTGAAATACTGAGCAAAAGGTATCTTGTTAAATATTTGGGAAATTAGATGTAAGATTTCTGCCTTCAGTATATTTCACTAGGAGTAGGTTGGAGGTCCATTACGCCCAGGCAGAGCTCTCCTGTTATCCTTGACATTCTGTACATCTGATTGCTTTATAATAATAATCCCTCAGTAAAACCTGTAAGCAGAAACCGCCAATTTCATAATTTGTCTGGAAGCTCTTAAAAGCTTTTGTATTTGCATAGAAAGGAAAAGCTGAAGATGAAAAAAAAATCATCCATCTTTTATATGATGTGATTCTACAAAGGAATTGTGGGGAATGAGGCAGCCTGCTACAATCTAGGTGTAGAACAGAAAACTAGGGCAACACTTACTTTTAGAAATATCAAGTGTTATTCACTGTTTTATAATTAATTACATAATTATACACCAGAACACAAAGATCCCAGGATACCTTAATAGAAACACTATACTTCCAAATAAAATAACTAATTATCACCTACTATATTCAAAGTAATTTATTAGCTGTAAATATTAACTCCCCATAACTGTGTGTAAATACACATCATTAAGAATATTAATCTTTCCTATAGCTTAGAAATAAGAAAAGTAAGGCAGGGAAGTTGGTTTGAATGATCAATTAAGCATTGTGGTCCTGAATGGCTTAAAAGGGCCAGTATCCAACATAAACAGTGTTAACAAAGTACAATAGTGACTCTTGCGTTCATTCATTAATTACCAGGCAGTAATTAATATTTACAGCATCCCCCTTTGTTCAAGTCCATGTGGCCAAATCAGCCTAAAATTTTAAAAAGTATCCTGTCAATCTCGAGACCACTGAAAACAACTCGTAGAAATGGATTTCAGAGACATCATCCTAGGTACCTAAAAGCCACATGAAGTTGTAATTAAAACCATTGGATTAGGAAACTGGAGAGCTTTACATTGAAAGTCACAGAGTTCAAGATAGGGATAAATGAAAGATTACAAACCACATCCTGCTAATAAAGCAATCTTTTTGAAATAGGAGATTGTTAAGGTTGCTGTGAAAAATATAAATAGAGGCCATGAGCCCCTTCCCCCTGCCCCCTTTCCCAGGGCCTTTGATGCTCTTGTATAGGGCCACAACCACCACGGTGAGAATTGCCATTGGAACAGACAGGGTGGAGCCAGGACAAGCTAATTCCATCCCTGTAACACTGAAGAAAAAGTCAAGGTTAAGCATAGCCAGAGAGACATACGCCATAAAGCCAACAAAGTAAGGAGATCTTCTCTGATAGAGTACTCCAGAACTGCAAACTCATTAGACAGGAAAAAAACCTGTGTGATTGATGTCCATTTGTGGAGATCTGAGCTAGTGGAAAGGAGCCAACTACACTTCATTTAGGGAGCCAAGTAAGACAGATAGTGACCTTGTGATGATCCGTGGCTACTCTACTACAGGGCTGTTGAAGAGAAGAATGAGACATGCTTGTCTGGCTCTGCCCTGATGCCCTTAAATGTTTAGAGCAGAGAGAAAGGTACTCCGGGGTTTCACCATAGTGCTGATGAGTGAACAGCTACAAGGCATACACTTCAGGTTTGTTGTGTATTTGCTGAACTTGGTTTATATGTAAAGAATCCACCTTGTGGCGTTTGTTGCTTATGATAATTAGCATACACTGCATCAGCACATTCTAGATTCATTTGGTAATAGTGTCTAACAGAAAGTTTTGATATATCTGTTCTGAATACAGTTTGTTCCCCAAATTGGAATTATCCACTGCTAGGTGATAGGTAATTGGGAGAAAAATGCCCCAGGATCTCATTTGCCCTTCTTAGTGACAGCTAGACATTTGTTAAGCTACCAAAACCATGAACTCATTGTACAGCTGTTCTTAAGATTCAGAGACCTGAGCTTACATTTCAGTTGAACTGGTAGGAAGATTTCTGGAATCATCGTGCTTATTAAGAAGTGGGATACTGATACTTGGCCCTAAGAATCTTGAAATACAAACTTCAGATTATATTAAAAACTAGGATATCTAAAAGTATGAACAGAAATGTGACTCCAGGGGGGAAAAGTAAATTTACACCTAAACAAAAACAAATATTTAACTCTAGTCACTTCAAACAGCCTTTGGGTCTCTCATCTAGGCTCACAACGGCAAAGGTGCACTTAAACCATGAATGTGTGTATGGTTAGTTTTTGCATATGTAAAGATAGAGAAAAAGTATTATAATTTTATAATTAATGTCACAGAGAATCCCTTTGTAACCTTACTGTATTGTTGCATTGTTATTTATATTTGTACATATATATATGAAAAACACTTTAAGTATAACAAAATACACCTCTATGTAGATATAGATATATACAGACATGCATATACATGTACATATATGTATATCCACACATACATATATACTCTATTTGCCATGTAATTCCTGAGGAAATTTGGGCCAAACAAATTTGGGCCAGTTAAATTCATCATTTTTATAGAGCTGAAAAGCAAACATTTTGCCTCTGCTACTGCAGCCATGTAGATTTCTTCCCAGGGCCGGCCCTGCCTTTCTTCCCTCTTGCCTTTTCTGACGATTGTTAGCTCCTTTGCCAGCCTCACAGAAGAAGGTTCTTGCTGTTTGTATTCTTCCTTCCTTCTTTCTGTCCTCTTTGAATACATTTCACAGATGACCGTCTTCCAAAATAACAACATCAATTAATATTTTTTTAACTTGAAAAGAAATCATGTTCACCCTCGTCTGCCCTGGCTATTGGTGTGCAGTGTGTGGAAGAGGCTGTGCCGCTGCTGATAAGACCCATAGGCAAAGAGGCTGCAGCAGGAGTCTAAACCCTAACACACTCAGACAGCATCCCCAGGCCGGGCCAGGTGACCCATAGAATCTCCTAAGCGAGGAGAAACAGCGCCGCAGTTCGGGCAGCAAGCACCTGAGTTCTGTGCCCCACCGCTGGAAGTGGGCTTTGGTATTTTGTTCTGTGTTTAATAGGTGACCGTCTGTTACTCTTACTATGAATGCCCCCTCTTCACCACAATCTTCCCCTCTTTTGCAGAGTCTGATGCTCTCCGTGGGGACCCTCCGCTCAGCTGTCAAAGCACCTGGATGCCCCATGGTGCTTATAATTCAATGGTAGATGCAGCTGCTTTCAAGAGCATTGCCCAGTGTCCTCAGGAGCTCCCTCAGATGATGGCGGCAGGTAAAGGTTGGCACCCAACATGAGACACAAATGAGAGCTTTTGCATTTCTTCTGGAAAAGCTTGCTCAGCCATGAAAATCAGCGTCGAATCAGGGGCCAGAGCCTGCAGACAGGAGGAGGCCATGAATCTCAAGAAAAAAAGAACAAACAAGAAGCAAAATCAAATTCAACCCAGTTTCCGGTTTTCTTTTTGCCATTTAATTTCTGCTATTTGTTTTCTGATTTTACTAACTGGTGTTATTAGCCAGTATTTATAAGGAATATTCTAGAAAGTGGCCATGAATTTGACAGAGAGCAAGGAGGGGGTTATGGGAGAAATTTGGAGGGGGGAAAGGGAAGGGAAAATTTTGTTAATGTGTTATAATCTTAAAAAATAATAAAAACGAAATATTCCTCAAGTCATTTTATTTTAGATGGGCCCATGCCTTTCCTTAGAGGAACAATGCTTTAGTGATCACCTTCCCAGTCCTGACCAGGACCTGTTCTAGTCCTTGGCTACTGTTTTCTCATTGGATGGTTAGTTAGAAGGGATGTCTGAACCAACGTAGTCCTCAGAAACAGACATTTAGCTATCTTTGCTAGGCATTTGGCATCTCACTGCTGTCTTCTAGACCCTGTCTCTCAGCAAGTGTTGCCTCAAAGGGAAGAGGAAAGTGATTCTTCATCCCCCCCACCCCCACCCAGAGATGCTTCTTTCATGGCATCCTGCAAACAATACATATTCCATGTCATTAAGTTTCTTTCTAGAAAGTTCCTGGAGTGCACTTCTTTATGCTTCCATCTTTAGGCTTTTACATCTGGAGAAATTATTGGTGTAGTATAGATCCCAGTGCTTTTTTTTTTTTTTTTTTTTTTTTTTTTTTTTTTTTAATGTCTTGGCAATGTGCTAAATGAAGCCTCATATCTTTAGAAACATTATTTCCTGTAAATGGAAGAGCCTTGCTTGTCAACACTAAGCTGTTTGTTTCTCCTGCAGCAGCTGATGGTTTGGGGAGTATAACCCTCGACACCACCCAGCTCAACATGTCTGTCACCGATCCCACGGCCTGGGCCACAGCTATGAATAACTTGGGCATGGTTCCTGTGGGGTTGCCTGGCCAGCAGCTCGTGTCTGGTAAGCTTTCTCCTGGTTTCAAAGATGCTTTGCGGCACTGCCAAATACTGTGGGTGACAGGTGTTCAACAGTAATCTTTCTACATGCCGGTGTTAAACATGGCTTTTGAGTTTTGATTGGGGCATGTCTGGCTGTTTGCACTAGAAACTGCATTCCTCAGCACTCTGCTCTCTGCAGCAACAGCGAGCCTTGCTCTCACCACTGTTGGTACCCAATGCATCTTTTCCCCCCAGTCTTATAGTAGCCATTGTCCTCTCAAACTGGCAGATGGGATGGCTGATAGCTTCTTTCCAGTTTGTGAGACTTATTCTTGGGCATGGCTCCATTTGATGGCTGTCTCCATTGTGGTAGCTTGGAAGATTCATGTTTGGATCTTCCCATGATTGCTGCCTTTGCTCGTGTTCCCATGTTTCAAACACTGTAGAAGACTATTACTGAGGGTCACTTCTCCAGCACTGAAGTGACACATGTAGAAACTCAGCTCAGCTGACACCAAGTTCAGACTTTGCTGCCTGCCACACTCTGAAACAGTAATTCAGAGCAATCAATAGGTAATATATTTAGAAATGTCATTAAGTCGAAGGTCATTTAAAGGTTTACTGCTTAATTCAACATATGTTTCTTGAGGGTTTTATGTGTGCTTTGTAAAACAGGCTTTGAAAAATTACTTATGTATACATACATACTTGTAAGTATCAGCAAAAAGCATGTCTCAATAAATTGAAATAGGAAAAGTAACTGGTGATAATAGGAGCAAAAAGGACTGAGTGTTGAGTGGTGGGGGTAAGGATGCAATATGGCAGTTTTCTGGTCAGTCCCTGGGGCTCTGGGCTTTGTCTGCAGAGATGGTGGGATTGTGTGTCCACACACACACTCACTCAGCAAATACTCCCTGAGGCTCTTCTGGGTACAGAGGCCTCAAAAGTGGCAAATGGGATAGTCTTATCATTTTGGGATGTGTATCAGTAGGATGACCACCAGTGACTACACTGAAGGATGTGTTTAAACAGCATAATGGTTGCCCTGTTGTCTTTGACCACCAGGTCCCCAGGTGGTGACCGGTGCACACTAAAGCAGAGTCAGTTCCTTTTGGAACATTTAATTCTGCCCACAATGCTAAGTTCCAGCTGTCCTTCCTTCTTTCCTTCAGTCCTATGCCCCTCCCCTCTCTCTTCCTTTATCCATGCTGTCTTCCCTCCCTCCCTTCTCTTTGTCAACAGTGTTTATAAACAAAAACCCAGTAAACTATCTATATTAAATTATAAGTGTACATGTATGGACATACAGTTTCTCTTTAACAACTTCTAAATTCATTTTATACGTATGGATGACTTGCCTGCATATAAGTCTATGTACTGCATGTATGTCTGGTGCTCACGGAATTTCAGAAGGGCACTGGATCCCCGGGAACTGTAGTCCCAAACAGTTGAAACAGTTGTGAACTACTGTGTGAGCTCTGAGAATAGAGCCCAAGCCCTCTAGAAGAGCAACCAGTGTTTCTAACCATGGAGCCATTTTGACCTTTTCATGATTTCCTTTCTGTACAGCAAAAAGGAGCCTGAGAGGAGGCGAGTGTCAGGAAGACTGTGAGACAAGGAAAATTAAACAAGAGACTGGACTGTAGGCAGTTGAGATGGTACAGCACTAGGGAAGCTGAAGCAGGAGGATTATGTGTTCCTGGCCAGTTTGGCTATGTTGCTAGTGAAATCACACCTTTAAAAATGCTATAGAATTAGTATAATTGACAGCAATTCTGCTGTACGTACGGGTAGGTGTGCACACATAAAGGGCATTGTCTATGAATTGCAAATGAGTTTATACAGGCCCTTTTCTCAGCAGTTCATCCGGATAGATACTTCCTCCTGACAACATGAGAGTAAAGGTTTGGATTTCCCCACTTACCTTTCCCTAGCTGCCTAATTGAAATATTCATGCAGCAGAAATTACTTAACTCTCATCTCAACTCCCAATTTCTCTCAGAAAATGTGTGACTTCTAGAGTAAGCCCGAGCCTCAATAATTCATTATTTTTCCTCACGATTTTGAGTCTTCTGACATTTTAACTATGACCAATTTATGATTTTCCTAGCAACCTACCATGAAAAGAATTACAGCCCTTCTCGTTATAAAAGATTTACCGTATCTGCCCTGAATTGCGTTCTCTATCTCCTGCATTAGCCAGACAGCCCAAACTGGTTTTGAGCCTTTCAGAGTGTCTCCGGGCTTTTCTTCCTCACTTCTGTGGCCTGACTACACTTGGCTATGTTATCAGGACCATGTAACTACAGTCATTGACCCTGCCTTGCTCTGTTGAGATTGGCTGGTCTTCGTGTACTTTCCTTCTGTCTTTTTTTTCCCTATAAAATGTTTCAGTTATTATGAATATGATTTTTTTGTATACTTATTAGCTTCAACTCTTCCCCATTGTATACTTTCATGTTAAAAAGGCAAATCATCCATCAGGTCAGTAGCCGTACTCTAAATATTTTATCCATTTCTCCTTTTTTGTACTGAATGAGTTTTTTTGGAGCATTATGAACATCTGTGGTGTGATCATGTCTGCTGAGACCTGCCATACCTTACATGTGATAGCTTATGCAAAATATGTGTCTATATGTCATAAGTATTTGCTAAATGTTGGCTTTTTATCTTATTTTTTTGTTTTTAAAACTCTTGACAGTTCCATACATGTGATAGTGAATTTTAGTTGTCTTCACCTTACGGTCCCTTCTCTCATTCCCCCCCCCCCTTCCTCTGAAGCCCTTTTCTTCTCAACAAGCCTCCTCCTACTCTCCTGTCTTCCTGTGTGTGACCCACTGAGTTACCGTGTGCTAACTTATGATTAGGAGCACAAGTGATCTATAAGTAGCTACATCATTGTAGAAAATGGCTCTCCCCCAGCAATCATTAACCCTCGGGAAGGAGTTGTGCTTCATGAACCACAAGTGACACAGTGGTGACACAACCAGTCTGTGTATGGGTCTTACGCAGATAACCAGAGCTAACGTGGGCTCATGAACAAAAAGCTCTGGATCTTACTTTTGAGCCTGTCCCTGTCATTTTTTCCTGAGCTTTTAAGGAGATGACATAGATGTTCCATTTAGGGCCAAACACTCCACCATCACTTATTCTTGGCCTTTGAAACAGTTAGGTTTTTTTTTTTTTTAAATTAACTGTGTCATCCTATCAACAATAAGTTTTTGTGATGAAAACCAAGAACAGCAATGCTTTAAATATATAAACAGGAACACTTAGAGGAAGTTTTAGGGAACTGGAGAGATGGGTCAGCTGTTAAGAGCATTGGCTCTTCTTCAAGAGAACCTGGATTTGGTTCCCAGTACCCATATAGTGACTCACAAATATCTGTAACTCCAGTTCCTGAGGATTTGGCTGCCTCTTCTGGTCTTGGTGGGCACTAGGTGTACACACAATACACATACATACATGCAGGCTAAACACTGATATATATATATAAAGAATATAAATAATAAAAATAAGGCAGTTTGCAATCATGACCATCTAGCAAAACAGTAGTATTAGTTTCCCTCCTAGGGCCTATGACCTCTCAAGCGAAGTTCAAAGAACTGGGCATCAGTCACTCCTGTGAATTCCTTTTTCCTTAATTTTTGTTTTGGAAAAAAAAATATTACTGTGAGCATTTTAAATCACAGCCATAACTTTTCATCAATTAAAATAATTTTGCTTAGTTTGTTCTTATATGCAGAACTAGTAAGTCAAAGAAGAGAATGTTTTTAAGTTTCAGACTATAAACTATACACCAGGCAGATAATTTCTCTGGTGTTTAGCTATATTTAATTTATTAATTTTACTTGTAAATATAACAGACTATTACTTTACTTTGCATTTTTTTTCAAGATCAAAATTCCAAAAACTTCCCCTAAAGATCCATGCATTGAAGGCATGGTCACCAGAGAATGGCTTTACTGGGAGGTGATGGAGTCTTTAAGGGGCAGGGCCTAGTGGGAGGAGGTTAGGTCTTAAACAAGATATTTGAATCTGAGCCCTTCCATTTCTTCCTTCTTTGCTGTAATATGTGCTTATACCACGTCTTCTGCGTTACAAAGCAGTGGAACCAACACCTGTGTACTGGAACCTCTGAAACCATAAGCTAAGTGAAAACTTCTCTCCTTTCCAGTTGATTTTCCGCAGGCATTTGTCACAGTGTCAGAAAGTTAGCGAGCACATCCTGTTCATGCCTTTTTCCTCTTTATTTTTTACTTATGATTTCTCTTTTGTAAATAGGTTATTCGGATTATGAACTCATTTTTACCAAATGTGATCATGAATCACTTTTAATTGGTTTATGTTGGCTTACTTTTTACAAATCTATTTTAGCACTCTGACTTCATACTTCCTAGAATATTTATCTAGCTTTGGTTTTTTTTCTTCTTTATGTTCCTTTAAGAAATGTTTCCTTTATGAATTCTTCATTCTCTTTCTAAGTGCAGAATAGGTTGCATACTCTGAAGTTGATATGTGTATTACCAGTTTTGTACTTTCTCATTGACTCGCCTATCTTTTTTCAAAAATCCCATTTCTATAGATGTCTCTCAGTTTTTATCATATCTATTGTATACAAGTGATCTGTTTTTATTCTAACACCAAAGTGCTCAATTCATACAGTTCTATAATTTGTTTGGGGGAAGCTCTGCCATCCCCTTTTATTGTACTTCCTATACAGAACTATTTATTTCTTCTCAGCAAAGCCAGAGCACCATAGGAGGGTCAGTGGCCACCTTTGGAGTTCTTCAGTGTGGCTGTAGAATGCTAGAGACAGCCTTTAATGTTTCAACAGGGACTTGAGGATTATTTAGTGTGCATCCCTTCCGAAAAAGGCTCCCTGCTATATCTCTGACAGGATTACACAGAGCCTCGTTATATGAGCACTTGGCTTTCTCCCAAAGTTTCTGATATTTTTAAATGACCAAGTGCTCTGCCTGTACTTTTAAAAATTAAACTGACACTAAATCCTGTTCCTCGATGCTTCTTCAGTTTATTGAGAGATTAAGATTATCAGCAAAGCAAAGTACACATTTTTCATATCCTTTGATTTTATCAAAAGGATCTCCCAAGAGACTGCATCACTTATTACCATTGTATCTTTTCTGAAGTGCTGTCTCATGCTGTCATAAATATGCCTCTACATTTATCATCGTGTGTCTGCTCTCACTTGCAGGAATACCCATTGCAATGAACTTGTTTTCTCTTGTCCAAAATACAGCATTATACTGTGATGCATCCATCCTACATCCTCTGCTGCAGGGGATACTGCTTTCCTCTGCTTACTGGTTTGTGTTTGTTTCAGCCCCATCTTCATTTTGAGAGTTTGTGCATATTGTTGCTGTTCGTTTATTTTGCTGTCAGTACCTTGTGCATTGTAGAGCCATGCTTTCTAAACTGGTCACTGGACGATCTGTATCCCACATGTGTCATTAGGTAGGGTAAATGTTGGGTTAGTATATACAGGCCAACTCTGGGTTAAAAACAGGTAAACTGCTTTCTTTGTGAATTTTCTCCAAGTCTTTGCTATGTTGATGCACAGTGCTTTCACAGAGTAGAGGTTAGTATGTAGGATTCTTAAAATTAATCAACCTTTAGGAATACCCACCAGTATTTCCCAAGACCAGAGTGCAGCTTTCTGCACTGGGTATTTCTTGTCAGCCAAGGAAGACCTTCACCAGAGCATCCATATTTCATTGCCCTGTGTGCCATTACTCACCTGGTATTTTCTAAGATTGTGTTTATATGTGAATGGTGTCACTATCTAATTCCGCCTTTCCCAACAACTGTTCTCTGCTCAAGACTTTCCCAAAACCTATTATTAGTTTTCTGTGACACACATTGTTCCTGTATAAGGGACTCCACCTCTGGTGCCACAGACCAGAATCCAGCTGTCACATCCTAAGATCTGACCATCTATGTAGCCGGGTGTGTTCTCTCTCTCTCTCTCTCTCTCTCTCTCTCTCTCTCTCTCTCTCTCTCTCTCTCTCTCTCTCTCTCTCTCTCTCTCTCTCTCTCTCTCTCTGATTTTGTAAAATTTATTCTTTGAATCTGGGCATGATGGCTGAGAAGGCAGAGGCAGATGGATCTCTATGAGCTCCAGACCAACTTGGTCTACGAAAGGAGTTTAAGGACAGTGAGGGCTGTTACACAGAGATACCCTGTCTCAAAAAAACAAATAAATAAGTAGAAATAAATAAAATAAAATTTTATTCTCATTGTATATACACATACAAAATACATCTTGACCATATCAAGCCCTCACTTTCCCCTTCCAATTCACTTCAGAGTCCCTAGTCACATGTTCTCCTTCCTAACGTCATGGTTTTAAAAAAATAATTTTAATTAGTGTTTTCATTGTTTACTAACTTTATACATGCATACAGTCTGTTTTTATTAAAGTCTACTCCCCATCTTTGACCCAACTGTTCTTTTCCAATTTCATGCATCTTGTTTTTTTTAAGTCCACTGTGTCTATTTTTTGGCACAGTGCTGTTCTATTGAATCATGTGTAGACATTCTTGAAAAAGATCGATTCTCCCTCTCTCAGCAGTTAGCAGTTCCAAAAGCTCTTCACCAAGGTGGGGATTCATGACTACCTCCCTGCTCTGTGCTCAGATCGTTCTTTAAAATCTGGCTTGAGCTTGCACAGGTCTTGTGCATGTTGTCACAACTTCTGTGACTTCATATGAGCAACTGCCTGTCATGTCCACTGCCTCTAGCTCTTCCCACCCCTTTTTCCATGGTGATCCCTGAGCTTTTGGAGAAGGAGGCATAATGTAGTTATCCCATTTAGGACCAAGTACTCCAAAGTCTTTTATTTTTTGTATTTTGAACTTTTATTCTTTGCAATTCTGGATCTCTGAGTTAATCACTATCTACTGCAAGAAACAGCTTCTCTGATGAGGGCTTAGAAATGCAATCATCTTTGGGTATAGTGATAAATTGTTAGTAATTTATTTAAGACTGTCTGTAATTATTAGAGCTATAGTAGTAGGTTGTCCCCCAGAGCATAGATTCTTAGCCCCATTAGTGGTGATAGGCATGACTTCCATCCTGAGAAACTGGCCTTGAATCTAATACAGGGGGTAAGTCCACCCATAATATTCATGCCACTATTGCACCAGTGACTTTTTCTTAGGGTTAGTCATTACTGAGTTCTTACAGCTAGGGAAGACTAATGATTCTCTTTTTTGCCCAGTAGCATACATAGCACCTCAGAGCACTATGAAAGCTAGCCATTAAGGACAAATCTTCCAGGTCAGTGTCAAGCATCTCAAGTATGTGATGCTCTCAGCAATATGGTCTGAATATTAGATTCTAGAGGGTAACTTAAAGCAGTGGCATTCCCCTGTATTGTTTTGTGAGGGGGTGGGGGTCTTTGGGATCCCAGGGATACAAAAGAAATAGCCTATTCCTAGCACTAGACCTTTGGTCTGATAGCTTGTGTTATCTAGAGATATGCCCCCCCCCCTCATATGGGATAATTCCCATGTAAGCTCTCAGGTGGTAGGGTAATGGTCTGGGTGAGGATGGGGGCCTCTACCCAGGTGTGTTTCAGAGGTCTTGAGGACTTCAGGCTGCAATGTCGAGTCACAGCAGAGGTAGGAAACCCTGGTGGAGCATGATGCCCAGGAAGGGGGGTTCTCCTACCGCACGTGTGTAGCTGTAATGGGGGTGTGTCCTAGATTATTTCCCAAAGCTGTGACAAACCACTAAAGGAGATCTGGAAAGCAGGAAACCTTGAGGATGTCTCCTAGTGATGAGATTGTACCTTTATCTTTTCTGTTTTGGGGCAGCTCCATCTCCTTTCTTAATTTCAACACTCTTTCTTTAGCTGTTATCAATTTAAGTGGACATGAATCTTTTGCACTAAGCTCCTTTGCATGCCCTCTGTCATATCTGAAAAAGATATCATACTCCAACATATCCACAAGGAGGACCACACACACTGGAGTACTGCTTCCTCACTGAGGTTACCTTGAAAGGAGAGACTTATGTCTACCTGTGAGAGGGTGTTGACAGTCTTCATTGCCCCGACTTCATTCCTGGCTGTCTTCCCTTTACATGTTCCTAACTCCCTGTCTTTGCCAGCTTTCCTACTCTGAGTCAAGGGCTAACTTAGGGCAGTTTCCTCACTTTCTCTTCCTTATCCACTTCCCTTCCCTGAGGTTTTCACTCATAGTGACTCTTCTCTGCTTCCTTATACTTTTTTCTTTTCATTTTAAAGTTCCCTTCTTGGGTTGTTTAACCCTCCCAGGAACCTTTATCCTCTTTGATGTGCCCAGATATGAAGAAGCATTTGCTAAATTCTTTCATCTCCTCAAGCATTGCCCCTTTAACTGGGATTTACAGAGCCAGATGTTTGCTGAATGCTGGGATTACAAAACACAGCCCTCATTGTCATGCAGCAAAGTCCATGGAGAGGCAGGAATAGTAAATTAGCAAATACAGATCAACAGGGTCCATAGAGATGTTTCTAAGAGGTATGGATGCTATAGGGTGCGACTACAGAGCGCAGGTATGGCAGTGCTAAGGTGGCCACTATGTTTCTGCAAAGGACTTTTTAAGTGGTGCAGATCACCCGTGATAATGTGGAAAGTTGACAAAGATCTAGATACAAGGCTGTAACAACTGCACAGACAAGAGGCAGTAATGCAATAATGCTAGTCATAATCCTAGAATTGGAGATGTGTGAAGGGCCTAGGGGCATTTTTTAATGAATATAGAAACATTAGAAATGGTCAAGTGAGTCCACCTGGAATATAAGAAAGTGAAGAATGACCATGAATCCCAGGAGTCTAGCTTTGGAAATTGATTTAGTGGTGGGAAAGGATCGGAGAAAATAAGGAGAAAGGCAAGTAGCTGCTTCTTTTGGGGTATGACAAGTTTGAGGAACCTTTTAGAAGGAAGCATGAAGTGAGCATGTACTTGATGGGCCCCTGTCTCAGATAGGATGGGAAAATGGAGAACTAGCTTTGGCAACCATAGCACATGATGGTGTTGCATGCCATGGGGACTTTCATCTGCTCAGACTGATATCAGTCTGATCCAAATCCACCCCTCATATTTCTTCTCCTGTGACCTGCTGGATTCCATTATTCATTGCTGGGTTGCAAGGCTTGAAATGAGAGATGAGATCTAAGGTAACAAATGCATTCTGGAAAAAAATCTGCCACATACCATCTTCTCAGCTCATGGATACTCAGCACTCTGCCAATAAGCTATCCAGGGGGCTTGCATTTAATATTAAGAGAGTGCTCGTGACAGCACAGTTCTCATCTCAGGCGTCTCATATGTTGATGATGATACCCTCTGATGGAGACAAGCTTACGGGCAGGTAGGATGCCTGGCACATAGAGGGACTGTCTCACAGATGATGCACAGAGCTCTCTGTTGTTCTCATTTCCTAACTAATTGAAAGAGTTCTCATTCTCCCGGGTCAAAAACAGATGCACTTTTGTCTTAGAGTTCATGATTTGTGTTCCATATTTCATGTACTTGGGATAGTTTTGCACAATCACTAACCTTTTCTCTCCAGGACATTAGGACAGTGTGTTGGCAGAGTTACTTAGGTACCATGATATTCCAGAGGTTCAAAATGCACACTGTATGCACACAAACGGAATTTACATGGCAGGTGATGTGCTTATGGAACATGAAGAAGATGCTGGAGTAGTTAAATGAGAATTGTCCCCAATGGGCTCATGAATTTGAGCACTAGGTTACTGGTTGGTGGTCTTTTTGGGGAAGTTGTGAACCTTTAGGCGGCGCAGCTTCACTGAAGGAAGTACATCACTTAGAGTAGGTTTCCAGGGGTCATAGCCTGAATCAATGTCCCGTTTGCTTTCTCTACTTCCTGTGTGGATGGAAATGTAAGAGCCAATTTCTTGCTGCTGTCAGTATGCTTGCTATATCTTCCCCACTGTTAGGGATTTTAATTCTCAGGAACCATAAGCAAACAAACACTAACAACAATGTCAAACACAACACAGTACTCTTTCCAGGCCTGGTGGAGCACCACTTTAAGATCAGCACCCAAGAGCTAAGGTCAAGCCAATCTCTGGGAGTCTGAGGAGAACCTGATCTACATAATGAGTACTAGGCCCTCCAGGGAGATCCTCCCTCACCCTAAAAGAACCTCCTTTTTTTTTTTTTTCTTAAGTTATGTTTTATCACAGCAAAGTAACTAATACAGATGCTATGTAAATAATTATGCCAATGATTAATTGCCAACCCTGGGTCATTATCAAGAGGAAAAACATGATTTTACCTAGAGGTTTCGGGGAGGGAGAGGTTATAAAAGGCTTCTCTAGAGAATAATTTAGTTAAACCCTGAGGAAAAACATATTTTCCTCACAGAAGACATTCTAATTTGCCAGGGGACAAGAAGAAAATCCAGTTAAATTCACATATCAAGATTGATTTGCGAGTCCTTAACCTGGTGTGTGTGGGTATAGTTGTGTGTCCACATGCGCATGAACAGTCATGCACATTAATGTATATTGAATCTTTATTATAATGTCAGTCTTTTATTTGTTAATATGCAGTAATTACACAGTGAATTCTGTATCATTATTTCATTTTACCCCCTTTAATTATTCTGTAGCCTTATTTATGTGTTTATACTATGATCTTAAGTTGTGGAAATACCACATTATGCATTTCCATGACTATCATTTATCTAATAGACTGTGCTGGTTTCTGTGGCCAAGAAATTAATTCATCTTTGTATTTTCTCTATTATCAAACACAGAGCTTGGGGCCCAGCAGCTATGTAATTGGGTAGATTTACTGTTTCATTCACTTATGTGAATAATTATACCAAACATGACAAAGAAAGTTTTATCCTTGGCCCTTAGACATTTCTAAAGGATAGTCTTTATATCTTTAATCATGGCGAGATGTCAAGGGTGACTATGCCCACTGCCCCTTCCTGACATCTCTGATATATTTTTCTCATAACTGAGCATAGTCTTTGAAGATTGCGTCTGTTCTAGGAAAACATCTTTCCCCTCATCCCCATGATGCTCATGCTTTCTTCTACCTTTCCAGGCATCTGGAGTGTGTTGGTGAGTTTCTTTATTTTGCTTGTCTACTAATTCTATTACCTGTGCTGCTTCTGAGTCTCCTTCTCCTGACTAATTTCTCTCCTGGCCACGTGATCCCCTTCTTATTTTTGCTTGTTTAAGTGAATCTTTGTGTATGTCAAACACTTGTGAATTTATGGAATATTATTTTCTCAAATAGTTTTGGGGATCAGGATATGTCTAGTTTCTTGGAAATAGTTTGACTCTCTCAAAGCTCCCATTAGGCTTGGGTAAGTATGTCCAAGGAACCCTCTAGACTACACAGAATTTAAGCTAATTCTGGGTATGATACTTCAGGGAACTTTCCTGGGTGTGTTGCTTCTGGGGATCTGTCCCATTTCCAGCCTACTCTGAGCTTCAGGTCTGGCTCTATCCTAGTCTTTTCTCTCTGCTTTTGCCCTGGCTCTGGTTTTTCTCCTCACAACCATGTGATAACGCTAGGCTGGAGGCCCTGAAGACCTGTGGACACCCCGTCTGATAAGCCAAACTCATCTCAGTCTGCCCACAGCCCTATGAATGCTGCACTTAGGTAGAAGGCAGACGTGGTTTGCATTTTCTCCTCTTTGCAGTAAGTCCTGGGCCTGTTCCAGAGAGGGCTGAGGTCATCATAGGCCAGGTTTCAAATGTTTCTAGATGTTCATCATCCTGCATGTCCTGCTGTTCCATCTCTAAAATCTGTCACTTCACACATTCGCCTCGTTTTTTACTTGAGGTAACATATAAAGTCCATCTCTGTCATTTCCTCATGGCCAGAAGAAGAAGTGTTTAAAGCCTTCCAAATATTGGGAGGTGTTAGCAGTACAAATCTGAGGATGTTATATGGATAGCTTAAGGAATGCCAAAAGGATAGTAACAAAGCCGGTCAGTTATGTGAAAGTAGAAGGAAGGACCTTTTGGAAGAGGAAGGGAATGAATGGGCAGAGGTGAAGCAATAACGTAGTATAGGTACATGATGTACTTGTATAAAAACACACTGAAACATATGTATTGATAGTGCACATGTGTGAATGAAACAAAACATGACATAAAACAATTTCCAATTTTCTATGAATTTACTTAGGATTGAAAATTTAATGTATGCTAAAGGATCTACATACCTTTCTTTGTTTCCTATTCTGCTAGGTAATATTAGTCACCTTATAACATGGGGAGGGAACTAAAACCTGGGTGATACTAATCAATTTACCCACAGTTGCCAACATAGAAGAAGGGAATTTTGGAATTGATACAAGCTCTACTGCCTAAGCTTTTTTTACTCTGTCAATATTTGCAGAGAAATAACTAAAGAAAGGCCTCTTACAGTTTTGCCTTAGGCCAATCCTAGCTTTACACTTTTTATAGAACTCCTTAACTCAGGACACTGTTGATAAGGAAGGAGCAGCATCATGGGGATTTTATTACTATCATCATCATCATTACATTGGAATTCATTATCTAATTTATATGAATGTCACTTTGTTGTTGTTGTTGTGCTCAAAGTATGACAACTCCTAGGAAACCTTTTAGAACTTGGAGTTCCAGGGATCTAGAATTTATTTGCAGGGAATAACTTAATGATATAAAACAGGCTGGTATGAATAAGACCATAATGACCAGTACTCAGATTCATGACAGCCAAAATATTGTAAGTACAGGGAGGATGTACAGGCACTGTATGAAAATAAAAATGTCCTGTCAAATCAAACTATACTTCAAATATTTTAAGATGAACACAGATAAGATGAACATAGGTTAAGTCAACTTAACCCTTTACTGCATGGAAGATGCGGGAGGCAGGCAGATGTGTGTGTTGCTCTGGTAACACAGGTACCGAGAGCTCCTGTTGATGGAGTTCATCTCTCGGACAAAAAGGAGAGTCGGGCACATGTGCTGATTGCTGATGGGAAGCTGAAGACTGGGGAATGTGAGAGGGGAGAATGCCTTTAAGGTCCTCACCATGAGCCAGAGAGAGGTGACTGTGAAGGACAGAAAGGTTGCTAACTGGAATTTGAGACCCCTACACACCTTTCCCTTGAAGAGTGTTTCTTTTCAGGGGGCAGAAACTGTGGGTTACACTCAGGGATAGATTGAACATCTAATTTTAACCAAAGGATAGGACACAAAGATAGGGCCACACATTCCTACAGGGGTGTAGAGATGACAGTGGAGAAGGGGGGTGACTCTGGGGAGAGAGTGGAGAACAGTAGTGACATAAACAGTAAACGAGATGATTTGTA
This sequence comes from Phyllotis vaccarum, assembly GCA_033318265.1. Classification (NCBI taxonomy): domain Eukaryota; kingdom Metazoa; phylum Chordata; class Mammalia; order Rodentia; family Cricetidae; genus Phyllotis; species Phyllotis vaccarum. The sequence goes on along the minus strand of JARWLC010000005.1, from coordinate 44,936,580 downwards.
TGTGTGGACCGAGGAGGGTATTAGCTTACAACTGCATTAGAGTGGGATTTTGCCTGTAGTAATTTTGTTGTAGACAGTGAAGAAGCATCTCTAGAAGATACCGATAGTAACTATGGTCTTTAGTTTGAATCCATGTTCTTTATCTCAGATGTATAGCCTCAAGGAAATTATTTAATCTATCTGGGTTGTGTATCTGCATAGAGGGAGTTTTTTTTTCTCCTATTATTAAAAATAGATTTGTTTTCTCACATCATATGTCCTGGTGATGGTTTCCCCTCCGTCTACTTCTTCAGGCTTCTCTCCAACTGTCCACCCATCCAGGTTCACTCCATTTCTGAGTCATACTAGGAAACAGGCTTCTAAGGAATAATACTAAGATTAAGTAGAATATGATAGACCAAACAAAACCACATTGGGATTGGACAAAACAAACAGAAGGAGGAAGAGAGCCCAGGTACAGGAAGCAGAAACCCTCAGGAACGCCATAAAAATAAGCTGTAATATATATGCAAAGGATCTTGTGTAGAGCCATGCAGGCCCCATGCATGCTGCCTCAGTTGATTTAGAGGGCTTTGCTTTCTTCATGTCCTCCCCCCTCCCTGGCTCTTAAACTCTTTCTGCCTCCTCCTCTTCTGCAGGGTTTCCTTATGGCAGGGGTTTAATGGGAATATCCAGTTTAGGGCTGGAGGTTTAAAGGTAGCTCACTTCCTGTATAGCGTCAGGCAATGGGTCTTTATATTTATTCCCATCTGCTGCAGAAGGAAGCCTCTCTGATGATGGCTGAACAAGGCACAACCTATGAGTCCAGCAGAGTGCCATTAGGGGTCTTTGTTGCTTTGTTGTTGTTGTTAAGAGCAGTAGTATTTGGTTTTACCCTAAGTCTCTGGACTATCTACTCTCAAGTTCTTGGTCACCCAAGCAGTGTTGGGTATTTGTTCACATCTCATGGAGTGGCCTTCAGTCAGATCAGATACTGGTTGGCTACTCCCCCAAGCTTTGTGCCAGATTTATACTAGCATTTCTCATAGGAAGGACATCACTGTCGAGGGTTTTATAGTTGGGTTGGTGCTTACATTTTGCACAGAAGGAAATGTTAAAGTCGATGCCATGGAATTGTGGCAGTGCCCAGGGTTGGTGATGCAGGTATTAGTCACATATGAAGAGCCACACCTGTTACTTTTCTTTACTCTCAGTAGAGAGCAGTAGAGGAAGGAAAAGTTGAGATTTCCTATGAAATAGATAAAAACAGAAAAATTAGCCTCTGTGAAAAGATGTTTTCCTTGTCCTGATTTCCCATTCTTAACCTCTGCAAGCCATATTGAAGGCAATAAGTATGCACTGAGGGCATACTTGTAACTCAAAAGAGACTTGTACAAGTCTCAAAGTGACTTGTGTTGAAACTACCCAGGCTGTCCCACTTCTGTCAGGAGCCAGTTCATTAGCCAAGAGTCAACTAAAGAACTCCCTCCTTTGTCATTCTTTAGATCAAGACAGTCCTTGAAAGAAACTACTAGGGAACACACTGACCTTGGCTCCTAACTGCCTAACACTAAGCCAAGTTTTGCCCCCTCACTAACCCTCCCTTCTCCCCACACCTGCAGCACTGCAAAAGCATATATAAGAAGCCTGGAAATGATAAAGATTGATCACTTGATCAGATAGACCTGTGGTCCTTCTTCGTGCCTCCTGCCCCCCCCCATTCTCTCTCTACAGGTGACAGGGACCCCGTTGAAAGTCCCGTGAGTCAGGACACATTTCTGGACCTGCTTTAGATGTTTTTGAAACATGAAACCATTATCAATGAAGTTTAGGTCCTTGAAGCATCTTTTGGGGCCTGGGCATGGCTAAGGAAGCTTATCAGATGCTAAGTTCTATTGTCTTAATTACAACATGAGTCTACAATTATAACTGGTTTTTCTAAAAGTAACTGAGCTGAAAAGTACCTGAAAGGTTGTTGCAGATACAAATTTAAAACTGTACCATGATTGGAATGTATGTATCCTGTGAAAACTGTTGAAGTTCTGGACACCTATGTATCTGGAAGAGGGGATGCTTAGCTGACCATGTCACAATACCAGAGACTTCATGACTGAGATTTGTGTCTTTATAAAAGAGATCTAGGAGACTACCTGTATCCATTCAGCAAGAAGGGGTCATCATGAAGCATTGAGAAGGTCTTAGCAGACACTGAATTTGGCCTTACCTTGGTATTAGGGTTTCTCCAGTATTGTGAGAAATAAAGGTATATTTATTATAAGCTATCCAGTCTGTGTTAGTTCCTTACAGCAGCCCTAGAAAACTAAAACATAGGGCTTATCCTCATATAATCCACTTTTACCTTAACTAAAAAAAAAAAAAAAAAAAAAAGATGACATAGGCAGTAAGACAAATACCATTGAGTTATATACCCCACTATTTTCCTCCTTATCCAGGGCATTTTTTTTTATGTCATAAAAGATACAATTCTGACCTTGAGACTTTCCTTCTGAAAAGTCCTGACTACAGAACAAAAGGAAACTTCATCCTTAAGAAGAGGGAGAAATAGGCTCCAAGCCCCCTAAGTCTTTCAAACCACAAGGGCATCTTTAAAGAAATATCCCTCACATCAGTGGGTAGGATGCCTGTGACCTCCATCAGTTAATGCATCCTTGCCATTTATTCCATCTCAGCAGGAAAAATAGGCCTCAATGCCTTAATGTGAGCTGACTAAAGCCGCCACAGGGGACCCCTTTCCCAGAGTGAACCATCACTGATGAGATTCTAACCAGAGACGTTTCCGTGAGCTGTGCAATCACTCAAAATGCTCATTTTGTATTTGCAAGACTTAGTGGCCTCTTTTGGAAACCATGGATTTGAGAACATCTTTTTGAATTTGTTCATCCCCAGCTGTGTGAAAATACTGCCTAGTCATGGGTAGGAAAAAGGCAATTTAGAAAAATAATAGAAGAAAAAGATGATTTCATCTTTGTCTAGAGTTTCTAAGCCATTCTATTGGGCCTTGGCCAAGAGAGGGACAGATTAGGGATTCTGCAGAGCATGGAGGACCACAGGGTTGCAAGGCCCTGGCTGACCAGTGAAGATAGACAGATACAAAGGTACAGAAAAGGACATGAGTACAACACTTAATGGACAAAATACAGAGTGCTGCAGGCCCTGGGTACAAGACATTGACTCCTGTGCTACCGTTAGACAACTGTGGGCAGGTGTGAGAATCAGCTTTCCTTGGGAAGCTTTTTCCTTCACCTTTCCGTGGGAAGACATGAGCGTTTACTCACCACAGATAGGGAACCAATAACAGACAGCATAACAAGCCCACCCAGGTATCGTTTGGTTAATCATTGGTTAATTGAGATCACTTACAGGAGAGTAAGTGAGTAACCCCAAAGCATCCACATCACCAGAATGTCCTACCCTAGCATAGATAATGGTTTCCCCATAAAGCATAGATGGAGTCCTTTAGTAAGCTCCGAGTTCCAGGGTTCTTAAGGTACTAAGACATACTGCTGAGGCGGAGTTATCTTCTCAGAAGGAAAGTCAATTGGGACTTTTTCCTTTCTCTTATGGTGTGGTGTCCCTCCTTCATGAATGTAGTCCACAGGAGTACAGGACATGCTAGAATGGCTGACGGACCCAGAGAGTATATTGCAGTCTCTGAAAGTAATGCACAGGGAAGGGAATTGTAAGGGACCATGAGAGGTTGCAGTGTACTGTTGTGGGACTGAGGCTCAGCTGTCTATGCCCAGAATGAATTGACCCATGTAATGGACAAATTGCAAGAAGTCATTTATTCCCATACCGTCCTGAATGTGTCCCATCTTGTCTGATCCCAGAAGCTAAGCAAATCCAGGCGTGGCTAGTACTTAGATGGGAAAATTACAAGAAAAAGACAGGTGAATGAATTCTTTCATACTGTCCTCTGAAATGACACAAATAGTTAGAAGGGGGGGGGTGGTGAGGTGGACGTGTGTGCTTGCTATTCATTAAAGCCAAGAATACTAACAGGAAAGAGATTACCAATAACTAAATAACAAATAGTAAATACATAAATAATTACTAATTACAAAAAGCTGAGTAGCCCCTTCCTGCAGTCTGAAAACTTAGAGCCCATGATGATAACAAAAGGAGAAGTGTGTGAGAGGTGGTATGTGATGCGCAGTTCCCTAACTGAGGCAGGACTCTATTCACCAGAGAGCTAAGAAAAGACTTGGTTCAGCAAATGCCTGGAGCCTGGGGTGGGGCTCTTGTGGCTTTATTAAGCCTCAAGATTGAAGAAGGTTTTGAAGAGGGAGGGATGGCTCTGGAGGATTGAGTGACTTGGATTGACATGTGGATTGGGTTTGTAAAGTGCTAGAGCAAAGGCGAACATGGAGGGCAGTTAGAGAAGGGAATTCTGTGTAGCTATGAGGAAGCCATGATAGAGTGGGACAGTTTGGGAATGCTTCGGGGTCATCCATGTTCCTGAAAGCTATTCCTCACCCATGTTCTGTAATTAAGTCTAACACACCATTGGTTCACCAAGTTAGACTCGGGTAGAATGGTTTCTTTGGCCTGTCATTAGCACCCTCTCTAGAGTAAGTAGACATTTGCTCATAGCTCCCTCAGGAAAAGTCTGGTGATAGAAAATCACACTAATTTCCAAGGCCCCAGAAGGCTCCCCATTGGAAAAGGATGCTCAATTCCCTTCAATCTCTGTTATTTGGTTATTTAGAAAAACACACACCCCCATCATGAACTTAAGACATCAATATTCCTGATGTTAAAACAACTTGCATGGAGTTAATTGCCCTCAGGAAATAAAGTAACATAGCAACACAGTACCCGCAAGCACAGTGTGCCTGTAATTAAGATAATCTTTTTGGTGGTGATGGTGTCTTTGTTTGTTTGTACATTTATTCTCTAATGGATCCAGAGAACCCCTGCAGAGCTAATCACACCTGTAACCCTGTGAGTGATGTGGGAGAATCACTTGAAGAAATAACTCTAATCTCTCACAGCTTTGAAGGACTAAGTACAAGAGCAGAAAGGATTGTTGCCAGCCTCACGACCTTGGACTTAGCAGTGGCATATGCTGAGTTAAGCAATACTGGAGTTTATGTGAACATGCATAACCATGAACAACATACATAGTAACTTAAATACTCAATATGTTATGGTCTCAGTTCAGGCGATTGTAGGAAAGTGTGTGGTGCTCGGTCTTTAGCTAAAAGATAACTGTAGAATGAATTACTAAGATCCCACCTCACTTGCTTCATGTGCTTTTATGATTAGTTTTTTTTTTAAAAAAAAAATCATGATTATATCTTGTTTCTTTCGTCTTTATATTTTGTGCTAGAGAAGGAACCTAGGGCCTCTTCATGCTGAGAACTCTGCCACTGAGTACTTCCTACCCAGTAGTTGACTTCCAAACGTACATCTTTAAAGAAAACTAGACACTCCATGAGAATAAAAAGAGCCAGAAAAGTACATTTTAATCCCACATTTTTTTTTTTTTTATAAAACTCTGGCTTTCATTATGTTCATGCTCAGAAGGAAAGTGTTGTGTATACAATGTTCATGTGATAGGCTCCACCCTAAGGGGAGGAGCCTATCCTGAAGGGTCATGTGATTGGGTGAGGACGGTAGGGAAGACTGTGATTCTCTTCTTGTGACAATGCACAATTTCGGGCAAAAGTAATGGAAATGTGATAATAAGATCGTGCTCTGGTAGGGTGTTCGCAGTGCAGACAGACGATAGCTCCAGCCGAAGCTCCCGGAACCATGAGATGGAGGCCCAGAGAGGGCTTCTGACGGGAATATCTCATGTGAGAACTCAGTGGTTTAATCATCTTTAGAGACATTTGAGAGGCAGCGTGTCATTTAAACATTAATGAGCTGCCTCAAAGTAGGAGTGTCTCCCATTATTTCTGTGCTCAGAGCAGAGTCTGTTAATTTGTCAAAGGGCTGCTTTGCTCCTGAGATGGGATGCATCCTCAGATCTCCGGTCTCAGTGTGATACTCCGAGCAGCCAACACCAGCACTCCTGTGAAGAGATCTTCCTGGTAACCTGGATCCAGTCAAGATCTCTCATTCTTTCACTTGTTCCTTGCAAATATTATTTTAATGTATGGAGGTGGGTGTTCAATACTCAGTTGTAATTTCCCTTAGGATATCTAGGGTGATGATTTGTGTTTGGCCCCTTCTTCAGATGAGTGACACATGGGCCTCCTTTTGCTTGATGGAGTTGAAAGCCTATTTGTTCGTGGTGACCCTTACTGGCTCTGTGGGGAACTCCACAGGGCAAAAGCACATGCCTTTATATAATATCTCATGAACTTGCTAGGTTTGGTGAGATGTCAGTGACAGTGGCTGTGCCTGGGCTGGGCTTTCTCATGTTCTTAGTCCTGTGGTGGCTCTCGCGGAGACCCTGGGTACTGAGAAGTGCAGATCATTGCCTTCTGCTCCGCCCTGCTTTCCCAGGAAAGTCTGGAGAGTGTTTGAGTAAGTATTACAGAGCAATGTCTTAACACTTTCTTTAAATTTTGATGAGTGTTAGAGAAATCTCCAGGAATTCTTGCCTCTTTCCTGGTGCCAGATGAAGGGCATGCCAGGTATTTCTTTTATCTTTCTCTGAATTACTAGACATAAAGGGACAGCTAAACCTTAACCATGGTTTCTTAATCAAAAGTCTGGATGACCAAGAGGAAGCTACATTTTTCATGCATTCATTATAAGCATTGTGTAGATCTAATACACAGGAAAAGACTATTATTATTTCACAAAGTCTCTGAGATAGGGATCAAATTAATGAGCCATGCTCATTTCTTTGCATTGGTAATCAATCTCCCCAAGTCCTGCCTTGTGTCATTTTCAATCCTCATTACTTTGCTTTTGTTATGACACAGTGCTCAGTAGCCCATTCTTATCTTTATTATATCCTCCGCCCATCTGTCCATCTATCCACCTGGGCATCCCTGTATCAATGTAATCTTCATGGTGAAAAGTATCCTAAGACAAAGAACAATGCGGAGTCATCTGTGCACCCTTTAAAATATGGAATGTCCTCATTAGGTTTATGTGCCGAGGCTTCATCTCCAACTGGTAGCACCGCTTTGGAAGGAGGTGGGGGACACAGATTACAGTGCTCTTGTTTAAGGTGCTGTTTTACTGCTGTACAAGATAAGCAGCTTAAGGAAGAAAGTTTAATTTAGCTCACAGTTCCTGGAGCCGAGTCCATAAAGGCAGCTGAGGCATGGCAGCCGGAGCAGGAAGCTGAGAGGGTGCATCTCGGCCATGAGCGTACTTGAAAGCACAGAGAAAATAAAGCAAAACCAGAGAGAGTAATTTAGAAGGGGGTGAGGTTACAAACTCTCAAAGCCACCCTCACCCTGCTCTGTGACCTGCTTCCCTTGACAGGATCCTCCTCCTGAAGGTTCAGTAACCCTCCCAAACTCAGGGCCAAGTATTCAAATACATGAACCTCTAGAGTGGCCTTCCCATTCAGTCTATCACCTCTCTGTTAGAGGAGGTGTCACTGGAGAATAGGTCTTTTAAAAGGGTATTTCTTTTCCCCTTCTTGCTCTGCTCGTCTCTACTTCCTGCTTACCAGGAAGTAAGTACTCTTACCCACCACATGGCCCTCCATTGTGATGGCCACCCTCACCTCAGACCCAGAGTAACACAGCCAGCTAACCACAATCAGACACCACTGAAACTGTGAGACAGAGTAACCCTTCCTTCCAATGCTTACTATAAGTATTGATCATGATGAAGAAAAAGAAAAAAAAATCTTGTACAGTTTATATTCAGCAATGTATACTGAAGAAAAGAATCTTTTTACCTCTGAGTTTGTATAAGTTTTGTGAATGCGTGTGTGCATGTGTGTGTGTGTGTGTGCGTGTGTGTGTGTTTGCCCTTTTATGCCATCTCTTTTTGTTAGAACTATGTAAACCATTTTCCCCTTTCCTTTGTAAAAAGAAAAGAAATTGGAATGTGCCTTCCCTGAAGGCTCCCAAGCATCTTTTATCAGGTTTTAGGCTTGAGTTCCCACAGCAGGTAGTGCTAAGAATTTATACATCAGCTTTTTGGAAACAGTTACAGGTGCTTGCAGCCAAGTACATGTCAAAGAGGTGAAGTAGTATTGTGTTTTAGCTGCAAATGAACTTCTTTCCTGCAGTAACTCAAAAACATACATTGCTTCCCATTATTTTCTCTTATTATTTGTGTTTCATCTTCTTTATGTGAATTATTTATAATGACCAGTGTACAGAAGCAGGAATGCCTGCAGAGCTGTGTCTGATTTTGCCTCAGTCTTTTGGTATCAAGTTAATAGTGATCATGATAAGGGATTCTTCTCCACCTCAGCATCCTTGGACCACGCTTTTTTATTTTTTTAATTTTTTATGGAGCTGCTGGAGATACAGGAAAAAGCATCTAGGAAAGATGTATTTAATATAAGATCACACATGTTATGCTTGGAATGAAAAAAACAAGATATTCAAAGAACTTAATAGCTTTTAATGAAAAATAGTGGGATGCTTTAAAGTGTGTATATAAAACAAAGCCACAATTTTCAGAAAACATTGAAACATGTGTAAATGGTATGCATGTATGTATGTATGCATGACTGCATGTGTGGTTGCATGTAATATGTGTGGGTGCACATACATGCCTGTATGTGTGTGTATAACCTTGGAACTAGGAATATCCTTCAGTTGCTCTCCACTGTGATGGGCGGGGTCTCTCACTGCTCTTCACTGTGATGGGACAGAGCCTCCCACTGACCCCGGCTGGACCTCACTGATTTCCTCTATTCTCCCTAACCAGTTTATCCTGGGGATTATAGGCAGCTGCTGAAATTAGCTGCTCAGCTTTGCATATGGATGCTAAAGATTTGACATGTGCTCCCCGTGCTTACTAGCAGACACTTGATTCACTCACCCATCTTTTCATGCCCCAACAAGTAGGTTTCTTTTTTATAAGTAATATTATATTTTCTCCTCAACTTCAGGGACTCCTAACTTGAGTTAGGGGAGTTTATTGGTTTGATTTGGTTTGGTTTGATTTTTCTTCATCTGAATTTCATGTAGCCCAGCTTGGGCCTGTAATTCTGTATATATTCACTGATGATCTTGAATTTCTGACATTATTGCTTCGTACCTCTTGTATATTAGGATTACAAAAATACACCACCATACCCAGTTTTACACAATGCCAAAGATTACACCCAGGACTCTGTACCTGCCTGCTAGTTAGTATTCGACACTTTTCTCATTACTGTGACATAATACATACCAACAATTTCACAAAGTCAGAGTTTATTCTGGCTTACAGTTTTAGGGGTAGTCTATCATGTAAGGATTGGTGGCCGGAGAAGGATGTTGCTGATCAAATTACATCTGCTGGCAGGAAGCAGAACACGCCATGGATACTGGTGACTGTTTGCTTTCTTATGTTCATGGAGCCCATAGGATGATGCTTCCTCATTTACAGTGGGTCATCCCACCTCAATGAATCTAATCTAGATAAACCTTCCTAAACATTTCCAGGAACTTGTTTCCATAGATTCTGTCAAGCTGATGATCATTTTTCACATCACACTAAGTAAATACTCTACAAGCTGAGTTATATGCCCAGCCCCTAATTTCGTAATGTGACAGCATCCTTGCCCTCTCCATTCCCTCGATCACTCCTATATTTATTAAGCTATTTTTACTATGAAGAACTCGTGCTGATTCTCCCTCCATGAAGATCTGACCTTCGTAGTTGACTGAGAATAGTCAACTCTGGTTGTGAAATGATCCAGTACTGCACTAACAGAACACAGAGTGAGGAAATGACAGATCCGCAGGTAGTCAAGCAAGGCTTCTCTGTGGAGAGAAATCCTAGGCTGTGACTACAGTGGGTGAGAAGAGCTATCTCTGGAGAGACTGGAAGGAGAGAGCACGAGAGGACAGCAAATGTGGGAGAGCTTGACATACTCCAGAAAGTCCCAAGAGACCAGTTTGATGGATGAGGCAGAAACACTTAGCAAAGTTTAAAGGGGTAGACACAGCCCTATGGAGCCTGAGAAAGAACTTGGGCATAATTCTAAGGAGAACTGAAGGTGGCTTGTTTATTTATTCACTTCTCATAAATAGATTTCATGATTTAAATGTTGGAAATGGGGAGTCACAGGACAGAGGCCCAGCTGAGAGCTATGTTTGTTCAGAAGAGCTGAGAGCAGTTGTGACCTGGGCCAGATAGTAAGTTGAAGAGATGAGGACTGTTAGGTTGTGGGCATGGAAGCCAGGGTGATGGGCTGAAAACTGGACCTGTGTATAGGCAAAAGTGATCCACAAAGAACATGGGTGAGTGGAAGCAGCACCCTAGATACTTATGGTTAACTCTTCTCCTTTTATGCTTTCAGATTAAATTGGATCAGTTATTTTTAAAATTGTTTTCTTTAAAAAAAAAAAAAAAAAAAAGAGGAAAGAGAATAATGAGAGATGAAAACAGACTACCTAAGCAGATAACACTTAAGGTATTTTTCCTAAAGGTCAGCTGCAAGGTAACGTACCAGCATTGCAAGGTAAATTGAAGGAGCTATAAAGATTAAGAGAAAATGAAGACAGTCTAGGAGTCAGATGATTCACTTGCGGCAATGAATTTACACACGGGAAAGAGATATTGACTGAGGGTAGAAGGGTAAGGTTAAAAAGTAAAGTTCTTGAGAAGATAGAGGCCCAAACATGCTGGATTAGGAAAACTTTTTTCCGCCATTAATGGGGATAAAGCAACTGAGACATAGGAAAAACAATCAACCAGCCCACCCAGCGAGCCATTGTTCTAGGATCAAATAATCAGCCACCAAAATTAGGGAACTGAAAAACTCAAAATGAAATACAAGTTCAAGCCTTGAACTTGCCAGAGTCTTATAGACTTGCTGACATTATACTTGATTAATAATTGAACAAGTATGGTGTGTGCCCACAGAATAATGATGACTGGGAACAGCCGTGACACAATGCCATTTCTTCCCCTGGAACAGCCTCTTTTTCTAAAGAGTAAGCTCACATGTCTGATGCTCATTGATATGCCACGATTGCATATCCTTGTAGGGTAGCTCATTCTAAATATTTACCTTGGTTAATTAATTGATTATTGTGAAACTCACAGAAGTCCACATAGCTCTTAGTAATTAGAATTGTGACTTGTTCTGCTGTGGAATAATAATGCTCTCCCTCTCTGTTTGACCTACCCTGCAGGTACAAGCAATCCATTAGGGTAGCAGACCTTTCATATATCCACACCTTCCTTCGAGCAGTCACACTGCATTTTATATTTGAGCATATGTTATTTCTATTTATTCTTTCATACAAGCTAGGTCAGAGTATCAACAAATCATCCTCACTTCACCTCTTTCTCCAAGACTTCCTAGAAATGGTATTATCCTCAGTGTAATAGGCCACCCATTGTTTCTCCAGATTATAGTGGTATGCCTTCATATAATGGGGTCTATGCTTAAAAAAAAAAAAATGAGGTATTTCTGCATAAACAAGATGACTGCATTTTACCTTTGTGAAGTTCCTACCAGTGGCCTAATAGAACAACTTTTACTGATTAGGCAAATGGACTTAATAAAGGCTCCTTTTTAAAAAAATCTCTATGACCCTCAGGTTCCTCATTAGAAAAGGGGCTAATTCTAAGATGTCTTCAGATTTTCTTTTTTTAAAAAAGAAACAAATATGGTCTTCATAATATAATTGATTCTTGAAAAAAAGAACCAGGTATATTACAGAAAACCTATTATTTTTAAAAACAAAAATTTGAAGATGCCTTAGAATTGACAGAAGTCTTCCACACTTTAGATATCCAGTATTGTATTAGTCAGTGGGACCAACTGTCTTACAGAAAATGTTAAAGAACAAAAGGGAATGTTCTGACTTCTAGCCCCAGTTCACCACGGTAGGGAGGGTTTGACAGAGTAGAACACATACATCATAGCAGAAGCATGCTAGTTCTGGGCCAGCCTTCTCATATTTATTTTATGTCAATAGCTAGTACCCATTGTATGTAAGCCATGGGACGTTCAGAGTAAATCTTCCTCCTCCTCCTCTCACACACACACACACCCACACACACACAAAGAGGTGTGCCTCACCAATCTTCACTGTGAGTCTAAATCTACTCAATTGCTCATGAATAAAAAGTCTACGCCTTGTGAACCTGACACACAAACACATCACTTTAAAGCATAGCATGCCAACCTCTCAAAACATCCAGGTCCGTATCCAGGAGTCCCTAGTCTTTAACAATTCCAACATTGTACAGAAGCCCAGCCTCAATATCTCCACCGAAACTAAAGGCAAGCTTTTACTTGTTAGTGCCTGGCTTCTGTGTACTTCTAATAAAGCACAGCGTGCAGATATTCCAAATGTGAATAAGGTTGGGAAGGTCCCAACCCCAGCGTGATCAGATCCCAGCAAGGCAAACATTGAGTCCTTTGGGTCTGTGTCCAGCATCAAAGCTTGTGCTACGCTGATGTGAGCTCCAAGAGGCTAAGGTAGTCCCATTTCTTCAGCTGTCTGTTTCCCACATAGTCTCTCCCTTGGGCTGGTTCTACTACTAATCATGGTTTTTATATCAATAATTCTACAGTGCTTGCATTTTTAGCTTATTGTAGTTTCCACAGGTGGTACGACTGTACCTATTCAACTCCATATTTTGACCTCTTGAGTGCTCCTTGCGAATATGTTGCACCTACTAGACACTGACTGGACTCTTAGGCATCCTTTTAATAGGTAAAAGGATTCATGACGCTATAGCACTTGCATGCCGCATGCTTAGAAATACCAACATGTAAGTGATACAAAGTTGATTGTCAGCTCAAGCAATATCTAGTCTATCTTGGCTTTTACCTGTAGTGGTCTAAGTACCTACACAGCTGAACCTTGGAAATATTTTCCTAGGTACCTCTTATGCGCAGAATATGTCATTGGCTCTCTCTTCTCAGGAGAAATTTTTTGAAATGAGTTTTAGAATTTTATACCTTGAAAATTCTTTCTTGCCCCAGCACAAAATTGTTAGCTTTACTTCAGGAACACTCCTTCTGTAACAACTACAAAAACTTGTCAACAACTGTCAGTACCTGGCCAGACTTCATGTTTTTCAAATGCTTTGGTTCTGCTTTTGCTCCCTGTTCACCTGACTAAAAGCAGCCAGCAGTAACCATGCCACAGCCTCAATGCTATGGTGTTTGAAATATCTTCTGCTGGATTTAACAAGTCCATCGCCCTTAAATTTAGCCTTTCACAGAGTTCTGCATGTGGACAACATAGCGACAGATTTTTGACAGAATGTAACATGAAAGACTGCTTGTCTTCAATCCCACCTGAAACTCCTCGAACACAATTTTCACTGTCCCCATTTTTTGTTCACATCTCATCATTCTTACCTTTTGAGCTCCAGCCAGACTGCATGTTAAGTTCTGCTTTCAGCATTCAAGGGCTTCACTCATCTCCAAATCTTCCATAACTTCTCCTGCAGACTAGTTCCTGGGGCCTAAGAGCCACGGCCAGTTTTAATCACAGCAACATTCCAGTATTAGTTCCTCTTGAACTGTCATGGTTACCTACTGACAAGTGATAAAAGACTTATTTTGCCTCACAGAGGATGCTGAGGACCCATCACAGCAGGGCACATTGATACAGACTAGCTCATACATGGCAGAAAAGAAATAGAAAGGAGGGACCACTGGTGATAGGATGATGTCCTTCCTTTTCCAGACCATCAGTGCTGCTGCCCACAGCCAGGATATATCTTCTCCCTCACTGGCAATGCTCTTATAGCCTTACACTGAGGATTAACCATCACAAATGTTTATCTAAGCATCTGAATCTGACCCAGAGGGGTGTGTACGTTGAGCTTTATTACTGCCTGGTTGCCCACTTGAAAGTTCAACCCGTTTGCACTCACCAATAATGGGTCTTTAAGATTCAGTTACTCCTTTCCATCTCAATGGTGAACGTTCACATTAATCTGTCCCCATTCACCTGACTCCTCTACCTCTGAGATACTCCCAAATTAGTGCTTTTGATCTTTTGTTTCCCATTTGAACTGTTTCTTTAAGATCAATTCCAGGTCAACTGAAGATAAGGTCTTCTCAGTTCACCTGAGGCATCCCCCAAATTACCTCCGGGAGGATTTTCCTACCTAGACTCTCATTAGAGATCCCTGGATAAGTGTTTTCTTTTTAACAGTCTTGCAAACTTTATGCATTGTTTAAAATGTTTTCTAGTTATGTAAGAAAGGAAGAAGCCACTGCCTTCTTTGTATCTCCCAGGAACTACTGTATAAAAAGCATCCTGATGATATTGGTCCCAGATGGAAGTATGTTCTCTCACCTGCTAGTTAATAATTAGGCAGGCTCAAAGTTGGGTCAGATGGAACCACTCTTGGTCAGTGGTAGGCATTCAGAAATACCTTTTCTTTCCTTACCCCATATCTGCAATCTACTAGCGCCTCTGAATGTCCTTAAGTTCCATTTAATTTGAGTAGCCTACTCAGATAATTCTGGCCAGTTTTAACAATGCTGTTTCCTACGCACCTCCAGGCAGTTTTGCTGTTACCATAGGGTTTGACCTGGATTGTAGTCAATTTGTTCCCATTATTTACTCTGCTGATAGGATTCTGTAAAGTGAAGCCTCTCCACATGCCAGGTGACATTAACATCAATGCTTTTCTCTCCACTTGATTTTATTCTTTACAAGCAAAAATGCACCCTAGCACTGTGCCAGCCATATAGATCTACATAGCCAATGTCAGTTGTCTCTCACTGTATCTTCCTAAGGGATACATGAGTCAAATGGGCAGGATGCTCTCATTTGACAAAAGCACTTCTGTATCTCTCAGCAAGGAGGCAACACTTGTTTTTTTAAATTTGTCTTTTTATATGTTCTTTTCATATTCCAATTTGCTTGGCTAGGAACTCTTCCCTAATGATGTCCCCCCCCCCCCCCATGATATTTTTGGTTTAGTCTTCTGGCTTTTTTCAGTGAGTAAGCTTATATTCTCTTTGAACAAAACACCTTTTCTGCATTCTTGCACAGCGGGTTGAGTGTCTACTTAGATCATGTTTCCTAAGTGACACCAATCCACTTAATTCCATCAGCCTTCATTGTTATTGAATCCTCTCTAATGGTAGTATTCCCCCCACTCCATGGCTTTCAGGATATAACTGTGCATGTCATTCATGTGTCTTCTATTAGTAGCTGCTGGTGTCCTTGACAGACTGGGCTTCTCCAGCTGAGGAAAAGCTTAGCCTCACCTATGGCTAATGTTACCTCCACAGCTGTCTAGCAAATCACTCACATTTATTTTTATTATGTGCCATGATTTCCAAGTCACTAATTTGCCAGTGTGAATCTTTAACTTGTGCACAAAAAGCTGTATTGTGTGCATCTGCTTGTGTATATGACCGTACATTTTATATATGCAAATGTTTTATATACACTATATGTTTATATGCACGTATATGTACATTCATATCAATATCATGGTTATAAGTATGTATCCTCTAGCAACTGGGATAAAATAAAAACTGCTTACAGATATTTTCTTTTGGGGCTTTTCAAATAAATGACTGCCCAAGCAGAAAGTCAATAGGCATACAAGATAGTAGTTATCAACTCAGTAGTGAAGATGTAGAGGCCCTTAGAGATGTTCCATTCAATCTCATATCTCCTCAGTGTACCCTGACTCACCAGGCTGCATCCACACTGACTTTCAGCTCTGAAGCATATTAAACTTGCTCAGGCTCTTCTTGGATCCACATCCTACCTGGAATCCCCTCTTCCTGATCTTCCTGTCATGGATGAGTATCCTGTTTCTAGTTCAACTCAGAATCCCTATTTCTAGACAGTCTGTTTTTTTTTTTTTTTTTTTTTTTTTTATAAATGCTTCCTTCTTCCCTCCACAGGGATCCACATGCATCTCTGTAGCAGGCCCCTGTTACTGAACAAAGCTAAAGGCTTTGTGTTTTGTTTCTGTCCTGTCTTTTTCCACTAAAATATCGGCCTGTTCCAGGTCCTGTTTGTAGTTCTCAGTCCCTGCCTGGCTTCCAGAGAGTTCTGCTAAAGGCTTGCTGCAAGAAGGAAATCCAGAAGATTGTTCATATGAGTTTGTTCAACTCTCAATTCTCTGGTACTCAATTTTTAGAATTTTGGTCATAAGATGTTTCACAAGTCGCCCCCACCGCCACCACACACACACAGTCAATGTAATTACATAGTGCCTTGATATTTGAACTTGATTTCCAGCAGGGATCTGAAAGCATATGTCAGAGGTTACTGCAAATAATAAACTGGAATAGTTTTGAAATCAGTTCTAATTATATTAAAGAAAAGCTGTGGTACAGTCTCTGTGTATGAAATAAATAACATTTCAAAGTTAATTTCTCCAAAAGAAATCCCCCACGATACCATGTTCTTGGGTCTCTTAACTTCTAATATCAAAAGGTAATTTTAGTTTTTGTTTAAACAAAGCTGAAAATTTTGCACCCAAGTCAACAAAGAGTGGTTTTAAACAATGGTCCTTAGTTTGGGTTGATACTTCCCCTCTTTTGTATATTCTGAACGGGAAGCAAGTACCAAATACAACTGTTGCTTTGTAAAATAACTTGATGGTCGTGTGGTTTATGTTCTGTTCTTATCCTGGAAAATTCTGCCCATGCTAAAGTTGACTTTTGTGTCTGAAAACTGTTATATAAAGTTAAATTTTCTAATACATTTAACCATCTAGTCTTCAATAATCTCCATGGGGTGGAAACCAATAAAAGGGTTACACAGAAAGTTTAAGCATCACCAGAATGTGTCAATGACATCAGGATAGTGCCATGGATTTTGTCTCATTCACCCTCCTGTCACCCCCCACCCTCCGCAAAGACAGTATTATTTAAAGAACTTGGAATGAATGTACCAAGGGAATTTTCAGTAAGACAATTTTATCGTTAGACTTTCAAATACATGAAAGTATGAAGTACACCAGTATTATAATTTAGGAACTTGAAAATAACCTTCTTGTGGGTCTTGATGTATTGCCTTGCACTTGCCTTGTCTACAAATACACAGACTGATGGAATATATAAGCTTACTGTTTATCAGATGTATAACTGTTCCCTATATTTTCCCAACCTGTTGAGTACATGATTTTCTTGTCAATAAGTATTTCACTATACATCATGTTGATCTATTAAAATCTTTGCTAAATATTTGTCAGTGATATCTGCACAGAGTGTCTTGGCCACACTGTCTTTTATAAATACTATGTGTCAGGTTTAATGACATACACTTTCAGTCTCAACTTTCAGGAGGCTGGCAGAAAGGCCCAAGGCCCACCTATGCAACAGAGAGAGTTCCAGGCTAGCCTGACCTGCACGAGGTGACTTAGTTCAAAAAAGAGCAGCAATGGAAATCCCGGCTTTTTTTTTTTTTTTTTCTTATTTATTGTGATTGACTTGTTCAAGTTTTCTGTACTTTTTGGAAATCTCACCTCCTTACAGTGTCATAGATGAGCATTTTAATGAGAGGTTCAAGTTTGGTCTAGTCTTCCATATTTCTTGAGAATTCTTACTTAACATGAATGTCTGTCTTAGATTTTTCCCTTTGAAACAGATCTTGGGAGTTTTCTGGTAGATTTCAATGGTTGATATTTTGATATAAAATTTCCTCCTGCTTATCAATTCTTTGCACCTTTGATTATGAATTCTTTAAATGTATATGAAAATAGACTCATTCATTTAGACATCTACCAAGACCCTTCCCCTCTCTGAGAAGCAGGGAGCCGCTCTCTGGGTGTTGATGTCACAGTACACCTAGGAAAGCCGTGATACCACCATGCCATTCTTTTTCTTTTTCTCCAATCTTTTTAAAACATTCTTTTCAAAGAAATTAGCACCAAGTAGCCTCACTTGAGCCAAGGAAACATGAACAAAGAAGCAGTTTCCTTCCAGGAGTGTTTCCCTGATGCTCATAGATGAGCCAGCAATGCTGATCACCGCTCTGTGTTCAGATGTGACAGAGAAACTGTTTTGCCCAGCAGTATTTGATACCAACCTTCTTTTAATGGCTTCAAAGTCTATAGTTGGAAACTCTGCCTCCTAACAGATTTGTTTTCCTCTTAAATGCCTTTGCTCAGAAAATGCCACTTCCTTTTGGACTGAAAGGCCACATGACATAGCAGGAAACCCGTGGGCTAAGAGCCAAGCAATTCCATCCAGAAATGTTCTTCCCAGCCATGAGGGCTGAGGCAAGTGATTTGTCTTTAATTTTCTCTGGTCTAAGTTTCCTTGTTTCAAAATCTGAGGTCTGACATCCACTGCATGAAGTTATAATAAGAATCAGATACTGTACATGGCACCCTTTATATGATGTCATGTGCAGAAAGGACCAAATCCTTTGTGCTGTAACTGTAGGCCTTGATATTTGAGAAGCCAGTCATGCCCAGTTCTCTTCCAAGAAGGTTTTGCTGCATCGTTAAAGAAAATTCTTCTCCTTTTTATTGCTTGTGTGCTTGCCATAGGGAAGCAGCTTAGGAATGCCATCGTCATCCAGGCTTTGCACACGCTGTGGGGCAGTAGAGTTGCCTTAGTAAGAAGCACTGATTGCACATGTTGTTTACAAACCAGTTGCTTTTCTAAGCATCTTATAAACATGTCTAATCCTTACCCAGTGAAATAGGCGCTATGATTACCCCACCTCTAAAGATAAGTGCATGATGGCACAGAGGTGCCACAGAGTCCGCTGGGAGTCACACAGAGAGTGGCATGACTGGAATGTGGACATGAGCACTCTGGCTCCACAGATGACAGCCCTGGGCATTTTCTCCTTCTGTATTCTTGCAGTGGAAACCTCTACATACTGGGACATTTGTTTTAGCAAGATGTCAACATACCTGCTGGTAGAAGGGGAAAGGAACACCCTTAGCTGAGTGCCATTAACCTGCAGGGGGCTTCCAGAAGGAGCAGAGCCGCTGACAAACATATCCATGGCATCTGCCAACAACAAACTGGTCCCCTGTGTCAGGTCAGGAGAATTGCAGTCCATGGCTGTGGTGTCATTTCTTGTTTGTTCTAGAACCTTTCTTGTAATCACAATCCTAGTAACAGTGGCCACAGGAGACTGAGGGAAACTTCTGAGGATAACGCCATTGGAACTGTTTCTTTGTAATACCTCAATAGACCCTATTTATTGTCCATGTACAAGTTCTTTAAAATGATACTTCCAAAAGAAACATCAGAGAAATATGTGAGCTTCTGATGGGTTGTCAAGCAAAATGATAATATTAAAATATTCACTGTCCCTAAAGCAGCTTTAGCTTCACACTCACCTGTGTGCCTAGGATGATGATGCTTCCTGCCTCAACTGTACTTTAATCACAAATAGAGTTTAAGGTTTGCTTGCCTTGAATCTTTATTACTGTGCGTTTCAGCCATCTGTGCTTTCTCATTCTTCTCACGGCTCCAAGAAAGTCTTGAAATTTAGCACATTGGGAGGAGAATTTCTATGGAACAAATTCAGATGTAAAGTGACATCTTCAGTCTTACAAGTTTTTATGTTACTTGAGAGACCTTTTCTCTCTTGAATTGGGTTGAAAGTGAAAATTAACCTAACCCTCCCATATCATCTACAATTTTCAAATTCTTCTGAGGTCTGAGGTCATCCATAATCCAAAATACAGTTCTTATTGATTTGTATGATTACAGAATTAGCATGTTGCTGACTGTGCTCCTAGTGCGATCTATTAGGTGTCCTTTACTGTACACAAAAATCCTTATTTGAACCCATCTGATAGTTCTTAAGTTTATGTCAGAACAGTGATGCCTACCTACAAATAAATAAAGTATATCCTGAGACATAGAGCTGTGTGGGTCTTACTTGTCACTGGGCAGTGATTTCAATGTACAGATGATCTAAGGAACATGTTACTGTTTATAGTTCAATGAAGTATCACTCACTCATGAAGAGCACAACACAGCTAAGATGTACCTTGTGATAAATTGTAGTATACCTACATATTCCTCTGAGATCATTGCATTCAAAATAAGGAACATATCAGTCATGCCAAGAAGTTCACAGTACTTATGGAATATTCCCTTCTCTCACGTTTTCTCCCCTCTATCACATTCCCAGCAAACCACTTCTCTTCTGCCTGTCTGTAAATTATTTTTATGACAAACTTTCATGAGTGGAACTAATATGAAATTCTCTTAATACTTAGCTTCTTCCATTCACTAACGTTATTCTGAGAGTGACCCATGTTGCCCTGTATGCCACCAGTTGAATGGAAGTGTTAAGAGATGACTTCTTTCTAGTAGGTACATCCTGACAGGCAGTAAAGGCCTCATCACACAGAGGAAGTTTCCCATGGGAAGTTCTTCTTTAGCTAAGAAAAAGGACCTTGTTCCCTGCCAGATGTTTCCCTGCACCCATTTAGATGATCTACATCTTTTCTTTTTAGTCTAGTGTGGTGTGAATTTCTTTGGGTTTTGTGGTAGTCGTTGTTGTGTTTAATGTGAAACTAGCCTTGTATTTTCTATTTCTTCACGAGACATTATCATTTCTGTAGATCATTAGATTCAATTTGCCAGAAGCTTAGATGCAAATTTTACATAAAAGTTCATGATGGATGTTTGCCAATAATTTTCTTTCCTTCTGTTTTTTTTTTTTTTTTCTGATTTTGGTATCAGAGGAATGAGATAATCCTAAAGTCAGTTGTCAAGTAACACACACACACACACACACACACACACACACACACACACACACACACACTTTTCATTTATCTAGAGAAGTTTATGTATAATCAGTATTTCTTTTTAAAAAATTTTCCCAAGGTTAATTCCCTACTAGGGCCATCTAAGTTAGACTTTCTTTATATGAAAAATTATATATAGAACCTCAACTTCTTTAACAGATAACTGGATACATAAATTATTTCTTATAGCAACTTTGGTACCTTGTATATTTCAAGGAGTTCATTTTACTTGTCATATTTACTGACATAGCATTTTATTATATTCTTTTATACTTGGTACAGATAGGGCCTTTAGCTACATCACCTTTCTCACATCTAATACCAGTAAGTTTGCATCCTCCATTTTCCCTCCTTCCCTGGCTTATGAGAAGTTTGTTAATTTCCCTGATCTTCACACACACAAACCTAGTGCGTGGCTTGACTTTCTCTCAGAATTTGTCCTCATAGTCCGTTGACTCCTGTGTCCTTACTATTGCCTGGCTTTCCCTGACCTGGGTTTGGTTTGCTGTGCCCTGGTTTTCTCAGGAGGAGCTACTGTCTGTGCTTGGCAGCCTTTCTGCTTTCCTCGAGCCATTGAGTGCCGTGAACTTCCCTGCTAATGCTTCCTCAGCCGCATCCCAAGGGGGTTGGGTGTTGTATTTTCACTTAGTTTGAAATGCTTCTTTAATTTCCCTTTTGGTTTCTTTCTGACCTACAGGTTATTCCGAAATGTGTTGTTTAGTTTCCAATTACTTGACGATTCTCTAGGTATCTTCTTATCATTAATTTCTAATTGGATCTCTTTGTAGAGCAATAATATGAAACCTATGTGTGATTTGTGTCTATATTATCAAGATTTTATTGATGCCTAGAATTGGACCAATCTTGGTAAATGTACCATGTATACCTTAAAATAAATAAGACACAGACAATGTTTTCTGTTGCTGTTGCCTTGAGCATTCTATAAATGCCAATTACGCTGAATTAGTTGCCGGTGTTTAATTTTTTTATATCTACTGATTTTCTGCCTATGCATTCTAGCAATTATTAAGAGATGGTTGATACTTATAGAATATTGATTTTTATATTTCACTTTTCTATTCTATTAGTTTTTGACTGCAGTTAAGTTGTTCAGTACAAAATGTTTAGAACACTTAATATTCACTTGATAATTCATCTTTTTTATCACAATGAAATAAATGTCTACATCTAGTAATAATTTTTTCTCTGAAACCAACTTTGCCTGTTATTAACTAGTGTTAGCATGCTATAGCCTTTTAGTTCTTTTATTTTTAACCTGTTTGTGATGTCATATTCCAAATTCTTTCTTCAAGGCAGCACATAACCAGCTGTCATTCTTTTTCAATTCAATCTGATGAGCCCTGCTTTTGAATTGGGATTTTTAAACCATTTCCTTTGAACATGATCTTCAGTATAACTGCGCTAAGATTTTATTTTACTAAATGGTTGTGTCTGGTTCCATTGTTTCTTTTAATTTCTTGTTTATTTCTTTCTTTCCTTTTTTCAAGGTAGGGTTTCACTGTGTAGCCTTAGCAATTCTTGAAGTTACTCTGTAGACCAGAATGGCCTTGAATTTATAAAGATCTGCCTGCCTCTACCTCCCCAAGTGCTGGGTTTAAAGGTGTGGGCCACACCTGGCTCTTGCTTGTTTTGTAGAATCTGTGATCACACCTGTCTCCCTTCTTGACTCTTTCATGTGTGCTCATGCTTGATCCTCTATGTGACTGTTCCTATACGTTTTACTTTTGCATACGTTATAAACCACAGATAACTACTATTTTTATATTTCAGTCAATTGCCTTTTACTTCTATTTATTTTGTTTGTGTGTACCCATGTTTGCACGTACATTTGCACATGTACTTGTATGACATGATTCATAGATAGAGATGAGAATTCTAACTGTGGGGAGTCATATTTCTCTGTTTTCATGTGAGTCTCAGGTTGTCTAGTGTACTGGCTAGTTTTTTGTCAACTTGACACAAATAAGCTCAGTTCATCATAGAGGAAGGAAATTCAGTTGAAGAGAAACCTCCATCATATCTAGCCATAAGGCATTTTCTCAAATAGTGATCAATGGGGGAGGGCCATGCCCATTGTGGGTGGTGTCATTCTGGGTTGGTGGTCTTAGGTTCTATAAGAAAGCAGGTTGAGCAATCCAAGGGAAGCAAGCCAATAAACAGCATCCCTCCATGGCTTCTGCATCAGCTCCTACCTCCAGGATTCTGGCCCTGTTTGAGTTCCTGTCTTGACTTCCTTCAATAATGAACAGCAATATGTAAATATAAGCCAGGTAAGCCCTTTCTTCCCAGTTTTCTTTTTAGTCATGGTTTTCATCTTAGCAATAAAAATCTTAAGACATCAGGCATGGCAGCAAGCGCCTGTATTCACTGAGCCATCTCACCAGGCCTCAACCATCTTGTAAAGAAGGTGTAAACATGGAGGAAAGTCTTATATAATCAACCACACACGTATTTACCATTTCTGTTGCTCATTATTTTGTGGGTCAAGACATATCTTATATAATTCATCCCTTGACTTATATAATTTGTCTCTTAGAAGTTCCTCCTCCTACTCCTTATAGATTGGTGATGGATTTCTTTGAACTTAGTATCCCTGAAAACAACTATCCGTTGATTTCCTTCTTGACAGATTTTCTCTGGGCGATTTGTGGTGGTGTTTGGCTTCTCTGGTACATCTTTAAAAGTGCTACTCCAGTATTTTCTTACACTGGTTCCATCAAGAAATATGTTCTTATTCTGTTTTGTCTCTCTGAATGTACATCCGTCTTTTCTTTGCTTCCTTCAAGACGTGTCTTTATTTGAGTAACTTGGCTATAGTGGATCTTCATACACTTTTACTAGTGTTTTTCTTTTGTATTTTATGTTCTAGAACTTTTCTGATGCATGAATTTAAGTTTCTATCAAATTTTACTGAATAATTTGACTATCAAATTTCTAACAAATAATGACTGGATAATCTTCAGTCATTATTTCTTCAGATAACTTTCTGAACAAATGCTTTAGCCTGCTTGAAGTTTTCTCTCCACACACTAATGTTCTAGTTAATGTGTTTTTATATTTTTGTTTCATATTTGGTAGTTTCTTTTGTTATTATATTCACTACCTTTTAAATAGAATATCTGCTCTTCATTTAACTTTGACATTTTTATTTCAGCCGGTGACTGTGTTCTGCTTGGTATTGTCATCATCTACATATCTCTACTGGAAGGTTTCAGGCTTTACCTAACATTTACAGTCTGTCTTCTATCCTTCTAGCCATACAGAACACCATTATTACCGTTTATTTTATACTGAGTCTGTTTAATGTGTTATTTAATATTTACAGAGATTTACTTTTTCTTCTTATCCTAGGCTATGTTTTCCTGATTCTTTGTGTATCCATTTTCTTTTAACTGATGCTAGACTAAGTAAACACACACGTTGTAGCTTAAAAAAAAAAAAAAAAACAAAAAAAAAAACACCAAAACCCAGACTTACTTCTACAGGTCCTAGGTTAGAAGCCTATGTGGAGCTCATGTGACTCAAATCAGGGCATCACCATGGCTGTGACCCTTTCTGAAGGCTCCAGGTCACAATCCATTTCTGTACCTTTTCCAATATTTACATGTGCCTGATTTTTTGGCTCGCGGACTATCCACCTTAGGACTCTTCCTCATATAAAGTCTTCAGTTCTTCCCTACTGTCCCCCCCCCCCGTCCTTTTTTAGAATATTTATAATATAAAGTTCACTGAGATACCCCAGAATTAATTTATCAGAAGGTCAGCTGATTTGTGCCACCTGCCACCTAATTCTCTTTGACATATAAAATAAGATGTTCAGAGATCCAAGGCTTACTTTGTCGCATCTGGTAATATTTCATTGGTTGCCAGGTGCTATAAATTTTCTCGTGTTGAGACCTAGATATTTCTGTAGCCTTATAAATGTACTTGAGGTCTGCTCCAGAGCACATCAACACATTTTAGTCAGTACAAAGCAGTATGACAATCTGAAGCCTTATTAGCGGAGGTCAGAGAAGCTTTTGTCAGGACCCTGCTATTTAGACAGTGTCTCTCTCCGTGTTCTGCCAGATAACCCAGGGATTACACGGCATTGTAGCCAATGGAGATAGAGGAGATACAAGCCCCTCCTCACCTTTTCTTGTCTCTATGAATTGTTTTCTCCAATCGTGTGTGTGTGTGTGTGTGTGTGTGTGTGTATGTATGTGTGTGTGTGTATGTATGTATGTATATATGTATGTATGTATACGTATATGTACTTTATTTCTGATAGAAACTACCTTGGCTACTACAAAAATGAACAATTTTATCTTGTACTTCGGGAAACGACTGAACTCTTTGAGGCTGTGTCTCCTGTGTTATGGGAGAAGACTCTCCTGGCAGGGCACAGGCACATAGTTCCCTTTGTCTGTCCCTCTCAGTAGTCATCGTTCTGTGCTGACTGGTGTCAGAATCTGAAAACCACATGATTGATATATGTATATTTTATCAGGGTTCTAAGTGGGTTCAGGTGGGAGAGTATATCCAAGCACAGTTTACTCTCTCCTTACCAGAAATAGAAGTCAAACATCTGTTATTTGACACATATTCCATTTTGATAACAGCAGCAATGATACCCAAATATTTAAAAACTGATAGGTCTTGGGTACTGACCAAGCAGAACAGATGCTGGCCTCAAAACAATGATATGATCATACTTGTGTTTACCCGGTAAAGATCTCTCCTGTTCTATGTAGTGGCCAAATCCCATAATCCTTGCAGTTCAGAGTTTTATCATTGGCAGCCATGGGGAGACACAAAGAGCGTTGGAAAAGGAGTAGCTAGATGTGAGCTCTGACTCTGTTGTTTGTTTGTCAAGATTTATTTTATTTTAATTATTTGCATATGTGGTTTGTCTGTGTGTAGATGTGCGAAAGTGAGTGAAGGTGCCCATGAAGCATTAGGTCCCCCTCTGGAGCTATAGTTACAGGCAGATGTTAACAGCTTGATGTAGGCAATTGGAACTAAACCCAGATCTTCTGCAAGAGCAATTCATGCTATTACCTGATGAGCTGTGTCCCCTGATTCTGCCTCTTCTAGCTTACAATGACTTTAAAGCTCTCTATTCTATAAATTCTCCTGCATGGTCTTCATGAGCCTCAGGTGGTATAGGGTTTGGATTTTATTTTATTTTTTTATTTTTGCCTCTTGCCTGCTACCTGAAACACTCCAGTAGAAATGAGGACTCCCTTCTCACCATGCCTTCCTCAGTAACCCATTTGGCATTCAGGCAACAGGGTTCTGCCGATGGCAGAGTGGTTTCTAAAGGATAATTTACCCCCCAAAATAAGAAGAGCAAGCAATCCACAAGAATCACGAGTATGCAATGGGAAGTGAGGAAAGGCCTGAATAGTGATCCTTATAGCTGTCAGTTTGTGCTTCTGAAGTGAAGCCTGTCCAGGAGGGAGCCACAGGAGAGGAGGGAGAGTGGCCAGGACTTGGTTAGTCGAGTTTAGGAGTGGTCTGACCTATAGGCTCCCACTTAGGCCTGCTTGTTCCTAGTATTAGCATGCCAGTGCTGGCCTGGTCCTGCCCTGACAGCTAATGCCAGGGACAGGGGACATTTTTTGAGACAAGCTTTGTAGGAATTTATTTCTCTGGCATTGTCCTATGGGATTAGAACCTAGGCTTTCCACATGGGCTTTCTTCTAGCTCTGGCACTCTTACCCTGTATTAATCAGGGTTTTCTGGAGTAACATAACTTTTACCATCAATCTAGAGAGACAGAGAGACATACAGAGATAATGTACATGCAAAGGGGGTTTATTAAAATGACTTACAGGCTGTGGGTCAGCTAATCCAACAATGACTGCCTATGTATGGAAGATCTAAGAATCAATAATTGTTCAGTCCACAAGGCTGGAAGTCTCAGCTGGTCTTCAGTATATGCTGGAATCCTGAAGAAGAGTATTCTAATACCAGTGAAGGAGTGGACTTGCTAGCAAGGGTGAAAACAGTAAGCAAAGAAAAGAGCTTCCTTCTTTCATGTTCGTACGTAGGCTGCCAGCATGTGTGGCCAGATTAAAGCTGTTCTTCCCACCTCAAAGATCCACATTAGAATGGATGTTCCCAGTTCAAATGATTTAATTGAGGAGAAAAAAAAAAAATCCTCACTTGTGTGCTCTGCCATGCTTGGGTTTTGGCTAATTTCAGGTACACTCAAGTTGATTATCCAGAATAACTATAATGGAGGCCTTTTCTTTCTTTTTGGAATTTGGTTTTCAATCTTCTTTTCCAACAAAGCAGGTATTTACATGTAGTCAGTTGTTTGTGTTTCTACCACCAAACATGTCTTGAACAGTGTCTGTGGAAGACAGTGAGCAATGAGTGCCTGTGGCTTCTTAGCTTGAGTCATTGGGAAAGAAGATGCCAAGCAGGGAAGGACCCAGGCAGATTCCCCCAGTGCACGTTCAGTTCACCTTTGCAATGGAGTCTTTCATTTCAGCTCTAACAAAGCCCAATGCAGGAGGAGGTCACTTCTCTCCTGTCTCTCCCATCCCTCTGTGGAAGAAAGCTAAATACTTATGATAGGGCTTTCAACATTTTTTGACTGGCTGACCAAATGTATTTGAAAAAATGAAAGGATCTATTTTTGTTACAATCAAGAAAACATAATTGAATAAAGGCATGAATGCCCAAGCCAACATTTCTGTTCAGACAAATGAAAATCCCCATCCAGTTGCAACAGCAGATAGAGATTAGCTGGCCCTTGTTCTGTTTCTACAAAGAAAAAAAGGTCTACAATCTACCCTGTGCAGCCTCTGTCCTGCACTCACGGGCACATCTGATGACCACTCAGTCTGAGGGGAGCCTCTGACCCAGAATGCCCCTGTGCTGAAGAGGAAGGCTTGTAATAATACAGATAAAGAAAGATAAATAACAAAGCACTGGGCAGTGCTTGTCCTTCAAAGGGCATTCAGTGATGGTGTGAAATTGGCTTCTGAGAGAGTGGCTCATGACCAGGGCAGAGGCCCTCTTTGACCTGGTTATGTATCCACAGAATGCTCTGTGCTTGGATAGAGACACAGTGGCTTCGTTCCACAGATAACATGCACCAAAATAGGCCCCTTGTGGCTCAGCTGAGACTATCATGCTTTCCCTCAATAATGGCATGCATGCTTGCCTGTCTGAGTCTGTCCCTTTCTGTCATAGCCCCATGCTGGTGTGTTTGTAGCATACTGGACTCTGGATTTTGATCTACCTGTGTACCTCTAGCACATGGCCTAGAACTTTTAGGCTATGAATAAATGTTTAATGAAAAGTATCTCAGAAAGACCTAGGAACAATAAAATGAAAGAGATGTGCTCCTTAGTTTCCCAGCTGTTTATACAAATCTTCCTAGTGAGCCCTGACAGGGACAGTGGCATAGTTATACTGCGAACCGTAGGCTGCTGTGAGGAGAATGAGAACCAGTCTTTATCCCCTCCTGTTCCCCACCTCCTCACTCATCATGTTCCTATGTACTCTTTAAATCACAGTGACATACAGAGTAACATATTGGATTCTGTTTCTGCTCGAGACAGGCACCCACTTAGCACTACTGTGGAGTCCCAAATGACACTAAAGTAGAAAAAAATCCAAACCATAATTTACATTTTGATATTGATTAACTGTTTGTAAATTGCTGGCACATAAATATCCACCATACAATTCTGACATCAAATAAATGTCATGAAGCAGGCAGGGCGGGGTTACCTTACATCTGAACCAAGATATAGGGCTACAGCATCCTGCTTCTCCTGTCTGCTCACTGCATCCTCTTTCTACAGAAACCAAAAGCAGGAAGACGCCCATTATGGTCATGATGGAGAGAACCATATGCTGCCCCTTTTGTGATTCAGGTTACTGAGCAAATACCTTAAGTCTGCTCAGTCCGAAGTTCCTTATTTCTCTCCAGAAGAAGGGAAGATCTTGGAGAAATGTATTACAGATCAACGCATTTAATAACTGTGCACAAATTCTGAAAATCTAACATTGCATACAGGGTTAAGAACCATTCAAAACTAAATGTTTTGGGTATGAGAACAAAATGAAAATCTCTGAATGGAGAGCAAAAATATTCTTCACATTGACCACTGGGGAGAAAATGATTAGTCTAAAATGGACATCTGAGAGATAATCCTTGCTTCTAACCTTGAAATGTCCAGAAAAAAATGAAAAATGTTTGAAGTTTGTCTTTCATGTGAAGACATCTCAGATGTCTAAGGTTGAGCAGTGATTGATCCAGGCTGTAGCAGAAAAAGCCATCAAACCAGCCACGAGGAATGCTCCTCAGCTCTGGGGGTGAAATGTATTAATTACATTATTCCAACTTATTTTACATCTACGAAAATTTAGCCACTGGGACTATTCAGGGTGCTACAAGAAGTAACTAGTTAAAGGAGGGAGGAACCAGCACTGGTGTAACAGTAAGAGGCACAGTGAAGGTACATTAAATCCATCCTGGCCTAGAGGTTGACAAAGTGCTTTCTATGTCTAGTGCTGCTCAATTTTAATTTAGTAAAAGGTATGCATATGCAAATGTGCATAAAACAGACAGATATTCATTTAGATTGACTAAAATAGGATTCCAAAGGAAATCCCAAGTTTAATAGGGAAACAGAAATGGAGAACGTGGAAATGGGCTCAGCTGGAATGTCTGGTTGTAACTTTTACTTTTTCTGACAGAGAAAATCAAGAGAGAATCTGGAGGAAACAGCACATCTCATTCCAAGTGCAGAGATAGCTTGGGTCCTAGGAAGAGGAAATTTTTAATAGTCAACCCTTGGAGAGATTTTTGCTTTAGGAAAATTTAATGACAGTGACTCTTCAGTTGTTTTTCTACAAGACCTTTAGACTTCCTCCCAATTACTTCTTAACGTTTAGTATACGCTGTAAAATGTTAACACACACTGAAGCAATTTGTAACACACACACACTCACACCATACACACACACACACACACACACACACATCACACACACAGGAATTACTAAGGAAAACTCAAGTTTATTAGAAAAACAGAAATACAGAACATGAGAATGAGCCCAGCTGGAATGATGTCTGGTTTCAACTTCTAATCTTCCTGGAAGAGTGTGCATTGTCATGTGACATACACACCTATTCCACACAGATACACCATTCATTATCAAAATGATATCCAGGCATGCTTTGAAGCCTTTTACATATTTTGAGCCATTTAACCCAAAGAATGTCTCTGTCTGCTAAGGATTTCTTTGCTAGTTTTGCAGACCGAGATGTTAGGCACAGAGAGTCACAGGGTGAGTGAGGCAGGAAAATCTGTCCTTGAACCTGGAGCTGGGTTTAACACCTATCTACAGTAACTTTACCTCTGATTTCTCTTTTGTATCTCCGTCTTCAACTTTAGTTACAACTTTAAGCGAGGCCATGTGAACCCTTACTTATTTTTTTATGTCTGTTTAATTATTGGGCCTTGTGGCTTGAACATGGAGCCCTGTATGAGCTGGTGCACCAGCACTGACCTCCACTGCAAGGTTTTCCTTTCAACCTTTTTTGGTTAAGGTGCCTGTTAGTCTCTTTAGGTGGGGTAGAGAGTTCTTGCTCTTGTGGTGTGGAGAGTTGTTCTTTCCTGAGTGTTCTGAGCACTTGCAGCCTGACTGACAGGGAACACCCTGTGTGGATGTAAGTGGTTTGTTTAAGTGGATTTAAATGTTTATCTCCTTTTCTTCCCAGCCCTCTGTCTCATTACTACAAGTTCAAGTGCTCCTTGTCATAGCTATGAGCTGGCAGGGGGTGGGGAGCAGGTTTGACTTCAGGGTGTCACATTCTCCTGGTGCTTCTTATCTCTCTGCAAAGTGCCCTCCCACAGTGATACTAAGATGAATGGCTAACAGAACCCTTATCATCTTTCTTATCCGAGGATCAAGATAAATCTAAAGAGTGCCAGATGCTAGAATTATATGTCAGCTTATGCAGTAACATTGTGGATTGAACAACCAATTGTTCAATTGGTTTCAATTGTCCCATTAGTGTGAACCCTGTGAATCTCTTAATGTCATGATCTCTTTCATTCCCTTAACCAATAAGCTACAGGAAGTGATAGCACATGGCGAGGCTGGTCCTGGGCCCTGATATAGGGTGGCAATTCAGTTACCTAGCTCTCCTTGGCCATGCCATTGAGTAACAGTGGATTTGAAATCCACTCAGTGTTTACATTTTCTCTACAAGTCCACAGCCATATGCTGATCTTATTTAAAGAGATCAATTCTGTGTTATTTTAACCCCTCTGGCATGAATTGAAGACTATATAGACAATGTTATAAATTTTTTAAGTTAAATACCGAACAAGTTTTCCTTGGTTTTTTTTTTTTTTTTTTTTTAATGAGATGCCATCTATCCATAAGCTGCTTCCATAAACTGAAAGTGAGGTTGATAAATACAATCACAGAGTTAACTTAAGCACATTGCCTTAGAGAGACTCAGACTTCAAAGGGGAGACCCCTCTATAGATACCCATGCCACAGAGGCCTACCGCTCTGCTACGATGAGCTAACTGCTCTTCATCACCAGGACGTTGCCAGGCTCTGTGCCTGATTTCAAACACAGGGAAGAATCCGGCGGATCAAGGGTATGTTATACATCAGAAAGAAGGCTCCTAGGATGGCATACTTTGTCCTTCAGTATATATATGGGTGTCCTTACCCCTTAGAAAGATAGAATAATGTAAGAATAGATGGGTGATAATCTTAGAGTATTCTTAGGTGCTTGACTAAGTGTTCAAACGTATTTCTCAAAACTCCATGTTTTTGTTTGTTGGTTTCTTTTCTCATTTTTGTTTTTATCTTTTTCCTCCTGCTCTCAGCTCTGGGCACCAGATGCTTATTAGCTTGGACAAAGCAGAGAACACATCAAGACATTGTTTAGATTTCTTTTTCTATCATTATGTAACAGCCCCACTGCACAAAGTCACTTAACATAACATCATACAGAGAAAAATTAATCATCCGCTAATGAGATAGGCATGTGGAAAGAAGTTTGAAAGAAGTAATTTAGAAGCCCCAATTAGGCCCTGTTCTAGTGGGTCCCTCATGGGCATTGCTAGCTGATCCCAGGTCCGGGAGTGTGAGAGGGAGGGAGGCAGAAAGGGGAGGGAAGGAGGGAGGGAGGGAGGGAGGGAGGGAGGGAGGGAGGGAGGGAGGGAGGGAGGGAGGGAGGGAGGAGAGGTGGGAAAAGAGATGCTGGAGCTACAAAGAAGCCTTGTTAGACATGGGCTAATGAGAACCTAAATTAGGAAGGAGGGTGAACAAAATGATCCAGAAATTTCCTCAAAGGCAGGCTGTGACTAGACTTAGCATATACCTACCTGTCACCGTCTGCAGAGCTTCCTTCCAGGAACTGAAGGGAAGGACAATGGACTTCCGGGAAATAAAAACCACAGGGTTCTATGTTATTTGGGACAGAGGGACAGATGTCTGACCCTGAGGGGAATTTGTAGACTCCAGGAGAGGAGATGGAGAAGCAGAACCGGAGGAAGCCAATGAGAATGGGGAAGTCATGTTATCTGCATGGGATGCCAATGCCAGGGCCTCCGAGAAATTCCACAGCGTCTCTTAGTGGGCAACAGTACTACTAGAAGCAAAAATTTTAGAAAAATAAATGTGGAGAAGGAGTTCAGGTGGGCCTGCTTCAGAAGTTCTTTCCACAGCCTAGGAACCTGCCAGAAGAGCAGACGATAATTTCCCTTCCACACAGGTCAGTGAATGGACCCCATCTGCCTCTGTGTCTGAGCCTGGCCTGCAGGAACAAGCTTGCTGGTGAATGGGAAGGGCTGAGATGCCCCAGCTGAGTGAGCCATCCAGTCATTTTATACAGAGTGAGGACCAGGGAGAGAAAATGAGGGCAGAGTGGAGCCCAAAAATACAGAATGAGAAATTAGATGTGACCATTGCTGGAAGAGACCAGCGCTGCAAAGAAATTAGATCTGGTCCCAGGAGCCCAGAGTTCAGAGTAAGGAAAATGGATTTAACAGGTTACTAGGTCCCAGGCAGTGTGAGAAGATCTGTTTCACGTGTGAAGCCCCTCAGGAAATGCACGGCTCCGTCCCTAGACACATCCACAGGCATCTGGAGAGCCTGTGGAACAGGAAGCAATGGCTTCAGCACTCTGGGTTCTCCCTTCCTCCCCACACTCACCTGGCTTCATAACTTTAGAAAAGTCATTTTACATCACCAGAAATTAGTTTCTTCAACACTCAGTCAGGAAGGCAGGATGGAGTAGAGGCCATGCTATTTCAGCTTCATACTGTCATATTCCTTGGGCTCAGAATCTCGGCTCCATGGCCAGCAGTTTGTGAGGCACACCTTGTCTTAAGTCTGGGCTTCTTAAGTATCAGGCTTTCTTCACTCACTAACCCACTTCACTTCTACCCTCAGGGGTGTGTCTTTTTCTGTTTAATAAAACTGCTTCTATTTCTGTCACCTGAAAGTGAAAAAAAAAAAAAAAAAAACCAGACTGAAACCCAGCAGGCCTAGGCAGTGTGGTATGGTGGACTCTTATGGTGTAATGGTGGCAGCTCAGGGCTGTGCATAGGATCTGCTCAGGTTCTTCATCCGTTCTCATGGTCCAGCCCCCAGTACAAACACATTTCATACAACCATTGATGAGCTCTTGCCTCCTGCTCCTTCATGTTTGGCGTTTCAAATGCGGGCTCCTGACACAGGTTTCCAGAAGGATATGCCAGACATCTTTGAACAGTCCGTTTTTTGTATTCATTTCAGTGAGAAGTTTTAAAATGGTCTGCACTTCCTGCCATGTCACTTTTTCGGATATGAACACAAATCTCCTCACCCAAGTCAACAGTACTTAAAATAGCTGTTGACGGCTGCACTCCCATCCTGCCAGCACCACATCCCTGGTCAAGGAGCCTGAGGGTTTTACTGATGGAATGAAGTCTTTATGAAGTGTGCACAGCAAGGCTTGGGTTTAAATGGAAAGCATGCCTCTCTGCCCTTGGATCCCTTCAGAAAGACCGCAGGCACATTTTCAATTTCACTTCCTTAAGCGCTCTGCTTGTAGGCATTCCCTTATCTTATAAAGTGCACTGTTACCTTAACATGTGATCTGTGTCACCAATTTGTTCTCGACAACTCCAGAGCAATGGTTGGAACTTGTTTTCTCCTAAAGGAAGAAGGTAAGGGGGTTCCTGCCTCCGGGAAACCAGTATGAGCATTTCTTTCTCAGAGAACAGTTAGAAGCATCTTTGCACCTATCATCCCAAGGGATATATTTTGGAGATGACTTTTTTACATGCCCATCACTTCCCAGAAGACATCATCTCCAGAGAAATAGGTTAGACCGTACTCTGTGAGCATACATAGGTAGCTGAGGCAGGAGGACTGTAAATTCCAAGTCAGCCTGGGCTGCATAGAAAGTGGTAGGCAAGCCCGAGCTATATAGCAAGACTCTGCCTCAAAAATAAAAGGTGGAAGAAGTCGCCTGTTAACCCCCTTCTGGTCTCTATCCTGATACAGTCTCCTTGTACTGGTTTCCCAGGGTTACCATAACAAACCAGGTGGCTAAAAACAATAGATATTTATTCTCTGTTCTCATATGCAGAAGGCACAGTGATGGAACAGTAAGAGGGATCTCACATCTTGGACCACGATAATGAGGCAAAAAGAGACATAGCTGGGAATGGTGTGGGCTTTTGAAACCTCAAAGCCCACCTCAGTGAGTCATCCCCTCAAGGCCACACCTCCTAATTCTTCTCAAGCAGTGTCACCAGCTGGCAACCAAACATTCAAATATATGAGCCTATGGGGGCCATTCTCGCTAGAGTTCAACATATAGACAAACAGCATTCACCAGTTGAGAACGAAGACTATGCTGAGGAAATCTCCTTATTCTAAATTCCCAGGAACTGAAATGCCTTGTGTATCCCTGGGATCCCTAGTAGCCTGATAATGAGTTTTATTTGAAGTCAGTAATTCATCTTGTAAAGAAGATGTAATGCTATCCGTTTTTCAAGGCCCCTCCACCCCATCTTTTTGCCACTTTCCAAGTCCCAGGACCTAGCACAAACTCAAAACCTGCAGACACTCTGGCCTCAGGCAGGAGAATGAGCCCAGAGACCCACCCTCTGACCTGCGCTGTATGCCCGAGAAGTAGGATGTTGCCTCTGCTTCTGCCTCTGCCTCCTTTACCAAAGCACAGGCCTTGCTTCTGGCATCTAAGCCCTATCTTGCTTCTCAACCTGAGGCTCAGTAGAGTTAACCTGAGAGATGCTTAGCAGTTCTTAACCTTTGGCCCTGAGTTCTTGTTGCCAAACCCACCCATTCTCTATGAGCTGAGTCAGAGCCCTGTACCAGAATAACCTATGCCCTATGTAGACAGGGCTCCTGCCCTGGTATGCTTGCCCTTCCTGGGCTGTGAGTGTGGACTGCTGGCAATCTGTGTACTCAGTCACTCATCAGTGTCCCAGGCTCTGGAGGAACCTGCAATGCTCCCATTTATCCTAATTGCTCTCTCCTTCCTCTTACTCTCATGGAACACTGTGTTCTGCCTTCTGGGCCAGACGTGCTTTGGCACCCACAGCTTGTCTCTGTGCCTCTCGTCCTCAACCAGTCTGTCTTCTCTGTTCACACCTGACCTAGTTATGTGCAGCTTTGATCTGGAAGAGACCCAGATGCTTTTTTTTTTTTTTCCCCAGTGGGGAAAGATTCTTCCATCAATCAGGACTCCTTTTGCAAAGGTGTCCCTTGGAAAGGACAGGGCAAAATCAAGTCACTACTTAACAAAATGGACAAATTCTGCCAAGTTGAGGAGGATGGGAGCAACTCAAACAGCATAGGATCCATATGGCAGGTACGTGGCATGCAAAGAACTGCCACTCCAGCAAGAGACACGAGGACACTCACCGGTTTGCATGGCAGTCATTCTGGTCTGCAAGATGCCTTGTGCTTCTTCAGTGTATCATGGCCACCTGTCCTGTTGGCCTCATGGTAGAGCTAGTTGGAGAAGTTACTTGGAATTCCTCATACTTATGAGACTTCTTGCTGTCAGTTTCTTTCCTGGATAACTCTTTAGATTTGGCTCATGTATTCAACCTTTTTCCCTGAGCTTGGTGCCCATCAAACCCTGTGATTTCCCACGTGAAAAATGTATACAGTTATCCTTGGTAGATTGCAGTGGTAGTAAGTGCTCAGGAAATGCTGAATGAATTAGTGAATGGATGGATGGATGGATGGATGGATGGGTGAATGAATGTAATTAGTTCAGGTGTCATCCCACTAAAACCTTAAATGCAAACTCTTCAAACCATACTCTAAAAAAATGTCCATGTTGTCCAGTCTGCACCACCAGCAATAGAAGCTGCAGCATGTCTGAGGGCCACAAAATGTGTTCAAGGCTAGCCTGGGCAACTTTGTGAGTCTCAAAATAAAAAAGGGAAAAGAATGTTAAAGGTAGAACTCAGTGATGGAGTGCTAATCTGGCATTTGCAAATCCTTTGGTTCAGTCCCCAGAATTAAAAATGTGCAAGCTCATCTCAGAAGTACAACCCCGGACCATGATAAGACCCCAAAAGCCAGGCATCTGTTTTAGTCGTTCATGCTTCCAACTGAAACAAGAAAGATGCTAAGTTTCTGCTTCCTGTCACCCATGTTTTTGAAGCCAGGGACACAGAAGAACTAGATAGGATCACAGTGGGAATAAGCCTTGGCTCATCTATCAGTGATGTTACTAAAAGGTGGACCCGTCCATGCTGCAGTGTGAGCTGACTTCCTCTTTTTCTAGAGTGGAAACTGTAGCTCTTTGTCCATGGACTTGTCAGAGGTGGCTCCCACCCGCCAGGCAGGGGAACTGGTGCTCAGCATTTGCATTGTCTTTCCCTGTGGCTGCTGAGTACTGTATTAGGTTTTTAGAGCTTCTACTCCAGCCTAATGAGCGAGTACATACTATGCTTTTGCACTGTTTGAGGAATAATTTATACTTATGCTAATATTGTTGAAAAATATTTTCTTTAAAAAGAAAAAGAGAAAAGACTAATCCTTTCCTCCTTTCTTACTCATGTACTGAATCCAGGATCCTTTGAGGTCCAGCATAACTTGTGTTAATTCCTTCCTAAGCCCCTTCAAGCTCCTGCATTCACCGTACAGATTTCATTAAACCTCATAGTCTTCCTACTTACTGATGCCTCAGAAAAAGCAAAGGAACTCCTGTTCCTGTTCCACACTAAACATTCTGCTCAGGAATACACTGTCGTCTGTCTCTATTGCTGAGTATTTATTTATTTGGCCTCGAGACAGAATGCAGACAGACGTCTGTTCTGTTTGAACGAAAGGCAAACGTGAGCACCAGGCTCCCATCTCATTTGTGGGAAACATCTGTTTATTATAATGCATGGAGCTCGAGTTTCAGGGTTTGCAGTCCTGAGTGGCTCCAGTCTTAAATCATCCCATGTTGGCAAACAATAGCGATGGCCAGGCCAGGAGAAACAGATGTATGGGATGAGATTAAATGAAGAGCAAGAGCAGGCTAGCATTCCCCCCACCGGACTTTGTGGGTAATGTACTCACCTATGGAAGCAGTATTTCAGGAAGTGTGATACTGAAAGCCTTTTGTGCTCTGGAACTTCTTTATGGTTGCCATCTACATAAGCAAAAGAAGTGTGAGTGTGTGTGTGTGTGTGTGTGTGTGTGTGTGTGTGTGTGTGTGTGTGTGTGTGTGTGTTTTAATTTTATGGATACATCTTGTATTAGATGGCTGAAGGCCAAAACTGTACCTTGTGCTGACAGCCAAATTTGGTAATGTGTAAAATTTCCCAAGTGATACAGGTTTGAAGGCCTGAAGGGGTCATAGAGAACAGCCTAGGCTGGGCGCCATGAGAATCCAGGAGAGGCGGTTAGTGAAAGTGCCGTGTCATTTGAAAGAGGAGCAAGCCAGTAAGCAGCACCCCTCCATGGTCTCTGCATCAGCTCCTGCCTCCAAATTTCTGCTTTGAATTCTCGTCCTGACTTCCTTGATTGTGCACTATAAGCTGTAAGATGAAATAAACCCTTCCTCCTCCCAGCTTGCCTTTGGTCATGGTACTTTAGTACAGTTATAGAAAGTAACTAATATAATAATGAATAAAGTTGCATCATTTTTAGTGAGAGAATTGAAACCATATCTACATTTTTAAATATGGAGCCAGAGCTGGGCCCTTGTTCCAACTCTGTCATCTGTCTGCTTCATGATGTATGTCATCTTATTTAAATGTCTTGACTGTCTGTTTCTTTGCCTATGAGGTGTCATGACACAGTGAAATCTTATGATGAATTTATGAGTGGCCAGGCTGGGTCTCATCCTTGTCCATTTCTCAACTCCTGCGTCTTCCCAATATCATTGTTCTGAGCCCTGTTGTCACAGAATTATGCAATCCTGGAATGGTGCTGTGGTTGGGATGCAGCACATATTCCACACACCAAAATAAAACCATCTGATTCCAGCCAGGCTAGTGCACTGGGACTATAGATTAGGAATCCACCCAGGGAGAGGGGGACGTGTCTACAGTAGCTAGAGGACTCCTATGTCTTTTCTCTAAAAGGGAAAAATTGGCCTTTCCATAGCCTTAAGCTTCTATCTAAACTCTTCCATTGCTTTTGCTGCTGGATGTATCTAATTGCCCAGCACAGCTAAACAAAGAAAAGGGCTGTACACAGGGTCAAGGTTCTTATGTACATGCAAACCCAACAGGAGACAGGGACATAAAGGTCAAAGGACAGATACCTAAGAGGAGAAGGGAAAGACAGGAGATGAAGAGGTAGTTTAATTTCTTCCTTGCAGCATGGTAGAGGGTCATCATGCCCTCTCTTGGTGTGGTTGTCTGCTTAGTAACTTTATCTTACTAGAGAGTGTTATTTTTTACAAAGAAAGGAACCCCTAAGAAAGGGATCCCATTTGTACCTAGTTGTGCAAATATTCCTGTGGTTATAAAGGGCTTATTTCGTTAGCTTTTAGCGAAAGATAAATCAGATCCATATGTCACATGCAGAATGATGCCTTAAAGTGTTAAAGTATATGTCCACGTGGGGAAGTGGTTCCATTTAACTACCCATGGATTGCCTCATATAGTTGTCATTCATGGATGGTTAGGACCTTGAATATTTACCTCCATTTGCCAAAACATTTATCATTAGACACCATAGTCATTAACATGTACAGCAGATCGCCAAAACCTCCATCCAACTATAATTATGTATCTTTTGACCAACTTCTTACCCAGCCCACCCAGTAGAATGACAATCACCATTCTACTCTGTGCTTCTATAAATTCAGTTTTATTTTATTCTTTTAGATTTTGTTATAAGGCACTTGTATTTATAAGCCTTGCCTTTTGCATTTACCAGCCATCCATAATGTCACGAGCCCTTTCTTTGTATTGCTGGCTAGTACTCCACTGTTCATATGCCACAGTTACTTAATGCATCCATCTGCTCATACATCTGGGTCGATCCCTCCTCCTGGCTATTGAGACCCATGCTATGGTACACAAGGGAGTGCAGACGTCTCTTGATTCATTCCTTGTGGATACATATGTACCAGTGGGACCACTGAGTCCATGAAAGTTCTGTTTGTACTGATTTCCATATTGGCCATATATATTTATACAGGACTCTCTTTTCTCAATGTCCTTGCCAGAACTTAGGATCTCTTTAAAATCCTTGTATATCACCTTTGACATTTTTGCTTCATTGTCACGCTCAGAAATCGATTCAGCATTTTATATGGAAAATCCATCCTCCTTGGCTCTCCTTAGTTTTGTAGTTGTTTTTGATACAAGGCATAAACATTTCAGAAGGGTGGACCAAATGTTTATTGATAGAATAAAAGGAAGTGTGATTATATAATAGAATTCAGAAATATATATAGCTAATTTTACACCTGCATGCCTCTAACCCAGTCATGGCAATTATAATCACTCTCTCGTGCCAGGCCCCTTCCCCTAGGAGAAATGGGTTAGGTGGGACCGGAGTGATCATTATAAAGCATGCACATATAAATTGAACTTTCCCAAATGTAGGTCACTTGGGCAAGAAGACACTTTCTATAAAACTAGGTTGACAATTAGATTTGCAGGGCACTCCAATGCTAAATGTTCTTTCCACATTTTAAATCATAAGACAGTGTAAACAATACCCTAGCATTAAGAAACAGAAAATTGCGTTCTCAGTAATAGCAGAACTTCATGGCACATGGTTTCACACTTTAATATGCTGTGTTCTCTCCTGCTGCGTTTCTATTTTAAGTAATATAATTTCCTTTTTGTAGTTTTGTAGCTGTAGGTTTTTTATTTTCCTCTTTCTCCCTTTACCCTTCTAGAATAGCTTTCCATAATGCTACATCATATGCCAAGAAAATCCCTTGAAAAAGGGAACCGGTAAAGTCGACTAATCTGTGCAGGACAGTAAGTAACACAAATAGACCTCAGGGTGAAAAATTGCTAGTCAAAGTGTTGTCTTGTGTGCTTTGCAGACTCAATCTGTGTTCCAGGCTTTGATCCAGGCCTCAACATGATGACTGGAATCACCCCCATTAACCCGATGATACCAGGCCTGGGACTGGTACCGCCCCCACCCCCAACAGAAGTGGCCGTGGTCAAAGAAATAATCCACTGTAAAAGCTGTACTCTTTTCCCCCAAAATCCAAGTAAGTAGAAGCAAGAAGTATTTGCTTTTCCTTTGAAACAGTATTGTGTTCGTTTTCAGACGTGAGATGTTCCACCCCAGGCCTTCACCTCCACATTATGAAGAAAGGTCCACAAGGGTGTGCCCATGCATCTGTCCAGCAGCTGAATAAATACTGTGAAGCCAGTATGGAGGCACTGAGAGTTTTATGTATAACTAGAAGAGTCTTTGCTGTGTGCAGTGAAGAAGGATTTTCTGGAAAGCATCATGTGAAATCTATCACTTCCTAGCCCTTCACAGATAGGAGAAAAGTCTGATGTGTGTTTTGTTAGATAGAAATTTGAACCTGGAAGTTGGGGAAAGGCAAAGAGTGGGAAGAATGTGCAGCAGCTTATAATTTATAGGCTAAATCACACTCACTTACAAGCCCTATATATTTGAGTAAGTTAGTCTCTGATACTAAGTTTATAGGCTTAAGTAGGTAGAATTTTTAATTCAGATTAATTAGTGTTGCCTATTGGAAGTGGACTTGCCAGGAGATTGCTTTAGTAATCTACATATAAACTAGACAAAATATCGTGACAGCATACCGTTAATCTTTTCATATGGCCTCCTCAAACTCTAATAGTTTGCTCATTTAAATGTGAATAATAACGGAGGTTTTATTCAGACTCAGCATTTTACAGTCAGGTAAGTATTGTCGCATGCTGTCCCGGGCTCTTTCCCCCTTTCTGTGATGCCACCCCCTTATCTGGCAAGAAGACAAAGCGGTAACGAGCCAGGGTCCTTCATCATGTTGGCATTTCACTACGCTTTGTCCCTTGTGAAGCTCTCTCCCCTCCTTTTGAAATTTTTTTTCTGGGTGTCTGTGTTTACGAAAGAGAAACAACATCATACTAGCATGTTATCTGTTTCTCGGACAAGCATAGCCACTCTGTGTAGAAATGACCGTGAGAAATAAAGGCTGGAGGGGGAGGGAGAGATCGGGAAACATGACAGCCTGATGGGGTGAGATGGGGTTCCGGTGGAGGTGGGGGAGTAGAAACCCGTGTAAAAATGGACTGTGCCTCAATCTGGAGAAGACTGGGCCAGATTGCCCGGTGAGCTTGGTAAAGAGCAAACAATAAAAGACAAAACTGTGTATGTTCATTGTGATCTTAGATCTTCCACCTCCTTCCACGAGAGAGCGGCCCCCAGGGTGTAAGACCGTGTTTGTCGGAGGATTACCTGAAAACGCTACGGAAGAAATTATTCAAGAAGTCTTTGAGCAGTGTGGAGATATTACAGCCATCCGAAAGAGCAAGAAGAATTTTTGCCACATTCGCTTTGCAGAGGAATTCATGGTTGATAAAGCCATTTACCTTTCTGGTACTTCGCTTTACAAAAGGGGTTTGCTAGGCATTTTGTCCAGTTTTGTGATGTTAATATGAGCTCATTTCCTTTTACCTTAATGGACTCTAATTCCCAGTAGTTGAGGGCAGGAGAAGGAGGCATTTGCCTCTTAGTCTGACTGCCAAGTGATCTTTGTTAAGCCCCCGTGCCTCTCCACAGGCAGGATTTCCTACCATCCAGTCTTGAGGAATTCCACGCAGTTACTAATTAATGCTCTCAAGTGCGTATTAGATGAAAAGCAATATTTTGAGAACTGAGGACCATTATTATTATTGGATGTAATCCTCTGAGGGAGTAAAGTACTCTCTCGGAATAATTTAAGTTTTTAAAAGTGCGTTTACAATCTTCACCCCAGGGAGAGTGAAGCAAGATCCCCCTTCTTACAGGGACTTTATTCCTGGCCCTGTGATGGGTCCACTGTTGTCATCACACACTTGGTAGTTTAGCAGTCTGGGAAGCCTATGCTGCCTTCCACTCTGGTTTTTATTTGGACAAGTATATAGAGTCAGTGCACAAAACCTCAGTCAAATCAGAAAGAGGCTGAGCCTAATATTGACATGTGACTTTACAGGTATTTATTCTTTAGATTCCACTCAGTACCCTTTGCTCAAACTCCAGCGACATGTGTGCAGTGTGCCCCTCAGCAAACCACCTACCTAATTCTAAGCAAAGGTGACCTGGGATTTTCAAGAGAGCCAAATAAAACAGGTGATCACCAGCACCAGCTTTCCTAACGTCTGTGGTCAGCCCCACTGCCATTGCCTTCTGTGTAAACTCCAGAAGCATTGAGGATATCTCAGCAGAGGCTCTCTTCGTTAGCTGGGGATCCAGAGGATGTTAAAACCCTTACTATAATGAAGCCGTCAAAGTGAAAAGTCAAGTGGGAACATTGGACAAGTGGAAATGAAAGGCAGACCCAGAGTAGAGGTGTTTTGCAGTTCACACCTAACTGTTAGACCTCCAGGGATTCTGCAGAGAGTAGGGTGCTGCCTTTCCATCTCTCTCTACTGCAGAATAGCTAGTTTGCCAACCAGGACTCTTAGGTGGGGCTGATCACATGAAGTAGAATGTGGGAACCACCGTGTGTGAGATTGTTTTTAACCAGACAGCTCTGGCCAGGATAAAGGACTGGTGCTTCTTTGTCGCCAGTGCCTCCCTGGAAATCCAGGCTCTAGATGCTACATTTAATCCAACTATTACCACTCGTGTAAGACTATAACTTCATCTGGAGTGATTTAAGAAGGGCATAGGTGAAGGGGCGTAGGTGAATGGTCCTTTTCAGCACTGACACAATTCAAGTTTTAGACCAAACAGAAAACTCAGAAGACACTAACAAAGTTGAACAATGCCAAACATAGACATTAGAGGGAGGTACAGCTTTCATAGCAGGAGGAAGCAGAGACCCCACCCTCACCCTGAGCCTCCCCTGACTAGGGGCACAAAGGTCTCTAGCTCTCCTAGGGTGGCCTCTGCAGCCTGAGCTGAGAGGTTCTGAAATCCCTGCTAATTGGAGGGGCGGGGCAGGAAGGAGAGAAGGTTGCCCTTCCTCTGTGTAATCTCCTGCAAGCCCAAATCCAGCTGGAATGCCTAATTTTAGGAGCACTTTCACATTTGAGGGCCAGGCTAAGTTTAGCCTCCGCCTCATCAGAGTCTCTTTTAAGGCAGTAATGATGATGCTCTGATGAAAGAGAGGACCAGAAATGTTTTAGAAAGTGATTCTCTGAATACAAGCAGGGAAAGTCGTTTGACCAACTGGGACAGCTGGCCAGTACCTGGCCTGCTGATGCAGCTTTCTGAGCCCAC
Organism: Phyllotis vaccarum; assembly: GCA_033318265.1. NCBI lineage: Eukaryota > Metazoa > Chordata > Mammalia > Rodentia > Cricetidae > Phyllotis > Phyllotis vaccarum. The sequence continues at coordinate 44,892,933 of JARWLC010000005.1, read as the reverse complement.
CATTAAGACATAGTTTGCTTCAGCATTAATTCTGCTGGAATGTAAGTGGCTCTTTGAGTGGCTGATTGATGGGTATTGTGTCCAGATTTTTAGATGATGCTGTAGAAACCTAGAAGAGAGTTCAATCAGATGAGATCTGGAGAATCTGTAGCAGATTTGTAACTTCTCCAAAGTGTGAAGTGCCATGCTGGGGGAAAAAAAATCCAGCTTCCATGGGTATTTGTAACTCTGCTATAACCACAAAATGCTACCATTGCCCATTGAAATGTACCGTGACACAGTGCACACAGCACAGCGAAGCCTCAAGTTTCCAGTTACATCTCATTTGCAAAGCCCCAGCAGGGCAAAGGTGCTTACTTTTGCTTTCTCCCCTAGCAGCCGCATGCTCCCACCAAGACTTGAATTTATGTTGTGAAAATCTGAGTACTCCAAACTGAAGAGCAACCACACAGTGCAATTCTTGTTCATTTGAAGTTAGGCTGGAATGCCTGCATTCAGTCCTGGCTTGACCTCTCACAGGCTACCCAATGTTTATAAGTTGAGTAGTTAACAGTAACCTGCCAGCCCCAAAGATTCCCAGGACCACTTGATTTTATTTTATTTGTGAGTGTGTGTGTGTGTGTGTGTGTGTGTGTGTGTGTGTACACGCGTGCGCAGCCTAGCTTTGGGCTCTTGCACAAGCCTCTTGTGGCCTTTAATGACTGCATGAACAGTTTGTGTGGTACCACAGGCTGGATAAGGTGCTATGAGGCCTCTTGATTGAAGGTAAAATATTCTCCTCCCTGTCCCCAGAGGATAAGTGGAAATAACACAGCATTGTGAAATTGCCTGGGTAATTGTGGCTTCTGTATCGGCTGAGAGGAAACTGAGCGGGCAGTGTTTGCTAGGGGAATGAAGCAATCGGCTATGAGAAAAGTTTTGGAATTTACTTTGCAGACCCTTTAAATATCAGAGGTGCTCTTTATTTGCTCATACTCTGCCTTTTTTCAAAAAGAATTTAAGATTGCTTATGCAATAGAGTTATAATACATTGAAGGAGGGGAGCAAGACCTCTAAAAGATTGAGAAAAAAACATACTACATGCCAAATTTGTTCTTAAACTTCCTAGAAGCCAACAGGAGGAAGGAGTGGCCAGGATTTAGTGCCTAGGTTCTCAGTTGGTGATGATGGAGCCAAGCATGGTGAGGGTCCCTCTGAGAAACTTCCCGGGGTATCTTTATCTCCACATCAGTGTTTCTTGGTTAAATGATTGGGAAGACTCCTGCTTCCAGTCTCCTAGGAGGGACCGGTATCCTTGTCTGTCCAGAGTCCAGAGAAATAAGTGCATGTTTGCCTAGCCTGTGGGAAGCCTGAACCAAAATAGATGTCTCCTGAACTGAGGTGATGCGGCTTTCCAATGCTTTTAGGTTATCGAATGCGATTAGGGTCTAGCACGGACAAGAAAGATTCTGGCCGCCTTCACGTCGACTTTGCCCAGGCCAGGGATGACTTTTACGAGTGGGAATGCAAACAGAGGATGCGTGCCCGGGAAGAGCGCCATAGACGCAAGCTGGAGGAAGATAGGCTTCGACCGCCATCACCACCTGCCATCATGCACTACTCGGAGCATGAAGCTGCCTTGCTGGCTGAAAAGCTGAAAGGTAAGGAGAGATGTTGTATTGTGTTTCTGGCCTGCAGACCCACAGTCCCATAGTCCCACTGAAACACACAAATGCTCTTATTAATTGTACACTGATTGACCCGGGACCCAGGCATATAACTTGCTAGCTCTTATTCTTAAACTAACCTACGACTCTTATCTTGTTTAGCCATGCAGCTCAGTACCTTTTCTCAGAGCAGCATTTCAACTTCTTTCCTCTGCATCTGCTGGCATCTTATCGTGGAGTCTCCATGGCTTCTCTGTGGCATTTCTCCTCTGTTCGTTCTTCCTAGTCCCAGAGTTTTCTTAGTCTGGTAACCCCGCCCACACTTCCTGTCTGCCTTTGGCCAATCAGCATTTTTATTAAACCATTAGGCAGGACAATTATTCACAATGTAACAACATAATTCCACTACAGTGGACTTCTGCCAGAGTCCTCCCCACCACCTGAGCCACTAATTGATGAAGGAAAAAGGAGATCGATCTTCTCCAGATCCCAGATCCCAGATCCCAGTGTGTCCTGTCCCCTGCAGGTTGCTTGTGAGTAGAAGCTAACTGGAATCTGCAGATCCCGGGTTCCATCATCCTGCTAGGGACAGAGCTGTGACTCTATGAAACTCTCTGTATGAAGAGCAAAAGAGACGCATTCCCAATCCCAGCAGCAACCTGTCGTCACGGCCTGTGCTTAATGAGCCTAGGCCTTACCTATGAGTCAGCATTTTCTAGTGCTCTCTGAGTTCTGTGGAGTGTGCAGATCCACTAGAGACTGAAAGCTTTTTCAAGATATCTTACATGCAATGCCACTGAGGGTGTATGGACGAGAAAAAGGAAAGGTCCCCATCTTCTGAGGTAGACTTGAAGGAACCATTCTCACACCTCCAGATGAATGACAAGAGAGGAGAGGGCACTTCTTTAATTTCTGCTGGGCCTTCCCTGAGTTTGAGGGTGAGATAAATAAGGACCAAATAAATGAGGAGCAGACCTGCTGAGCTTCAGTGACGGTTGGTGAGCCAGGATGTGAAATTAGTGTGTGGGGGGCACCTGTGTGCTTAGGTCTACTAGTGACCAAAGTGAGTGAGCTGGACTACATCTAGGCATTTTATAGGCTAGTGGTAGGTGGTGATTAGAGCTCCTGCTGTTGCCGGGTACTGTCGGGGACATGGTGGATCATAGTTTCCATAGGCAGGTTATCTACAAGTAAGTGAGTGGCTGCAAACAAAGCAGATGGCCTCAATGTCAGCCAAGGCATGTACAACTTGCTTTGGGAACAGCAGCAAGTATGGGCAGAATGTGTAGGTGTATCAAGAATGTCTTCACAGAACAGGCAGAATTTGAAGTTGGTGGATAAACAAGATTTCTCCCAGGTTAGAAAGGTTCATAAAGGCAATTTAACTCAAGGCTGGAGCCTTGAGAACAAGGATGCACAGGAAACCCAGAGGATTTGGTGTAGGCATTGTGTTCATAAAGCAAGGTGAAGCTGGAGAGTCTTGGCCAGATGGTGAAACCCCAAAGCTGTTGCTGGCATTGGTTGATCTGTAAACAGTAGAGAGAGAGTTTCACAGGTGTCTGATGAGAAGAGAGATGTGATTGGTTCTCGGGGTTTTAGAGTCTACCTCACGTATTATTGGCACTGTCTTAAATGGATGGGATGGTCTTACTAAAGAAAATGAACAAAAAGCTGCCCATCACCAATTTCAGGAAGACTGAGAATGGCATTCTGTGCTTTGTCTAAAAAGCAGGGCATGTGCTTCTAGCCATCATCCCTGTCAGATCTGAGGACTCCTAATTAGCTACAGTTGCCATTGAACTGCCCCTCTTCAGCTACTGCTGGCTCTCTTGGTACCTGCCCAGTCGCTCTAAGAAGGCTCTTGGTATAGGCACTAACATGCAGACAGAGGCTGGCCCTTCCATAAGATGTGAATGCAATGCAAAATTCAGCCTAAAAGGTCTTAGGAGATTACAGAATGACAAAGAACAACACTTAGAACCAGAAATGCTCATAGGAATAGATACTTCATTTTTGTTACTGTCAAGTGAGTGTTGTGGTACCTGTGACCTGTTTTCAGGCCCAGCTAGCTCAGTCAGTAGAGCATGAGACTCGCAGGATGGATTCAATCATTGCCACACCCTATTTTTGTAGTACACGGAGGAATTTCATGAAGGTTGGCATCTATATTATGTTATTTTTATGAAGCAAACATAAAAAGTGCCAATTGAATGTATAAGGTACATGGCATTCGCCTCTACTTTTGGAGGATAGCAGACTGGGATGTCAATTTACTAGAGTAATTTGTGAGCCTTGCCATTTCAAAAATGTATATTTATATAGATGAGTATAATTTGCAGAATTCGGAAGCTGTACCTTTGCCAAGTACTGTGTGATCCCTGGAGGAGAGAACAGATTGGAAATTTTAATAGATGGCTGTTACAGTAGAATGAACTAGCTCAGATACATCTTAGGCAAGAGTCAGGTAATACTAAGCTTGACAATTTCATCCCAAGCACAGAGTTTGGAATATAAACACCATTTAATTGCTTAGGAAATTGGCTGCCTTCGGGACAAAATCTACCCTCTGCTCCTTAGAACCCTGGAAAGCCTGGTAGGAGGAGCCAAGGAAACTGTTTTCCCTGAAGATGATTTCACTGACGTGGGGATATAAATGCAGTCATGACTGAAGGTACAGATACCTGCGTCAGAAGGAAGTAGAAATGCAATCTGAAAATGCCTAATTGGATTTTTTTTTTCCTCCTCTGAGAAACCTTGGTATCCGAGGTTATTAGATATTTTTTCCCATTTTACACCATACCTGTTTATTCTTGTAATTTTGATTCTGAAGATCATCCACATTCAGCAAAATCTGTATCAATCAAGTCTTTATTATGACCTGCAAGGCTTCTCCACATAGTTGCACACTATAGGTGTATTGGGTAAATGAATTCCTTTCTCTCTTCTCCAAGTATTGGAGCATGTGGGCACACTTCATTTCCGGCCAGTAGAAGTGCCAGGCATGACTACAAGAGAGAGGTGATCATGTTCAGCCTGCTGCCAGTCACAGAAAAAAAGTATTTGCAAAGTGTTTTGTAAATACCTGGCACTAGGTACTGGGGAAGAGAAGAACACCATGCCAGCCCCTGCCTCATGGAATCAAGGTTTCTTAGGTAATAGAGGAAATGACAAATCACCCTGTACTTGCTACTTAGAATAGTGGGTTGTGATACATTGAATACAACTAGCAGCGGTGTGCACTATGGAGGGTAGCAATTGTAAGATGCTTTCTCTACAAAGATAGCTAAACCAGTAAAGCCACTAGTATGGGAGAAGGGGTCATCTTCGGGAACCAGATCTCCCCATCTGCTGGCTGCTTGACTTTCTGAAGCCAGAAGAAACACTGAGTTATTACTGTGTCATATCTGAGGCACACAGTCACCAGGCATGGGTTTCATTAATACAAATCCTAAAACAGAAAATCAGTGGGCACCCTACTGATTAAACAGACATTGTTGTGAGACAATTCAACTTAATGAAGACTGACTGGGAAGTAGCTGAGTGGAGACCTGAAGTTTATGGCATGGCTCTGGGAAAAGAGAGAAGGAGCTCAATAGCACCATAATTACACTTTATTGGAAACAGTGGCACCAAGCAGATGAGATAATGAATTCCCGTGTTTCTAACACAGACCAAGCAGCCCTGAAGGGCCGAGGGTCTCGGCCGCACAAGGAAAAGATTGATACAACCACGAGGAAGCATTATATCTTCATTCACTGGAGATTTCTTTGGGCAAGAACATTTTCAAAGTTTTCCAGTTCTGCCTCCCATTTGTCTCTCTCTGTATCAAGTGAACTTCTGTCAAAGTTCGCCAACCAATGCCCTTGGGGGGGGGGGGGGGGGGTGTGTGTGTGTGTGTGTGTGTGTGTGTGTGTGTGTGTGTGTGTGTGTGTGTGTGTGTGTGTGTGTGTGTGTGTGTGTGTGTGTGTGTGTGTGTGTGTGTGTGTGTGTGTGTGTGTGTGTGTGTGTGTGTGTGTGTGTGTGTGTGTGTGTGTGTGTGTGTGTGTGTGTGTGTGTGTGTGTGTGTGTGTGTGTGTGTGTGTGTGTGTGTGTGTGTGTGTGTGTCACTGAGATCTGAGTCCCCCAGGAATGTGCTCATAATTTTCAAAGGACTGGGCTCATATTTGCATAGAGTATGTCTAGCTTCCATAGGCAGAAGCGGAGGTGGTGCTGGCATTCTGTAGAAGGTTGCCAATATTTATGTTTCTATGAAAGTAAAAAATCGATAATGCTATGAGCCGAGTGGACATTCCATTAGCTAACAGCCAGATCTCCTCTTTCAGGCTAGGAAAATATGAAGCCTGGGGAGCCTCCGAGAAGCACTTTTTGGGGTGTTGTGACCTTCATAGAGGCAAGAGAGGCCATTTCATTTAGAAACGTTTTGCTTGGCCCTGCAGTGGAAATAATCAGTACACTTTCATATTGCCTTCCTAATTTCCCATCTTATAAATACTGAGCAATTGAGGTGACTGTGTGTTGGGGCAGAGGGGAACATTATCCACTTTATGTAGCCTTTATGTGATATTCTGGTTAACTGATGCATAGACAGTTAAGCAATTAAAAATACATACTTCTCTTGGCCAAATTCACCTTTGAACTAGTTTTGACTTCTTACCATTTCTTCATAAATTAATGAGTTAAATAAAATCATTGGAACATGCCCAATTTTTTTAAAAAATTTTTTATTTTTTTACAAGATGGTTATGATTTCTCTGTCAAAGATTGTTTAGCAACCCCAAAAGTGCACCTTCCTGGAGGGATGGTGGATGCTAAAGCCCCCAGCTTGCAGAAGATGGTAACACTTGGTAAATCTTAATCAGCCTGGTAGGTGGCTAATGCTGGGGAAAGGGCTCTAAGAGTGTTGGGTACTTTTCTTCCCCTTTGTGTGCTAAGGGAAATTCAGCTCTGAATTTCAGAACAATAGGCAGTGTGTGAGCATGGGGTAAGAAACTTAATGTGGGCTGTTGTGCCTTTATTTATGGCTGGATCTATAAAAGGAGAGGAGAGAGGTTCCATGATTGAACAGAAAAGAGGAAAAAAATTAAAAATTAAACAATACTTTTGTTCTTCTCAAAGAAATAGACACATACTGATTTCTGTCTATGATGGTAGCTGGAAATTCTTCATGTAATTTGCTTTATGAAGATTTCAATGTCTACTAAACCAAAATCCCTTCCATTGTTGTAGGGAAGAATTATCTGCATCATTTATATCCGGAATTTATATTCTTCCCCCTCAGAACGGTAAAATAGCCTCATCAGACAAGTAGAAGGACACACCCCACTGGAGCTGAAAGTGGGCTTAGCCACACCCTGTGTCTCACTGAGAGATGCCTACTGATCTCTATGCTACTGCCAGATCCTAGGTAACCTTTTTCTTCCCTGGTTGGCAATGACAATTACTCTTTTTATTGAAAGTGGGATTTAGAGACAGACACTCACAAAGCTCATAAAAATCACATCAAATCCTTTCAAAACTCACTTAAATTTTGGTTACTACTTTCCATTTCAGGTTTGTGTTATCTCTTAACTCAGATTAGCTTCCAACCTTTTGCCCGGCTTCCCCCCACAACGTTTCTTGCAGTACATCTGAGACTTCCAAGTATATAATTGGGGGCAAAATGCCGTCACAGTGGGGTGGGAGTGGGGGAGTCTGAGAAAAGCTGAGTCTGCATCTTTGCCTTGTGGACCTCAAAGAGCAGATTAACCTGCTGGCAATTTTAATGTCTACTGTGTAGCATGTGTTTATCAAATGTGAAGAAGAGGGACTCACAGGGTCTGAAATAGCCAGGAGAAAACCAAGATAGCATGGATTCAGTTGGGGATACCGAGCAACAAAAGATGAGCAATAGGATTACCTACTCATCCCTCCAAAGCTAACATATTGACATTTAATCCCCCTCCCCAAAAAGTAAAACATGCTTTCCAAAAAAATTTTAATCAACCTAGAATCCAGTTAGATATTTGGCTGCCACCAGTACTTTATGCTTGTCCTTGAATGTCCAACATCACTCCTAACTTTAATCCCCAGTGCTCATGACCTCAGAGGCCTGTTTCTCTATAATGAGAATATTTAGCTTTAGCGGACAATGACATGTGAAAATCCTCTTTAATACAAAATTGAACGTCTTTACTATCAACTGTTGAACGGTCCACTTCTTAATCATTGAATGGCTGACTTGCCTAGTATTAGTCACTACATATCTTTGAGAACTGATAAAATATAGAGCACCAACAGAAAATGACAAGAGGGTTGCAGTGTATGGGGAAGTTTCATTATAACAGCCCCTCAAGCTGGAGGTAAGGGTTAGTGGGCCATCACTGCACAGGGTGACTGTGGTCAGTGGAGTTCATAGGGATGGTGGGAACGAAGCAAAGGGGCAAAGTTCATGCCCAGGTGGCAGGGAAATCTCCTTTATAACAGTGATGTAAGCTGCATCTTAAAGGAGTAGCAGCTGGCCAGGGGATTGAGAATAAATATGAGAGTGTCAGGACAAAAGCACAGAGGCCACACCCATGGTGTCTATCAGAACAGGCTTGGAAAGAAACAGCTATTCTAGAAGGAACATGCCAACTGGGCAGGGAGGCTGGCAAGCATGTTCCCAGTAATGCAGGCAGAGGCATGGGAGGTGGTAAGAACCCTTCTTGGAAAACACTGGGTAATCCGGAATGGGCAAACGGTACACACTCCTTCTCAGCACAGCCACTCCCCAGTTGGTGCCGTGGAAAGGCACATGTGCACTAATGTCTAAACTGCACTCTGCTCAGAGTCCCATCTAACCATGGACAAGGAGAGCATTTGAAAGTTTTCTAAGTGTGTCTTTGATTCTATGGGCAGCCTTAATTTCCTTCCACATGAATAACTTTAATAAGGCTGCAATCTAAATCCTGTTTAAATTAGTTTATATTGTTTTCTGCTTTCCCAGTGATCCTCCCACTGAATACAAAATTGAATTTACAGTTGTGAATTGAAAATGGCCACCCTCAATATGCTCCAGTAGCCATCCAGCAGGAGTGACGGAGTAGACGTTAATAAGTATAAATTAAAGTCACTTCTAATATGGCAACAAATGTTGACTGGCATTTCTAAGAATACCTCAACTAACATGTTTTAAATTTAATGTGGCACATCAATCATTATTAGCCTGCCAGTTTCAAAGGCAAACCTGGATGAACTTGGGAATTTTCAAAACAAGATACTTCTCTTAAATTAGTGGGATTCTGCCTACCAATACTTACTAAGAGGCGAGAAAGCCTCTTGTCTACCTACATTTTTAGTACTGGGTTTTCTGTTGCTTAGCCCTCATGATGGTATTTTCTCTCTGAAAACTATCCATTTACTGCTCCTTATAACTTAAGATCAACTTGTCTGTTAGTCCTAAGAGTGAGGGCCACTGAGACATGGTTTTCACACCGAGAAAACAGATGCCTTTTGCCATTTAAATGTGTTCTTTCTGACCAAGTTTCTATCCTTAGGAAATAACAGCCAGGAGGGAGATTGGGGAAGGATTCTCCCTTCCCCGATGCTGTGTGGAGGCTTAAGTCACAGCAAGTATAACAATAAAGCGTGAAGTCAATGCTCCTTTTTTGTGGTTAGTTTTTTTTTCTTTTTTTTTTTTTAAGGGGAAAAAAGATTTCTTATAACCACTAGCTTTATTCCTGCTGTCTGTCACAAGGTCCATTCTCCTAACATATATTGGCGGGGAGAGAGGGAGAGGGTGTGGAGGGCAGCAGAATGTATTCTGACGCTAAGAGCCGCAGTGGGCCTCTCACAAACATAATGCTGAATTATGGGCCTCTCCACGGGCTGAGTGTAGTGTTAAGTTGTATGATGGATTTCATCTTACACAGGCCGCTTCGGTCCATGAAATGAGATAAGAATCCACCGCAGCTCGAGTTCAGGGAGGGTTGAGCTCAGACTGAAACCTCAGAGTTAACACAATTGTATGAGTCAGCACGGGTGTTAGGATGGTGCTCTGTGGTCCAGAAGTAAAGTTACAAAGACGCTGAGGTCTCCTTGTGAGTGGGCCTCTGCTGGTTACCTCCTCCAGTTCCAGGGTGAGCACAAGTTTGATTGGAGGAACGAATGCTGGGGAGCTTTGATCCTAAGCCCAGGAGGAAACACTATTATCTTGCCTTGTCTTGCATTACTTGCCTTGGAGTCTGGAGAAGGAAGACTTCGTTCCTCCACCGGATCCCAAGCAAGGGGAGGTCTGTGCTGATGTGCCAAGCATGGCCCTGGGCAAGTAACAGCTATACAAAGGAAATGGTGCCTGGCTAGGGAGGGCTCAGAAAAAGAGGGCTGAAGGTAACTTAGATAGCATCCTGTCAGATTTACAGAGCACGCCACAAACAGCATAAAAATAACCAGGCAGTATTGACTTGTTTTAAAATCATGTTCAATAAATTAAAATGTCCTTCTGAATCACCTTCTGTCCACCTGGGCTGTGCACATATTTATAAATCTGAGCAATACAGGAGGCGCCTCTGAAAGTCCTTCATGGCATGGGCAGGGCCTGGATAGACGAGTGTGCGGGTAAGTACCAGACAGTGAGGTCTAGTTTTGCTCCTGATTCTGAGAATTAAAAAGTCTTCTTTCCTTGGTAAACAAAGGTATTTGCCCTCTCACAGTCCTAGAAGTAGAAACATAAAAATGAAAGTTTTCTCCCTCAGTTTTGTTTAGAAAGTAACCGAGGAGCCTTCCGCAGTGGTCGATCACGTGGATTAATGTTGTAATGTTTGACATACAACTTCCAGGTATAATTAACTTAATCACCCTCACACCTGCCTGCCTCCACCTCCAAGCTGTACAGCCATTTCCAAACAAGCGAACCTACTTGTCGTCTTTGAAATAAGCTTTATCATTTATTCACAGACACAGCCTCTTTCTCCACTTCCTGCTCTCACCTGAGGCTCAAACCGACTATAAAAGTATAAAGGAGGTTTCCAATGGCCACACAAAACAAAAGTGGATCACCTCAGGGGACACACCCCCTTGTGTAGAAAACTAGGAAATGCTCATTCTTTTCATTGTAATGAAATCTATTATATTAAACTAAAATTAAATTACTTTGGAATTTCAGTAGAACAAGAAATGACTTTATTTCTCCTGATTGCTTTAGGTACAGTATCCTGGGTTACAAGAAGTTTTAAGATAATTTTTTCTGTCATTTACATAACTAACTTAGCTATCGGCATAAATAACAAAAATAATATACTATCACATAGTATTTCTCTGATAAAGAAATGAGGTGAGGGCCAAATGGGTCCATAGCAGCTTTTGTGATTCCATCTTCAGAAAGCGTCATCAGGTTTGATAGGAGAATGGCAAGGCAGATTATAGCTAAAAATACCCAGTACAGCTGTGCTCATGGAAAGGCAGCTAAGTGAGAAGTTGTAGGTGGTTCATGGAGCCAGAGGAAGAAGAGGAAAAAGATAAGCTATGAATGACAGGACAGTCTCCCACAGAAATCGGATTTGCCAAGTTGGGGGTGGGGTGGGGGTACTGCCTGGGGAGACCCCACACCCTTACCTTTTGAGAAGAGCCCAGATGAAGTGGCGGTTTCCATTGCAGATGACGGCAAGTTCTCCGAGGCCATCACAGTGCTGCTGTCCTGGATAGAACGCGGGGAGGTGAACAGGCGCTCTGCCAACCAGTTCTACTCCATGGTGCAGTCGGCCAACAGCCACGTGCGCAGGCTCATGAATGAAAAGGCCACTCATGAACAGGAAATGGAGGAAGCCAAGGAGAACTTTAAAAATGCCTTAACTGGGATCCTCACCCAATGTAAGTAAAACCTCAGGGGCCATCTCTTTTGTCATGGCTTGGCCTTTTCTTTTGCACCCATTTTATGTTTTCATGTGGGGGTAAGTAGTTCAGAAGTCTCCCATTTTACTCCATATTGAATGGTTCACCTCATAACCGATTCATGTTCTGTGGCATGTGGAAGAGCACGGACCCCTGCCCTGAGATCTTACTTCTCAAGGTGAGCAACATTTCTGTAGCTTTTCCTCAGAATACCATGCCTGGCCCCCCCAGGACAGGGCAGCCAGGTGCACATGTTAATTGGATCCACCTCAGTTCACACCACACCTGCAGGGCGGTCTCTGTCCACCTGCAGGCCATCCATAGACCTGTATCACTAGGGGCTGAAATCAGAGAAAAGGCCCCGAACGTGTCCTGGGGCTCTGTTTAGGGAGAAGGTACCATCTGCGAAAACCCTCCTCAGGGTCCTTATGAGGTGAGCCTTGGCTGTCTGCATGGGTGACTCAGGAACAGACTTTCGTCCTTTTCTTCATTTGGAAGGCAAATTGCCTTAAACACTTAATGCCAGTGATTTTTCATGTCTAGACCATGAATTGATGAAGGAACATAAATGGAGCTTTCTAATAGAACAATAGTCACGGTAATTACCCCGGGCTCTATTCAAAAAAGGGGCGTTGACTTTTTTTCTGTGGCACTCTGTGTCTGTGGTTAATGTCGCGGCAGCACAATGCAGCTCAGCTGCTGATGGTCTGTCACTTGGTAAAAGCCTTTGAGTGACACTCTACCAGGGCTATGCTCCGTTCAGTTCCAGGTGCAGGGACCCACACACGACAGTGACACATACAATTTACATATTCATTCTGAAGATAAGTATTATTTGCAGTGACCTAGTGTGCCAAAATGCCCGTCACCCCTTTCATCAGTGCAAACCTAAAGGATAGGAAGACAGAGAGGGATGACAAGCTAGGATCTTACATATGAAAGCATTTTATTTGACTCTGTTGCCAACAGTTTTTGCAGCAGCACAGAATAAGTACTATGCAGTGAACCCCCAACCATAAACTGATAAGTCAGATGCCCAGTATTCCTCTGCCTTTAAAGAAAAGGACTATGGGAAACAGGAGTGTTCCACTTCTCACTAACCTGTACCATATTTGTAAACTCATCAGCAATAAACAGTGACCTTTGACCCAACTGTATAGGTCCAACAATGCTGGAGTTGAGGTTTCTAGGTGGAGAGTAAAGTTAATGCTGACCCTAAATTTGAAAGAAGGAAAGACAGTAATGGGTGAGTAGCCAGAAAGAAAGTAGAGTGGAGGGACAGGAAAGACGAGAAGAAAGGCAACACGATCTCAGAAGAATTACTGGGGGCTGTGGTAGGAAGCTGTGCACCCAAACAGCAGAGTGGTTATCGCCCACTTACTTTTGCTCAGGGGAACTCAATTCTAACCAGCTTCCCAGTTGTTCAGTTCCCAGTGTGCACTTCATTGTCTCCTTTCACAGGGACTCCACCCTTGACAACAGCCGTGAAGCTATGGGGGAGGGGTATGCATGGGTTAGGATAGGGGAGAGCCATGCTCTCCTCGGCAATGATAGTAAGTAAGGACTAGTTCAAATGGGGCTGATGAAGCAGACCTTCTTGCCATTGTGCAGGTGAAAGTCATCCGTATTTGAAGCAACCAAGAAATAGACAGGATGCCATGTGTGGTATCAATGGGCCTCGTGGTAGTAAAGCGCAGGGAGGGCCATCCAGCCTTGAACCCTCTACCTGGCTGCTTGAGCTGGGAGGAACACTCTAGTACAGGTGCTTACGTCTAAGGAAGCAGTGATGTTACCATCCTGGAGGCCCATGCTGAGTGGGAATGGCTGTCGAGACAGCTCCTGAGCACCTTGCTGAATTGATGCCATCTATCTCCCAACTTTTCCCATATTATGTCTTTCTTTTCCCCAGTTGGAGAAATTCTTTGTCCAACACATCCCAGCTCAAGGCCATCCATAAGAAGCCCTGCTGTTTCCACCTGAAAAAGCAGAGCCCTGTGTGACACAATTGCTTTATGTTGGTGACAGACCACTGCTCACATTCATGGTGCCTAGGCTTTTGAAATTGCCTACTGTGTCAGATGCAGTGTCCACCATTGAGCAACAAAAATCCCCACCAACCTGGTTGGTTACACACACACAGAAAAAATGCAGATGCCAGACAATGGTTCAAGGCTTCTGTGACTGTCAGTTTCTTTCCCTAGATTATTGGGAAGGATGACTCACTGTAATCCTCATCATTGCACCTCTTCTTCTAGAGAGAAATCACATAAGAGAAGAAAAAGAAGAATATCATTATGTTGAGAAATCATAGCTCTTCCAAAGAAACCTGGGTTTCTATTGCTGTGAAGAGACATCGTGATCTTGGAAGCTCTTATAAAGTAGACATTTAATTGGGGTGTCTCGATACAGTTCAGAGGTTCAATCCATCATTATCATGGAGGGAGCACAGCAGCATGTAGGCAGACATGGTGCTGGAAAAGCAGATGAGAGCCTTACATCTTGCAAGCCACTGCAAGATGGAAGTCAACTGAAACACTGGCCAGTATCCTGAACATAGGAAATCTCAAAGCCTGCCCCCACAGTGACACATTTGCTCCAGAAAGGCCATACCTACCCCAACAAAGCCATACCTATGAGCTTGTGGGGCCCAATTACATTCCATCTACTACATACCACTCCCCGTCCCCCATAAGCTTATAACAATATCATAATGCAAAAAGTATTTAGTCCAACTTCAAAGGTCTCCATAGTCTTTCACTGTCTCAACAATGTTTTAAAGTCCAAAGTTCAAAGTCACTTCTGATCTTCATCTGTAATAACCTGTAAAAATCAAAAAGCAGATCACATACTCCCAACATAGAGTGGCACAGGATATACATTATTGTTCTAAAACTCAAGGATAGAAGCATAGTGAGGAATTATTGGACCAAAGCAAGACCAAAAACCAGCTGGGCAAATTCCAAATGCTGCATCTTCATGTCTGATGTCAAAATGCTTTTTAGATCCCCAACTCTGTTCAGCTTCCTTGACTGCAACACAGTCCTTTCTCTTGGGCTGGAACAGGGCCCCCAAGTTCAATTACATCTTCCCCAGCTTTCTCTTTTTAATTGTTACCTTCACTACCTAAGCTTGGCTGTCCTTGAACTTGCTCTGTAGACCAGGATAGCCTCAAACTCAGAGACCTGCCAGCCTCTGCCTTCAAGTGCTGGGATTAAAGGTGTGTACCACCACACCCAACTCTAAACTTCACTTTAATTCCATTTTACAAGTTGGAAACTTAGCTGGGTGGGATCTACCCTGAGGTCACTGATACCTTTATTCCATTTCTCAATCTATCTCCTGAACACAGGATTTAGCTCCTTTCCACTTCCTGGTGTTCTTTTTTCTCTTCTGATATTTTTCCTGCCTCAGTTTGCTCCTTGTCATTATAAATCTTTATCAGAATTAACACTAATAACCACAGGACAGAGTCTACACTAGGCTTGAGATTTCCTCTCCCAACAGAATTAATCCAAAACTCTTCACTTTAGCCTTAGGTAGACTCTTCAAATAAGGACAAAAAGCAGGTACTTTCTTCACTAGAATATTGTAACCAGTCTCTAATCCACAAAGTAATATTCTTCTCCTGTAAAACCTTTTAATCCCCATAGTTCATCACATCACATTTAGCACTGCTGTCTTCCAGGCTCCTGCTAGTATAGCCCATTAAGCAAAGCTTAAAACATTCCACTGCTTTCCTAACCCAAACTCCCAAAGTCCATATTAGTCCAAACAAAAAGATGGTCAGGCCTATCACAGCTTTTACCAACTTCTTAGTTAGGGTTTCTATTACTGTGAAGAAACACCTTGACTTCAGAAACTCTTATAAAGGAAAACATTTAATTGGGGTGGCTCACTTACAGTTTAGAGGTTCAGTCCATTATCATGGTGAGAACTTAGCAGTGTGCAGGCAGACATGGTGCTTGAAAAGTAACTGAGAGTCCTACATTTGCAGGACACAGGAAGTCAGCTGAAACATTGAGAGATATCTTGAGCATTAGAAAACCTCAAAGCCCGCCCCCACAGTGACATATTTTAACAAGGCCATACTCACTCCAACAAAGCCACACCTCCTAATAGAGCCATTCCATATGAGCTTTTAGGGGGAGGGCAATTACATCCCATCTACCACATCCTGCATGCCTCACTGGGCCCAACAAGGCTACACATGGCCACACCCGACAACAAGAAAAGTGGGAGATATAATTCCCTACTACTCGACTGATATCCAGAGTAAGTGTAAGTTGCTAACAATAAAGAAGAGGAGGTCGCTCCTGGGAAGCCCCGTTTCCTTTTCAGTTCCCTTATCACATACCATCAGCTGGGCTCCCACAGGTAGCTTCCCCATGTGCTCTAAGTGCTACTCATGCTTCACAGTTCTCCAGCCTCAGCATCATTTCCCCCTGGACCTGCTGTTGTCATCCACATCATTCTTACCCTTCCTGAGTCCAGCAGAGCCATCTCCCACCATGGAGCTTTCATACATTTGGTCCCCCGCTGCCTGTCTTGCTTTCCCTGCTGTGCATGCTGGGATCTCTTGTCCCTTGGGCCTTAGCTGAAAGGCTCCTCCCTCTGGGAGGTTGTTCTTGCCCCCCCCCCCTCTTTGTCTGATGGAGTTTCCATCACAGTACCTTTGAGCACTTACCCAGGTGTGAGACTGTGGGTTTGATGAGGGTAATAAGAAGAGACAGCAGAGTCATAAGAGACAGATTGGGGAGGGGGTAAATTAGTAAACTATGAGCAAACTTTAAAACAGATGAGAAAACAGCCTGAAACAGTACTTTCAGACATTGCTCATGGCCGAGTGTGGTGCAGAACTGGAATCCCAGCACTGAGAAGGTTGAGGCATGGGTATGAGGTCAGCCTGGACTAGATAATACCCTGTCTCAAAGTAAAAAAAGGAAGGAGGGAGTAAAAGAGGGGAAAACAGGGTTTCAACCTGCATATCAAATCAAAGAAAGCTTGCTGCCTGTGGTCTTACTGGAAATCAGTAGGCTAGACCATAATTAGCAGGATAGTGAGCAAAAGTCAACAGAGGAAGCAATGCCGGACTCTTCCCCTTTGTAACCTTCCAGTCACCTTTATCACCTACCCATCACCCTTTGGGAAGCTCCTCTTGGCTCTGCAATTTGGTTCTCAGTAGTATTTCAGGAATGGACAGTTATCAACAGACTGTGAAAACCCCAGCTGATGCTGACAGCTCTGTGCTGGCTGAGAAGTGCATTCCCCATCTGGAGCAAGAAGGACTTAAATGTCTCCACAAATGCCAGGCTCTTCCAGGACAACTTGAAGACAGAAGTGGTATTATGTACAGCCTGAGCTCCAATTAAGCAGAATAGGAGGGTTACATGGCTCCATTCACAACCTCTATTTTCTACACACTTGTGTGTATTTTGTGCAAGGATGGCCACTCCCTGAATACCAAGGGAACTAAATCCTCATACCCACTGTGAAAACATTAGCATTGACCTCCCTGGCTGGGTAGGCAGTGTACCCATCACAGCACTGTTTTGATGCTTGGCATGGTTCCAAGGACTAACCTAACTGAGGCAGGAAGGGAATGAAATGACAGATAAACATGGAAAAACTGGAACTTGGTGGGCTGAGCTCTCTGGCAGAACCAGAGAACCTGGGAAATTTACCATGTTTATTATATATAGTTGGACCAGTAGGCAGGGTTATCGCATACAGCTGCCAAAGTGGCAGGTTTAGGTAATGGCAGGTTGTGTGGGGGAGCCAGTCTTCAGATTGTAAATAAGGAGGGGAAACTACACAGGACGTTTTCTGCACACACTCAACATGCTCACTTGGACCAGAGGAAGGCTTTGCCAGTCCCATGGGGCATTGAGGTCCTTAGCAAGACCTTGCCCATGTCAGCAGCACACTCACCAGGACTTCACAAGCTCCCTGCACCTTGTGAATGAGTCTGTCAGGTCTCCTGACCTGAGCTGTTCTCTTTCTGTTGGGGTTTTGTTGATATATCTCAATTGCCCTTCTAATTTCTCAGGTTCTGACATGGAGGGCCTTAATCTGGTATTGATACCATATGACTGCTTATAACACAGTAACTGCTGATTGACACATTTGCTGAGATTTCTAAAAGCAGAACCCATCTGTATTAATGTCCCTGACAAACTCTACACGAATTGCACTTGGCTTTCTCACACAGAATGCGGTTGGGGTTGTAGAGCATTGATATTAGGGAGCTAGCATCACAACTTACCACTTTCTTCGATGGTCTTCTTATTAGGGCAGTAATTCCAAGTGACCTCCCCCATGTACAAGGTCCCCAGTGCTTTACTTCATAGCATCCTCCTCGAGCCCATATAGGAAGCAGCCAGAAATCCTGGGAAATTGTTCTAAGACATCACAGAAGCAGATGTAAGGTTAACTTATTACAGCAAGTAAAGCAGACCTGATGTCATCATGGGGAGGAGGTGGTTTGCTTAGTAACTTCTAGGAGAGTCCAGACACATTGCAAAACTCAAGGCATGGTGGGCTCCTTTGTATATGCTGCTGGAAATAGCCAAGTTGTTGACCAGGACAGAAGAAACTTCCTATGGGAGTCCACAAAGCCAGACAAGATGTGTACACTGATCTCATTGGCTTGTTTGCCATTGTCTTTTCTTCATGTGCAAAGCAAGTGCTCCAAGGATGGTTCTGTTGCCAGCTAGCCATCTCAAAGAAAGAAATCAGTGGCATTCTTCTTGCCTTTTAGCATTTAATAAGAAATGAAAAGGAGTTCACTAAACACCAGCAATTACCTTATAGCTCTGCTGGTGTTCCATTCTACCGGGTTTGCCAGGGTTTGTACATGTTCTAGTCTTGCATTGTAGACTGCTAGACATTGTTCTCATCCAAGCTTTGCCTCAAAGCGTCAAGGATAAGAGTTTGAGGTTTGTGACATCTCTTGACTTCTCTAGGGAATTATTCTTGACTTGTGACCATGAATGTGCAGTTATCAGTAGAGGAACTCATACTGTCCTAGAAGGCACATCTCTTCTTCTGGGCATCTCTCTTTTTTTCTGAGCCAGCTAGAGTAGATGTCACCTGCTGGTTTTACAAGAGGGGAAAGTGGCAGGTCTATGGTCTAGTCTCATGGCATCTTATCCTCAGGTCAAATTTGTCTCACCTTGTTGTCAATTTCTTATTCTGTTTATTTGGCAGGACTTCCCCACACTTTCCTATTCATAGACACTGGGGTTTTGATCTTGGCTTTAAAAAAAAAAAAAAAAAAAAAAAGTATGCTTTTTAGGAACTCCCAGTAGGCCTGTCCACTTTCGGTTTTATCAGTCCTAAGCATAGCTCATCATTTCAAAAAGCTGACAGAATCAGTTTGTAAGTCCAGGAGGTACATGCCACCACATTCACATATTAATATACATGCAAAGATGATCAGCTGGGCAAACCTTGTTTCAACACATATCCATCTGATCAGTTAAACATTCCCTGCTTTCCTTCTTGACTGCTTTTCCAGCAAGCCTTCTACTGAGAAGGAGAAGAGGGTAGAGCAGAGGACATTAATGAGGAAGCAGTTAGCAAGTGAAAAGGTCTGTTAATATAAATGGGGACTACATGTCCTATGTTACTAAGTATGGATGAAAAGTTAAAACTATAATGTCAGAGACAGTGAAGGCCCAGAGTCTTGCTTCTCATTGTTCCTTCCTCTCTCTGACCCTTGGCCATCTGGATAGTCTGGGTTTTGTGTCCATCTGTCTGTCTGTCTATCTGTCTGTCTTCTGTTTTACTAAAAACTGAAAATTCCCAAGGGAGGACACTATTAACGCTGTATACTCCAGCTTATGGGAAGGGATGAAGAGGGACAGAGGAAGGAAGCACAGCGAATATAAACGCTGCTCTCTGGTTAGAGATGGAAATACATACTTCGGCGCGCTTCCTGTTCACCCCACTCCACACACTGCTATGCTAGCTCTTTGCCCAAAAGGCTTCTCCTCCATACCAGACCCAAAGCCCACTACCCTTTAGGCTTCCTCCCTGAAGCCTGTCTAGTCTGCTAGAACCCACAACCACATTCCCTACATGAGTTCTTTAAAACCGCTAATTATTTTATGTGCCACCTTATAGAATGATTTCATGCCAGAGATGCAAGCCATGTACACCTGTCTCATTCCTCTTACTTCATGACAGCACTCTAGAGCTTGGCACTGTTTGTAAAAGCACACACAAGTCCTGCCTCCAAGTGTTCTTTATTGACCACTTATAGAGGGAATCACTGTTTGTAAAGGTGTACAATACACACACACACACACACACACACACACACACACACACACTGGTCAATGATGGATACAGGACTTTTATTTTACTATGTTAAAATTGAAACCTTCCTTTTGATTAGACGGAAAAGGAGAAATGATGTGGGATGTCTTTCAGTATGCTATAAATATTCTTTATTATCATTTGTTAATAAAGAAGCTGTTTTGGTCTATGGCAAGGCAGTTTAGATGCAGGTAGAAAATCCAAGCAGAGATAAAGGAGAAGGGCAGAGTCAGGAGAGAGACATTTCGAGCTGCCCAGAAAGGAAGATGTAATGGAACACAAGCAAAGCCATAAAACATGTGGCAATACATAGATTAATAGAAATGGGTTAAGTTATAAGATCTAACTGGTAATGAGCCTGAGCCATAGGCCAAACAGTTTGTGATAAATGTTAGCCTCTGAGTAATTATTTTACAAGTAGCTGCGGGACTGAATTAAAGAAATTTGTTCAGATTGTGGGCCCAGATGGGTCAGGAAAACTTCAGGCTGGGAGCTCGCACGTGTGTGCCTCTGTGTGTGTGTGTGTGTGTGTGTGTGTGTGTGTGTGTGTCTGTGTGTGTGTAAAATGAGATCTCAATTGACTTAGTACTAAAATGGATTCTTTTTAAATTAGATAAACAGAATACGCTTTATGAGATAGGTGAATTATCTTATTCTTACTAGTCTTATTTTAGCTGGAAGATTAACAGTTTCGATCATCATGCACTTATGTAGCTTTGTATATTTATGAACAGTTTCAGCCATCATACAGCCTAGCTTTGTACACTTATGAGGGAAAATGGCACCAGTTACATCTGCAGTCTTCAAAACAGCAAACGATTTGATTGGGTCTAAAGAGACCTTAGCTCTAATCTCGGCTCAAACAGTAATTAGCCATATCCTCTCGGGAAAGTCTTCTAAGCCCTTGAGTTTCTGTGCCCTTCTTTCTGTGATGAAAAGGTTTGCCTAGATAATCCCCTCAGGTACAGCCAAAGCCCCATAGTCCTTACAATATGAACAACTTAGATCCTTGAGCGTTTCTGGATATCTAAAGGCAAGAAGGCTGGCAGGACCTACATGTTGACCAGTTCGCCTCAGATGATGAGAAAGCAGAGGAGCAGGCAGTCAGTCATCCCTGCACCAATGCCTTGCTGTAGTGATTGCCTCTGTGGAGCTGCTGTGAGTATCCGAAGCCACATTTCCACCATGTGCCAGAAGCCTGCAGGTGCCAAAGCTGGTCAGAGTTATTGTCAGAAACGACTCTGCAATACTCTGAAATATCCACCCCAGCCCCCCAAACCTGTCAGATCCTCATCTGTCTTCTCGGCTGAAATTGTAAAAGCTTCTGCCATTGGAATGAATGATTAAAGTCATCCCACAAATATTTACTGGAGTGCTGTTAAGTGCCAGGTCATATGCTAAGTGCTGGAGTGAAATATGAGGGTTTCTGACCTCCATGCAGACCGTGGTTCCCCTTATAGGTAGATTGGTATCCTCTTCCACATTTCTTCTGCCTCAAAAGCTCTCTCTGAAATCATTTGCTTCTCAGGAACATCTCTGGCTAAATGTTTTTTATTTCCACCAAGGGAAATTTGGTTGCTGTGTCCCCTGCTGTCGAAAAGAATTTTATGAAGTGTTAAAATGTTTTCCCATGTCTGTAGAAGTCATTGCCATAGCTCATCCAAGCGAAGGGGGTAAAAAAAAAAACAATCTCTGTAATGCCTTAGCAAGTTGACAGCTTTTCCATTTCTCCTCAAAAACATGCTGATAGCCATTATTTACTAATGCATTAAATGCTCAAAATAGTATTTTCACTAAAAAGAAAAAAAAAAAGAAGAAAACATACCCTTTGATCCCAGGGAATAACTATCCAAAGATAACAATGTATGAGGGCTTCCAAATGAATGATGAGCACCAAATGTTCTGTTTCTCACAGTACCAGACTCAGAGCTTGTCACAACTGAGCGGACCTTTTTAGTATCTTTCTTTTCAGTTTTACCAAAACTACAATTCTAAGTTAAAAGGAAAATTTAACCACACATAGAGACCCAGACACATACAGAGAGAGAGAGAGAGAGAGAGAGAGAGAGAGAGAGAGAGAGAGAGAGAGAGAGAGAGAGAGAGAACAATTAAGCAAACAGGAGCTAAGGAAAGCTCCATTTCAAGATTCAATGTGCTCCATTATCATTAACAAAACAACTCAGCAAAGACAGCTTTATCCAGTGCCCCCAGTCTTAGAGACTGAACAAAAGATTCAAGTGAGGAGTGGGGCATACCTGTTGGTGGGTTAGGGAACAAATCTTGGGTTGCTTTGAGCAGAAGCCACACAAAAAAATTTTTCCACAAAACTTGTTTAAAGGGAAGACATTCAAAGTGAGAGCAAACCTCTGTGAGGCAGAGGTGATATGCTCTTGAGGCAGACAGCATCTTTGCATCATTTTGCCAAAGGAAGAAATTATCCCAAGAGGAGTGTGGCAATAGCTGGCATGTGAGTGGATTTCTTCTGAGACCTAAACAGAGCAGATACGGAACCCATGCAGCACAAGGTTTGCTAACCCTGGCCCAGAGATTGCCAACACTACACAGCAGATTTAGCAATGCCCAGTGCCTCTGGGTCACCAGCCTTAAGGTCCCCTAAGACCATCCGAGAACACAGATATATACATTATGATTCATAACTGGAAAATGGCAGTCATGAAGTAGCAACACAAATAATTTGGGGGTTGATTGTCACCATAGCATGAGGACTGCATTAAAGGGTTACAGCATTAGGAAGCAGAGAGAATGTGGGAAAAGGGCAAAGCCTGTTTGCCACATGCTCAGGTGGGCTTGTGTCCTTTCAATTCTGTGGAATCCTTCAGAGCCAGCCAGTGCAGGCCCAGAAGAAACATGAATCACTGTTTGGGGTCACAGGGATGAAAATACTCTGAGAAGCTAGCTTTGTCCTCCCCCACAAAAGACTGTTCTGCAGTGAACCCCAGTTTCTGAGAAAAGGGATGCTTTCCAGAATCTGGACTTGTTTATTTGTAAAGAAAATGTGGTGTTGTTGGAATGGATATTTGGTTGATAGGTGATTCTTCCTTTCTTCCACGTGTCAGGAAATGCCAAGTGTAACGTCTTCTGACCTGTTGTTGGCCAGGAAGAGGGAAGCAAAATGAGAAAAACCGAACAAACAAACTAACTAAACATTTAAGGAACATAAATCAGAGAACAATTTAACAATGACTCTCAAGATGAATAATTCAGATAGAGTACTCGTGTCCACAGCTGCTGCCAGGGTCTTTTAATAAGGATGCTTACAGAAAGATGTCAGAAGCCATGTCTGAACATAATCATTGCAGCTGCATTAACAGATATAAGAGCAACTTCCAAGATACTGTTTAAGTGAAACAAAGCAGGACGCAGAAACAGGGCTAGCATTTTGTGCACAGGCTAGAAAGCTACACACCTGTGCACTGTGGCCACACTGTTTGATCTCTCAGTGCCACAATCTGCCAACATCTTTGGTTATTGGAGAAGTTGCTGAAGAGGTTCATGCTCAGAAGGAAAGTAGTCTTATAACTTCTCATTTTGTTTCCTTTGTGTTATGTACATATATTACTTTTGTTGAGTCAATGGTGGAAATCTAGTCAAGGAATTTATTGCATTTATGAAGCCTTGAAAATTCTGTACATTATAAGGAACCATTGCATTTATCATCTCCTGCATTTGTCTTTCAATGCTTCCCAAAACATATGGATATGTGCATTCACAAAGGTGCATCCTCACCCAGCTTCCGGGATTGACCTAACCAGGATAGCAAGGGAAGGAAGAAAGGACAGACATAAAGACACTGAGAAAAGCTGGAGTCCCGTGGGCTGGGCTCTCTGACAGAGCCAACGGCACCTGAGAAGCTCAGCATGTTTATTATATACAGTCGAGCAGGGAGGTGGTGTTATTGGATACCGCTAAACAGAGGCAGAGTTATTACATACTGATAAAGAGGTGGGATTCTTATACACAGCTGAACAAGGAGGCAGCTTTAGCTAATCACAGTAGGAGCAGGCTATTTAGGAGAGAGCCTTCCGGAAAGAGAAAGCTATGGTGGACATTTTCTGCACCCACTCTCCACATTGGCACTCACACAGAAAGAAGTCTTTGTATCTCCCTGGGCCTGACCTGGAAAGGCTTTGCTGCTCCCATGATGCTGAGGCACAGGGGATCTTTGACTTGGCCACACTTGTGCCAACAGCACATTTTCCTTCAAGACTGCATCTGCTCCTTACACAAGGGGGTCTGCAGTCACTGAACTAGGATTTGTGTGGCTCTTTATGTCATTGTCTGCCTATATGTATTTGATCAGTTTGACCATGGCCTGCTTGCTTGGACTTTACCAAAGAAAGATCCTCCTGTTTTTAAAAAGAATTTTTCAGTATCCCATTCCCTAAAAGAAGCAACTGCTTCCTCTCCTCTAATCAGAAGTTGGGAAATCATTTGAGGCCAGCATGTTGGGGTTCAAGTTTAGCGGATCTGTAGTGAATTCAGTATCACACGATGCTCTTTTGAGTCCTTTCAAAACAAAGCCCCTACCTACCCTGTCATTCCCCAACTTGTAAGTTTAGTCTGGGTCTCTTTCAAATACTGTCTCATCGTTATTTTGCTTCTATGGCTGTCATCCCAGATGCTCCCTCCTCTTAGGCACCAGCTCAGGACCATGAGGAAATCTGGAGTTTCAGCACCTGACCCACTGCTGCCCCCTCCAAAGACCAATACTTAGTGTATACCTTGGGCATCTGTTCCTGTCCTGATGCATTTCCTCTCTGGCAAGTCTCCCACCAATGGCCTGCCAGCGCATATCGGTTCTACCACTCCATCTAAAGTCTTGGTTTCTGTTATTTGTCCCTTTTTTTCCACGATGAATTCCTCACCCCTCCCCCCCCCCCCCCCGCTTTTAGCATTTGAAGTCAACAATAACAAGCTTGGGGAGGGAGGTCAACTATTTCATTTGATATATGCCTTTGAAAATCCCTTCCGAGCTATTCATAAAGGATTTGGAAATATGTTATCCCTTAAAAGCAAAAGAGGGAATTCTTCTGAAACCTAGAGAGTTAAGGCTCTATCGTGAGCCTGATAGCATTAAAAACAAAAATTAGGCTTGCAAGATTTGTTTGAGGTGCTTTATGTAGGAAAGCCTGCTGCCTGGAAGAATGTAATCAGTTGCTCCAGATATTTGGGACACTAAATGGATTTAAGTTCTTTTCACAGCTGTGTAGCTGGAACATGGGATACTGGAGCTGCTAGGGCTGTCAGGGAGAATGCAGTGGAGGAAAAGGACTGTGTTCTTGTTAGGTACCTGCCTTTCTATCCCAGTGCCTTCAAAGCTTCTCTGCCTAAAAGTTCAAAGACCTTATACAGCCCCAGAATCTGCTATCTGCTTTGGATGCTCGACTTTTCCTCCAGAGGGTTTGTTTAAATATAGTTTGTGTCTCCATACATGGTTGTCCTGTTATAAGCTCCTTTTTCTCAGAAGGACTAAAGGCAAATGCCCCTATAATAGTTCATAAAGAAAATCTTGGAATTTGTGGCCCCGCTCTGTTCCTGCTGAAGAGGCCCTGGGGAGTTCCTCTGCCCTGGTGCTGGGAGATCCCTTGCAAGGGGGTGGGGGGATGATAGATGGCCAAGACACTGGAAGTGTGTTCCTGTACCCAGCAAGACCTCATGTAACACGAATGGTGCCAGAGGAATCCCAGGAAGTGAGAGAGATGTGAAGACAGGTCTAGAGATGCTGAGGGATAGAGACCTACAGTTAGACCAGCACCACAGCTGGGCCAATGGCTGTCCTAGAGGGATAGAGGGGTGGGAAGAGAGAACAGTGACTTGAACTGTGGACTGCTCAGCTGGAGGCAGCAGGCTCTACTGGCAGCTGCCAAATACTGGATTTCCAACCATTTAAATAGCCTTTCTCCACCATTACCAGTTTGTCGCATCCATCAGTGCCCTGTATAGAACACCCATGTACATCACAGACGGAGAGATGGCACAGAACAGCTTCCGAAACTAAAGACACGTTTACTTGGGGAAATTATATTCTGCCTGGTGGTGTCCCCTTAAATTGACTCTGGGGATCATAGATTCTGATTTGCAACCAATCGATCCTACTATGAGAATGGCTGCCTCAGGAATGGTATGTGTGTTGGGGATGGGCATCCATGCTCTTAGACTGGTGTCCAGTGGCCCAATGTGGGTTTTTAACTGAAGTTCATTACAATTCCATAACATAGAAGCTAAATGTTTAAGACTTTGGGTCAAATTCCTGAAGTGGTTTTCTCGGAAGCTGCATGCACATACCATCCAATAGACTCTTCTAAGTGTGTATAATTCATTGGTTTTCATTGAGATCCCTTAGGCTTGCAGTCATCAGCACGGTCAGTTGTAAAACAGGGTCATCTTTTTAAACAATTCATTGTAGTTATTTAAACCACCATTGTAATTGTAAGTCTCCTATATTCTTCTCTCAAACCAGAGACAAACACCTCTTATGTATGTGGTTAGTTTCTTCTTCTGGACATTTGTATGAGGGAAATTATCATCTGTGATTCTGACAATTAACATTACTAACCAATCACAGTTTTCTCACGGGACATCTAACCTGTAATAGATATCAATACTTCATAATTTTCCATAAATTTCTATTCTACATTGTGGTGTGTCCAATTTTCAATTAATACATTGGTTTGTATCCTTTTATAGTCTCTTTGCATATTCTAAGTAAGGTTGCTATCAGTATTTTTCATGTAAATTAAGTTATTCTATCAAGAAAGATGTCTGTTCTAGACCCAACAGATGTCCAAGCATCTAGGGATAGGGAAAAGCACAAAGGAAGGTTTATAAAGGATTTATTTTGAAAGAAATGTTAATTGTGTCTATGTATATATATGTGTGTATGTGTGTGTGTGCATATGTATACATGTGTCTGTCTGTTGGTGTCTGTGTCTTTGTGTGTATTTTGTTTATGTGTATGTCTATATACTGCCTGTATGATTGGTGCCCACAAAAGCCAGAAAAGGGTGTCAGATCTCCTGGGACTGGAGTTACAGACATTTGTGAACCACCATGTGGGTACTGGAAATCAAATCCTGTCTTCTAGAAAAGCAGCCAGTGATCTTGGGATCAATTTTCCAGCCCCAAGACATATTTTTTTTGACATTGAAATGCAACTATGTATGCATGTTGTGTGTCTGAATGTGTCTGTACATGTACACATGCATATTCCAGGGATTTACAGCCACATGGTAAATGGCTGTGTCATTAAGGCTATATGCCCCTTTCTTCTGCTTGTGTAAGCCTATTGGGCAGAGGAGGCACTCTGGGATGGCATCCAATTAAGACTGGCATCCCTGCAAGCATCTGGAGAGTTCATCATTGACTTTCCTCATGGTTCTCAGAAAACCCAGTTTACACAGAACACAAAGCAGGAAGTAGGCAAGAGTTGCAAGACAGGCCTGGCAAATCTGTATTTTCTGACTAAAAGCTGTGTCAATAATAATTCCAAATCATCAGTGATGTGCTTTGTTTTTAGTAAGTAGCATGCATCACACAGGTTTTATTATCTTATTGAAACTGAAGACTGGAGTCCTCCTTGCCTTACAGACTGCCATGGCAGCAAAGACACCCTGTTGTGTGCCAGCTGGAATGTATTGTCCCTACCAACTGTCTGTGAGCTGCTGCTCTGAATAAGTACCAGTCATCCTAAGCTGCCCGGATCCCTTCCTCTGAGAAGTGAAGTTGTGGGTACCCTCTAGTTAGTCATTACATGTGGCTTCATTGTGCAGTGTGAATGATGCTAGTGAAGCATTAAGCAGTAGTATGGATGAGGCTTTCACAGAGACAGTGGAGGGCAGGCACATGGTCTTCACCTGTGACATCAAGATTAGCACTATCCTGATTTGTAGTTGTAAAGTCATGCTATCTTTGCATCACATTCGTGGGGACATTTTCTTTGAACTGTTTTCTCCCAGTGATGGATTCATACTCATCCCAGCTTCCTTCCATGAGCCTGAACACTTTTATTTGCAAGACAAATGTCTTGCTCAGGAGGCATCTGCAGAGACAGGAGGCTGAACTGTAGGATGTAAATGCTGTGAGAGTGGTTTTCAGGCCTGAGTTGTGTTACACCATCTTTACCTTTCTGAGTTTTTGTTGTTGGTGATGGTGATGTGTGTGTACGTGTACGTGTGTGTATGAGTATATGTGCATGTGCATGTGTATATGTGCCTGTGTGTGCTTCTGTGCGTGTGTATGTGTATGTGTGTATGTATATGTGCACCTGTGTGTGCGTGTATGTGTATATGTGCATGTGTGTATGTGTGTGTGTTGCTGTGAAGTAGGAAATTCAAAACTCTTATAAGAAAAGGGTATAATTAAATCCCATCTACTTTTCCCTTTAATTAATTATCCTATTGAGGAGAGCTCTATAAGAGACTGAGAGAATGTCCAGAGACTTTGAGGCACTTCTTACGAATATGACGTCTTTCTGACCTCCATTCATAGTCCAACTCCCTTAGGGTCCCTTCAGCAAACATTGAGCTCAGTAGTCTCAGAGCCAGCCCCTGTCTTTTTTGCTCAGACCTTCATCTGTGCTGGATCTTTGATGCTCTTCCCAAGCTTGAGTCATCCTGGCTCCTCCCCCTCCTCCCTGCATCCTCTTAGCAAGTCACCCCCTTGCTGCTTCCTATCAGAAGGCTGCTCACCCTACCCTTCATGCCAAGCTTCTGCTGTGACTCAGGCTCCTTCATGTCTGTACACCATTCACACTAGCAACAACAGCCCCTCCCCTTTCTTCTCTCATGGCCTTAGCCTCCTCCCTTCCAACCACTTCCATGTGAAATCCTTTCACAGCTCCAAACCTTGCAGACTTCTCTCCTGAGCAATTCACCAGCTAAGGCCTGGAAAAGTGATGTCTTCTTCCCCACAGGATCCCTTATTCCTATTCCGTGATCCCGACTTAGCCACTTTACTCTGTTTTCCTCCAAGTGGTCCAGCAGACCTCTCTTGCACAGTAATTGTCTGCTTTCATTTTCTTATCATCTCCAAGACTTGGGGTTCATCAAAAAGCAAGAAGATTTGATATGTACATGTCGAGTAATGAGCTGCCTGACACTTGATCCCCAGGTGGTTGCCTGGTGAACAAATGAATAAGTTTACTTTATGGTCTCCAATAAAATAATACAGTCCCCTAACAACTGAGGTATATACCTTCAGTCGCAAACATAACTGAGCATACTCCATGTTTCGGCCCTTAACCTGTAACATAGTGAGCCATTCTGTCTTCTGTGCTTGTTAGTGATAAATCGTCCCTTCAGACCATCCTTCACTTATGAATATGCATCATTTACTCTTTATTGTATCATCTTCATTAATAATCTCCTCTGTCAGAGAGCAGAATTTTGATTATCACCAGTCAAATACTAACCCCGAACAGCATAGCATTTCTTCTTCCAAATGATGCCCATCAAAGAGCTTTGCTACTTAGAGCCACGGAGGTTGTGGTCACCAGCTTTGCCAACTGACTTTTTCTGAAATGACTTCTGGCTTCTATGGGCTGATGCTTCAAGGAACAGCTGAAATGCCAGTGATTCCAGCCTGCAAGTAGACAAAGCAAGCAGAGAGCCTAGGTGGCCACACCATGCCACACACTAAGGGTAAGAGTGAGATGAAGGTTGGCACTATGGTAGCCCTGGGTGACAAACCTAAAAGCTTATTCCTCTGGGTGAGGCAGAGCAGAATGCCACAGAAGCACGGGGAGAATGTAAACCACATCTGTGGAAAGTGTTCCTGTTAAAACTGAGAGAACCCGATTCATACTATAATACGAGAATAGAGTTTTCTAGATAAGTTTACAATTGAGGTTCTTCCCAGGTACAAAATAGCAAATACAAATGTTCCATGTGAAAATACCCAGAGATCAAGGTCAAGAAATGTTTATTAGCATTATAGGAAATGGTCACACCATTGTGAGAAACGAAACACGCCTTACTTCCCTCTAGCACAGTGGTTCTTAGCCTTCCTAATGCTGGAGCCCTTTAATACAGGTCCTCATGTTACTGTGACTCCCAAGCATAAAATTAATTTTCATTCATACTTGATAACTGTAACTTTGCTACTGTTATGGATTGTAGCACAAATACCTGATATGCAGGGTATCTGATATGTGGTCTCTGTGAAAGGGTCATTTTATACCCACTCCAAGGGGTGGTAACCCATAGGTTGAGAGCTGCTGCTCTAACACATCATGTACTTCTTCATTTTTTTTTGTGTGTATGTGTGTGTACTAATTTTTTGCCACTGAAAGTCACTCACCTTTGGGGGCTTTGCTATGGTGACCTTTTTTTTTTTTTTAACACCTGAAGTTTGAAAGAGATTCAAGTCTTCATTTTTATAACAGAGCCTCAAGAATCACTTAGGAATTATGGGATGCATCCATAAAAACTGAACTCAATATTTAGACGTTCAGATTTAATCATGTGACTGACTCAGAGCACTAGTTTTTTTAATCCCAGGCTTACCAGATCAATAACTGTTCAAGCAAAACTGAGTCTACAGTTGCTTGGCTCCATACCTAACATTCACAAAGATCCCATACCTTCCTCCGTATGATTTTTCATAATCCCTCAACATTTACCTTCCAAATAGCACTGATCCTCGGGGTAACAGAATTGATGATGAAGTCAAGGTGATAGACCCAGAACCTCAGATGATCTCAGAGTCAGGAGGGGATGCTCATGAAAGTTACTGTGGCCCACTTCAAGATAGGGGATGGACTCAGTAAAGAATGGAGAACCTCCTGTGGTCCTGATGCAGGACACACAGGCTAGAGCTGCTGCTCAGGTGAGCTTTGGTCAGTCAGCACAAGAAATGAGTAGCACCTATTACCTCCAGCCAATGAGCAGGTGGACTGGCTTCAGTCTTTTGAGAGAAAAGGGGAGTGGTTCCTGAGGCTGAGAAAGCTACAACACAACTATTTACGGCCCCAATTTGCATCTTGGACACAGTAATGTTTTCGGTGGATTGTACTTAAGCCCTTGAGATGGAGAACAAAGAAAAACAATGTAAGTTTGGTTCTTGGGCTTCAGACTCTCTACCCTGATTTTACTTTGAAGCCCCTAGCCAGGTAGGACTTTACCTTTATTCATATGCAGTATCAGGGTCTATCTATCTATAGATAAAAGTCTATCATCTGCCATATGAGATTTATTAACAACAGCTAAAGGATGCTTGGAGGTAGATGCCTATGACCCTTTCCTCGGTCATCTATAGAATTTGTTTTAACCTAAAGTTATGGAGACAGACTTGAAGGGAGACCTCCCCAACCTTGCTAACATGTAAGTACAAAAGGCACAAAATGGGTGGATATTGATGATGTTGTTTCTATTGTGACATCATCCATAGACTCCTAGTGTCTTTGCTTTGCTTCCCTACAGTGATCACAACATAAATTACTTGTCTTGTTTGACTTCCTTGTTCACCAAAGTTGAGCAGATTGTGGCCGTTTTCAACGCTTCTACCAGACAAAAAGCTTGGGACCATTTCTCGAAAGCCCAGCGCAAGAACATAGACATTTGGCGAAAGCACTCTGAGGTTGGTGATTTTACTGTTATTTTCTAACCACCATCACACAGCTGGATTGGCAGAGAATTGAGTGGCTGTAGCCATTGATGGTTTTGTCCCAGCGGGCAGGTCCCTCTGCCCTTGTCGTGTCCCACTGTCCCCTCCATATCCAGCTCTACTTCGTTTCCTGTCCAGAAAAGCAGCTGGCTTCACACTTAGAACATTTTCCCTCCTCTCCAAAGAAGAAAAGTATCTTTCCTGTTCAGAGTAAAGGGCTTGCTCCGAAACAAGCCAAGATGCTTTACCTGAAATTAGATTGAAATACAGATATAGGCCAATTTTAAAAACTAATCTTTAAGTACAGAGTTTTTTTCCCAGCGATCTGTGTGGTGATGACAGTTGTTTCTTTGGGCTTGAAATGGCAAGTATGCCTTCCTCTCCATACCTTCTTGTCATAAGCCATGCCTAGTCCCCTGTGCTAGCCAGGGGTGGGGTCTGTCACATCTCTCCCCAGAGCAAAGCTCATGATGGGGGCAAATGTCCAGGCTAGCTGAATTTACAGCATCAGTGCATGTGTCAAGTGTGAGTATCTACTGCCAAGGAAAGAGGCCACAACTTAACTTTCCTTGCTACCTAGACAGACCAGACTGTGTCATTAGTCATTGGTCATCCAGCTGTTATTTTTGACTCCACCTGTAGTGTACGCTTTGAACCTGTAATGTAAAAGTAAGTATTCTGTCTTCCTTTGCTTCTTTTTAAGTGAGAGAATGTTTTTTCATTTGGATGCCTCTTCATTTCTAGCATGTTAATATTAAAGTTCTCTAAAAGACACTCCCCTCTTTCAAAAATCACAAAGTTGTAGAAGGTAAGGTTTATTTATGTAATGGTTTTGGCTCACACTTGGAAAAAGAAGTGTTTTATGAAGAGTTTGAGGAAACACAAAGCACTGTGACATCAATCATCCGGGTACATTTTAAGTACCCATTAACTAATGCTAAATTGCAGTTGAATACCAATGGCACTACATGTAATATCCACATGAATACTAAATAGATTCTTTATTGTCACTGTTATTATGGTGAATGCTGAATAACTTCACAGTAATGGGATCCTGGAAATGCTAGTGGAGTTGCTGGGAAGGGCATTTTTTAAGTGGAGTTCACTGGTGCCTAAGAAGGTGGCGGGTGACTGATCCAGCTCGCTTCCACTGTTAAGGATTATAAAGAGGAGGTAGGATTTCTCGTTAATTTTTCAAGGGCTCCCAAAACGAAGGGTGTGTGGAGTTGATTTTCCCTGACACCAAAATGGGGCCCAAGTCAAAGCTGATTGTCAGGAAGGGGAAATAAAAAGAGGTCTCTGTTTATGGCACAATAAACACAATGAGGGCTACAAAAACTCAAATTGGAGTCTGTAAACTAGGACTCAAATTTCAGAATGGCAAACCTTCCGATTCTTTTAAAAATTTATATAATCTGTAACTAAGGATATTTTAAGAAATGCCCAGTAAGTTCCAGGATGAAAAATAAGTGGGCACAGAAAGACTCTTCTCCGTGTGTGTCAATGGACATCACATGCTGGTCTTGCCTCCTGCCTGGTCCCATTTCATTTCTCACCTTCCCGTGCCTCACTGTGATACTGTTTAGAGCAGGATATGTCAGGCTTCCTGCCTCAGTCCGGGGAGTCCTGCTTGCTTTCTTGGTGAATGGAATGAAGACTCCAGAGGGGTGGAATGTCATTCTCAAAAGTCCCTCCTGCCACTTCCAACCTTATCTTTTAGAAAACACTAGACAACAGAAATCTAAATTACCTTTTATTTTCTCTCCTTCATGATGCTTAATTGATTAAATACCAGTTAGTAATTTAACATTGTGGATGATTTCTCAGTTGCATATAAGCTTGATAATTGGCTTGATTTTTTTCTGCATTCCCATGTACAACATCTAGTAATTACCTGCAACACCTCTACAGATTTATTAGAGTGTGTTAGTGATTTACTGCTGAACCACAGACACCCTGTGGAAACACCCTAGGTTCCTTCCCTTCAATATTTTCTCTTTATGCCACCTTCCCCACAAAACAATTGTCATAGGACTGTTTGTCATTAATTGTAGATCTAAGCAACCACCCTTTCAGCCTTGTTTATTCTTTCAATCTGGTTTTTCCTTGTTTTGAAATTTTTCAAGCCATCTCTTTGGGAATTGAGTTCCTCATCAATAAAATAATTAGCTGCCCAGTGCCTGGGAATCGCCCCACTAATCACATGTGGTATCTACCTCCAAGACCTGATAGCCTCATTTAAGATAGAATCAGTTCCTCTTTCTTCTACATGACATGGTCACAAAAGGAGATGTTGTTAATTGTCCCAGTGGTCTCTAGGGTCTGTCTGCCCCCGTTTCCCTGTCCTCCACAAGGGTAATTCCCTTGGTACAGAGGTGTGCATTAGAATACTGTTAACAATGAGGAATTTCCTCCTATCCCACTGTAGTTCAAATCTGGGAGCTAAGGAAAGACTTCCAAAACCAGAGCAGCAAAGGCACATCCACTGAGTAGGTAGTAGTCATGCCCAAATAAGCTAGTGGAATCATTTAATTTTATTGCTACTCATTGACTATAATAAGGCAATATTATCTTAGTATTTGACTTTTAATTAGAAGCCTTTAAAAGAAGAAAACAGAATAATGGAGGCCATTCTCTGTCCCAAGTATGTTTGAGAACAGTACCTGCTCTGATAACAGAATGTATAAGGCTTCATAATTCTGTAATACACAGCTGGGTATAAAATAATGAAATAAACAATTACACATTCTGCTTTTAGGAACATTGGTAAGGATTTCATGTGTAATTTGGTATCTCTTATGGTGGATTTCCTAATACACTATTGCAGCCAAATACCCTTGCCTTAATATTATCCCCCTTTATGGGTAAGTAGACAGAAGCTAGATGAAATTTTCTGTCTTGATTTCAGCTACTGCCCTAGTCACTAGAGGATAACAGGTCCTCAGATCTGTGGTTATAAAAGTAATGTTTAAGCCCCCACTACCACAAAACTACAGTCCCAAGGACATGGTGACAGGCTATAAAACAGAAGACCTCTCTGTATTTATTTGATTCAGCATCTTTTGAAATTTATGTCATGAATATATTAATGGTTTGAGTGTTTAGATAAATCATACATAGACACATACATCTCAGCTCAGCACAGTGCCTAGCAGGAGACCAAGAGTCTTCTACATGTGGTGCCAGGGAAATAACACAGTCTGTAAACAAACATGAGGGACATAAATTCGGGTCCCTGTATTTTTATAAATAACTACATTGGCATGCACTTGTAACTTAGAGAAGGCGAAGTGAAAACAGAAAGTTCCTAGAACTTTACAGCAGGCCACCAGTATAGCTGGATCAGTGAACTCCAAGTTCAGTGAGAAACCCTGTATCAAAGAAACAAGGTCAAGAATAAGAGAGGAAGCCACCAACTTCATTCTCTGGACACAAACAGAGACACACACACCTCACACATATATACATATGTACACACATACACACATGCATGCCACACATACTCACTGAAGACTTTTAAATGATTTAACTCATTTCCTTCTAAACCATTAGTACCACAATGTTCCGGTAAGCAAATTGAGCAAATAGGTATGTAGTGGTGTTCCTAAAGCTACATTAGAAGCAATCTAATATAGCCTCCTTAGCATCCCATTGCTTTCATCTTTCCTGACAGTTAATGTCACTTCTATGGACCCACTTTATAATAGCTATTCCTCTGTGACTTCTCAGTAGCCCTGCTGGAGCAGATATTGTTCCAAGTTTTATAAATCAGGAAACTGAGGTTACAACAAAGGTCAACTAATTTACCAAAGAGCCCTTACAGTCTCCCAAGTCTGACACCAAAGCCTCCAGCCTTTCTTCTAGCCCGTTCCCCTCACAACATTATTCTAGACTTTGTCTGGAAGCTTTAGGCTATAAATGTTGATGTGTGAGTCATAATCTACCAGAGACCGTGGGGAGATGATATGATGATGTACGGCCATGTTTCTGATGTTCATGCTTCCTGTGCTTTCAGGAACTCCGGAACGCTCAGAGTGAGCAGCTCATGGGCATCCGCCGTGAGGAGGAGATGGAAATGTCTGATGACGAGACCTGTGACAGCCCAACTAAAAAGA
This sequence comes from Phyllotis vaccarum, assembly GCA_033318265.1. Lineage (NCBI taxonomy): Eukaryota > Metazoa > Chordata > Mammalia > Rodentia > Cricetidae > Phyllotis > Phyllotis vaccarum. The sequence continues at coordinate 44,857,385 of JARWLC010000005.1, read as the reverse complement.
TGAGAGTCGATGAATCAGGTAATGCTGGTAACTGCCAGATCCCCAGGAGGTGTCGTAATGAGCGACGAATCTTACATGGGGAATAAGTGCGGGGAAATGGCCACATAATTCACTTTTATTTGAGTTACACTAAACTTTCATCTTTTGAGTGACTACATTTTATTAATAGAACATTAAACTCCTTCTTGGGAACACGGTGATTTGAATTACTCCAGTTGTTCCCCACATGTGGATCTGGGGCCATTATGCTTTTTTCAGGGATGTGTGCCTGTTTCCATAAAACCCTTTTTCCAGAGTGTGGCAGCCACAGCTAATGCTGAATTACAGATGAAATTTAGTTTCAGCCCATGTACTTCTTGCTTAGGAATTGTTTAATCCCCGCAGAAGCTTGCTAACCTTGGAATCAGCATGCTGTAAAATTAAACATTTTCCCCAATACATTTCACCTCATGTTTCATCAAGATGGGGCCACACTCGGTACCAAGTGAGGGGCATCTACTCCTTAAGTTAAGGGTGGAGCTTAAAGAAAACCTTCTTCGTGTTCTCTGCTTTACCCAAGATTGATTAAGACTGTCTCCTAGATCCACATGTAAATTCTTACTTAGTGTTTACAGGTCTAGTCAGACTGGAGGCACCAGCGGAAGATAGCTTGTATGAGGGAAGGGATATTGCCTAATGGACCTGGTAAGACCTGCAGTCACCAACCCTGTCAAAAAATAAAATTAGAGAAATGTAATAAGTTGTGTCTTCTTGTGTGTACCAGGGAAGAAAACACACACGTCTTCAGTTTCTAACTGAAAGATTGCAGGTGACTGAAATAGAGGATCTTGGCTAATTTGTTGGTAGAAGTGTAAGGGTAAAGGCAAATCCCTCCCTTGCCCTCTGAAGGTCCCCTGAGATTAAATGACAATAAGCAGACTATATGGAAGAGATACACTCATTTATGATGTGCATGTTAAACAAAAAGTGTGATCTCTCACCAGCCCAACATGACATAGTGCTTATATACTCCTTTACCTGGGGAAGGAACACAGTAAGAACTGCAGTGATCTTTAGTGGTGCTCCATGAGCCTTTGATCTTAGACAAAATCAGTTGTGTGTCAGAGCAGGCAATAAACTGTAAGTGGTTCTCTGTGGAATGTTAAATGGTATCAGCATTGATAGACATCAGTCTCTCTGACACTATCAGGACACCCTGAGACAAACTTGCAGTACAGGGAAGTGAGACCTAGCATTCTGTAATCAAAGATCTTTGGGGAAGTCCACTTGACACTGTCCGACATTGGAGAGCCATTGCCCTAGAAAATATGGCTTTCTCTCTAAATCCCACCCTTGATGTTATTAGGAGCTTAGCATGCATGCACACACTGTATTTCAGAGACTTCCCAAACCCATTGTCTCAAAGCTAGTCCAGTATTTACTTCTTTTGTTAGGTGGAGACTACCTTCCTCAGGACTGTTTTACTCTAAGGTTTGAATTCGATGATTCAAAGAGAATTCTTTCCTCACGGGCACTTCTATAAGTCTTCACATATGAAAAGAAGAGATAATCATGTGATTTTCTGAAATTCTGTGTGATCTTGCCATAAATGTTTCTTTTCTAAATGGTTTTTTTTTAAATCATTTTTGAAGGTAAAAGTTGGATTTTTAATATCCTTCTGTTAAATGTAAAAGAATTGAGGCAGTCTGAAATTCCAAACGGAGCTTGTGCCTTTTTTGGTATGTGTAACATTTCTACTTAAACAACCTGTCAGTTTTCCTAGGGAGAAATGCATGCGATTTCACAGGTTGTCTGGGATAGGCTAGCATAAGGGTGAATAAACAGTAGGCTCACTGAGTTGATCTGGCAAATCACATCAGCAGCTGCACGTCCACAGGACTGATCCCTCGCTTAGCTTTAGACTTGTCCAGGGAGGTAGCAAGGACCTGTGCCCTCCTCTGGGACCAGCAGTTCTCCCTAGAGGTCTCCAGGAGGGCAGTTTCCCAGAACTCTCTTGGTTTACACACCGGGCATCCAATGAGAACATGAAGTATAGCCTACACTTTAAAGACTTTCCCCGGGGCCTGTTACTTGGTCAGCAGAACTAATGAGCAAATGTAGTGTGAGTTGTCTGCCACGTACTGAGGGAAGGCAGGCCCCAGCAATTCAAAGTCCTTTTCATGTTTCTTCAGATGAGCTGGGCCAGAGGACGTGCCATGCGGTTTGGGCAGAGAGCACAGGACTGATTAAAGGGAAGGGTGGGCAGCTGACCATTTTTATTCCACTGAGCCCTGGAGATCCTGCCCACAAGCAGGCCATTGTATTCCTTTCAGCCCTGAGTATCCAGGGACATTGCCTAATGGCAAGAATTCCCATCTGGTCTTTCTAATAACAGCTTGAAGCAAAGGAGGAGGGACAGAGACCTCACAGCCCAAAGGAAACACCTTTTTCTCTTACTCATTCTTAGGTACAAATGTGTGGCTAGTCGTCATCCACATGGGAGCTGCTTCCCCCAAATGTCCCACTCTGATGAACTAATGGGAAATGCCAAACATGAAAATGAGATCCTTCTCTACAGGAGCCATCTCTGGCCTAGCTCCCCTCAGATGAAACGTTTTCTATTCTTTACCCCAAATATCCTAAGGAAGTAGCTGGCCTAGAAAATCTTAGAAATTCCATGGAAGAAGGCCCTTGAGGGAACCTCCTGTCTGAGATAGGAGGACATGATGAAGCCATACTCCTCAGGGGTGCTCAGGCTCTTGGTGCCAGCTTCCCATTAGCATCTCCCCACTTAGGACAGAGATAGCCGCAGTAGACAGGAATGTTTCCCAATGGGATGGACTGAACTGACTTTGTGTCCAGGAGTAACACAGTCCATTATGTATATAACCAAAATATTTCAATGGGCCTCTGCTTTTCTGGTTGTAAAGCCCATTTCATTCTATTTTTTACTCTTTCTCTGTGTAAAATGATTAGCAGCGTATCTTTGGCTGGAGTTCCCGGCTCTGCTCTTGGCAGACCATTCACACATCCTCATTGGTTGTTCTTAAGAGAGAAAAGGCATTTGTTGGAGCAAAACTAAAATAGTGATGGAGATCATTCTGCTAATAAACTAAAAGCCATGACAGATTTATCAAGGCCTCCATTGAGGAGTATCAGCATCCTCCTCCAGAGCCTGGGAAACTAGCATCTGATAAAAGTGGAAATGGGTCACTGCATAGGTTGCCTCCTGTTGGAATCAAGCCAAACCTTTAAATCCACGCCTATTCTCCCGTCCGCCCCTGCTACCTTCCCGGCTCTGTCTTCTCTCCGAGTGGGGCAGCTGTATACAAAGAGGAAAGGAGAGAAGCCGCACCTGGAAGGTTTGGCCTGGTAGAACCCAGTAAGTTTTAGAAAATCATTAGAGTTAAACAAGCCATCGTACGTTAGGGGCTTTTGATTTTATGAATAATTCCAAGTACAGAATAATTACTCAGTGGTGCTCTGTTTATTGTCTCCATTGTTCTCCAGCACCTGGCCCAAGACCTTTCTCCCAGTTAAAGTATGCTGACCTTCTCACATCCTTCCCTGCATCTTCCCCTTCATCTGATGGTAATGTTTCTGATATCTTTCTTTCACAAGGCGATTAACACTGAGAACATTTGCTCTGATTCAGTTTAAAAGGCACATGTTAAGATGCAGATTCAATGAGAATGCTTCCCTTTGCCAAAACATTCAGAACTTTGTGTGAAACTCATCGTTACCGGCTGAATAGGCATCTTTTCTGATTACCAAAGGCATTTGCAAATGGCATGGTGGCATGGTGAAGGCATTGCGGCTCCAAATAGAGAGTTCGACCTGATTCCCCTGCCCTCTGTGGCATGTGATAGATGCCTTTTGGAGAAATCAAGCATGGTATGATAGTTAAGGTACCAGACTGAATAGCAGGTAGATCCTAAAGCCAGGAACCTAAGTGTGGTACCGTTCATCTCTGCCCTACGGTTATGCCATCCATTCAGTATTCCACGCATGTTCAGAAAACACAGATTTTAGAAAGGGAATGACAAGATCCTTGCCTAACAGACAATGCTTAAACCATTCTAGAGTACATAAATGCTTTTCGATTCTAACTGAGCCTCATTTAAACTCTGGGTTCTTTATATGAATGTGTGCGTCTGTGTCTGCGTGAGTGCATGTGTGTCTAGGCATGCATTTAAGTATACAGGTCAGAAGACAACTTTCTGGAATCACTCCACCTTCCACCTTGCACCAAGCCGTACATCTCTTCTTATTTCTGTTGCGATGCTACATATTCCAGACTAGCTTGACCTCAAGCTTCCAGGCACATCTCCTACCTTCACCTCCCACATAATTAGGTATAACTGATGGATGACCACATCTATCTCTCCCCCCATCCCTTTCTTTTTAAAAGTGGATCTGAGGGATCCAAACTCAGGCTTTCAGGTTTGTACAGTAAGCATTTTTACCCACTGAGCCTTCCCTACCTACAAATACCTCTTACCAATGACGTTTTCTTTGCACTGTCTGTTTTCCATAGAAATTCACAAAACCAATTTGTTTGATTGTTGTTGTTTTTAATTTCACCAAGAAGTTGAACAGTGATTCCAGCCAAGTCAGAGACTCAATTTTAATTAGAATGTCAGTGTTTGATCTGACTAGTTTTATCCATAGCAAGATGCCTTGGGTTTAAACATATGAATATTAAGGTTGTCTTCAGCTGTCCCCTTGATTTCTTTGAGTTCCAAGATTATCTCTGGTCTTCTGTTACCACATTCCCCTCCTAATTACCTTTGGGAAGCCCAGTGGGGATGCCACCCCACAGGGAGCCTGAGAAGAGATTCACTGCAGGCCCTCACCAGCCAAGCACAGGGTCTTGCTTACTAAATAGCAGACTCAAGTTCTGTAACTGACTAAATGTGGCAGTACCGAAGGCACCTTGCCTGAGGCTCCCTTTAGAGAGGGAAGCCTGGACTGTGCTCTGGGGCAGCTAACCAGAGGCTTAGCACCTGGAAGAACAAGCCCTGTCTCCTGTGGGAAGGGGAAGGGCTCAGTTGGTAGCCATATGCCAGGGCACGTGCTCCCCAAAGCAGGGGCAGCACTGAGTAGAAGCCTAGGACAAGCTGTTTTCCAGCATCCTGTCCTGACAGCCTCTGACATCTCCTAAAAGAACTACGGTATCTATTTAGGAAGGACCCCTGAATCAAAGACAAGCCCTTGCTTCTCGGCCTCAGCCACAGGTCTTCTGGGAATGTAAGTGCCAACAAGGGAATAGTTTTGGTTTCGTTTTTATACACAGTGCAAATCTTACCAACAAACTTCAAATAAATGTTGATTTTCAGTTGATTTTTTCAGTTCCCTGGCTTTATGGACAGTTACAATTTCCTACCATAATGGACAGGCTTCTTCAAAAACACAAAACCAATTTCTCCTTGAAAATTGATTTCCCTTTTAAATAGTTGGAGACAGATATTATTAAATGGATGCTGTAGCTGAGGAACCCTTCCTGATGCTACTTCTGTCCTCCTACTGCCCACATGAACCCTCTGTATCTGGGTTGTAAATGCTTGATCCTACTGTCAATTTATGCCTGCCCGTCCTGGTCTGTGGTACCCAGCATGCCACAGTCAACTCCTGACTTCTCCCACGGTGGGCAAACTTTCCATAATCAACTACTTTTAGCGAAACTGAAACTGTACTGTGTTTTTGAGATTGCCTTGTGTTGAGGAGATCTAGGGATCTCCCCAGGAACCCCCTGCTTTGCTGCCCTTCCTTAAAACTCAGTGGAGCCCTTGTTAGGGTCCTACACCTGTGCTCTGCCCTGAGGAGGAAGGCTCCCTCAATGGCTTTCCATGCCCAAGTACATTTACAAAACACACAGGGTCTCTGCAAGGCTCTGGCTTCCTTCCAAACATAGTGAGACCTTCTGAACTCAGCAGAAGGCTTATGCTACCAGGCAAAAGAAGGGAGTAAAAAGTTAAATCATTGAAAGAGAGAGCCAAGGAGGGCTTGACTATGAAGGATCCAGACACTGGAGTCTCAGCCTCACCCCTCGGATAGCCCACAGTACCCTAATGTACTTTCCAGAACACCACCATCTCTATTCCGGCTTCCTGTGGTTGGGGGCATTTCATTGTGTTAAGGCCCCTAAGAGATTTCCCCAGTTTTCTTAGCAGGCTCTAAGGACACTGATGGAGTATTTATGTAATAAGATGCGAAGTTGCTATGGAAAATACTATAGCAACCTAACACCTCCTGGAGCCAGGCAGGGGCTTGTAACAGCAGTCTAAATTTACATTTACTGGAGTGTCATTTTATCGACGCTTAGTATCTCATCCTGACAGGATGTTAAAATATGTTTTCAGCTCAAGTTTGAGCAAAATTAACACAGTGTTGTTAGAGTTTGAATGTAGTCTTCACGACTTCTGGAAAAAGCTATCAGAATAATTCTGAAAGGGGTTAGATGGCAGACTCTGGGTGAGTTTGTAGATTTTTATTGTTTTTGCTAAACATGGGACTAGATTGCCATGCATTAATGGCCAATTTCCTCCTTTACTCTGTGAGCAACACAGAGGAATGCCTGATCATGAAAAGGGAGCTTGTTTTTAGCACTGCTGTGTGCTGTCAAAGACTCGCTCACCTGTGATCTTAGTAGAAGCTTATAGAAGATACTTTCAGCAAGTTAGCTCATTGCCCTCACATTGAAAAACAGCCAGCATCATTTAAGAGGAAAACTATTTTTCATATCAAAACAAAATATAGGCTCTTAAGAAAGTCGGTGGCTAAGGATGGCAAATATAGCAGGAATTATGGCTGTTAAAGTGTTATAGAAAACGTTTGAATTTCTGATTGTTGCCCTTTAGTGTAGCAGAACTATCTATTTCAATGTATTTTGTAAAGCTCAGTAGAGGTAATTTTACATTATTTGGGTTTTAGATGGGCCTGCTTATATAACACTTCTTTAAAAGCCTTCTGATATGTTCATGACATGAAAAATGCAGAACAAGTCTGTGTTCCCTAATGGCATATAGCTTTTCCTCACAAATCATTGGGAGATGAGGCTACCATGAGTCGTTGGTCATAGTGAACATCTGAGGTTCGTGAGACTTAATTACTGAAGCAGCCCTCCAGCACCATGCTTCAGATTCATTAAATGTGAATGTGGCTGAGAAGCCATAGATATGTAGGCCAGTTACTAATGAAAAGTTCATAACCATTGATTTCCTTCTATGTCTCTCCATCTGAAATCTTAAAGTGTGGCTCCAAGGCTGTCAAAATGGGACCTTGGCCAAAAGGATCAATATCAGACCATATTAAAGCATCCGTTGTTACTAACACCTTAGCACCATGGTTTTCTGCTGATGGGCATCGACATCCTCACTCTCCTCTGCTTTTGTATTTCATTGTTCATCTAAGCACAGATGGTGGCATCAAGATACTTAGACCCTGGCCAGACATCATTCTGACCAGATAGCCACATACTAATGGAAAAAGGAACTTTAAAAAAGTAATTGTTATTTCTTGCCATTATGTTTATCTTGTAATTAGAAGCCCTGGAAATTGATGTTTAAAGCACACTACAAATTGTTCTTATATTGTGCATTTCTGTGGCTTTGAGATGCTTCTCTTGTACTGATTGAGTCATTTTGATACTCAGAACAGATGATGTGTTCGGCAGCTGGGGCATCCCAGTTTTAGGACACCATATATGAAACCTCCTGAGAAGTTTGAAGGGAGAAAACTTATTTTATTTAGACTCGAACCACAAGCAGAGAAGTAAAGAGAATCATACCGAGGGCACCAGTTGCCTGACAGTGTTAACTACAGTGCTTCAAGACAGACATTGCAAGGTCCACAGTGAGCCAGTCCTTCCTGATCCCACAGCTTCTGCATTTCCACATGGGCCATGTTGAGTGAGCCATAGCAGCCTGAAGCAGTTATGTAAGTTTTCAGTTCCAGAATTACTTTAAAAACTTTTCAGTATCCCACTGTATTATTATATCTACTAGAGTATTGATTTGTGATGCATCTGATCAGATATAGAAAAAGAATCATGCTTTAGAGATTTAAAATTGAACCATCGAAGGTTCTCAGTGTAGTCACTAAGTGATAAAAGCATTTACGAAATGTCATTCCAAGTGTGTGCTTTTATATGTGTTATATTTACAATTTATATATTATGAGAGCTATAGGAAATAGGTAAAGAAATTTAGAGTATGTATCTATAAAAGATGATAATTTGTTTTTTTTACTAGAAATGATTTTTTGTTTTTTCTGTGTGTACTTTCAAAATGCTTACAAGAGCTGCATGTGTTATCTTAATAATACTCTGAGGAACATTAAGTTTAAAATTCTGAATCAAGAAAAGTTAGCCAGACATCAAACTCACATCTGGATGTGGGTAGGGGGTGTGGCTAACAAAGCTTCAGAGTTCTCTCTTTTAAAATTAATTAATTAATTAGTTAATTAATTAATTAAAATAAAAACCTGGCTGTGAATAATGTAACTGATATTGAGAGGTGAACATGTTTAAAGATGATGGAAGAGTTATTCATTTCAACAATCCCAAAGTCCAAGCTTCCTCTTCACTAATGCCTTTACCTTACTGGTCATTCCGACCTCAAACCTAAAGGAAAAGTGATTCCTGGAATAGGTTAAGGAGCCTTAGGAAGTGAACTGAACAGTTCCCGAAGGCATTAAATAGTAAAGGTGCACCCAGGAAACTGTTCTTAGGTCCACTTTAACAAAAATAAATATTCAGGAAACTGACCCAGTCTGTTTGCTGGTTAAATGATAGTTTTTAAAGAGTGTTTGCTATATGGGTGTAGACAAAAAGAAGAAACAGTTTGAAGAAATGCTGGGAATGGGTGAACCACACACACAGCTGCAACTGATGTTCTCTGTTACCTAACTCTCCAAAGTGATAGAGAGAAAAATGATACTTCTCTCGGAACATGAACACACGCTGAATGACTGATCTAAGCTGCAATATCAGCCCTTTGGCTTCCCAGCTTATTCCCCATTTTCTTTGTGCCCCCAGGGTCTGGGAGAGCCCACAAGACTACCAGTGTATTGGCTCAACATCTAATTTCAGGACTTATTGAAGTGCCTCTCCCCGTTTCCCTGTTCCCAGGGCTTTTCTTTATGAGATATGCCTCTAAATATATCTTTAAAATAAAAGTCTGAGGGAGAACATACAGGGCAATATCAATCTCGATGCAGCTCCCACACCCAGGGAAGGTTGGCTCTGGAGAGATGCTGGAACAATGTTTTCTCTTTCCCCAATATTCTGAATTTAATAACGACCCAAGACTGAGTTTCTACATCCTCAATAATAAGTGAAATTGCTTAATAAATATAAAAAGTCGACAGTGGATCTTGTTGAGTCATTGTTATTATAACTGGTTAGTCTTGGGGGGGGGGAGCAGGATAGAAGTTTTCTGTATTCTTTTTGTGGCTTACCAGTCAGTTTCTATTTTCATTTTTATATGAGATTCTTCTAGAATAGTTTCTGTAATTCCTAAAACCACCCCTTTCTCTGGCTTTAGCTCTTTGCCTCAGTGGATCATCGTTATCATTGTCACAATATAAAGACGTGACAAAATTGAACAACATTCACTGAATCCTTACAATGTGTCTGGGGCCATGGCTTTTGTCTGGAAGTACATGATTAAAGGGGAAATTACTAAAGTCTTGTAAGGCTAATTAAGACTCAGTCCCTGAAGTGAAAGTATTGCTCATAAATTCTAGAAAGTCCTCACCGTCTGTTATCAGCCGTGCTTTTCCTAGAATAGCACCAGTCCACACGGTCTTCACTTGCCTTGTGCGTGCACAGCTCCTATGAAAAGCCAGAAGAGAACCCTTGGTGTAAAGAATGGCAAGAGATGAGAGAATCTGGAAAATGACTGTTCAGCTCAACTCTGTGAGTCTGATAGAAGCTTGTATGCTTTCACCCCGTGCCCCTTGCAGGGTGCTTTTCTCTCTAAATGCCCAGCATTGTACACAGTAGACAGATGAGGGATGGTTGGATAGATAAGAAACAACTAGGAAGAACCAATCTCTAAGCCCTTGGGGAATAATTTTGTTCTTCATAAACATAAAAACAAAGACTATAAATTCCCTATACTTTACTATATTTTCATATTTTTCAGATCAGGACCCTGAGATATTTGGTTCAAGTCTGGGAATTGGTATCAAGCTTCCAAGTCCCCTCCCTCAACTCTCTGTCTTTGTATATATATGTGTGGGAAGCCAGAGGGCAACCTTGGCTATTGTTTTTCGGGTACCTTTTGGGTTTGTTTGACTACCACCTCTTCCACTGGCCTAAAAGTCACCCAGAAGGCTGGACTGGTTGGCCAGCTGGTAAGATTCAAGGACCCAACTGCCAGTGTCTCCTACAGTGCAGGGGTCACAAGCTTTTCACTGCTTTATTTTAACATCGGTTCTGGAGATCAAACTCAGGGCCTCACGCTTAGAAGGCAAGCACGTTACCTACTGAGGCCTCATCTGTTCTCCCACTTTGTCTTCCTCAAATCTACTGGGGCCTCCCTCCTCCATGTGAACGGGGCTCCAATACTGATAGGAACAGCTATGTGGAGGTACAGAGAAGAATGTTATTTCTCCCATGATCAGTGCACCTCAGAAGCACTAGGTAGTCACCTGCCTATCTCTTCTCTTCTCTGAGGAGCTGGGCTTTCCTACTTGTGTATCAGAGATGTACATGTAACTCTTTAGGACAGAAAGAATGAGATGTCCTTTCAGGTTATTAAATAATGGGGAAATATGGAAAGGTAACGGAAAAGCTGAGAGACAGAATGGTAACCTTTGAAGTTAGAGCTAGGTTGGAATTACTGCAGATAAAAATGCATCTTTACTATTAATAATAATCATATTTTATTATTATTTTGTTAGTGAAAGTTGTTAGGTCCTTGGGCTTTTCAAATAGAAATTAACATTTAAATTAGACATTTTCTCAGCCCCTGCTATATAACATTTAGGCTCCTAAGGAATATAATAATGGATGGCAGCTCATCGGCACTGTGTTAACAAAGCGCTCTATAGAAAGCTCTCCACAGCACTTTCTCTCTCGAGTTCAATAAGAAGTGAGTAACAAGAGAACTGCCTCCTCTGAGGAATTCTTCTAACCTTTCAGAAACAAAATATTTCATGCTAATTCCTGCTTAATTGGAAGAAAGTCATTTTTTAAATAAAAAAAATATATCATCGACGATAGGCTTGAAGCCCGTTCCATCCCTGACCTCTTTAATTTAATCAAGGTCACCTCATAAACTTGCCCAAACAGCTCTATTTCTCAATTAGAAAATGGTAGCACAGTTTAGAAGCGTTTAGTGTGTGATTAATAGCACTGAACTGAGGATTCAGCACTTGCCGGGCCTTTGTGAAGAGCGGCTAGTGAGAATGAAGCATTAGTACCTGAAAATTATACTCATCAGAAACTCAAAACAAATCACTTTAATGAGCAAAGCAAAAAACTGGCTGAGCGAGGATGTGAGGCAGGCTATCGTGCTAATATGAAAAGGGTCTTCATGTCTGAACTTCTCTCTCCAGTTAAAAAAGAAAAAAAAAAATCCTTCTATAATTTAGCCATGCAGACAGCTTATAAAATACATGCTACTTTTTCTGCCCAAGGACTCAGAAGAGATGGACTCTCAAGTTGCCCAAATCAGGCTTCTAGAGACCTCACATTCCAGGGTTGAAAGAAGTAACAAGGGGATGTTAATGGAAGACTGGGACAAGAGCTGTCTGTGGATGAAGTACCCAGCGTTCTGAAGTACCCGGCTGCCTCCTGCATAGACTTTCCTCTTGTGAGCTTGAGGATGGCCAAACTCCCCTCAGAAGCTGTTTTGAAGAGAATGCTATTCAGGTGGTGAAAGCATTAGAACTGTTGAGAAAGACTAAGAACAGGTGTCCCCAGGAAAGTGCCAATGAGCATGGAGACATAACCAAGCTAGATTCCTAGATGCAGCTTAGTGTTGTTTCTGGGACAGCATGCCAAATGGTGTCCCCTCTCCAGCCATCAGCTTTCTTAAAGGTGGCATGAGTTCATCCTTAGTTTCTTAATAAGATTATGGGAAAGAATCGATGAAAAGATCTGTGACAAGTTGAAAATAACTTGGGTCGTAATGGAGAATAATAGCCGAAGGTATAAGAGGACAGTATAGGTGAGCATCCTAGTCTGAGCTACGTATAAGGATCACCTGGGGATCTGCTACAGGTCTGTGTGCCTCAGCTAGTGCCCAGTCGTCTGTTACTAAACACTCCCAGGTGATTCTGATAAGGATGGAGACAGGGCCTATGACATGAGGGTTGATAGCTCTTTGTGGGAAAGGAAAGAACATACATGACAAGGTAACAGAATCTGAGAGAGACTAAAATTAAGGTCAAAGGTCAACATGGATGCTGGACTAGAAGTGACTGGGCCAAAGGAAAGAGAACTGAGAGGGAGTGGTGTGTCGGTCCTTTGCAAAGCCCTGGTGAAGAATTTGCCTGTGCCAGGCACATTTGGAATATACACTGATAAGGGCCAAATGAATAGGGAACATGATGGGCTGGCCCAGAAAGACCTGGTACAGCCGAAGACAAGAGTTCCTGCTGACTTTAAGAACAGCCAAGACCACTCCCCTGTGTTGGTAGGCATGCCAGGCAATTTCTAGGGAGACATGTCTTTGCATCTTGGGAATGGCCTGGGAAGAGCTTGCCCACCTGAGGGAACCTTCTGCTGCTGCCAAGGCCAGGCCAAAGGCTGAGTGGGGGTCAAGGGTGATTAATTCAGTATGACCTCCTCGGAGTGAGAACCACAAGCCAGCCATAATGGGTAAGATGGCTGCTAAGGAAGTATTATAGGACAGCCTGTAGGGATCAGAAGAAGGGAGACTTAGGAGGATCCATGCAAGCATTGAGTCACAGAGTCATGGGGGGTGGGGTAGTAAGCGGCATCCAGAGTAGAACAGGAAAAAAATTAAGGAAATGTGCCCACAGAGGGCAGAGATGCCCAGAAGGCCATGCCCGGGGACTGAAGCTGGGAAGGTTCTTTTGCTGAAAGAGGTGGTACCAAAATCTAAGGAAAGACAAGACTGGCAGAACATTCTGTCGGTTGCATTAGGTTTCTGCTCCTCTGACCCTGATACACAAGGTGGCAGCTCTTACAGGTCTCTGAGGAGGAAAGTGTGGGGCTGCTCCAAAGCACGTTGGGATGAGATTGCATTTGGCATGGAAGATAGAGGTTGGTTTGTCAAAGGGAATGCAGTCCACAGGCTGAGACCCTCTGGCTCAGGCACCTCCTCCTGGGCTCCACTGGGTCCTTACCAAGTCCATTTCTACTCAGTTCTATCTCCCGTATCACCCTCCCCCCTGCCTGCCTTCTGGTCCTCTCTCAACAGCCATTCTCCTTTCCCCTCATCTGGCTGCTGCCCACTGTGGAGAGATCCAAGCTCTTCTCCTCAGGCTCTCCTTCCTGCTAATCTCTGAGATGAGGACAGTTGGGGTGAGAGTCCTCCTCCCTTGGCCAGCCCTGCCTTGGTTTGCCTCGAGAAGCACTCAGATGGGTTTGCCGTAGTCACCCCCTTCTTCACCAGTAGAGTCCAAAGTTTGCTCTGATGTGACAGCACATCCTTCGGCACTGGTGACAGTGGGCTGTTTCTTTTTGCTTATTTTCCTCTGAGGAAAAAGCAGAGAATTAACAGTATATTGGAAAAGTGGTAAAATGTGACATGAGTCTCAAGTGTCAGGAGCTCAGCCACACCTCACAGACCTGCCCCTGCCACCGACTTATTCATTAGGAGGAACTATGATGGGGTGGGACAGAGGACTATTTTCCTTCCTCACCTGCTGCCTCTTGCACCTCCAGGCTCACAGTTAAGCCATCATAATGCCAGGTTCTAGTTTGCCTGCACCCCTCAATTCCACTGGCCTCACACAAAGATGGAAATAGACACTGTCTTGTGTGTCTGTTTAGCTCTCCCTAATAATAGCTAATGTGCAGACGATAATACGCACTGCAAACATAAAATGTTATGTCAATGCTAAGTCGTAATAATAATAATCCTGCAAAAATGTAGCATAAGGAATTTCCATGAGCAATTTGAAGCGATCGCTGCTTCGGGGGGATACAGGTGTTATTGAGAAACAGAGCGATTGTGTTTCGCTGTCTCTGAAAGAGGCTCAATAGCAAAAGACTGGTTTTTTGTTTTTTTTTTTTTTTTTTTTTTCTGATATCCCAACTAGGCTCCCAGCTCTGTGCCTGGCCACCAGGAGGCATGGGCAGAGATAACAGCCCAGGGCCTTCATTGAGCTGTTTGCTGTTTTTCTCTGGTCCTCATTGTCACTAACAGTAGACCAGGGGACAGATCTATGGGAGGTCAGAGCCTCAGGAAAAGCATCCCTGCCACTTTCCTCTAACTGTAGGCCACAGACACAAAGGCACCAGATGGGTGAGTTTCGATGAATAAGCAATGTTTATCACCTTGGGGTTATTTAAGGAGCCAGGATTTAGCATTGGTCTCTGGAGTTGACACAATTAAGGAAGCCACATTAACAACTAAGACTCCATGAGCTCAGAGACCAGTGAGCATCCCTGAGCCCTCCTAGAGGGTAGAGAGCGTAAAAAGGGATACCCACATGGTGCATGTCAGGGTACTGGATTGTAGATTTCTCCTTTGGAAAATGGGTTTATTTTAAATTGGGATCATCCCCTCTGCTTTTGAAGTCAAGCCTCCAAGAAGAACTCTTCCCCAAGCAACCAGAATGGACTACTTGACCTTCATTACAAACAAGCCACTGTGATTGAGCGCCCGTTCCTACCTTTCTCAGTCTGCAGCATGTAGCTGGATCTTGGCCAGCTGAGGACCCTGTACCATTAACCAGCTGTGTCATCTTGGAGGTCACTGAACCTTTGTCTCATCTCTTGTAAAATAGAATTGATAATCAGATCCGCTGCATCACATTCTTGAGAAAATGAAAGGGGGTTAAGACTGTGTGGGTGATGTGCTCAGCTTTTGTGTTTGCATTTGGTTGGGTTTTTTGTTGGGGTGCTGGTGGCATTGGCAGTACTGAATGTAGGGCCTCATGAAGAGAAGGCTGCAGCTCCAGTCCCGAAAGTTGTATTTATCCCTCTAACTCTGACTGTAGCATCTTTGTTATTTGGGGAAAGGAAAACAGAGGTAAATCTAGTCTTTGTCCAAGTCTCCCCTAAGTGGTAGAGAGGTGCTGAGGGGGTTGGACAGGGATGAGCTTTAACAGGTGTGAAAAGGGACAGGTGGCATGTGGAATTAACCAAGGACTGTAACCAGAATGTCCAGCCAGGCATGTTATTCATCCCAAAGGAACTTTCCAAACAGAAAAACCCAGGCTAGCTCAGGAAATGGGGTGGAGACCTGGTGTGCTCAACCTTCAGCCCAGACATATGAAACTACAAACCCAGAAAAGACCCAGAATTAGATGTTTCAATCTACCAAGAGATTCTAATGGGGACTAATATTTGAAGAGCAGTCTGTTTTATGTCAGAGCTATGTCATATCTCAGAAGCAAGGGGCAAGAAGGAGAAGCCTTGAGAACTGTGTAGGTGGTATAGAGTGCCCTGGCTTGCATTCCCCTGGCAAGAACTAGTCCAGAATGCCCCCTAGTGTGTCATCTCTAAGAGAAGCATGAGTTTGGGTGCCCAGCACAATGGTCTCTGTCATAGATCAGACCAGTTGATGGGGACCTTGGCTACCTCACAAGAATATTTACAGAGAAGCAGACCTATGAACGAGTCTCCAGGTCACCGCGTCTTAGATACAGCCCTTTCTTAAGACATCAGATATTAAAGTTGT
This sequence comes from Phyllotis vaccarum, assembly GCA_033318265.1. NCBI lineage: Eukaryota > Metazoa > Chordata > Mammalia > Rodentia > Cricetidae > Phyllotis > Phyllotis vaccarum. The sequence continues at coordinate 44,841,579 of JARWLC010000005.1, read as the reverse complement.
GACAGAGAGGGGAGCCACTGAACACTCTGAGATATTGGGGGACTACGTCCGAAGCCTTCAGCCAAACCCTGACTCCTGTATATAAGGACAATCGCCTACCTGAACAACAGCCAGTAAAATCCATAGGAAAAGACTTTCTTTTGGGAAAGAAGCACACCGTTTAACCACATCCTCCCAGCCTTCCAGGAGGACAAGTGGCAAAGTAGAGAATGTTAAATACAGCGTTCCCCAAAGACACAAGACGAACAGTTCCAGAGAAATGCAAATATTGCTAACAACAATATGTTAAAGCATTTTATTATTTAGTTACATCTTGCCTGAGCATGAAAAAGATATTAACACACTGTCGGCTTACTGGGACATAACCCAAAATAACTTGCATTTTTCATATATTGCTAATTATTTTTCTGAAGCTGGCTCAAGCTGGTAAGAGAGAGATTTCGAGGCTTTCACCAGATTATTTACTTAAAGAAGTTAAGTATGCCATTATCTGTTCCCATGGAAACCCAGTAAGTAATGCAGGCAATGGAAGAGGAGGTCACTTTGACCATAATTAATATAGAAAATAATGGTTTATATAGAATTTGGTAAAGGATACAATGAGATGCCATGTAATACCTTTAAGCCTTTTTCTGGGCATTGCAATGTACTCTCTGGATCAGTTTTCACATACCAATGTCACTTCAGGAGTTTTACTAGTTTGATGATAATTTTCCAAATGCAACACAATTTTCCTTAGAGGGATTTTGGCCAATGCTTTTTAATTGTTCTTTTGCTTCAGACAATTCCAGTATGTAGAATTTTCTAAAGTACACCTGAGTCTATCCGTCAGATTTACCCTTCCTAAAATATGTATAGTATGGTTGTTTGTCTCAACTTCTCAGTAAGTAGTAGGTTGGAGACATAACTAATAATAATCCAGGCACCAATAGATCCAGTGGTGATTTTAATATTGCCATGGTGGGCTTGTTGTGTTCAGTATGGTTTATAAGGAGGGCATTGTGTTGGATTCTTTTTTAAACTAAAATTTGGTAATTCTCACGGGCAGCTCTTTCTAAGTATTTCAAATGTATTGGAGCACAGCACACTCTGTGGATGCTTTTATTCAGAGCTAGTCATTCATTTTAATCTGTACACTTATTTGACTAGTGAAATTTTTTGCCCTGTCTCAAGGTAAATTTTACTGTAGAAGCTTGGTGGCACATTTATGAAGACTACTTAATTTAGTACAGTGTCTCAGGAAAAAAAAGTTAAGGCAGAAAAGTGTGGGGATTTAATAAAAGCTCCAGAAGTGTCAGAGATATTAGAGAGAGTAAATGCCACAGTCAGATCTCACCCAGCTATCTTCCAACTTCCTCAGCCTGGCTTCTCTTGGCTTCCTCCCCTTCTGTCTTTCTATGCCCTCCTTAAATACTCTTTTGGTAAATTGAGGCGTGGCCCCACCACTGCCTGCTTGGGAGCCTGGAATTCCTTCTGTAATCTAAGATGATTTTGAACTCAATTGGGATTAAAGGCGTAGGTCACCACTCCCAGGATACTACCTGTGCTGGGATTAGAGGTGTGAATCACCACTCTCTGATCCTCCTAGACTGTCGGTGGTTAGATCCCTCTAATATCTCCGAAACTTCTGGAGCTTTTATTAAATCCCCACAGGAAAGAAGAAAAATGAGTTGGCTGACCTTTCAAGTTTCTGGGTTTCTAAGGCACCAAAACAGACAGGCATTATTAGGGTGTTGTTTCTTTCAGAGTTCTAGTCTGAGCAACACAACACAACCTCTTCCAGGCGACCTTGTCAGAGGGGGACATTGGGGCCACTGCATGACTGAATAACACCTTTGAACAGGAAGCAGACTAAGTTAAGTGGAGTCAATGCGCAATTTCTCACCCTTTAGAAAATAGCTACTTTACCACCATTAGTATGACCAAGTTTGGTCTTTGTAAATATTAAGCCTGAAATTATTTAATCGGGAAAATGAATCAGTTATGTGCCCTAATTATAAAGATGATGGCAGGATTTGTTGTGGTATTGATTTTGTGAGGGGTGAGGGAATTTACAGCTGTTCCCCCTTTAAACATAATGATCCTGCATTCCTGTTCCAGTAGAATACCCAGTACCATAGTCTGCTTGCCAGGTACGATGGTCATGGCTTAACCAAGGATAAGGACTCTCAGCTGGCCACTCTGTAGGCTTATAGGACAAGCCCTAAAATAATGGATGGAACTTTCCCTGTATGTACTTATGTTCAGATGATTTATTAAAATAATGCTGTTGGCACATGCTTTATGGCTGCTTGCATTTTGCTACACAGATTTCAAGATACTTGCAGACTACGCAATTCATTTGGAAAATGTAATTTTCATCCCTGCATACTAATCGATTTCTTCACAAGCACCTGCTATCAGTTATGATAATAAAAATGCCACTCTGAATTGAAAGGGGGCCAAATAGAGTTTCCTAAGGAAATAGCTTAAGTGTCTTTGAATGCCACTAAACATAGTAATGTGCTGGTGTGGTACCAACACTTTTTTCATCGTTTGCGTCCTCGGTGATGTTGCGATGTTACAGCATCCCTTTTTCAAAAGATGCTTCCTAGCCCTGGCCTTGGGAAATGGTGAGCTAACCGCTGGGGACACCCTCATGTCTCAAGGTGTGGGCAAGATTGCAGGTTCAGCTGCACAATGTTAGAAAGCCACCTAGGTGAGCTCTGGGTTGTTTCTGATTTTATAAATCCATGGAAAGTATAAAAACATCTACTCCCTGGCTTTGCACACCCACATACGCCAAATCACATTTCCTTTATTCATTCTCTTTGGGCTCCAGTTCATTCTGTAACACCACTGCCAAACCAATCTCTCTAAAATCACCAATTTTATCACACCCTTACATTACTCCATACCCCTTCAGGACTTCTCCTCTGTTGGGTCTCAACGCTCCCATCCTCTCCCGGGCTCTGCCTCTTGCTACTGCTTCTAGACAGACACTTGCCTTTTTCTGTCGTTACGGTCCAGAACTGCCTCCCTCTGATTGTCACTGCTGAACCATTGCAGTGGTCTCGCTCCGGAGTGATGTCCTTCCATACCTCTAGGGATTTCACCTTCCAGAGAACACTCATTCTCTCAGTCTGTATTTCAATAAACTTGGGTAAAGTGATACATCCTATGTTCTCTTTTGTGATCCAAGATGCCCAGACAGAGTTGGGCATAAGGAAATATGCAATAAATGCTTGTTGACTAATTGATCCCTAATGGCTGTAAGCTGGGAGTTGCCTGGTTAATTGCATGTTCTGTTTGATTAGTATTTCAGTGTGTGAACTATTCATAGATTATCATTTTTGCAAAGTGGAATACTGTATAACAACTGTAAAGCTATTATTAACATAGTTTGATGTTCACTCTTTGGGGAGAGGACTTACTGGGGCTTCAGATTACCTGAGTAAAGCTCTGTGATCATCAGATGTGCAATGGAGCCTACAGGTAGCTAGCTATCTGACCTCATTCTGGCCCTAGATCATGGTAAATGACCGATGGGACATGGGCATGAGTACAGGGTGAAATCTGTAGAGACACCTCTAGCAACAAGCCTTATGTTATTTTACTTTTTTCTTCCTTTCAAAAGTAAACAGTAGCTTCCATAAGGGGAGAGAAACGGTGGGCTACAGTGCGGAGAGTCTGTCAGAGATGCTGTTTTCAAACAGTTGAGAATTGAACTCACATGGCAATGCCGGTGAGAATGAGGCTGATGAACTAGAGGCCAGGTTTACGGTCTGCCTCAGTTACTTTGACCAAACTAGTCGTTGATTTCTCTTTGTCTCATTTGGCCGTCACCTGTTGAAATAGAGATCGGTAGACTCACATCTAAGCCTGATGTGGTGACTCAGTGAGCTAGTCTATATGGAGAAGCCCCTGATCCTGGGACCTTTCTTATGGGTGTGCCCAGCAAGCCATTGTTATAGTGCAGAGCCCACAAAGCATGAAGATGGAAACAGGGCAAGAGATGCCTCTCCTCCGTCTCTGCTCATACCACCATATCACTCAGTGTTAGATGTTTCTGGAATATGTAAAACCCGAGCAAACTGCCTTGATTTCTCAATGAGGAGATGGGAGATTATACAAATTAAGTCTGAGTCAACACATTGAGACCTTCAGGTTTCAGGGAGGAGCAGAGCAACCACCACCCTTGTAGGGAATTTTAATCTGTTGATGAAGCAGTCAGAGCTAGGTCTCCATTCTGATAGCAGTTAGAGAAAACAATTTGAGCAATTTGTCCCGGCAATAGAGCAGGAAGGAGTATTGTACATATCAGTTCCTCTCTCCCCTGGGAGGCTGCTGCATGCCTCAACCTGTGAAACAGCCATTTATTTGAAAGAAAGAAGCAGTCCAAGAGACTGAGCGGTCACACAGCCCGAGAGAGGACAGTCACACAGCAGATGTGACAGTTGCCAAGAATTCTAAGCATCCTCAGCACTGTGCACGCTAGACCAGCTTATAGGAAGGTTGTGGGGTGAGGTCAAGAAACAGGAGTTTTAAGAGATGAGTCCTATGCCCAGTGGAAGTGTTCATACATAAGGTATGGAATTGGATAGATTAAAGGGATTCTGGGGATGCTGCTCACAGTATTTGTCTGACCAATGAGAGCTGCCATCCCTACAAAATCTGTTCCTAAAGTAGTCCACACCAACTGTTAAACAAAGAGCCCTGGGGTAAAGCGACCAGGCTTTAACTTCTAAATTGATGTGAATCCTGGTTTAGGTGAGGTTTTCTCACAAAAAGACACCTCAGTCTGAGCAGGAAGGTGACTCTCCAAACTAATTGCATTTCTCATCCAGCTCTGGCTGCTCAGGCCTATGCCCTCAAAGAGGAGAATGACAGTCTCCGGTGGCAACTGGATGCCTACAGAAATGAGGTGGAGCTGTTGAAGCAGGAGAAAGAACAACTTTTCCGAACAGAAGAAAACCTCACCAAGGACCAGCAGCTACAGTTCCTACAGCAGACCATGCAAGGCATGCAGCAGGTACTGCCACATGTTGCTGAGAGAATGAGCCTGTGTGCATTTTTGTGGGGATGAAAGGTGGCTCTGGGTTGGAAAAGGCGAAGGGGGAGAAAGTATGACCAAAAAGTTAAGTCTGCAGCACAGGAGAGTGCTGAAGGCTATTGTGAAGGCTAGACTGTGAGAAAGTCAAACCAATAATGTCTGTGTTGCCCAGAGGCTAGGAAAGAAAGGGCAAGGATTTGGAAGGTTAAAAAGTGGTATATGAATGTGTGTGTGTGTTTGTGTGTGTGTGTGTGTGTGTGTGTGTGTGTGTGTGTGTGTGTGTGTGTGTGTGTGGTGTTTACAAGGTAAGGGGTCAAATTCTTGTTGACTATAATGTTTTATACTTAGAGAAGTTTTAAGTTCAAAGCTTGACAGCTGATATTTATGAAAACTATATGTTTGGCTTTTGTTCATTTTTAAGCTCATCATCAACACTAACTAAATTCTTCACATCTCTGGATTATTCTTGGGGGTCTAGTCAGGCTTAAGAATCGATAGTTGGGTCTGCAGATTCTGTGAAGTGCTTACTAGGCAAGCCCAATGACCTGAATTCAGTCCCCAGAACCTATGTGAAGACACTGAATGTACTGGCATGCTTATTCATAACAATCCCAGCACGGGAGGCAGACAGGTGCAGTTCTGGGGCTTGTTGGCTCCCAAGCCTAGTTTAATTGGCTAGATCCTGCCTCAAAAAACCAAGGTGAATGGTGCTTGAGAACTGATACCAAAAATAGACCTCTGGGCCCCATATGCATGAATGTGCATGTGGTGTACCTGCACACAGGAACACACACACAAAGTGACTGCTGATGGAGTGAATAAGTCCTGAGTTGGGCTATATAGCTATAGGAATGAAAAGCTGTGCTTTTACTGAAGTCTACCAGACAGCAGTCTGCCATGTTCCATCCAAGGCTCTATGGACTCTGTAGTATTTGTGGCTGTCATTAGAAAGGAGGTGGCAGCTGTGATCTGAGGACTGAAAGGAGAGCATGTGCCATGGGAAATATGGAGAGAAGAAAACCAAATATGGACAGTTAGAGAAACAGAATAAAAAAAATATAGATGGATGTGTATCTGAACACAACAGTTAATAAATAATATTCTCCAGGCATTGGGGTCTTTGAATTAAAATAATAGAGCATAAACTATCACCATTGCACATGGGCATCTTTTAATTACCCCTTTAAGTGTATGAAACCAACCAGGGCTTTCTGGGGTTGGAGGGTTTCCTTTTGTTTAAACCAGAGAAAGCTATTAGGTTGGTGGGAAGTTTGACTACAGTAAATAGAGTGATTTCTGAATCTTCCATATTCATACTGGCTGCTCTCTTAAACCAGAAGCATGAACTACATACAAATGTGTTTTCATGACTATGAGTGACTATCACAGAAACATTAGCCAGACCAGGAAAAACGATTGAGAAGGTGGGGAGGGGGGAGAGAAATCTAAAAATGATAGATGTTGGGAAGTGAGCAATGTCCAGGTCATAGAGATTATGCCTTAAATATCTCAACCATTTTAAAGCAATTTTTTTTTGTGTGTCCTGGCTCTGAGTCCTAACTGGTTGATGTTCACAGTGTGTGTTAGACTAATCAGTGAGATTCGGAGGTCAGAGCCAGCCAGGAAAATGTCACTGCAGTCATTGCTCAGGTCCCTGCACTTGGAAAGCTAATATAACAGCTGTTGTGTGCGGTTCCTAGGGTTGTCCATATGCCCCAACAAGGGGTGCAGGGGTGGGACTTGCCAGCATGATAATCTGTTCAGTTCCCCAAAGAACATGATGGCAGACACAGCCTGGAGACTACTGTCACACTTCAGGCAACAGGCCCTCCTTTCCCCCTGAAAAGATGTCTCTAATTTCTTTAAAAGTAGATAAAACCTTGAGACTTGTTACAGCATGCAAGATTGTTCTGCTACATGGAAAAGGGGGACACCTGCTGGGGTCTCAGCACTGAACATGAGCTGTGCTTCTTCTCCACCAAGGGCAATGTTGGGAATCCTTAGATATCCAGTGGGATAATTGCTGGTCAAGTTTTATTTGCATTATTTGCTCTGCTGATGGGAAGTGCACTTTAACACAGAGGTTTGTTCTTGTAGTGTGGCTTGAATTCAACATCAGAAATGGTACCTTACATTCTGAGGGCTATAAGTTCAAGATAATAGGCATCAATAAGGTTGGCTCTTTTCAAGGCTGGGAGAAAGAAGCTGCTTTTCCAAGTTGCTGGTGGATTGCAGGCAGCTGGGTCTTCCCTTGGTTTGCAAACACATTCCCCTGCTCTCTACTTTTGTTTTTAGAGGGTGTTATCTTTGTATGTGTGTCCAGATTTCTGATTTTCATAAGACCACAGCTCATGCAAGGTTAGGAGTCCACCCTTCTCCAGTTTGACTTATGTAGCTAATCATGCTTGCAGTGACCCCTTTTCCAAATCACCTCACATTCTGTGGTTCAGAAGGCTAAGACTTCAATATACAGATGGAATAGGATGTCTGAGGAATAATAACAAATTCATGGTAATCAAAGGTTTGTATGAGTAGAGGGTGAGAGGACCAGGTCTAAGAATCAAGAACAACATTGTACCCGTGGAGCCCTGGGTTGTGTGAGATTCATGACATCATAAAGAATGAAGCAGGTAGGGTGATAGTTACATCAGCACATCATGTGTGTGATGCTTCCTTAGTACACAGAAGCACTTTGTCCATGGCCTTTACAATGGTTTCATTTTTATTAGCTGTTAAGTAGATGCCGGGCTGCTCTGAGGCAACACATATTTAAAATGTACATGTTTTTAAAGGCTCATATTTCTACCATGTTTTGTCATATAGGAATAAATTACTACAACCAATACAACTGAATCTAACCACAAAGAATCCTCACATCTGTGAAACATATTGTCAGTTCATCATTGTAACAAATACCTGAGATAAATGAACTTGTAAACTTAGTGTTTTGCCCATGGATTTATATGATTCTATGCATGGTCAGTTGGGTATGTTGTTTCTGGACCTGTGGCTATGTAAGGTCATGGTGGAGAGTGTAGGGAACTGACCACCTCTAGCTTTCTAGGAAACAAAGGAGATAGATAATAAGGAGTTGGGGTACCAATATCTCCAATTCAAGGGCATATCCACCACCTTTCAACATCAGACCCTGATAGTATACAAGAGTTGGGCATTATCCACATTTTGAGGGTATACAAGATTCAAACCATAACAACTCTGATAGGTAATTCTAATAATTCATCTACATTTGAGATAGTATTCCTAGAGCCGCAACAGTACACACCATAATAAAGAGTCTTAAATGGCCTTAGAAATAGTAGACAATTTTTAGACTTGCCTTCATGTTTAGCCAAAACTCTCGATTTTTTTTCCTCTTTTAAGCCCTTGCCAACATGTTCACCAACATCACTCCATTTTCATGTGTTTATGAAAAGAATGTTATAGAGCACAGTTCTTAAACATAAAAAGCCTTAGGGTGACCTTTTCCTGTTGTTTCTAAGTTTGACTCTACACTACACATGAGTCATAATTTAATAAGAGTCATTCCATACTTGAGGAAATAAGAGCTTGTAGCCATGGTAACATGACTACCTTTACCAAGCCATATGACAACAATGAAGTTAGCCTCTCTCGGCTGGAAAGCTAAAAAGGTTAGTGCCATTTCTTACTTTTATTTATATCTTTAGCTAAACAAATAAAGAATTAACATTTTAAGCTCTGTTCATTTTCAGATTGCTACACTGAACTGTTTTGTTAGATTTACTAAAATCAAAATTCTTCCGTAGATGCATTTAGTTCTATGAATGTTGACAGATGCATAAGTCTGTAAGCAGCATATGACCATCAATATGTCAGTCATTTCCATAACCACTACCTCAGGCCCCATGTCATTCAGCACCAGTTCTAGCATCCAATGAGCTGAAATCTACACTTAATAGCTTGCCATTTCCAGGTTCCTCCAGGTTGCAACCTGTTAAGGCCGGCTGCTTTCACGTAGCAAACCTTTGAAGTTCTTGTGCATTGCTATGCACTTTGTTTTTGTTCCATTTCCTGCTGGATTCTACTGCAAGGGAGGCTACAGGTTGTATCTAGTCATTGGTTCACAGACATCTATGTTGTTTGCATGTTGGGGTAAATACAGAGATTTGCTATGAATGTTCATTTACAAGTCTTCTATTTAGGGCACCTTTTCATCTTTGCTTGGGTAACTAACTGCCCACTATTGAGATGGCACAAAAAGCATCCTCCTTAGGACCATGCCATTGTGTTTTTCTGAGAGCTCACACCTGATAAGTTCCCATTAGACTGCAGGAGTATTCCAGGTGTTCTGTGCCCTTGTCAATCAACATAGCCAGTTTGTCTGTCACTGTTAGCCACTGTGGTAAAGGATGGTGTGTCTCGTTGTGCCTCATCCATATCTAGACTTACATAGTACTTTTAGTTTATTCATGAGCATAGCCCAAAAGACTGCATTCTTAGACATAATCTTAAAATCAGATGCTTATTACTAGTTGTTCCCCCACAGTTTTTAAATGTATGTAAATCATCTGCTTACTCTCCCCCTCGCCCATCCTTACTCCCCTCCTGTCTTTGTCATCTGCCCCATTCATAAAAAGCTTTTTTCATACTCATTGGGTTCATTTTGATTTGGTTTTGTAGCCTAAAGAGTTTAACTGTGGCCATCTGTGTGATCCAGGTTTAGAACCAACCAAAGCCTGGTAGGATTGCCAGCGGATATGCAACTAGATCCTATGCTTCACCCTCTCCAAAATTATGTGAGTTGCCACTAGATCAGCATAAGTGATAGGGCCACACAATCCTCCTGTTCCTCCAAAACTGACTGCAGGGCAGGGCAGGGCAGGGCAGGGCAGACTTTCATAGGCCCAGTGCCAGTGGGCACAGTTGCTGTGAGTTAATGATCACAATGCACGTTCCATGCTTAGTAGATGGAATCACACAGCCCTGCGCCCTGTCTTCTGATTCTTACTTTCCTTCTGACCCCTCTTCCATAGTGTTCCCTGAGTGGTAAGGGATGCTCTAAATGTGTTCCTTATGTCTAAGCCTTGAACTCTCCTTTTTTCTCAGCATCTGTGTACCCGTGAGTCATTGTGTTTATTTACCTATTTTCTCCATGGAGAAGCTTCTCTGATTAAGGGTTTTTTGAAAGTCTGTGTATATAAACATATGTAGAAGGTGTTTTGATGCTCTGTCAATTCAGCCAATGAAAAGTCTTCAGTTGACCAGTAGGGGCTAAGGCTTCTTCAATAATGGGTTTTGGAATGGATTTACAGTACTAAGCATAGATCCCTTTTTGTAGAGTGGGCCTCAAATCCAATTGGGGAATTGTTGGTTACTTCCCAAATAGTTTTACCATATTTGTGTCGACTGTTACATCTTTCCTGGCAGATTGGTATGATGGCTCATAGAATTCTCAGATGGGTAAGACCATTGTTGTTCTTACCTCTACCTCTACCCAACAGTCAGCAGCCTGCACAGGATGAGGTAGCACAGTAAACATTAGCTAGCAGAGAGGAAGCTCAGTTTCACCTTGATTTATCTGTATGCTGCATTCAACTTGTGTAGCATCTTTATTAAAAATGTCTACTCAACTTTTAATCGGTTTCCAGATAGTAGGCTTACTCATCCTTCCTTCCTCAAGAAAGTCAGATATTGTACTGAAGCCTCTGTGAGACAGCGGAGAGATCTGATAAATATTCAAAAGAGCAACAGGACGCCATTAAAACTGATGATCACAAAACTGTGTATGATTAATGATGATTGCTAGAGCTTCTTCATAAATACTTTAAGTGGATGCTTTTTAATAGTATTATCAAAGACAGCCTGAAAATCAGCTATGGTAGGTCAATGAACCCATTGGCCTGTATGGAGCAATGGCACACCAATGTTCTATCAATGTCCAGGGCATTTAGCTCTCTTGACAATATTTAGCAAGGATAGATCAGGAAAAATAACACAAGAAAAAGAGGATTATTACAAGGAATAGAAATCAAGTGCGCATTTTTCCCTTTGTAATTAGAGTAGAACGTACATGTATGTGATGTTTTTTATTTGCTATGTCACATGGATAAGTGTCATATGAAGTAAGATTAATCCCAGTTTTGCTAAATTTTGGGTAAGAGTTTTATATGTATATCTATGATAAATTCTAACATTTTGAAGCTAGAACATCAGTAACTATATAGGCAGGTTTATAGTATATTCCTCCTTCTCCCCACCTGTAATGATGTGTGTGTGTTAAAAGATCAAGACAGAATAATGGCTTCAGATATCGTACCTGCTGGTGCTAATGGCAGCTGTGGAGCTAATGGCAGCTTCAGCAGTAGTGGCTGTGGTAATGAAGGTGACTAGGGTTAGAATGTGATGAGAATGTTGACTGAGGTAAGCGTATTGGCTGTGGTGATAATGCTGGCTATGGTGATGATTTTGGCTCTGGTAAGAATGTTGACAGGTGATGAGAATGTTGTCTCTGATGAGAATGCTGTGTACTGATGACCTTGGCTGGATTGGTGCCTGGAGTGAGGATGTTGGCTGGTGGTAATGCTGGTTATGGTGGCAATTGTGACTTGTGACAGTGCTGACTGTGGTGGTGACATTAGTTGTGGTGACAAGGTTGGTTGTGGTAAGGATGTTGGTTGCCATGAGTGTTGCCTGTGGGTATATTGGTGGGCTGTGATAGAGATGCTTAGTGTTTCCATATTTAGAGAAACACAGGAAGAGAGATCATTTCTTTGTAAAACTTACTTCCTAAAAACTATGGTAGTTCTTGAAGGTACAGCAATCCTAGCTTTTGAAGATCCTACTACAGAGACCAGGAAAGCAGCCTCTGTAGATAAGAACACAGAGGGATGTAGTAGGAGTTTGCTTCAAACAGTAGTCTCTGATTACTTGTTTTTTTTTCTCTTATACCTAGAGTTGAATTTTGTTCTGAAATGCCTTCCAGTCAGCTAGACCTACTAGGGTATAGCTTATCATTTTATACTACGGTCTGCTTTGACCTTATCTGTTATCTATTCCGTTGAGCTTCTGGCATGGTAATCATATTATTTGATTTCTGGAAGTTTACTTCCTCTCTGGTTATTGCCTTTTTAGGTTGCGTGATTTTTATCTTACTACTGAATTACCTGCTGAAATTTTTGAGCATTCTACTTAGAAATTAAAAGGTTTTTTTTCCCCCTTTTTGCTTCTAAATCATTTCTACTAATTCCAGAATTGTTCAGAATTGTTTGGGTTTTGTTTTCGTTTTTGTTCACACCTGTATATGAATGTGTGCATATGCATGTGCTTGTATGTATGGTGTGAATGTGCTTGTGTGTGTGTGTGTGTGTGTGTGTGTGTGTGTGTGTGTGTGTGTGTGTGTGGTGTATGTGCTTGTGTGTGTGTGTGGTATGTATGTATGGTATATATGTGTATGTTGTCTGTGGTATATATATGATGTATGTGTTGTATGTATGGTGTGTATGTGTATATGCATATATGTAGTATGTGTCTGTTTGTGTGTGTGGAGTGTGTGATATGTGCGTTGTGTATGTGTGATATGTCTTTGTGTGGTATGTGTGTGTGTATATGTGAATATGAGTGTTTAAGCCTCTTTTTCATATAGAGGCTTTTTCTAAGCAAGGTGCTAGCATCCATTCAGACTTAGCATGAAGGACTTGGTTTGCGTTTTTGGAAGCTATGTGTATATGGTCATTGCTGAAGTTGAGCCTCCTACACATGTTAACTGAGGCCTTCCCAAACAGTGGTTAACTGGGCGTGTATTGACCGCATACTTCATCTTAAGGAGAGTTTGGGAATCCCATAAGTACTCAAATTGATTGCATATTGTGAATTCCCAGAATTCCCTTTCTGTTTTTATTGATCTTACAAGTTTATTTATTGACAGGCATCTGAGTTGAGTCTCTGGAGAAAGGGAACACACACATCTGTTACCTTAAACAGGAGCTTCTTTCAAGGACTTTTAACTTAAATCTAGTTCTTGACTGAATACTCAGATAGAATTTGGCCAAGATAAAGGAAGATGGGGCAGGCAGATACTAAAAATTGTGTGGGCATCCAGAAATGTGGGAGAGGTAGAGCAGCAAGGTATGATCGTCTAAAAGGAAGGAACAAGGAGTCTGAAATAGGATGTTTTGGAGTGAAAATGGTGACTGTCTTAATTGGAGTTTGTATTACTGTGAAGAAACACCATGACCGTGGAAGCTCTCATGAGGAAAAGCATTTAATTTGGCTGTCTTATAGTTCCAAAATTTAGTCCATTATCTTCATGGACAAGACACATGGTGGCCTGCAGATAGACGTGGTGTTAGAGAGGTAGCTGAGAGTTCTAATCTCCTGAATCCACAGGCAGCAAGATAAGAATGAGACACTGGGACTGGCTTGAGTATTTGAGACCTTAAAGCCCATCCCCAAGGCCACACCTCCTGATAGCACCACTCCCTGTGGGCCTACAGGGGTCATTTCACTCAGACCACCTCAATGGCCCAGGATGAGAGGAAAAAAGCATAACTAAAATGTACAGATAGGAAAATGTGAGCTAACAAGGCTGAGATACGCAATGAAAAGAAATGGCTGACTCCAGAAGCCATGCCTATCTTTTTCCTGGTCCTGAAACTAAGAAAAAAGGTAGCGCCCCCCCCCCCAAAAAAAAAGAGGGGGAGAAGAGGAAGAGGTGGAGGAGGAACAGACGAACCAAGTCTGGTGGTTCTGAGAAGCCTTGGTTCAGGAACTGTGTGACACCTAGTAGTTCAGGACCATCTAGATGGGGGGAAGAAGACAAAGAAGGCATGGAAGATGCCTTTAGCAGACAGCCCTCCTCAACTGCACAAACCTAGAAGAACAGGAAGAAGAGGAGAAATCCCCTGAAAGAAGATATTCAGATGTTTTAGCATGATTAGTTGTGTCTTGAGAATTTTTATGAAATATCAAGATTCCAAGTGGTGAATGTGAAAAACTACAGATATGTTAGTCTAGAATTTAGACTATAATGAATCATGAAACTCTACCTTTTGAAGAGAATCTGTGACCCTCAGTTGTAAGGAAGATATATCCTTCACATGATGATCAGATTGTTGATTCATTCATTAACAATATTATAATATTTTTAATGCATGAAAATATTAAACATCAGAGTCGGAAAGAATTCAATGCCACTGTACAAGGCAAGGACATTTCACAACAATGCAGAGAGGGGTTTCTTTTAAAAGCTGTAAAGCCTTCATCTTTAAAAAGGTTCAAAAAAGATGTGTGTGTATAAATAGACATGCACACATAAAAAACCCAATGCCTTTGCAGACTTCAACTGCAGAGGCATGCCCTATGCTTAGCCCATTCTATTTCATCTACTGAAATGCAGGCCTTTCTTCACTGAGAATTATTCACAAGGTTTTCCCCACATTCATATTGAAAGTCACTAGCATTTTGCTAGAAGCAGAAAACCTCATACACAGAAGCATCTTTAAAGTGCCTTTAAAAGGGCTCAATCATTAACCATCAAGTTCACCAGAGCTCTTACAGTGGAGTCTGCCATGGTCTAGTTTTCTTTGCATTTGACTACCTCAGAGTCTGTCCTTCATTTTCTGTCCATACTTTGGCTTGATGCATTCCAGCAGCTCATTAATGTCCTCAAGGTCATTTGTGGAGTATGCTAGGAGCCTTCCTGGCTTCTGACATTTGCAGATGGCCTTCTCCCAGACATCTAAAAGAGGATGTATCACGGTTCAGAGTAAGACTCTTGAAGAGACCGTTGGAACCAGAAACACAAACTAAGCTTCTCTGTTGCCTGCACAGAATGATCACACCTGACACCTGTTAAAGATCTGAGAATTTCACAGCGCTTTCCTGTTGGACTCTGAAGGAGACAAAAGAAATGATGGTACCTAGTGATAGCAGAGAGGAAATCTTTGAGTTTCCTTCCTTTCTGGCGAGTATTGGCCACTGGATGTTTACTGTCTTCCCAAGAGACAAACCGGAAGATGGGAGACATCTGTGCCCACATCGCTAAGGGCATGGAGAGGAAGTGAGTAGAAAGACAAGGCCGAATCTCCTTGACTGTTTTCTGTCCTGCTTTGGGAGCATGTGACTATCTAAGCTTCAGGTGCTTTTCCTGGTCAGTGGGACCTGCCAAAGCCCTTGAAGCTTTGTTGTGTAAACATGTGTAAACGCACTGAAAGGTGGCTGTATGTTACTACTGCATCCAAGGTGAAAATGTGACAGGCCAAAAGCTAAAAATAAATAAATAAATTGCACTTGGGTTTTGTAAAGTTAAGTCTGGGCAGTCCTTGGTCCATGTTCCCTGGCCCTGTGTGGCATACACTGATGCATAGCTCTTCCCAAGGAGTCCCCTTCCCCCAAATGTGTCCCACATCCACAATTGTAGGCAAGAAACTGAGTCCTGTAAGTGTCAAGAGACTGGTCCAGGGCAGTATCACCCAGCAGTGACAGCTCTAGCTCAAGTCTCTCTGACCAGAGAGCCTCTGTTCCCTCTCTGATGCAGTGCCTCAGGAATTCAGTCATGGAGCAGAAGATGGGTAGACTTCCAGTCCAGATATTAGGGGATTTTAACATTAGCAGCCGGTTTCCCGCCTCTATGTCACAGGCCCCAATTCTGTTTCTGTATTAGCAGAATAAGGGCTAGAAAAGGGAAATGACATACACATGGCTTGTATTTGTTGAATTTAAACAAGGAAAAAAAACTCTCTTCATTTCTGGGAGGGGAAAGAAGAGCCCTAATGAAATGTAACTGTTGGAGGCTCATCTCATCCCTGTGTCTCCATTAATTCATCTGATCATCAAATGCATCCTCATTAGGAATCATCCCTCTGAAAAATAATGAGGCCAGGGCATGAATCAGTGGAGGAGCCAGGGATAGAAATCATGGCAGCGCCCTGCAGACCATTAGAATCATTTGCCATTTGTGGCCATTTCTTACTTCTACTAAGGGAATCACAGTTGTCCAGGAGCCTTACAGCCTTCACCACAATAGTCAGGATACGGGACCTTTGTTTTTTTACCACTCTGTAAGTAGTGTGGTGACCTTTGAATGACCTTCCCTTTCACCACCTCTTTTGGAAATTGCCTCCTGACTTATGTGCAGCATTACACCACAAGTACCAGATTTATAGCGAAAAGGATCTTTTCTTGAATGTAGTAAATCAAAATGGAGTTTTGCCGCAGACACGGTCTGGCGTGCTCTGTTCCACCATTGCCATCTCTCTCCTTCCGGCCCCAGATGCTAAAATGAATCCTCGTGGTCTGGCCCTGACTTCAATTCTGTCTTGTCTGCCAGTGCACAGAAGCCCATCCCCCCCCCCATCCTCACTCACCATAAAGCCCTGAGCCTGCTGGCACAGTGGCCGCCTGCACACAGCAGGGGTCCCACTCTCAGTCAGCCTGATGCCACCATCCACCTCCAGAACGAGATTTCTCTGTGCAGCTGCTCAGAAAAGGAAAGAGGGCTCCGAACAACTGTCCAGCTTCCTTCTCATCTATCAGGAAGACTGTGAAGAGAAGGCAGGGAGAGAGAGCAAACGAGAAAGTAGGAAGGAAGGATGGGGAACATTTATTTAAATAGGTAACGTATGCAGGAGAGAAACAGAGGTGGTCGTCGGACTGACTTTCCTGGGTCTGTTTGACCATCTTGGTTTTTACTTTGTCATTCTGTTCAGAAATATATGCTCAACTGAGGAAAAGTTAGCAACATGAAGGATATATATGCATATCATTACCCAGATAGTTAACTGTGTAACATCGGCCTTTGCTCTTCCAAAGTCGTTTTTTTTTTCTCTCTGCACATATAAAGATTCAGCATCAATCACGCTGAAATATTGTCCAGTGGGATAGCCAAACTTCGTCAGTTAAAGTTTCTGCAACTGTAACCAAAGTATAGAATTGGGAATTCAGTTCCAAGATGTTATATGGTTAGTTAAAGACTATGTTTTCTCCTCTGTTTAACCAAGCACCCTGAATAGTCATCAAGGGAAACTTAAACAGAGTTACTGCCCAATCTGGCCCTCACTTCGCAGACCACCCACTTCCGTCAATTCATCAGTGAAAACGCCCTCACCTGGAGTTCTCCTCTGGCTGTGGCTTCTTCAGGTCCGCAACTTCCTATCTAGTTTCTGTGTGTGTCTCTCTCTTCCCCCCTCTCTCCTCCTTCCCTCCATCCTTTTCTCTCTCCTCCTCTCCCCCTTGTTTTCTGTTTTCCTCTCCTCCCCTCTGTCTATCACCTACACAAACATAACACGGGGGATCATTTTAGCAAATAGCCACAGCGTTCTTATTTATTTCGAAGTCCCCTGGAATACTGAGAAAGTAAAAGTACATGCAAGCTTTTGTCCTAGATTCCAAGAATGGGGAATTACAGTTGAGCTTACGAAAGAAAAGCCAGCCCTGTGACTTTCCAGAAACTTCCATTCTCTTCTCTTGATCTATTATTTTGATGACCACACCCCATATGGCCAAAGTCCATCTCTTATACCTGTCGCCACATTTCTGTTCAAAGACAGATGTCACTCGGGTGTCCACTGAGAGGGTCTTACTGGTAAACATGGGGACTTTCACTAGAAATAGTGGCAAAATATGTTCTTGTTGAAAAAAGAACTGAGCACAAAGGAAGACAGAGACTGTAAAATGCCACAATACAGAGCAACAAGGTCAAATAGTGCATATTTGAAAGATTAATAAAATACAAAAAATGGTGTTACCGGTCAGTTTGAAATTATAACCCAGTGAACAATATTAAATGCAAACAAGGCTATACTATAAACCCCACAGAACATATGAGGACAGCAAGAAGACCTCTGTGACATGTTTTTAAACTGAGACAATGAAACTTGTAAGGCCAATTATCTTAGGATATCAAATCAGAGTCTGGTTGATCTAAATCTTAAAAATCAAGTTAGGAGCCTAAGTTTTATGTTCCAGGAAGAGTTACAAATTGCTTTAATGGGGCAAGTTCTGCACCCGTCTGAGGGCAGGTGCTGCTGGTGTTTCCGAATTCACACAGAGAAAGCAGGGAGATGGGAAGGCTTCTCAGCTAGTTTACAAGGCTAGAGTACTCTGTGCTAACAGCAGGGCTGTGGAAAGCAGCGAGGGAGTCAGGCCAGACTCCTTATGAATATAGTTATAATGGCTGTATTTCTTGAGGACTTCTGTTGCTACTACCATTATTTCTTCTGTGACTATAGTTCAGCTATGAGGGCTAACATAGATTAAGACAGAAGAATCTCACATCTGAGATCAGGCTAGGCTATGTAGAGAGGCAATGCCAACATGGGCTACATACTCTTAAGACCCTGTCTCATAAATAAATAGATAGATAGATAAATGAAAAAATCTGCAATTTAAAGCAGAGCAAATATGGAATAGTCCAGAGACTAACCAGCTGCAATAGGGCTACCTACCTTCCCCTCAGAGAAATGGCTTTTAACTGTTGATGCGCTCTCCTGACCTGGGATGAATGACCCAGGAGGAAGGACAGTTGAAGCCTGGAGACTGGGGTCTCTAGTTACTCTGAGACTGCTAAAGTGTAGTGTTTCAAATTGAACTAGGTGTATTAAAGTTAACTGGGAAACTTTAGAGAAATTTGCAGACTGCTCTGTTTCCACTTCCTCTATGAGAGGGGAACATGCCTGTCTATTTATGAAATTTGTTCTGGAACCATCTAAAGATTCAAACTACCAAATATATGGGCTGTTCCTCTCTCCTGGGCTGGATTGGGTGACAGAGAAAGTTCAAGGCCAGCTTGGACAACTTTGCAAAATCTTGTCTCCAAAAACAAGGTTAATAAAAGGCTAGAAATACAACTCAATGTTAGAATGCTTGTATAGCGTGTACAAGGCTTATGGGCTTAATCCCCAGAGCTGGAGAGGAGGTAGGGAGCAAGTTAAAGTTTTCTCCCGCGCATGTGCCTGCTCTGGTTAAAAATCCTAAGATTGTACCAAAGAGGCAAGTAGCAGTGATAACAACCATTCTTGATGACACAAGAATGAACTCTGGGTTGGCTGTAAACTGCCCAAAGTAGATGAGACCCAAGATCTCTTACAGAACACCCCCCCCCCCAAAAAAAAAGGTCCCAGGATTACGTAGTGCAGGGCATTCTAGATGGCCTCTCTCATCATGGCTGAGTTAGAAATGCTACAAAGAAGAACAAGTCTCTCTTGGCCTCTGCCACCCATTGCAAGCCCCATCTGTTCAATCATGTCCTCATTTGACTGAAGTAAATGGGCCAACCTGGCTGCAAAGCAGGTTAATATCTTAAATCTCTGTCCATGTGTCCAGAGGTTAGGGTGATAACCAACTCACATAGCTGCAGGGAGGAAGTGATAAGAATAAATACGTGTAGGCAAATTGGATTAGCATTTGCAGAGGAATTGCCAGGCAGGGGAGAGAATGAGAACATGGCACTTTCTGGCCCTACTTCAGCAGGGCATTTGACACCTTCTCTTGTGAATTTCATGTCTGTGTTTTGAAAATCAAGAGAAGGGAGGGGGGGCGACCACAGGCCTTACTTCTGAGTACCAATCTGCCATCCCCGTCCCCAGTACTGTCCACTCATGTTTGTTAAAAGCCACTTGGCCTGGCTGACTCTTACACTGCCATTTTTACAAAGAGGATAATGACAATACTGTTTTTTAACTCAGCACCTTTGGCCATTCAAGGAACCTCACATTACATAGTGGGTGTACCTTACTCTCACAGTATCCCACTGGTAAATATTGTTTTCTTAACTTCTGAAGAACATGAAAAACAGGAAATGAAGATGACCCTGCAAATTACACTGTGAAGAAAAAGCATCCAAAAAAAGAAAGAAAGAAAGAAGAAAGAAAGAAAGAGAAAGAAAGAGAAAAGAAAGAAAATGGTTTTTAAAGCCTTCCCGAGCACTTTTGCGTCTCTTTTCCCCTTGTTCAGTATTGAAGAAATTAATTGGTATGTTGCTCTGCGATGCTGCCTCGGTGAAGCAGTTTTCACAGTAGAATGATGAGCAAAAGGGAGAGGACAGAAACATGGAATGACGTACTCAGGGCTGCACAGCACAGTCCCCTGAAATGCTAGTGTGTGGCTTTTTTGTCCTTTTGACAGCCCTGAGCTATATTGCCTTTCAGAATAAAGTTGCCTCATAGAAACACAGGATAAGATGATCAGTAACCCCCCCCCCCCATGAGTAACACAGGATAAGATGATCAGTAACCCCTCCATGAGTAACACAGGATAAGATGATCAGTAACCCCCCCCCCATGAGTAACACAGGATAAGATGATCAGTAACCCCCCCCATGAGTAACACAGGATAAGATGATCAGTAACCCCCCCCCCATGAGTAACACAGGATAAGATGATCAGTAACCCCCCCCCATGAGTAACACAGGATAAGATGATCAGTAACCCCCCCCATGAGTAACACAGGATAAGATGATCAGTAACCCCCCCCCCATGAGTAACACAGGATAAGATGATCAGTAACCCCCCCCCCATGAGTAACACAGGATAAGATGATCAGTAAACCCCCCCATGAGTAACACAGGATAAGATGATCAGTAAACCCCCCCATGAGTAACACAGGATAAGATGATCAGTAACCCCCCCCCCAATGAGTAACACAGGATAAGATGATCAGTAAACCCCCCATGAGTAACACAGGATAAGATGATCAGTAACCCTCCACCCCCACCCCGTGAGTCACATGGATGCCAAAAATGATCTGTCTTTCCCGCTGTCTCCTTTCATTGACTTGGATAAAGTAAATGAAATTGTCTTTAAAAACTATATCAGATAAAACATTTCCTACCAACTTCCAGCCAATAAGCCAAGGTCAAGGTTCACCTTTCTTAGATAATGGACAGCCCAAGTAGGTAACAGCCATGCTAACGAGAAATAAACCAAGCCTTTCTCTAAATGGCATTGTTTTCTGTGATAATCACTAACCAAAACTGGCAGTAATAATGGACAAGAAATATACATAGGATTGATATTATCTTATGGTGAACTTCAGCTGTACTTAACATCTATAAAAATATGACATGGTGCAATGAACAGAAAACACAACAACTAACTCTATAGTTTTTGAACCCGCCAGTTTGAACTTTGATTCTCTTTGGCAGTAGATAAAAGTTTGTAAACCATTTATCTCCTAAATAAAAGCAGATTGCAATCAAACCAAAGGAATGCAGAAGCACAGTGC
This sequence comes from Phyllotis vaccarum, assembly GCA_033318265.1. Taxonomy (NCBI): domain Eukaryota; kingdom Metazoa; phylum Chordata; class Mammalia; order Rodentia; family Cricetidae; genus Phyllotis; species Phyllotis vaccarum. Next base: position 44,820,350 of record JARWLC010000005.1, on the reverse strand, counting down.
AGGCAACTTGTAATTATGCCGTGGATATAACATACTGGCTTGCCTCCTAGTTTTAAAGTAAACAGTCTAAAAAGAACACACCGCAGTTTTCAAAGCAGTTACATTTGATATGAATGTTTCACATAGGAACTAAAATGTGCAAGTCTCATGTAGGGAAGAAAAGCAGACAGGACTTCCTGGTTCTCTGTCTCGCTTTTAAATTTGAAGCAATGATTCTTGAAGTTGTCCTCTTGAGTGGTAGATGTGGCTCGGCCTGTGCTGTACAGAAACTGTACTGTCAGTGTGTATTTTGAATCTATTGTTGAAATGTAGAATTGTGCAGTGCCAAAGCAAGTACACGTGATTCTGAGTCAGAACAAATGTGTGTTGGGTCTGGAGAAACGGTTCAGCAGTTAAGACTAGTTACTGATCTTGCAAAGGACCTGGGTTCAGTCCCTGTCACCCACAGCAGCTCATAACTCCAGTTCCAGGGAATCTGACACCCTCTTCTAGCTTCTGCAGGCTCCAGCATACATGTCATACACATAAACTCAAGCGTGCGCGCGTGCACACACACACATAAATTGATAAAGGAATCTTTTAAAAATTGTAGAAAAGTCCTTCTGTGTGTGCAAATCTGAGCCTGTGTGTAAAGGTAGACTGTGGAGGGGCTGAGAGATGGGCACATTGTACAATGTGAATATCTTTTGGAACAGTGGAATGTACTAGTCTAGAGACTGAACATGTCTCATTAAATTTCAGCAGTACTGGGAACAGTCCTTTATCGCTTAGATTAATAGATTTGGGGAAGGAGTAGTTTATCAATGATTTTGCACAGATTTGCTTGTATACTATGATAATGGATAGATCTTTGATTAGCTTAGTTATTGTTTAAAAATTCAGTATATTTATACCTAACCCAGCACCTCACTCAGTCTAACAACTTGGAGATAGTGACCTTACCACCCTACAAGCCTGACCCTAAGGTCTTGAGTCTTAGGGGCTTCTTGTCTTTTTTCATCCTATCCACAGCTCTAGCAATCTTATAGAAAATTTTCCACACTAAAGAAATTACAATTTATTCAAAGGATTGTTGTCTCTACCTCACACATAAACACACAGACACGGCTCTCTGTAAGAGGAGAAAGCTTATTTTATTAAAGGCCATCTCCAAAGAATCTGGACTGCTTTATCTCGGTGGTGCCATTTTCTGAGGGTTCTTCTTCTTCTTCTGACCCAAACATCTTGAAACATCTCCCCCTCAGATGTTCACAAGTCTTTCTCAGACTTGGGAACAGAATCCCTGCCAACAGACTGTTTTGGGGGAAAACAAGTTGTTTTGTGTTTCAGAATCACCCCCAGGAGAACCCAAACCTGCTTCTTCTTTCTGACTAATCTCCATAGCTGTCTGAAGCAGCCAGGGTACCAATAGACTTGCCCCAAGTTTCCTGCTCTTTATCCCTCAGAGGATGATCTTCAGCAGGCATGTATCTGCAGCCATTCAGCTCTGGCATCAGGGTCTTAACTGGAGGGTCAGAGGGTAGGACCATGCTTCAGGCATCCCTGTGCTTTAAAGGAAACCTGATCCCATCAACAAGAGATGCTTTTCTGCCTAGCAATGAGAATGGCATTTAAAATTCAATATCAGGAAAGATATTGATGAGATTAAGGGCCGGGAGGAATTGATTTATGAGGAAAGACCCAAGGAATTAAATATGTATAGCCTGGCGTAATAGGATATTAGCTCTGAACACAATTTCATTTCTAAGATCCAGCATTGCCGTTATCAGTCATCTGAATGAGGAGTTCTCTCCAGATGTTCCTCCCCCAGGGGTCACCCTGCCAGACACAGAGAAAGGGAGGTACCAGGATTGATACAAGGGCCACTAGCTTGGTTCCTCTCAACCTGCTGTAAATTGAAGTGCATTTCCATCCCCAGGTGGGAACAGATGACATTTCCAACTAGAATAGATCTTCAGTGGTCTTATTGCCTCTGGCAATGAAAAATTTCTGGCTAGTTCCATCTCCCCCTGTTTTTCAGGTACTGGGTAGTAAATGCTGATCTTTCCCTTGAGCCCAATTTCCCTTCTCTGTCAGAAACACAACTCCACATACCTGTGTGGTTGTGAGCATGTGTGCTTGATTCTGCATCTCAGCTCTTCCTCCCAGTTGGAGACTGGCTCAGGATTTTCAGGCATAGAGACGAACAGGCTCAGGTGAACCCAGTCTCCTCAGCAGAGCCTGAAGTTAACATTTCTCAACAGGCTTGGTGTTGGTGAGAACCTAAGCAGAATGAAGAGGTAGAGAGTCTGGAGGGCCCTGAAGATGTGTCCGGGTGAAATATCCCACCAGAAGGCTAGAGATGTGGAGTGTGTGCTCACATCTCAGAGCTAAAGCAGGTCAGCAAGAAGACAGAGCTGACCCATGTCCAGTTGTGATACAGGCTGAAATAATTGAGGAAATGGTTGGAGACAAGGCATGTAGACACAACGAGGCTGGATGCTCACAGGCATTGCCATGGAGGCCAGCCATTCAAAGTAATGCTCCATTGGATCATCCTGTCACACCCACCATGGCCCTAGGTGGAAATCTCTTTAGGAAATTCTGGGCCTCACTTCCTTAAGTGATAGTCTACTGGCTTTCACAGTATGTCCCACTGACTGGAGCATCTGATTTATAGCAAATTTGTAAAGGTAGAATAATTTTGTTAAAGCTGAGTCAAAATTGAAATGTGTTGAGTTCCAGTTCATGACTTTCCATGGATTCGAAGATTGAGTGGCTCAGTTCTAGTGCAGCAAGTAATTCAAAGGAGAGCCCTGAGCCTGTTCTATTGGCCTGGAATCTGATCACCCCAAAGTTCCCAGATTCCTCATTCAGGTAACTGACCATAGTCAATATTAGAGTATCTTGTGTTGTCCCAAGTTAGTTACTCTATCTATATTAACATCCCTATGACTATGACCCAGCATTTAGAAGACAGGGTCCCTAAGGTTTTGTTGCTTCTATTCTGCTTCCTCCATGTTATCTAGCCCAAAAGGAAGCCCTGGGGTGGTTTAAGGAATAGATATTAACAGAATATGTTAAGACTGCATGTAGAGCTAAGCCTGGGTGACAGCCTGAGCAAAGACAAGCAGGAGGGGGATGGAGAGAGAGCCGGTGGGTCAGTCTGTCTCACTGTCATGAGGTCACCAATTTAAGTGAACCTAGATTTAGAAAGGATGTTTACTCCTGCCATACGGAAGGCACAAAATCAGCATTGTCAAGGGCTTCTCCATTCGCAAGTGACTGTTTCCACTGCCATGGTGTTGCCTTATATCACCTGCTAACAGTATTTTGGTTGTGATATTGCAAGATTCAGGAAACAAAAGCACAAGGAAAGCTTACCCTACTGTTCATAGAGGTGTTCACAATGACATCTCTCTCTGCTCCCTCCTAAGAAGGAATGATAAATGTCTAGGTTCAGGTCATTGCTAGGAGGATTGTAAGTTCTCATTTCCATTTAAAATTGATTGATGGTTGCCAAGGTAGAAATTGCAGTTTGAGGTAAGGAAATTGTGCACGTCGTAGGTTTCTCCCAGACAGTGTGACCTCAGGTACATGACATCCACATGCCTGCGATTCTCCCCTCTATTAAAAAAAAAAAAAAAAAAAAAAAAAAAAAAAAAAAAAAAAGGAAATGTGACCTCACTTATTCTAGGGCCTCAGATAACATTTGTAACGCTCTTTGAATTTGTTAGAAAGGAAAACCCATTACACACCAAAGCCTCCAACCCCAGACAGCATTACAAGTGATCTTATTAAATCCATGGCCTAGAAATATCAAGCCATGTCAGGTGCAGCATTTATTTACCTGCTTATTGTCCACGAGAGTGTTTCCGGTTGATTGGCATATGGATAATTGTCTAATTGGAACACACTCAGTTGTAACCACCCAAGAATGTAATAGTGCATCTGTTTAATGCCATACTCTCAAATGTTAAATTAAAATTATGCTGCAGTCAGCCAATCCAACCGGGAGACACTCCTGATTAAGTTCTAGTTGCCTGTAAACGTCTGTAATTGAGGCACGTTGGTACTTAAAAATTCAAACTAGAAAGAATATTATACAGTCTCATAAATTTCAACGAAAAGCACCAGAAAAGCTGACTTAAATTGTCTAGTTGTAAACTATCTCACTTTTTATAGGGCGCCTAGCCAAATGAAGGATAGCTGTTCAAGTCGCCACTGTTTTTGAATATATAAATATTAGATTCTCGAGTTCATACTTTGTAAACCAAAGAAAGCATTAATTTTATAGAATCCACAAAACACTCTAAGGAAATTGGTTTTATTTTTATCTCCAATGGAAGTTTCTTTCGGGAAGAGCATGGGACATGAGGAATAAATAACATAATTATAAATCCATTGATTGGAATTATTTAACCTTTTAGGAAGTATCCTTCAGATTAAGGATAGCCAGAACTGCCTGAGTAATGAATCAAATATGTCAAATGGAGCCATAATTTTCCTCTAAGGACATATACATATATATATATATGTCTGTAGAACAATAAATTATCCAGGGAGGCAGCCTCGGATAGTTTTGTTGCTTCTCTTTGTGGAGTCATAGTTGAATTGCGTAGAGTAGGAAAATTAAATCAAGCGTTCACTCATCCTTCCATCCACTTACTCATTTACTGGCTACTGCACACTGGCTGAGCTAAATTACTGACGTCAGCATTGATGCAAGTCATGTAGTGGAGGACATGAATATGAATGTGACACAGCCAAAAGTGCTTTGGAAACAGAGAAGGTAGATCACCTAATGCTGTTTTGGTGATTGAAAGATGTCTCCATGAGAACCCAAGGTATGCTGGAGCCTTCTGTCAACTTGGCATAAGCTCGAGCTCTCTGAAGGGAGAGAAACTCAGTTGAAAAAAAAAATGCCTCCCAGCTGTAAGGCATTTTCTTAATTAGTGATGAATGGGTGATGCTATCTCTGGGCTGGTGGTCCTAGGTTCTATAAGAAAGCAGGCTGAGCAAGCCAGTAAAGCAACACTCCTCTTTTTGGTCATAGTGTTTCATCACAGCAGGAGAAAGCTTATCTATGACATGAGGCTATTGTATTTAATTGTATTGATCGCCCTGGCCTGGGACTCAGGGGCCAAGGAATTTACAGAACCCTTAAGGCAGAGAGCCCTTTAATCCTTGGGCAGTGCTGAATGGATATCAGAGGGACAGGCAGCATCCAGGGAAGAGCTGGTGGCATCACTGAGAGCAAGGCTAGGGTAAGTTCAGAACCAGCAAGGCTGTAAGGAGGATACCCGAGGGGTGGTTGACAGCTAGGCAGAATATGTGTTAACAGGCACAGTTTGAAACATACCTAGCTAAGGGGCTGGTGTCTACTGAGAGAAAGTAAGAGCCTGAGCTTTGCAAAATGCCAGCATACTTAGAATGCAAGCTAAAGCCACGGGCACACATAGGGTCACTGCAGAGAGCATGTGGGAAGAAGAAATGAAGCTGGTTCAAGAGCTGGAAACATTAGAACAATTGGCAAGCAAGGGACTGGAATCGCATGGAGGCCAGCTAGGATTAAATGAGCATTGAAGGAAATAGCAGTTCCTATTCCAGGTTCTCATTAGCGTTATCTGTGGAGGCTTAGGACAGTGATCGATACCCGGTTCCCACCTTTAGTCACCTGGAGTTAATTGGGCTTCTGTGGGCCACAGAAAGCTGTATTTTTAATACTCTTCAGGTATTAATAGCATATCGGAGGAATGAAGACCCACTTGACCTTGACTGTTCTTTTAGGAAATGTAAATAAAACTCAGAACTTGCAACATCTGATGAGCTACTCAAAGTCAAGGGGGAGGGGTTAGAAAATGGGGATTTAAAAAAAAGGGGGGGGGGCTGTATCCTGAGTGGCTTCAGGGGCTGACCTGACTGGAACAGAAGAGTAAACAAAGAAAAGATACACACAGAAAAGCTCAGGTCACGTGTGTTAGGCTCTCAGACAGAAAAGCTGCAGCACCCCCAGAAAGCTCAGTGTCTTTATTAAGTGTAGCAGGGGGCAGGGTTACTGCATCCAGCTGAACTTGGAGACAGGGAGGAGGAGGCAGGCTTATCTAATCTCCATAGGAGACATTCTGTAGGGAAGCAGTCTTCAGCCTGTAAACATCCAGGGGAGAAAACTCTAGTGGACATTTTCTACACACATTATCAGCACCCACACAGGGACCCATGGACAGTTTTACCACACTTCAGCCTCAGTTGAAGAGAGCTTTACTATTTCCATGGTTCTGAGGCATTGGGTCCTTGACATGGCCGTGTCCATGTCAAACAATACACATGCACTCGTGATTCTGCTTGATCGCTACAGTGAAGAATCTTTATATCCTATTACTAGCAAAAATGGGAAGCCTGACTAAAGCTTTTCTTCTGTATGTTGGGAGGATATTTGCACACAGTAATCCAGTGGCTTGGCATCCACATATTACCCATTAGGCATGCTCTTGACCTAGAAGTTGTGTGACTAAACCAGGGTCTGTGCTGGCATGTTCCACTGTGGTCTTGTGCAGACTGGGAGAACTGGAGGGTGCTGATTGGATAAATTGGGTCCATGTACCTCATTGATGTAGCACAAAATGTTAACAGAGAACAATGATGGATCCTAAAAATGTAAATCATACCGAATATATAGTAAACAGTAAGAAATGTGGCAGTATTCCAGGAACATACATGCAAAACAGTAGCAATGAGTATGTTTCAGAAAAAAATAAGTTCACATAAGGTCCAGACTTTATAAGCATTGAAGTGATTATCTATGTGAGCAGAAAATGAATGGGTCTGAAAGCAAGAATTTTATTTAAAAGTACAATTCTCCAATGGAAGAATGAGATCATATAGAAGCTTTAATGGGAAGTAAGGTCAGGGGAAAGGTGTGTATGTGTGTGTGTCTGTGTCTGTGTGTACGTGTCTATGTGTGTGTGTGTGTGCGTGTGTGTATGTGTGTGTGTGCATGTGTGTGTATGTGTGTGTGTCTGTGTGCATGTGTGTATGTGTGTCTGTGTGCGTGTGTGTGTCTATGTGTGTGTGCGTGTATGTGTGTGTGTCTGTGTGCATGTGTGTATGTGTGTGTGCATGTGTGTATGTGTGTGTCTGTGTGTGCGTCTACGTGTGTGTGCGTGTGTGTGTGTCTGGGTGTGCCTCTGTGTGTGTGTCTACGTGTGTGTGTGTGTGTGTGTGTGTGTGTGTGTCTGGGTGTGTCTATGTGTGTGTGTCTCTCTGTGTGTGTGTGTGTGTCTGTGTCTGTGTCTGTGTGTCTATGTGTATGTGCAGATAAGATGGAAGGTTCTTCCAGGCTTCTCATTTATTCAGTTTCAATAGTAACAGCTAAGAGTTGTATCCAAATCTTTTCCACCATCTTAAGTGCATTTGATTTTTTTCCTGAATTACTAAAACAACGTGTATCCATTATAGATACAACAAAAAGGTAACACGCAAAACTAATAAGTCACAGACTCGCTCCTATGGAGACAGTGTCTGGATCCTCCCTATGCATATGGTCAAATTAAATGATCCTGTCTGTGACCTGGCCTGTCTTGCTAAGCGGAGCAGCATTATGTACTCTTCCTCCATATCCAGGGTTTGTGCTGCTTCGCTGCTCAGGGCTGTATACCTAGATGACCATCATTGATAAAACAAACCTCTATTGCTGGGCAGTGAGCAGAAATGCCTACTCTCCTTTGAAGAAAATTTTCTGTTCACTTTGCTCACTTGAATTAAAAATTAGATTTGAAATGTTTTAAAAATACGCACGTGTTCATTCAAGGTGTGTGTGTGTGTGTGTGTGTGTGTGTGTGTGTGTGTGTGTAGGTGTGTGTGAGAGAGTATAGGTGTGTATATGCCACACAGCACATATGAAACTAGAGAACAACCTTTGGTGTCAGCCTTTGCCTTCTACCTTGAGATGGAAGTCCGTTTTGCCACTAGGCTAGGTGGCTCTTGGTTTCCTTGGGGTTTGCCTATCTCTGCCTTCCATGTAACTGAAGGAGTGATGAAATTCTAAACATAAACCTCTGTACCTGAGTTTACATGGTCCCTGGAGATTTCCATTCATTTGTGGGAAGTCTCCCTTGACTAGATGGGTAATCCATTAATAGTAAAACCACCTTCACCACCTGAGTCAGAACACCAGGCCACCTTGGGCTGTGCTCTGGTCGGTGACAAATGAGAATGGACAGGGGAGGGCCCACTTTTTCTAGAGTCTTTTAGGTGCTTCTCTCTACCGCAGGACCTCAGTGGCCCCCACATTTAAGTGGCTCATGAGCTGTCAAAGGAAGCCACAATAGCAGAATAGAGGGAAATCCAGTGTGAGGGTTCCCCTGGACTCTGTGGTTAGCAACTGGCCAACCTTTCTGTGGCCTGATGCTGGAGTCAGCCCCTTCACGGCAGGAACACACTCCTACTTTGCATCCATAGAGAGGCATTAGTTATGTACCGCAGCAGGAAAATATTCTCTTCTGTGTTTTCAAACTGGTTCTTTATTGTCAAGAGGCTTTGAGTAGACATCGCTGTTTGCATGGCTGTATTTGCAGCTCAGGAATGTATTCTCTAGCCTATCTGCTCATTAACCTGGAAGAGTCAGTGCAGGGGCATCCTGGGCAGATGAGGTACAATGGACAGGGCAAGGACCACTTAAGGCTTACAAAATCTCTTCAGGGGCCTGCTTGAAAGTAGTGGTGTAGGCCGTAGCTTAGTGTTTCGGCAGCTTATATCAGCAGTTTTCACAGCTGATAGATGGATTGCAGTTGGACTTCAGTCCTGCTGATCCAATAAAACATCTCCGTCATAACAGAGAAAGTAGAAAGGTCTTTTGTGGTCCCTGACCCTTGGGGAAATAGCTGTATGGAATTGCCATAAAGCTGCTTTATTTCAATATGGAAATCAAAAAAAACTGAGAGGCTAGTCTGTGTTCTCATTCTTAGCTTCTTTTTAAAATGAAGATTTATTTGTGTGTGTGTGTGTGTGTATGTGTGTGTGTGTGTGTGTGTGTGTGTGTGTGTGTGTGTGGACACGCATAAAAGCCAGAAAAAGTGCATTGGATTGGATTTCCTGGAACTGAAGTTACTGTTATCTACTGGGCTGTGGGTTCTGGAAACCAATCTTAGGTCTTCTGAGTTATCTCTCCAGCCCCTTATTTTCCGTATGTCAGTTTGTTTTATTAACATGATTCTATAATGTTTGCAAATACTCATTGCTCGGTGGAACATAATGGTGTCTTTGCAAATACTAAATATGAGTATCACAGATAACCTGCATGTGGGTCCAAAACTGCAATGCTCCTTACCTATGTGGGGGAACCCATCACAAAAAGGTGTCTGTGTGAAGCTTTTGTGCTTAAAAGTCAACAAAACTCTTGTTGTCTGGAGGCTATTTTGAGCATCTTACACTTAACTGGCCTTTGCCTGCCCCTCTCTGCCTTACACTAACTATCGGTTGATTTTGCAGCAATTGCTGGCCATCCAGGAGGAGCTGAACAACAAGAAGTCAGAACTGGAGCAGGCAAAAGAGGAGCAATCTCACACACAAGCATTGTTGAAAGTCCTCCAGGAGCAAGTAAGTGAGCCAAAGTCTGCTCTAATCTCCAAATCAGTCCCGGCGCTGCAGACACATGCTGTCTCAGACACACACACACAGAGTCACACGTACTCAGTCACACACATACATGCATACAGACACAGTGACACACACATACAGTCTCACACACACAGTCACATACAGACACAGTGACACACATACACACACAGTGACACACACATACAGTCTCACACACACAGTCACACAATGCAGTCACAGTCACACACATATATACACAGTCACACATACAGAGTCACACGCACACAGTCACACACATACACACAGTCACATACAGACACAGTGACACACACAGCCTCACACACACACACACAGTCTCTCTCACACACACAGTCTCTCACACACACAGTGACACACATACACACAGTCTCTCACACACACAGTCACACACATGCACTCACAGTCACACACAGTCTCAAGGAAAACAGCAGGAGACCAAGCCTGTAGTTGGTCACAGCTCTTAACAATTCTGCCATGTAGGATTTATACTGGCATTTTCAACCACTCTGCCTCACCCTTTGTATCTACCCTGACAATCCAAGCCCACCCAAGTTATGTTATTGTTTCTTCCAGAAGACAAATGATTTTTGATAACATTTTAACATTTACCATGAAGCCATGTTTCAAAGTAAGCAGCCTGTTTCTCTTCAGTCTAAGAATGAGGAAAATGAATTTAGCATAATGGATGATGCTCCTATAGACGTGCGAATAAAAGGGGCTGGTGCAGGGAGACATTGAAAATGTATCTTTCCTGTATGTCGGGCCACTTATCGGATCCTGGTGAGCACAGAATTTTCATTTGCAGTCTGTGAAGCTGATTGCTTCATTCTGGCCCTGGTACGGAAGTAGAGGCTGACAGTGGTCTGTGCATGGAGAAAAACTGTCTTATAGTAGTGTAAGATGGGTCAGCAGAGTGAAATCCAAACCCCCATTATCTTTGCTAAAGAAGTCTGTATGCCCTGGAAGTATTTTCCAATTTATGTCCTTGGCTTTCAGGCAATATGTAATGAATGTTAATAAGGTGTGTCAAGAAACACAGATGGCAAGTCTAACCCCCTGTAACCAAAAATATATTGTTTTCAATTTTATACTCAAGTACACCTATAAGAACTTTATTTATATCATATGAATACCTTCAAAAGAGATACTTTGGCCTGGAGGTGGTGGCACACGCCTCTAATTCCAACACTAGTAGCCAGACAGATCTCTGCCAGGTTAGTCTACAGAGTGAGTTCCAGGACAGAGAACCCATGTCGGAAAAAAATCAGTCACGGAGAGGAGGGGGTTTTAGTGAGGTGTGACTCAGTCACTTCACAACTGACTTAGAATTTTAAAAATATAATTAGTTTTCACTGAAAGTAGAAACACCTTGTGAGGGGAGGTGATTTTACATAGTCCATAAGCGTCCATGGGTCTGCAGGAAAGTCTTTCTAAATACAACTGTTATCAATGCAGGTTCAAATACGCAGAGGCCAAATCTGCAAGGGTCGGGGTATGATAGTTGGATCTAAAAACTCTGGCTAATGATGTCCGCAGTGGCCTCCTCCCTGATGTATAATGGCACTGTCACCCTCACCAGGACACTAGTAAAGCAAAGTCCACATTTGATCTGGACCTCACAGACAGCTTTGTGATGGTGCTGGTCTCCGTGGTAGTTTTTCTGATTTGGGGTCTGGTTTTGTCATTTTGGTTTAAGGGGCTTGTTTTTGTGTTTTAGATACCATTTACTGGAATAGTTGGCATGTTTTTCTCATTTTTCTAGATGACTCAAATCCTGTACTCTGATTTAAGGTCTAAATCTACTTACCAAAGAGATGAGTTGTGCAGAGTATACCAAGGAGGCTTGTTGTTTTTAAACGGCAAAGCACACACACAGGCATTGATAGAACAGCACACTCCACCGACTCTCCATTACCTAAACAGAGAGAGAGACTGAAAGGAACCCAGAACAACCAAAATTGCTAAAGACCTATAAAGTAGGACTGAGCAGTAAAAAAGTCATTTTCCATCTGCAGTGATGATGTAAAATGAATGGCTTTTTTCATACAAAGACACCAAGAATACCTGAACCCACAGAGGCCAGTGATACACAGCAGCCAGAGATATCTCCACTATTCTTAGTATTGAGCAGCTAGCTCTCATGCAGAAGGCGGCATGATGCAGTAGACATGCTACTTCTGTCTCTGGGTAACATGACCCTTCCCGGGTACAGAAGCTCCCACATGCCTAAGCACCACCTCATGAAACCTTCTTTGGAGTTGTATAGAGTAATTACAAGTGAAGTTATTTTTTATGCCGTCATAGATAATGGCCTTCCCAAACACCTACACACACATGGAAACATATGTCTTCTCTGGGATTTTGCTATTAAAAGCAACTGTTCCTGGCTGGAAATCCAGATCTTGAGAGGGAGTCCAGATCTTGAGAATAGATCCTCAGAGGCTCTTTTCCTGTAGGGAGGACAGGGTTACCCTCTGTGCTGCTCAGCCATGACTTGCTGCTTCCCAGCCCCTCCAGTTCCACAGACTCCTGCCTTTTGTCCTCTTGGCAGTAAAGAGAGCATCCTACACTTTGAGATATTCCCTAGCCCCTATCTCCGAGGCCTGGAAAGATGTCCATCTCCAGCTCATCGAGAGGAGTACCAAGCCATAGGGAGTGGCTTTCAGGGCAAAGCTGTAGGACCAGCAGTGAGCATTGCAAGGAGAGGGCTTGCGGGAATTCCCTAGGTAGACAGGAAGTAGGAAGAGAGCAGAGGGGCTGTCATAGGAGAGGGTAGCTATGGACATAATGTGTCCATTTAACATGGACAACAGCACCCGTCATGTGTGCACTGGTAAACATGGGAGGTCCCATCAGCCTGTGCAAATAGTCCTTTCCTTCTGAAGAATAAGAGCTCCTGAGCTAATTGCACATGCGAACACACACACACACACACACACACACACACACACACACACACAGAGTAATCAAACAGTGAGATTAGCGGAGAAGAGACTGAAGAGGAAGAAGAGAAATTCCATAATAAAAAAGTTGAAGCCAAAAAGGGATAATATTTAATATTTACAAACTCTTCTTATATGCTCTGATAGACAACATTCTCATAACTGTGGTCTGTGCTTTTTCGGATTTCCATATATCCTACAGTGCTCCATGCCCCTGTATTGTTAAACATACAATCATTGATGATGTAGCCCTAAGATGGAGGGAACAAGCTTTTGCTGTGGCTAGTTGGTTAACATGAATGTGAGCCAAACACACTGAGCCAAAGAGCCCTAGATCCATAGTCAGCTGCCTCACCCTCAAATATTCCTGCCACCATGCCTTTAGCAAAACCTCTCTTGACATGGCCTTCTTACCAAAGTTGAAGACATCCCTGAAAACCCAAATGATTCTTTCATTTTATTATGCACAAATAGCCATAAAGAACCAATGTTCTGAATCAAGCATGGAGGTATTTATGATTTTATTTTCTTCCAAATTTTAATAAATTCTTTCCCATCATGCATATTTTCTGTGGGGCAGAAAGAAAGATCTTGGCATTGCCACCTGAACACCACAAGCTGGGAAGAAGGGTGACTTGGGGCCAGGCCAACTCTTCTTTGTCCTTTGCTTTCCATCACCACAGGTCTACTCCGAGTCAGGATAGAATGGATGCCGACTCTAAAGGTCTCCTGAAATCTCCAGTAGCTGATTACTCTTGGGGTGGGGGGAAATGCTGTTAAAAATCTCATTTGCAAACACATTTTATTTCTAAAGCTTCCGTGACCAGAGTGATGTCTTCCTAGTTCTCTTGAAAGACTCACACTGTCTCTCCAGTGATGTCTGTCAGTTGTTCAGCCCTGACCTCAAGACAGCAGTGGTGCAGCACATTCTGTGGCTGGAAGCTGAATTCCCCAGTGATCGTTAGCATAACATCCATTAGCTGATAGCAACTAGCAAATACTGCAGAGTTTAAGTTAATGGCAATCCCACCAGGAAATGAAACCATTTAGTATTCTGAAGAGACAATTTTATATATTTTATGTCTATAGAACCGCTCTCTAATCTTGCTTAAGAAATAATGACCAAGATTTCTTTTATTTATTTATTTGCCAGCCCTCAAGCTTTATAAAATATTGGTCACAAATTGGTTTCAAAAAGATTCATTGTAATTATCTGTTCCATCTGTTTGTCCTCAGAAGTTTTATAAAATGCAACCACAGATGAATCAGAGTTAACCGGATGATGTATGCTTAGTGGATATGCTTGCTTATTCTTTTTTGTTGTTTTTCTTTAAATGTTGCAGTTAAAAGGTACCAAGGACTTGGTGGAGACCAATGGCCACAGCCACGAGGATGCAAATGTAGGTACCACAACCTGGTGTTTGCACTTCCTATTGGATGTCGGTTGAATCTTTGGGGCATGGCACTTTATTTATAATATAAAAGAAAATCAGAAGCCTTGCCTCTCAGGAGCTTGAGATTATTCAACAGATTTTTTTTTTTAAATATAAGCTTTCATAATAAGATGTGATAGATGCTCACCGTTATCACTACCTTTGCTTACCAAAAATTTCAGCTTAAACATCCATCAAAAATTCTAATTGCAGTGAGTTTGCTCGGGACCTGAATTTTTCCATTGTAACATGTATTGGAAGAGCAAATGGGGCAGAACCCAGCATTCTAAGTCATATATTGATTTTGTATCTATTTCATTTGCTTGTCAGTGATGACAACAAATGATTGAAATGCTAAAGAGGTCTCGGAACACCTCTTTATGCCCAGTACACCCACCTAGGGTTTCTGCTCCAGCCAGTGGCACAGTGCTTCTGCTTTCCTTACTTAAGGAATGATGGTGCCATGACCTGGTTAGCCCAGGCCTCTTCTCTCACTGTTCTTACATACTAAACTCCAGAAAGTTGTTCCTTAGGAGTTCCGTGCTCTGGGATGAACTAATGCACCTTGCTGAGAACTGACCTTATTGGTGCTTGGTGGCTTTATTCTTGTCCTTTCAAAATTCTTTCTGATATGTTTTGCCTTTGATTGTCTTCCTCACAGGAAATGCCCACTAAGCAGTCCTTTTTACAAAACTCCAAATCAGACATGGTAATGATTGCTTGAGTAAGCGAGGGCTAGAAGAAATTAGATATTTCATGTTCACTTTTGTTTTAATTATATACAGCACAAATCATAGTGCCCAAGTCTCCCTCATTGTAATCACTTATTGTTTCTACCCAGCAGCTTTTTAACACAGGGCGCATAATGGAGGGCTTACCCTGTTGGCAGAGTCTACAGAGTTCTATCAGGAATGGGCAGGGATTACAGAAAACCCCAGGCATGCTGTCTGCTCTCAGGGAGCTTACACTCAGACCAAGGAATGAAGGAACACAGGCTGTAACGTGTTCCCAAAAATGAGGCAATTGGGGAGAGATACAGTTCAAATCCCCGGTCTCTGCTGCTTAATACTCTCAGCTTGACAAGTTATGTGACTTTGTAATCCTCATTGCCCTCACCGCTAAAAAGGATGGCTAAGCTTTGCTTAAAAATGCATCGTGAGCCAGGAGAGATGGCTCTGTGGGTAAGAGTGCTCCTTGAGCAAGTGCCTCCATGGGTAAGGGTGTTCCTTTGAGCAAGTGGCTCCTTGGCTAAGAGAGCTCCATGCACAAGCAAAACATTCAAATGCCCAGCATCAAAATGAAAACAAAAAGTAGGCATAACCACATATGCCTATGACCCCAGCATTGGCAAATTAAGACAAGAAAACCTGGGAGAAGGCAGACATCTGGCCAGACAGCCTAAGCAAAATGCCAGTATTCAAGTCTAGTGAGAGAGTATCTCAGGAGATAAAAAGAAAGCTAGATGGCGGAAGATACTTTCTCTGGCTTCTGCACATGTATGCAGAAGACATGCATCCACATTGTATACATCACACACACACACACACCCCTATCATAAGTTAAGGTGCATGGAAAGTCTTAACATGTAGATATTGTGTGGTTTGGGGTTTGTTTTGGTTTTATTTTAAGCTGGATGATGAAAGCAGCTGTCTGGATCTGTGAGGTTTGACTGGCTTTGGTGAATGGATAGGATGGAGAGATGAGATGCTGAGCAAAGTCACCTCACAGCCTGTCCCCAGTGCCCGTGTCAGGATGTATTTAGTATTTGTCATCAGATCCCAAAGTTGATCACCGACACTCTTAACCCCAATACTTCTCTTCAGAATTCCAACGTTCCATAGTCTCAGCCGCTCATTTCCGTTACACATACAGCCTGTTCTTGGCTGCCTTCCGGGGAACTTTCCGTCTAGCTCAACAAGCTAGACAAAGTACAGTGTACCTCACTTTCCTGGGTTGTACAACTGGAAAGATATGTCCCTTCTTTTAGGATTCCTCTGAGAAAAAAGACTGTGGGTGGGGTCACATCTTGAAATTGTCAGGTTCTGTCTGAGGAAGAAGTCATGAAGTCAGCTACTGACTGGGTTGAAGTAGATGATGCCCATAAACACAGGACTATCAACCCAGTGCCCCAAGGCCCCTTCTTGAGAAATGCCACTTATTATTATAAATGTTGTAAACAGGGCAGGTTTAAGAGCACGTTTCTTTTGGAGGCAGGCTTTTGTACTCTACAGATACTTGTGTAGGGCTCGTGAGGTAGATTTTACAGTCGGCTCATAAGTGGCCATTGAGCATGGAGGTCCAACCAGTAGGAGAGAGGAGCCACAGCCCCTACCCAGAGTGAGTAAAACATCTGGGAAGCCAGATAGTCCTTTCCAGCCACTAATCTAGTACCTCCCTCCCAGGCTGGGCTTTGTCCATGTCTACCAGGGCTTTGCCAGCTGGTGGGCTGTTTGCTTCTTCTCATTTTCCTCCGTCTGTAACTTTGCCTCCTATGTGTGCTTCCCCTGAACATCTATCTACTCCAACTATATAAAATCAAGGAAGCCCATGAGTCATTCCGGCCATGCATTAGAGAGTAGAGCTGAATACCTTGTAGCAATCTCTCTACTATCTGAAGGAAGTTTCAGGTTCACCTGCCTGTTAGCCCCAAGTATTTGAAAGAGACCAGGCTTCCAAACCAGTATGAAAGAATTTTCTTCCAATATGATCACCAAGAGCCTAGTGACAGAGGCAGGCTGTTTGACCTTGGTGAACTTAACCTTCCTTGTTAGGGAGATGGAGTACATGAGTACTTGGGCTAGCACACATACTCAGCAGATGTGAGTCCCTTCTTCTCCCCGGCTTTGATTGTGTATGACGGAGATTGAAGGCTGTGAACTAGAGGCAATGTATAGATGTAATAATTTCTATGTAGGGTCAGGGTTTTATACATCAGCATTCGTTAACAGGCTTATATGGCTATTCTTGTGAGAGGTGACAACTGCTTTAAGAAAAAAAAAAAAAAAGACAGTGTATCTGGCTAGAGAGAAAATTCAGTTAAGGGCACTTGCTGTTCTTGCCGAGGACCTGGGTTCTGTTCCCAACAACCACATGGCAACTCACAGCTGTCTGTAACTCCAGTTTCAGGGATCTGATTCCCTCTTCTGGCTTCCACAGGCACAGGCATGTGTAAGATGCATGCACTCTAACACTTGTACATATAATAAAATATAAATGTTTTGAAAATCATGATAAAACAAAAAATAAAATAATGTACCTTTTAAAAATACCTGAAATTTTCACATCACAGAAAAAAATTACAGAAGCAAAGAAATAACTTAATATCTCCCAAATAAGAGAAAGCCACATTTAACACCAGTTTGTATTCTTCATCATAAACATGAGCACAGGGAAAGCCCCATAAATAAATAGATGAAGGGCTGTGGTGATATATCGTGTTTCTAATAAAAATTGTCTGAAGATCAGAGGACAGAGTCAGCCAGTTTTAGCCATGAGGGTCAGGGATTGGTGACACACAGGCCTTTAATCCCAGCACTAGGAAATCTGAACCAGGAAGTGATATTGCTGGGTAGAGAACGGTTTATGAGGTGGGAGGAGACAGTTCAATCTGTCCCCTTTCTACAAAGTTCCCTTTCTACTGAGGATCTGGCTAGGTGAGACGTGGCTGCGGCTTGTTCCTCTGTCTCTGTGATCTTTCAGCTTTTCCCCAATATCTGGCTCCAGGTTTTTTTTATTAAGTTCAATTAGGATTTGTACAATAAATGGTATTGTATTGTCTTACAATTTTATAACATTTTGATTTCTCACTAATCCTAAAGTATTTTCTTGCCATTAACTATGCCTCAAAGTCATGACTCAGTGGCCTGATGAATGTCCACATGAACCATGCCCATGTTAGGCTTCCTACATTTTGCTAATCACGCGGTGGTTAGCACGCCCCTAAACCCGCCTTCATCTCCATTTGCTCCATATGACTCATGGCAGGAGCTCTAGACTATGGCCCTGCTTGTGTTGGAGAAAGTCAGCGTGACAGCTGTACTCCATGAGCCACCTGAAGGAATTCACTCAGGACTCCTCAAGTCTTGTATTCGACTTTGGTCTTGGTGTCACAACACAACTTGTGATAAGCATGTTGCTTATTCACTGCCTTTGCATTTTATTAAATATTAACAGAATCTGGCCACCACCTGGCCTGGCATTCTTAAAAGGATGAACCTATACTCTTATCAGCAGATCTATCAGTACGTACCCAGGATAATTTTAAGCCATTTTAAACCCAAACAGGTCAATTTCAAAGGCCTTGCTGTCTGAGAGAGAGAACTTACACAGTCTGGCCAACACTTGCTAGTTTTCCATAGAATCTTTGTATTTGGCTCTAGATATATTGATGGCAGACAGAAGCAAAGCCAACCTTTCATATGTATCCAACTTTAATGCTTAATTTCAGTGTCTCAAGATGTCTCATATATTCCAAACCCCATTTTCTCTCCTAACAATCAAAGCTACAAATATGCCTTTGATTTCCTTCCTCCCAGATCCCCAGGCCTGCTGTGTTCCTGGGCTGGTCCTTCGCAATTATGGATAACAGATATCAAAATCTTAAATTAAAAAGTATCCCCTCTCATCGTACATCTTCTTCATGTCCCCCTTATGCCAGCATGCCCATTATCCAAACATGGAGAAATGCAGGGGCAGCTAGGAGGTGTGACACACAGTGGCAGAGAAGCCGGCAGGACACAGAGCAGCTTGGTCTATGGTTCCCATGTGCACACTCCCTCTGATCCTCATTACTGTTACAGGAGAGCTGCCACCCATATCCCTCTATTTACACAGTTCAGTTCCCTCCCCTGTGGAGGTTAAAGAAATCATTGGCAATCTGTACAGAGGTTTAATGGTTGATACTGAAGGTTACTGCTGTCAAGCACAACACCATTCCCACCCAACAATAAAACAAAAGACAAAAGAAAAAGGAGAGCTCTGTTTTTCACACTGTCTCCTTAGGAAAGTAAATCCCAGGAGCTGTCTTTAAACCTGTCAGAGCAAAGACGTTAGGAGGGTGTGGAAGAGACACAGCACAAAGAACATTCTTCAGGGTTAACTCACAGCGGTGGAAAGCCATCATTAACAATGTGCCTTATTAGTATGAGGAAGGTCCTGTGAGTAGCCAAGTCCATTGCCTACTTTCAGAGCAACCCAATAACCACATAGATACCGTGTCCAGAGCAATTGAGAACAAACAACTCCCGTGGGAAAATGGATCATAGCTCAAAGGAAAGAATAGTTCCAATTGGATCCCATCCTTTTCAGAGTAGCCATGGTCTCTAGGACCTTCATCTTCAGCTGGGAAAAGAATAGAGATGGAGAAAGACTTTTCACAAATCCCAGTGAGGACTGAGCCTAGCCAAACACTATGGCTCTTCTCTGTTCTCGAAGCTGCTTTCTGGCCATCCCATGCTGCCCTGAGCCTGTGGAGTCCCTCAGATTGTGTTCCCATACACCCTGCCATCCCACTCCTCAGTAAACCCACAGATAGTCTCCAGAGGAAGAAGCAGAGTAGAGGGCAAGCTCCAGATCTAGGTACTAAGCTGTTTCAACCCCGGCTGGCTCTGCGACTGACTGCCCTAGTAACACCAAGTGGTACCCTGAGCATCTTTTTCTTGCCTCTGAAATGAAATTAATATCTTACCTACATCTTAGGGCTCTTGTGCTTTCCTGGCCACTACTGACACAGTCATTACATTTTGGGTATCAGTAGAGGCCATGCTTCACATGTTATGTGTGCTGTGCTAGACTCTGGGATATGTAATAAAGGCGGGGGGGGGGGGGGAAGAGAGCTGAACCCTTGTGCTTGTGCCTGGCCATCCAAAACTTCCTTGCCTCATTGTACTCTATCAGACCTTTGTCATCAGTTCAGCAGCCCTGTGGCAATAGTGGGACTCAGTAACTCTGGAGGCAGGACCTTTATTGGAAGGACCAGCCCCACAGAGGAAGGAGGACACAGGGTGATAAATGACACACAGCTTTAACACCTTAGAGGCACTCAACTGGAGCAGAAGTAGCCACTGTGCCTTCCCTTCAGGAAGAGATTGGCTCCGGTCTGTAGGTACCCAGATCATCCATGTAGATGCTTGAAATGAAGATAGTGGATGGATTTGTCACATGTCATCATTGCCTGTGCTGTGTATCTGACCCTGTTCACAAGTCATACACTCACACGCAAACCTGGTTTCTCCTTCCACTGTCCTGACGATACTCCTTCACTTCCTGTCCATCCATCCACCAAGAAGCCATCTTCTGGCTACTCCACATTTTCTTACTTCAGTTAACTGTGGAGCTTTCTATTTGCTAGGAAACCCATAAACCTCCCAAAACACACATCTCATCCTAGCATCCTTGAGACTAGTGATAGAAGGGACTGTTGTTATACCGCCCCTGAAAGCCAGCATACTGTGGAACTTCTAGGAAAGATTGCACAGGGTACTGATGTTGAGGGCTGGCAGCACCAACTCCTCAGCAACCCTCTTATTCTATATATAATAGTTTCCTGCCCAAGCACCTCACTGCCAATTGGCAGTGGCTTTCCTCAGCTGGAGCTGGTGCTTAATATTAGGTAGCTCCTGCTGGGCTAGATAGGGGTGTTTCTTTTCGACTCTGTATGTTACTCTGGAGCCTTGGTTCTCTCTAAAGATTTACTTTTATGACTTGGAATATTACGTGTCAATAATGATTTCTGTAGCCTTTAATTTCTGCTAGCCTTGAGACCAGTGAGGGAGAGGTGTGGAATATCACCATGCCATTCTGGACCACGCACGGGATCTGGAATGCACAGCCAGATTTGGACATGTTCAGTGACATTGGTAGGCTGAATAGGAAGAACTGAAATCACCTCTTCCCCTTGGCCATTTTAGAAAAGAAAAGGAAAGGAATAAATTTCACACTGTGTGAAGTATTGAGTCGTGGCTGTAGATACCTGTGTGTGTAAAGCCAAGAACACAGCACAGGCCTCTTTAAAGATAGAATGTGCTTGCCAAGGAAAGGCCATGGGCCATCCTACCCATTGTAAAGGCATCAAAATGTGATATCTAAAGAGTATAACTATTATAGGAAGGTTGATAAATTTTATAGTCTACTCACAAACATATAAGCAAAACAACAAGGCTTCTCTCATAAAGTATGTTTTCTTCTCAGAGAACACTTGGAAATGCCAAATCCTATAAGGGAAAAGATAATTATCTGCAATATTAGCATTCACAAGTGTGTTTCCACTTTGTATATTTTCTCCATTGGCACCACATACATGTATATTCATTTTAACAAGATTTAGGGCACATCATGTAGACAATTTTTTACATCCTGGTTTTTCTAAGAATCACAGGCATTTCCCCTATGTTATTAATATGTTTTCTTGATATTACTTTCAGTGATGACCTAATATTTCATCCTACTGATGTACTCTAGTTTATTATCTCTGCTGTGGGACTTTGTTATAGTGTCATAGGTACTATGTAGCAAACGTCCTGGAACAATATACTTGTTAATCCAGCCATAATCTAAGCACTTTGTAAATGAAAACTTTGGGGCTGAGTTATGATTTAGGGATTAAAGGAGATCCACTGATTCTTTAAAAAATATTAAAAATCACCCTTCTCATGGCAAGTGATTTAAAAAAAAAAAACAGCACCAAGTACTATCTGGCTATTACTTCTTTGGGGTCATGCTGTGCTCCTCAACAGGAGAGGAAGAGGGTTCTGAAGGAAGAATATTTGCACTTTGAAGAGAAAGGCAATCACATATACTTTATAAATAATTCAGAAGAACAATACTTAGATATGCTATTTGGAGTTGTATACTGCAGACTGGCCTTCTTTGTGGCGTGAAAGTGCAGAGCCCATGCTCCTTATAGATTGCAGACCAAGGCTAATGGAATTGGGCCACCAGCCCAGCAAAGCTTGTCCACACTATCCAGAGAGGAAGTGAAACAGAGCAGACCAATTCGTTGAAAGAATAATGAGTTCTAACCTCAAATAGAAAATCAAGCTTCCACTTAACAATCATGGATGGATAAGGCATTCCATCTATGGTATAAACACCAACAGGAGATACATATGCATTCCATATAGCTATGATTCAAATGCATGTAAGCCTAGGAAGCTCAGTTACAGCATTTTTTCCTCCCATGTATTGTGACTCTCCTCTATCTGACATGCTATATAAAGCCGAATGCAGCATCAGTAGCATTTGTAAGCAGGTCCAAAAGGTGGACAGAAGCAGAAGATTGCTCTAGGGCCTCATGGAGACAAAAGGAAGCTGCTGGCATCCGTGTCTGATACCAGTGAGGAGTAAGATAACAGCAGTAGGCTAGACCACTTTCTTTGTATATTACTCAGAAGCCATGCTGCTTTCTGGGTATCTGCACTTATTACTTAGAATAGTAAATGTCCTGTAGTGAACCTATTGTTCTCAATTTCTGCTAACTACTTGAGACCAGGAAACGGAAGGTACGGAACATGGCCACCATGATGACCTGTTCAACGAGCTCCTGTCCTTGGACCTCCTGCCGCACTGCCTGACTTTCCTCAGATTGTCGGATGCCACAATTAGTGCCCGATTATTGGCTATGACTCTTGTTTGGCTCTGACCACTTCGTTATGTTACTAAATGACTCACAGGATTATGACATCCCATTCAGGAAATAAGTAAGAAAATAATGAAGAAAACAAATAGGTCCAGCGGTAGAGGGACGGAACAGGGAAAAGTAGGAAAAACCAGACAGATGGGACAGAAATTGCTTCCTGTTCACTGTCCCCTCCCATCCACCAGCCCATCTGAATCCACACGGTGGGCAGCAGAGCAACTGCTGCCGACTTCTCGTGGCGTCCTGCCAACTCCAGCAGTGTTTTATCCAAAGGTGCAGTTGTGGCTCCATCAACATGCAAACTTCATGTGAAGTTAAGCCAAAGAAGATGCTATGAAATGCAAGGCAAGGAGTTCAGCTGTAAGTCCACAAACAAACTCACTGCTAGGCTTCATGCAAGACACTACAGGGCTGTAACTTGGAAGTAACTATTTCTATATTGCCCACCACCAAATGAAGTGTGTCCTAAGCCTCCTTCCAACCTCAAACTCAAACCGCTTCTCTGCTCAACTGGAAACTTTCTCCCCAAGCCTTCCCAAAGGCCTGTCTGTGAGTTCTCAGCCACCAGTGGCAACATCATCCACTCCTTGTCCTGAACATCCTCAGAGACCAGAAGAGCTTAGAGTTAGATGGACTGTTTTTTTATCAACTCTTCAAGAAGGTTGCAAACCTCAAGCCGATGGCTCTTAAGTTTTAGAACCCTAGCAAAGCATGCCATATGAATCCCCTGCAGGCCCCTGATGAAGCCAGCCAAAGCTAGCCTCAGAGGGGAGAGACATCAGCATGCTTTGTTACATTCAAAATTATGTCCATAGTATGTTCAGAGTGGTTCTGGCCTGTCATCCTCTCTGAACATGGGAAGGGTCTTCAGGAGACATATGACTAGCCCTTTAGCCCAGGTACACAGTTGACCATCTCCCAAAACCCACAGGGATCCCTTAAAGCATTTCACCAACCATGGAAGGTTCCATTGATTTTTTTTATTTCAAATTTCTGTTCTGTCTTATTTTGTCCTACCCCATCCCCCAAATCCTCCATGCCTCAGCCCTTCACTTCCCTGAAGGTGCCCTTGTGGAGAAGTCCATGACCCTGATAACTCAGCATCACGTCATTTGTATTATGTCAGCATCTCTGGAGGATTACAGAGTGGCTTTTTCTGTCTGGACAATTTCCAGACTGTTCCATGTATGCTGATGAGCTACTTATGTTTATGAGACTCACAGAATCTAATTTGCACAGACAATTCCTTACCATGCCAGCTTTCAAAATGATGATTTGAAACCATGAAAAAGGTCTGTAAGTGCAAAATTTAAAACCTGATGTCTGTATAGGTCTAATCCCCTGCCTCCCACACTATACACCCACATACATGTTATTCCTGCACCTTTTTATATGACAGTGTTCAAATTGGTCCCTTGCTCAAAACAGAATTACCATTGGCCTATTATCCTGAATGAATGGCTTTAATCAACAGGTCAAATGCAGCTAGGTGAACCATTCATTAAAAATTCTAAATAATTAGATTTTTATTGATAATTCAGCTTGCTACATCTATCATGTCATCCTTTTTGCTTGCTTTGCAAATCCCACCTGTTTCTAAGCCTAGCTCAATACCCATTGCTTGAGGCCTTACTCTACACGATGATCCCAAATTAACGATACATTTCCAGTGTCCCCATAGTATTTCATCACCATTCCAACCATCTTGAGTAGGCCAGGCTCAATAGGCTTATCCCATGTTCAGGTGACAGTCCTTCAGGGCATCTGTGTGTGTCCTCTTTGGAACCAAGCTCATCAGTGAGGCTGTGGAGGTGAATATGTTTGAAATACCCACTGACTGATGGTGGGGCTGGCATGATCATTCTGCAGCCTCATACAGCACTATGTGTCTGTTCAGCCCAGCTAGATGAAGGAGACAAACCCTTCTCTCTGTTCATTTTCTGCGAGTGATTATAAAGGTATCATTACAGCTAACTAGAAGGGTCCTGTAGACTATGAAAGTCAGAACTGAAGTGGGTAAGGATCATTCCATTCAAACATCCTTTTTTTCTGGATTTTTATCCTGATCTCTCTTCTTCTTTATATGATTGCCGCATGCATGTGAGCATTGCTGAGGCTATTATTGTTTATTTTCTCCTGGTTGGGGTTTTGGTGATAGAAATGGAAGCCGTGTAAGCAAGCTCTTCCCTCATTGGATGCCCCCAAGCCCTGCATGTGAGGGTTATTTTCCAGGATAGTCGTTCTCAGCCATTAGGAAGCAACATAGCCAAAGAGAGATTTAAAACAGAGGGTTCTGGGTCCTGGGGGATAGTTTCTGATTAGGTAGATTCAGGCTGGGGCCTGAGAAACTGCATTATTTTTTGGTTTTCTTTCTGTTCCCCCTACCCCCTTTCAGAGCTGAGAACAGAGCCTCATGGATGTTCAGTAAGTACTACCAGTTTTCAGGCCACACTGTGCATACCAGTGTCACCTACTATTCAGCCAAGTCCAGGCTAGACAGATACCACTCTGGACCTCTTTTTATCACACCGTGTTTTGATGTATTTTTACATACTTGGCTCTCTTTCCTCTCTTACACTCTGAAGGAGCAGGATCTACTATTAATCATCTTTATACCTATTGTCTAACTCAAAACCTGCCATGACAATAGATTCCCAATAAATAACTGGTAAATAAAGAATCCCAGAAGCTCAATAAAGTCAATCAAATGAAGCAGAAGGCTCTAAATATCTCAATAACACATGCATTTAGCCTAAAGGTTCAGCTTTGCGGCTACATATCTCCAGAAAAGAATTGTACAGTTTAGAATTGCCAGAATTTGGTGCAAAAGTAATCATATCCACTGAGATAATGTAGATTACTGGCATATCCACGACTGGCCCTTTCGAAAGAGGACCACTTAAGTCCATAGGCTAAGCACTAGAGTGCCACAGACACAGTTGCTGCCCTCTGGCAGCGTGCAGCCAGTAACTCAGACAGCAAGTGATGGAAGAGAGAATGTACACCCACACTCACCCACACACACCAGGGACATAGCACTTAGTCTAGGGTTTTAGCACACATAGGGAAGCTCTGACTCCATGAGAAGGAGCAGACTGGGCAACATAGATTAATGGCCCCAGCGTCTGAGTGCCTGGGCTCAACTTTGGCATCATTACTTTCCAGATGTGTGCACACCAGCTGTTTACCTGATTCTTGCCTCAGTTCTCTATATGAACTCGAGATAATAATAGTTCACAGCTCATGTCATCCAGCAAGCACCCTGCAAGAGCAATTACTATATTGTACAATTACCCTATCAATTTCTGCATCCTTCACATACCATACTGTGGTAATCCCAAGCACTCAGTGCGTGAAATATTTCTTATGCATGACATCTACAAGAAGTTAGCAAGCAGAAAGTGAGTTAGGTTTGGGCATGCTGTGGGGTGGGGCATTAATGTCAGCCAATCTTCCCAGTATGGCAGGCAGACATTTTGAATTTTGGGTTGCTTTCATAATTACCAAATCTCTTTTTTTCCCATTCATCAGATTCTTTCCCATCTATTCTTGTGACCTAATTTACCATGATAAAGGTCAAAAAAACCCTCTAAGTTTTAATAATATCATTAGTAATGTAAACTCAGCAGGTGAAAATTATGATAGTGAATGCACTGCAGCAGAGAAAAATAAGAAATGTCATACTGAGAAATGAACTGAGAAAATAACATGCCAAGAACGCCATAATACAATTAATCTTTACCAGCAACAGAGTCAGTATCATGCAAGATAAATCAACCCGACTAATTCTCGTTGCTCATACATACATTAAAAAAAAAAAAAAGCATTTCACATTGGTTTCGTCCTTTTGCTGCTCAGTTTTTATGAGGAAGGAGATTTTTCATACCAGCGCCTTTTCAGACTATGAAGTATATGGACCCTTGTAAATCCAACAGTTCAGGTTACACTTCTCATGAGTTGGAGAGCAATGCACCCCTGTCTTTCAGAACAAGTATATTTTTCACTTGGTAGCATCTACCACTGTGGTGTATTGTGAAGCTAAGTGAAATGCGGCAGCTTAATTTAAAGGAAAAGAGTTGTTGGAATAAAAAGCAATCTTCCCCCTCCTCCTGTTTTTAGTTAACATGACAGTCACAAAGTTATGCCAAAAGAAAGCCATTTAATTGACTGGAGACCACAGCTCAAGCATGTTGTTGTGAACTGTGATGGCCATAATTAAGCTCTGGCCCAACTAGCAGCGATGCTAAAAGTATTTAATGAGAAATGTTAAGAGATTGGAATTACTCTTTCTTATCAAAGTTGGTGTTCTTTGTCGGGGATTTTCTATTTCTGAGGCATACGTGAAGGATTCTTTTTTTCCAAATGAGAACTGATCAGCAATAATGCCTGCCTGGCCACAGTGGGCCATATGTTGCCAGATAACAGTACCTGTGCTGTGACCTGCCACACTCCACTCTTTAAACCAGGGACTTGGAAGGACCTGGCAAGGTGGGGCCAGTGGTGGGTGCAACCATTTCTTCATTTCTATCCAGACTGGTATGGTTTCTTTCAAGTCAGCCAATATCTGTTGATTCCTAGCTATATTTTTGGTTAAGTAGTAGCAAAATTCAGCAATGTTTAGACTAAATACAGTATCGGAATTTGAACCTGTCCGTTCAGTTTTATTTAATTAGAATTGATCAGGTTCCCATAACACTTTCATTCTCCAGCTATTAACTAAGATCCACCATAACAGCAGGCATCATGTTAGACACCATGGTGCAAAGGTGGGAAATGATGAGTCCTTTTTTAAGAATGTGAATTGGGAAAGTGGTAAAGCGTATACTATATATAGGAAAGAGGTTTATATGTAAGATGTAAAAAGATAAAATACTCCAAATTAATAGTGGTTTTTATCTCTGTCGTGAAATTTCACTTGCTTTTAATTTTTTTAATTTTTGTAACTAATAGCTGTTATAAAGAATAAAACTGCATGAAGAAATCTTTTCTGCCTTACATTTATGAAAAGGAAGAGGGGAAAACATCTTGGTCTTTTTAAAGCTTGGTATCAGTATAAGTTAATATTTAAAATCATTGAAAGTATTAATAATGGATACTACTTAAAAACTAACTCCTTTGCATCTGTCTAAAAAGGAAAGAAACTTGGTTACTTTAAAACGATGGAGGGGTGGATGCATTTGTGGAGCTAAAGGAAACAAAAGATTCAAGGTGACTGCATTGTGTTTAGCCATTATCTTCTCTACCAGCTCCCTGTAGGCTTCCTGTAGCCCACCTTCCCCAGGGGTGCTGACCAAATTTCTATAATGGCTGCTCTGCATCTCCCATACAGTGTATCTTCTCTGGGTACATGGTATCACATTCAGTCACCATGAAGGGCTAGGATTTCATCTTTCCAGAAAATGATGGGCATGGCTCTGCAGACTGCACTTTGCTCAGTACTAGGTTGTTGCTGCAGTGGAGAGAAACAGAGTGAGCGTCCAGAGTTCTGGTGGGTCTGTGTTTCAGAATGCTACTATATTTTGCATCTGTCTCAACCAGACAGCAAGTGGGTATTAGGATAGGGTGGGGCAGGGGGGTAGCAACATGAAAATGATACACAAGGAGGAGGCATTTGCAACCCAAATGCATCCCAAACTCATCTTCCATTTTTCCCAGCTGCCTTTCAGATATCTTAAGTCCAGACTTTCCAAGGGGAGCTGTTCCACCTGATCCTTTGTGATTTGTCATCCTTTAACCACCAAGACTGGCTTAAATGTTAACCAGGTCCTCCTTCCTCCCATTCCCTCACAGCATCTGCCCATTCTTCCTTCACAACAGCTTTCACACCTTCCTTTCTGCTTTGCCGGCAGAGATTCTGTATAATATATAATTCTCAGAGTATGATTGGATCTCTCTGCTTCTTCACTTGCCCAGCCAGTCCTGCACAAGGCTTTCCCATTCTCTTAAAGTTCACTTTGACCTCTGCTTCTCTCTGGGCACTGCTCAAACCAGGAGAGTGTACGTGGCTGACTTAGCCATCCATGCTCTGTCCACTGCCACACACACTGGAATTAGAAGTTGCACAGTTCCCCTGAAAATCCTTTGCTGCCAGACAATCCAAAAGCAGCCAGTCCCTGTTGAGACTGCATCCCAGCCACTCTCCAGGTGACCTCCTGCCTTAAGGCCCTTTTGCCATTAATGATGCAGTAATCACCGGTTGCTGGGCCTCCCTGGAGACCCTGCTGGCTCCCCAGTCACCCAGGACTGGCTGGCCCTCAGTATGGGACTGTCTCCATTTCACTGGTACTCAACATTCATATTTCATATCATAGGCAAGTTTTCAGTTGAAAAGGATAGTAGTGGGCAACAGAAGGGTATCCCAAAAAGGCAGTGACACACAGCTATGGCACAAATCCTAGTTAGTAGTAATGAAAACCCAGAGCCAGATATTAGGGAAAAAGCCGGACTATCAGAGAGAAGAAATAGACCACAGTCAATTCTCACCCAGCAAACTTCTCAGCCTGAACAGGGTAAATACTCTCTTCAAGGGTCCTCAGCCTGACTGGTCTCTTCTACAGAATGCATGAATCTCTGCTTCTTCCTGCCTTAAATATTTTCCCCACCCAGCTGTTTCACTTCCTGTTCAATTCTGCATCATAATCCTAGAGTTAGGATTAAAGGTGTGAGCTACTACTGCTTGGCTGTTAGAGGCCTGGAACTCACAGAAACACAGACAGATCTGTCTCCTGAGTGATGGAATTAAAGGCATGGGCCACCACTCCCTGACCTTCAAGGATTGACTGTGGGTGATTCTGTTCTCTGAAATTCTAGGCAGATTTTATTAAATATACAATATATCACCACACATAGCACTTAAAACAAGACAATAATGGTTCAAGTTCTGAGTCTGCTTCTTACTAATCACCTTCGTCCAGTCCTTAGCTTTTTTTTATGGCAGAATTTGCTCATCTGTGAGTTAGGGGTGTAGACCCTGACCTCATATGTAGGTTTGTTTTGTTTTGAGTCAAGGTCTTGCTGGACTTGAACTCAGGATCCTCTTGCCTCAGCTTTTCATAGGGTCTCAATGAACATTAGATGGGTTCATATTTGTAAAGTGCTTATTACGTTACTTGCCTCTAATAAGCTCCACGTATGTGTTTGTTGAAAAAGTAGAAATTAAGCTGATCTTAAAGTCAAGAAAACTTCTGTATGTGGGTCTGACTCCTAAAGCCCAGTCTTGACCCGCGTTTCACTAGACAGCACTTCTCATGTTATACAGCCGCCTGTCAGCTACTTTAATTGTTGCTATAGGGAAATATAGTTCTTGAGCTGTCCACAGACATATGCCTGGCTGTGCATCCAGCCAACCCACTGAGGTCAAATGTCTCAGAATATTAAATATGGTCACATTGTGATGACTTGCTGCATCTTGGCTGAGGGTGGCAGTCCAGCTGTCTCCTTTCTGGTGACCTCTCCAACACTGACACCTGGGCCCCTGGGGCTTAGCCTGGACTGACCCAGTATATCAACAGCTGCTAGAGAAGGATGCTGTAAAAGATAGCTCATGACCTTCAGGACTGGCAATGCCAAGGTCCAGAAACCAATAAGATGTCAGGGTTTCTTTTTTCCCCTTTCTTTCTTTCTTTCTTTCTTTCTTTCTTTCTTTCTTTCTTTCTTTCTTTCTTTCTTTCTTTCTTTCTTTCTTTTTTTTATTGGTTTAGCAAGTGATTTTACTTTATTTTTTAGAATTCCATGTGTGAATACTGTATTTACATCATGTCCCGTCTCATCCCTTTCCCTACAACTATTTTCTACATGTCCTGCCTCCAACTTCTTCTCAAATTCATGGCCTTTTATTCTTTAATTATTACTATTATTACATATACATGTATCAATATATTCTGTTGAGTTCATTTATTGTTGATCATATCCATATGTGTTAGGAGTGACCACTTAAGACTGAATACCCCATCAAGAAGCTCTTCCCTAGGAAAGCCAATAAAGAGCTCTAGGTAGTTAATGACCTCTTAAAGAGGAAGAATCTGGGTTTTTAGTTATGATATTTCGGGAATTTCATAGTGTATTTTGGCCCTATTCACCCCTTATTCTTCACTCTAGCTGCTCCCAGATCTACCCTGCCTTCCTCCTCGTCACAACTTCACATCCTTATGTTTGTTTGTGCTATCCATTTATTTATGAGTGTGGGGCCATCCACTGCAGCAGGGTTAACCTACCAGGAGACATAGCCTTAAAGAATACCGAGTCTCCTTCCAGAAGCCATCAGCTGTCACTAAGCTCCTCAGATAGGGCTGGAGGATCATGAGCCCCTCCATGCTGGAATGTTGGCTGGCTATATCTTCTCCGGGCAGGCTTTCTCAGGGAACAACAGCTGCTGTATGTTCATAAGAACCCCAGACCTGCCATGTTAAGAAGATACTCTTTAATCCTCTCTACCCTCTGGCTCTTAAGCCTTTCTGCCTTCCCCTCCTTGATGGTCTTGGCTTCAGGATTTCTAAGCCACAAAATTCCATACGATCCTGCTCACTCTTAGATACAAATACATTCTTCCCTTTCCTAGAACTATGGGAAATTCCCATTTTACCCCCTGTTCTCATCAGTGTTCCTCTAACCCATCTGATATACTCTGCATTTCTCCTCCCCTTCCTCCTCCTCCCTCCTCTCCCTCCTCCTCATCCTCCTCCTCCCTCTCCTCCTCATCATCCTCTCCCTCCTCCTCATCATCCTCCCCCTCCTCCCCCTCTTCCTCATTCTCCTCCTCCCTCCTCCCCCTCCTCCTCATCCTCCCCCTCCTCCTCCTCATCATCATCCTCCCCCTCCTCCTCCCTCCTCCCTCTCCTTCTTACTATTTCCTTCTCATTGGCATCAAACTGCAACATGCTGGCAGCCTGGTTCCTGAAATTTTGGAACAGCCTATAGGTATCTTTCACATCTGAGCCACATTTCTACAAAGAGAAAGTTGAAACTGGGATACACAGCTGGTCAGTGGCAATTAGCTAGTGACTGGATCCTTCAGGAAGATGTGAAGAGTTGGCTACTCACCTTCCTCTCTCAACCACAGTCTTCATCCTCTGAAGACTGGGCTAACGGTTGTTGGAGGCCAGCATGGCACTTGTTAGATTGCTTTCTTGCTAGCTTCCAACAGATTTGAGTAGAAGTTAAGGAAGTAACTGACTAGCATCCCAGCTATTGTCCAAAGGGTCTCCAATGTCATGAAATGTGATATTTAGGAGTGAAGCACAGGAATAAACAACACAAGGCCATAGGAGAAGTACGGCCGAGGAAGAAGGCGAATCTGTGCAGGTATGCTGGCAGAATCAAAGGCAACCAGGAATTTCTACCATATAGATCTTTTGGTTGGCCCATTCTTGCACAAGCAGCCATGGAAGCTGTTGTCTAGAGAGCCATGGGAGAAGTCACCTATGGTGATCTCTATTTTGAAGGTGTGCGTATATGGAGTGTTACTCAGTACATTATTTAATGAAATATTTAGCTACTGAAGATTCTTTCAAAGAGTTCTTCACAAAGATATTTGCATGCCATTGGTTTAATTCCCTTTTAAATTATAAGGCTAATGGCATAACAAAATTGCCTCGGGAATTTTGAAAAGTATGTGCTATTGAGACAGAACACAGTTAACCTTTTTGTAACCTTTATGATCGTACTGTATTTTTAAGATGGATTCAGACTAAAAACCTGTTCTATATTCTGCCAGTTACATAAATAACAGAAGTGAATACTGATGTATTACGATGCACTCAACGATGGATGGTTTTCACATTTGGTTCTTGAAAGAAGTGCTGTACCTAAAGGTATCCTGTATGTAGATCCTGGTGACAGAATTAGACACAGCCTCCCTCAGCCAAGAGGCCCACTTGCTTAGATACGGTAGTCACACTGAGTTTTGTGGGACAATAAAATAGATATTTAAGCCAATTCTCCTCAAATGTGGTCAATTGTCGCATGAGTGGCCTGGAAGTGTTTTCCAGATAATGAAAGTTTGCAAGAAACAAGTTCCTTTGGGACATATAGGACTTGTGCTATGTATAAAGTGTTTAAGTTACGAGTATCAAGACAGGAGAGAAGAGCACATTCTAAGAACCATAAGAAACAGAAAACCACCAAGCTGTTACCAACCTGGAAACTTCATTTCTACTAGCTAGTTTTCATAATGCTGGAATGTTCTCTCAATACTACTGAGTGATCATGGTTTTACCCAGCTGGGAACTATAATAATGACCAGCCTGACAAAATATGCCCCATTGGTACAATAGTAGTACAAATGCTATGGGATTAACCAACCACTTTCTGATTGGTTCCACAAGATGAAAACCATGCCCGGCATCACCAGCTGGGCCAGGAGCCCGTTCCACTGAGTCATAAACCTTAGAGGAGAACCTAGTACTACTGTTCTCCTAAATGACCATAATAATAAACTCCCCCTAAGTCCTTGTCTATATACTTATAGATTAGTTCATCTCTCAACCTTCATCAGGGAAGTTTCTTCTTGCAAGGAGGTGGTGGTTAATTCAGAAATCCACACCTGGTCAACACATACATAACAAAAAGACTTTGAGTGCACAGTTCTAAGTGGGGACCTCTATATCACACTCCATCACTCCCAAGGCTCTTGGATCATCACAGAAGAGGTGATGTAAAGATTATAAGAGCCAGAGAGAGTAGATGTCTGTATCAAAGCAGTATTGCCAGACATGGCAGCACAGTTGGACACATGAACTCACAGTGGCTGGGACCTCATACACAAGACTTGCATAAGAACAAGTCAGTCAAAGTCACAGCATGAATGAGGGAAGGGCTTAAGGAAGCCTTACCCCTATCTGAAAAATGACTGTTAACTCTTAGCTGCTGTGGAGAGGGAGAGTCACTTTTCAGGAATTATAAAATTTTCAGAAGAACATTAAGAAAGACTTGAATAAAGAATTTTTTTCTTTTTATTAAGTACCTAACGAGATTTCATGAAGCATAAAAATATGTGTTGTACCCAGCACTCCCAATTTAGGCAAGTAACTTTCTGTCACTGAGATTCGGAGATGTTCAGTAATTTCCTAAGTGTCAGTAAGTTACTATTGAAAGAGCCAAGGGATATGCCCGAGTGTGTAGTATCTCTTCTATCTCCTTGTGGCCACCTTTCATCTTAAATCTGAACCATGCAGTAAACAAGCCCCGTAGTCTCTTGATAGTGAGGGCCAAAGGCTTGTTCATAACTGAACCCATGAGGATGAAATGGAAGAACGTTGATGTCAGGGAATGGAGAAGAAAAAAATGAAGACAACTTAGCAAAGGCCATGTTAGGGAATCAAAGAAGAAAAAAGGGGGTGATAGACCAACAGAGAAAAAGAAAGGGCTAGTGAAGACGAAGTGAAAAAACAGGACAAAGACTTGGACCTTATATGTAAGAGAAGTGAAGCAGGTCGCTTAATGTTGCTAATGTCTAATATACCAGGATAAGAAGAATGAGACAGTAACTGTCAGCAAGGGGACTAGAAATCCTTTAGAAGGTCTTTAGATAGTGGGTACTGGTGAGCAACTTGGTAGCGAGATGATCTGTAAACAGTTTTCTCATCCCAACCACCCGGTTCCAAATAAACAAACAGAAGCTTAATTACAAAATGCTAGACCAATAGCTCAAACTTATTACTAACTAGCTCTTGCAATTAAATTAACCAGTTTTTATTTTATTTTATCTATGTGTTTTTTTTTAATTTTATCTATGTGTTGCCCCCTGTGGGTTTATCTACCCTAGCATCTTGCTTCTTGGGCAGCTGGCTCATGTCTCTCTCAGCTCCTCCCTTTTTCATCCGAGTACTCAATTTGATTGTCCCACCTAACTTTATCCTGCCTTGCTACAGATTTATTAACCAATAAGAATAATACATATTCACAGTGTAGAGAGGACTGATTCACAGCAGTGATCTGTACAGTTGGTGGACATCACTTACACAGGAAGTTGTGCTGGAGCAAGAAATTGGAGAGACACAGAGGTCACAGGACTATTAAAATGAAAGACTCATAGGAAAGAGTTTATATTCTATAGACTCTGTCTTATTTGTCTAGATGGCTGGTATACATGTGTAATAATAAGTTTCTGGCCTGGACTAGCCCCAAGATCTAGACCAGCAGTCCCAAAGTCCCCAAGAAACACACAGAAGTTTACATTAATTTTATGCTGATTGGCCTATGACTCAGTCATATAACTTGCTAATTCTTAATTCTTAAACTAACCATGATTAGCCAAGTGACTTAGTACCTTTTCTCAGAGCAGCATCGTGGCCTTCTTTCTTCTGCATCTGCTGCTCTGACTCTTCCTCTTCCCAGAGACTTTTTAGTCTGATTAACTCCACCCACACTTCCTATCTACCTTCTAGCCAATCAGCATTTTATTAAACCAGTAGGAGGGACACATATTTACATTGTACTGGAACAGTAATCTCACAACATACATGGGAAGGAATAAAAACAAAACAAAAGAAAAGGCACAACTCTACATCTTCAGACTGTTGTACCCCTTCCCCTGTTGATTGACACCTAGATTGGTGTGATGTTATAATGAGGTTTCTTGCCCCATCTGGTCAGAGGTCCAGACCCACAGACCTGCCTTCCCGACCACTTAGCTGCTGCTTAGGCCCCCAAAATGACTCAGATGCTTATATTAACTTCATGTTCTTTGGTCTGCAGCTTAGGCACATTGCTAAGACATGCTTGCTCCTGCATCCTAACTCAACCCATTTCCTTTAATCTGTCTGCCACGTGGCTCACCTGTGTTCCTTACATGCTTCTTTGTTGGGCATCTGGCCCGATTTGTCTGTGTCTCTGCCCTCCTACTACCTATTCTGATTCCCCTCCTACTTCTTCTACGGTGCCTGTCATGGGCCAAAACAGCTCCTTTATTTAAAGATTGAAATTCACAGCATACAGAAAGACATTCCCACATCAGTGTGATAACTTAGCTACTGTACATAGTGTCTCCATAAACATAACTGAGCAGGTCTCTGCAGTGCAGTGACTTAGATTCCTCTTGGTATATTTCCAGGAGTTACAGTACAGCTGTATGGGTGTTCCATTGTTTTTTGTTTTTTGTTTTTTTTCCAGTGAGGGACTTCCATACTGATCTATATAGTTTCTACATTAGTTTATATTCCCACCAGCAGAGTGGGAGGTTTTTCTTAACTAGATGGTGAGTCTTTGCTTATTTGTTTGTTTACAATATCAGCTATTATAACTGGGGTAAGATGAAATCTCTGTGTAACTTTGATTTCCATTTCTTTGATGAATAAACATATTGAGCATTTTTAATATGTCTTATTTTGAGTATCTTCTAATTTGATGATTGTATTGGGATTTTTTTCCCCACCCTTGGGGCTTAGTTTTTGAGTTTTTAAATATATTCTAGATGGTATTCAGCAAAACCCATTCTGTAATCTGTTTCTCCACTCTGCCTATTTCTCTTTGCTATGCTAACACTTTCTAATATTGTGCATTCCTAGCTCTTAATTCTTGTAATTGTATCCTTAGTTGTTAAAATCCTTTTCAGAAAGTCCTTGACTGTCCCTATATCTGAAGTGTTTTGTCTGAGTTTTCCTTTAGCAGTTTCAAATCTTATATCAAGGTTTTAATCTATTCCTGATTGACTTTTGCACTGAGTGAAAGATGTGGATTTAGTTTCTTTCTTATTATAATGTAAATATCCCATTTTGACAGCACTATCTGGAGAAGGGGCTGTCTCCAATGTACGTTTTTAACACTTCCGTCAAGAATTAGCTGGAAATACCTCTGGGAGTTTCCTTCTGGGCCATCAGTTCTGCTTTATTGATCTCTCTGCTTCAGTGCCAATACAAAACTATGGTTCTGCAGTAGAATTGGAAACCAAATGTAGCCTCTACCATTGCTCTTTTTCATCAGAACTGCTTTGGCTTTTGGGAAGACATTGTGCTCTTTTAGGATTGCTTTCTATTTCTGTGAATGATGTAGTCCTTGGAATTTTAATGGTGAGTGAGATAAATCTGCCAGTCACCTTCAGCAAAACTCCCACTCTGTGGTCAGAGCATAGGAGGTCTTTCTACCTCCTAGTGTTGGCTACAGTGTTTTAACATTTTCATTGAATAAACCTCCTTGATTTTATGCTGGTGTGGATTTTGAAACAATCATGATGGGACTGTTTTCCTCAACATATTTGTCATAAATATATAGAAAAGCTACTGATTTTTGCATGTTGATTTGTGTCCTGCATCTTTGTTCCAGGTGTCTAACTAACTGATCTAAGGGTTTTCCAATGGATTCTCCCTGGTTGTCTAAGTACAGATTATATCATCCACATATAGGGCTACTTTGGCTTTTCCCTTTTCTGTTTGTTTCTTTTTAATTTATTTTTCTTACCCTGTTTGGCCAATGCTTCAATCCATAGATCACCCTACTTTGCTGGTGTCATCTACCAACACGACTGTCTCACAGACCTTTTGCAAAACCTTGTTTTATCTGGAATTTAGTGTCACTTTGTGTTTAGTGTCCCTAAGAGCTTAGAATTTCCTGACATACAGAGTAGGCCTTTTATATATGTATGTGATATTGGTAATATTTTTGAAGTGGCTGAAAGTGGAAAAACTCATTTCAATTAAGAGTAGAGAGAAGACCCTGTTCTTATTCTAGATAACATAGCTTCTATTTCCCCTTTAGTCTAACAGTTGAGTTGTACACAGCCTTTCTTCTGTCCCATGAATAATTTCCCCCATTAATCTCCTGCCACAATCCATGCTTATCTACTCCCACCTCCACTCTGAAATGTCCAGGATCTGGGATATCATTTCTAGAGTGCCTAGGAGAAACATCATTCATACCACTTTATTGAGTAAAGGATATCTGTATAGTGGGACAAACAGATAAGGGCCTTCATTATTTTATGCTGCTTATATTAGTCTCTCATTTGATAAGAACTTTCCCATTGACTAGGAGGTTATACTTGTAATAAGGACAGTGAAGTTTTTAAGAAAAAGAAAAGATTTTTTTTTTTTTTAAAGAAAGGGGAGTCACGCATAATTTATGATTCAGTGTTCTTGGGAAAAAAATGAGTTCCTCCTAAATTAAGTAAATTGGAATACCCTAAGTAGACAGTATAGACCTTATTATTTTTTCAACATCTGTTAGAGCTTTTAATAAAAATTCTTTAATTAATCCAAAAAATAAAGAGATCTTTGTAGCATTATTCAACTATATGTTTCTCCTTAAGAGAATTTTCAGTTAGAGGTTTAAACTTATCATCTGATACCCTTGAGAATGGTCACCAAAGTTGATCCTTATGATTTGTCTCCATAAGGAATTGTTCCTAGAGTGTCTACTTGAGATTTAGCATGTGGTATCTGTCATCCTGATTTCACCAGACCTTTGACCTCACAAAGATGTTCACATTTCCCACAATGAGGCTGAAGGGATACTCTCCATGTGTTGGGTTGTACTATAGGAAAGCAGTGCTGAGCTGGAGGTATCAACCTATGAAAAGCATGAACAGGCCAGCTCTTTGTCATACAGAGTCAAGGGTCTTGCTGCAGGCACACTTGAGAAATACCCTGTAGAAAGAAGTCATAGCACTTCTTAGGTTAAAAGCTTGAGCACCCCATTTTCTTTCAACTATTTTGACAAGATGCCATAGAAACCTTGAGTTCAGAAATTCTGAATCTGAACACTGCACTTTTCCATTTCTCTGTTCACCAGGCAAGCACCTAACTCATTTCCAACACTTATCTCTTTAATTCCACCTCATAAATGTTTCTTCTATTGTACGCTGCACATTATTAACTTAAACTTTACATTCATTATTAAGAGATAAAAATGACTAGATGATTATTGTACGCTTCACTCTCTGTCCCTGTGTTTCCTTTCATTTGCCTCCCGCCCAGTGTCTTAGAGTACAGTTACTCATGTGTTTAAAGGTTCCAGATACAATTTGAACTCTTCATGGTCTACCTGCTGCTCCAATTTATCTACCAATATGTCTGTTTCATAGCTCTCCCACTGTCACTGTCACTGTGTGCTCAGTTTCCATAAGAGTTTAGAATCCTTGGCATATAGTAGGCATTGCGCGTGCACGTATGTGTGTGTGTGTGTGTGTGTGTGTGTGTGTATGTGTATGTATGATGTATGTATGTGTGTGCCCGTGCGTGTGTGTGAGCGCGTGTGTGGGCGCACGTGCGTGTGTGTGCACGTGTATGTATATGATGTGTGTATGATGTGTGTATATGTGTGCGTGTGTGTGCGTGCATGTGTGTATGTGTGTGATGTGTGTGTGTGAGTGCATGTGTGAGCGCACATGTGCGTGTGTGCACGTGTATGTGTATGATATGTATATATGTGTGCGTGTGTGTGCGTGCATGTGTGTATGTGTATGATGTGTGTGTGTGTGAGAGAGAGAGAGAGAGTAATGGATGATATTTCTTGAAGTAGTTGACAGAAGCTCAACTGCAGCATAGTGTTAGTTTAGGAAATTAACCATCTTCTTTCTTATCATTTCTGCATGTTTAATTCACTTTAATCTTCATGATGGTGTAAGTTTTGGGAAGCATCAGATCTATATGTTTAGAAACTAAGTAAAGCTTGAGTAACACTACAAATATTGCCTTGTTTACTTAATATTTTTTAGACTACCCCAAACTTGTAGACTACCAGTAATTATGATTACCTTTTCAATTAAACAGTACTGCTATAAACACAGTTTAATCAGATTAACCCCTTTTTCCTCAAGAACCAATAATTGATTAATCACTAACATAAAACAACCCCTTTTTAATAGGTGGAGAAAGGTAAAAACATAAAATATCTAACTGCTACCACTATACTGTCTTCTAGTACTTAAACATATTAATACTAACTTTAGGAATAGCATTAACAAAATGTGTGCACATACACTAGTCTATCTGGATAACTGTGTGACCTTGAATTATACCTGTATTGGCTTAAGACAGTGGTATCTCTTGAGTGGGCAGAAGTTTTTCCACCTCACTAATGACAGTATTGATCCAAGGCTCTAGTTATTAGGCTTAGACACACATTTGATGATAATGGTCATGCCCACTTTTGGAGATTCTAAAGACAATTCATCGGAGACCACAAGCTCTCCTTGGAGCCCATCCTGTTGGCAGATCCTGTCCCACTTTCTAGCACTTTATCTTTCTCAGAAAAACAGAAGCACTCCAAAGCTGAAGAATCTGCTAAGTCCCAGCTCTCTGGCAGGGCCAGGTCCTCTGGATGGGGAGGTGGGTCCACCCCACAGCCACTGTCAGTGAACAAAGACCACAGTATTCAATAAGAAGGCATGTTTTCATGGAAAGCAATCCTATCCTCATCTTCCCTGGGCCACACTTACAGCATTATCAGAACAAGTTGCAGCTCTGTCTGAGTCATAGCCAGTGGTATTTGTTGGGACCCTATTCAAAGTCTCTGCTTCTTCATGACTCCAGCACTGAGATGCACACAGGCACTGAACAATACCCCACGGGTGGTGTAGTCTGCTGCGCATGTGCCATCCTCTGCCAGCTCCTGACATGCTGGCTGTCCTCCATCACCCACTTCAGACTGGATCTTCAACTATGTGCTGGCCCCAGGATACCACTCAGTCTTAACAATTAATGTGGGCCTGTTGTCTGCTAAACACTCGTGTGTAATTTCATTTGTCCACAGTTATTATCCAGGCTGCAAACATATCACCCTCTCACAAAGGTATTCTTTCCACTTAGCTCTGGGCTTCATCGCTAATGTTTTTGACAATGCAGCCATCATCCTGGTTACTGTTCTTCTACCTTTTCCTTCCTAATCTCTCTTGGGAGACTTTCATAGAGACTTTGCCTGCATTCTGCTTGGCAATCTTACCTTCCCAGGCCTGCAAGCCCAGTGCATGTCCCCATTGGTCCTTAGTTCATACCATGCACAGAACTCAGCA
This sequence comes from Phyllotis vaccarum, assembly GCA_033318265.1. Lineage (NCBI taxonomy): Eukaryota > Metazoa > Chordata > Mammalia > Rodentia > Cricetidae > Phyllotis > Phyllotis vaccarum. The sequence continues at coordinate 44,779,784 of JARWLC010000005.1, read as the reverse complement.
GACTCTTGACCCTCAACACAGGAAGACGAAATGAACATAGTCCTTTTTTGCCCCAGGTAAAAAAGCCTCATCTGAAAACTCTGTGGGTTGTTTCGTCTCACAAGGAATGGGGATTGTCATTACTCTGTACAGTGTTCCGTTCCCATATAAACGTGAAGGTTTGCTCTGCTTTAAAGTTCACTGTTTCAAGTGTTTCTGGACTGGTGAGATGACTCAGTGGTTCAGGGGGGCTTGCTACTTTTTTAGAGGGTCTAAGCTTTCAACTACTATAACTCCAGCTCCGGGGAATGTCAGTCTCTTCTGGCCTTTGTGAGAACCGCACACAAATGTGTACATATACATACACTTACATATAATCTTTAAAAGAAAAGAAAAATAGTGTCTTTCATCAGTAATAACATTTTATAAACAGCTGACATAGTCATGGCCTCAGACCGTACTAAATCCTGTTCATAAGGAGTCTCTCTCTCTCTCTCTCTCTCTCTCTCTCTCTCTCTCTCTCTCTCTCTCTCTCTCTCTCCCCCCCCCATCTCTGTCTCTCTTCTCTTTCTCTTTGGGATTGTGTGTGCATGCTCTCAAGAACACTCTGTGGTTGAACTTACAGCCTCACATGCTAGAGAAGAACTCTTGTTTTGATCTGTATACCCAGTGCTCCCAGGCATGGTTCTGCTGTGAGTCTTAGGCCTCATTTGGTACTGTCTAGTCACCCAATACCTTCCCTCTGCTCTGTTATCCTATCACTGCGATTTTAAATTCTGTACCCACTATCGCCTCCTATTCAGCCTTGGCCACTCTGTTTTTAGTAGGTAAGTTTCTGAGCCTCCAAAACATTCACCAAATATCACCAACCACGTTTTGAAGAACCTTCTTTCCTAGAAATTTCTAATTACTCATGATTTACAAAGTAGTAAATTAAGCTCTGTTTTTAACATTATGGCTGTCATACATGAATGTCATTAGGTAAGATTTGTGTTCTTTGAATTCTCAGCATGCCCTCAACAATTTGCAATTTCTTATCATCTAATGTAAAGAGTGCTCTTCACTCTTATTCAGTATGCTTGTCTTTCTTTAAGATCCATCTTATCGGTTAATAATATTTATATATCTTTATGGAATATAACATGATTTTTATAAAAGAATATAGTGTATAATAATCAGATCAGAATAATAAGCTCTTCCATCTCTTGACTTGTTAATTATCTTTGTTATACATTTTGTATCCTTTGTTAATTTTTTTGAGGATTTCACACATGGCTACTATATTTTATATCATTTCTATTTCTCCCTTACCCCCTCCAATTCTCTCATGTCCCAAATCCCTCTCAAATTCATGACTTCATCTTCTTTATTAGAATAATTATAGATACACATATAAGTAATACAATCTGGAATCTCTGTAGTATTGTCGTGGATATATGTGTTTGGAGCTTACCACTTGGGGATGGATAACTTATCAGAGAGCTCATCCATAAAGAAGATTCATCCATGAAGAAGACTTCCTCTCTCAGCAGCTGTTAGTTACTTAGCTCTTTATCTAGGAGGGCCTTGTGAGATTTTCCCTTATTCACATCAACATGGGAGCTGGTGATGTCACTGTGCAGGTCTTGCTTAGGCTACCATATTGTTGGGATTTCATAATGTAACTTCCATGCCAAATACAGTAGAACTATCTCATAGCAGCTCTCTGGTCCTCTGACTCTTAACAATCCTTCTGCCACCCCTTCCATGATGTTCCCTGGGCCTTAGGTGAAAGAGCTCTTTTGTAGATCAAGGCTGGGCACCTCACAATCACTTGCTCTCTACATTGTGACCACTTTTAGGTTTCATAATCATCTCCATCCTGCTATAAAAAGAAACTTGTTTGATGCGGGATGAGAAATACACTCATATGTAGATATAAGGATAATATCTAGAATGCAGTTGGGAATTAACTGGTTTAGGATAATGGCAGTAGTAGGTTCTCTAGGATCTATGATTTTGTCAGCTAAGGCCTTAAGTTCAATTGGACTCCTGTTGGGTACTCCCAAGATATAAGTAAGTGCTACTGTTCCACCAATTGGAATATCTTACTGTGTTGGTTATTAGTATGGCTCCTAAACTGTATATTGGGTAAAACTAATGATAATTTTTCTTCCTTGGCAGCTTACATGACACTTTCAGATATTATAAAAGCTAGTCCTCAGGGAGGAAGTTTCCAAGTTAGTTCCATCTCAATACCTCCAAGTTTTGTGTCTAAAGCATGTGATGTCTTCAGAAATATGGTCCTATCTTCAAGTTCTGAGGGACAGCCAAAGGCAATGGCAATAACCTATATCAATTTAGAATTCTTTGACTCCTCTTAACAATAAATCACTGGGGGTGGGGGTAGAAGTTAGATAGTCTATTACTCTTAAAGGGAGCATTATTACCCCCAAGTGATCTAGTTCATTCAATATATGTATTATATTATATGTGTATTTCTACGTAAACATAAAATATCTTCCTATGGCTTTTTGAACATCCTCAGTGTTATGTGCCCCACTGTGTCACCCTTGTTCCCCTTCCCAGTTAAATCCTTTGCTTTTTTCTGTTTCCTGTTTTGTGATGCTGTGTCCCTCTCCAGAGCCCCCCTCCTCGTATGGGGTGAACAACACTCTCCACCACACACTTTTGCCATTCTGCGCTGCTTCACCACAGGCCCAAATCAACAAGGCCACGTGACCACTGGCTGAAACACCACCATGAGACAAAATACATCTGTCCATTTTTTAAGTTTATTTTCTCATGCGTCTGCACAGTATCGTGATTTTGTTCTTGTTTGTAATTTAAGAAGAGTCGATTTGTGGTCTTAGGGAATTTTCTGCATGGTGATAAGAACACATAGTCTGCTGTTGTTGAATATAATGCTCTCACATGTCTTTCAGGCACATTCATTCTGTAGTACAGTCAACTCAGGTATTTTTTTGCTTCTTGTCTGGGTTATTAAAGACCCCATCTATTATTATATTGTAGGCTGTTATTTATCCCTTCAGATGGTCCTGTGGTTGGCACATATATATTTATAATTTTTTGCTGGTTATTTTATTAATGTGTGATGGCATTTCTGTCTTTGCACTTTTTGTGTAAATTACTCTCTATCTGCTATATCATAGCCCCACTTTGATTTTGGTTTCCACTTGTGTGCCATGCCTTTTTCCAACCTTTCATACTGAATCTACAACCAGTGGTATGAGAATTTTTTTCAGATGTTTTTGTTTTGGGCAGCGTATAGCTGAATCTGGATTTTTGGTTTTATTTTGTTATTGATGTTTTCTTTCTGTTTGCCAGTCTATGCCTTCTGATAGACGAATTTAATCCCTCTACACTCAGCATTGTTGATAACTGTGAACTCCTCCTCTCCTTCTGTTAATTGCGTCCTGCTCGCTGTGTGAATTCTTTGGGTTTCCTCTGATTACTCACTCTGTGACCCAGTAGCCTTCTACCACGCTACTGTTTGGTTCCCTCCCTTGTTTATGTAACTATTCTTCTAGTTTATCTACATTTCCCTAAGTGTATCTCGTTAGGCTAGTCTCATAGCGATGGATTCTGTGCTTTTTCCTAACAAATTACTAGATGTTTGGATGGCAGGCTTTTGGTGGGGGTAGAGGGCTCTATAATACTTGTCTTTCCTTTTGGGGATTTGGTTATATTGCCCATCCTTTTCTAGCCTGTAAGGTTTCTTCTAAGAAACCTGTTGTAGGTCTCCTGGGAATCCCATGGTGTAGGACAGGAGGGGGATTTGCTGGGTTTGGTTCCTTTATTTATACTGTACTTTACTCTCTTGTATGTTTGGGTGAAGTGATTAGTTGTTGCTATTGTTTCGTTTTGTCTTCTTGTCAAATCTAGTTGAGTCCATTGAGTTTCATATAAGTGAATGTCTGTACCACTTTGAAATTCAAGAATATGTTTGCTGTTGCTTTATGAAGTATATTTTCAATGCATTTCCTTCTGGGATTTCTATTTTCTCATGTCACCTGGTGAAATCTCTTTAGCATAATTATTTTGCATTCTTTTCATGGCTTTCCTTCAAATTGGGGTTATTTCTGGAGGAAGGAGTCACACGTCTTCATTTCTTACATCCCTATTCCAATGCCTGTGCATCTGCTGAAAGAGTTGCTTCTTCTAATTTATAAAGTAGTTTGTGTAGAGAAGTCTTTCGTTTTATTTACATTGGCTCTGTAGTACCAGTTGGGTATGTCTTTTGGCTTTGTTATGGATGTCCTCAAAAGAGTGACCTGACCGATGTGTGATTTATTTGGCTATGGTGATACTGGCGATCTGTGTCAGGCTTCTGTGACTAGATTATAGTGATTCATGACTATTGAAAAAGTTTCTGACCCAGACTAGCCCCATGGTCTGGACACTGCTTAAACCCCTAAAAATGACTCAGATACTTGTATTAATTATATTGTGCTTGGCTTATGGCTCAGGCACTTTGCTAGCTAGCTCTTGCATCTTAATTCAACCCATTTCCACTAACCTGTCCTGCTATGTGGCCTGTGGCTCACCTGTGTTACTTTTACAGTTCATAGCAGTTTCTAATGGTGTGTGTGCTCAGGCATCATGGTGTATGACACTTATGACACTGGAGCCTGTGGTGGCAGCTGCCACAATCTTGATCACTCAAGAGGTAGATTGGACTGTCCTAGATCCTAGAATGAGTACAAGTGATACCAAGGGTCACAAAACGTGAAGGAGACCTCTCTGGGCCCCTTAGGATGAATGCAGGAGATGCCTGGGCCTAAGGAAGCAACTCTCACAGTTTTTGAGTTACTGGATGGGAAAGAACCTTCTCTGTTTCCCATAGGATGAGCACAACAATACTTGGGTACATAGCACTGGCAACCACACCTTCATGGTATATTTGTGGATTTTCTTGGGCTTGTAGTAAATACTATGGCCATTCCTCTTGAGCTATGGAACCTGTATGGTCTTCTCTAGGTTCCAAGAGACAGGTGCAGATGATGCCAGGGCTTTGGCAGCAGTATCCACAGACCTTGACCCGTGTAAAATACTGTTCCTATGATTCCTGGGCTATATTTAGATGGCATTTGCGTTCACAGTGCTGTTACCCATGTTTGTGGTGGTATATGATGTGGAGGAGACCATCCGGGGCCTATGGGTACTGCTAGAATGTTAGCATTTGTAATTCCATAGCTATAGGAAACAGATAAAGAGACAAGTGTGGTGGGTACAGGGACTGTCCACACTTGTAACTGCAATCCCAAAGAGGAGACATCCCCTAAGTTCTCAGGGCTTTGTCCTATAGCTCTTGGCAGGCTACTAGTCCTGAAGCTTTAGGATTCTTTAAGGGCTGCCAGATACCCTGTGGGAAAAAAAAAAACAACACAGATTTCGAGGTTTTTAAGGTAAGATGGTGTCTAACATCTGTTTTAATTACTTGGCATCTGGACTTTGGGAGAGTCTGTATTCCTTCTATGGGGCAGCCAGACAGCCCACAAGCTGGTCTTAATCCTTTCTTAGGACCATGGAATTCTGAAGTTGCCCCATTTTGATGCTGGGAGTTGCTAGCACTTTGCCACTTACCTTTTCCTTACAAAGCAGAATGCCCCTGCCTCCCAGCCAGAGACTTAGTGTTAAAGCTGCAGTTTGCTCCATTCTCTGGGGCACTTTTTCTCATCTACATGTTACATGGGAGTCCAATAATCTTTCGTGCTTGTTTCTAGCATTCTCCATCAACTGCTCACTTAAGACACAATGCTCTCTTTGTTGCCCTGGTACTTGCTGTGGCAAGGTTGAGTACAATATGCGTGTATTCAACTTTCAACTATGCTGGATCTCCCTCAAGGCGAGGGAGCTGCCTTTCAGTTAGCAACTTCCTTCCAACAAGACTCAACTTCCCTAGTGATTGTACGTATGTGCAGGCTATTAGATTCCTATTACACCACTTTGTATTTCAAGTCATAAATCAATACTGGGAGAATATTAGTTAAGTATTTGTCTCTATCTTTAACTTTTAGAAGATCATAAAAACAATCCCTCCCAGACAGCCCAGTCTCAACATGTCATGTGTGTTCAGCTCTTACTCAATTCCCCATTGTTTAGTTAAAAAAATATATATCTCCCCAGGCTCTCGCTTCCTTCCTTCCCTCTTATGCACAAGAATCTATTCCTCCTCAAAAACTCTGCCTGTGGCTATAACTCCACTTCTTAAGCTCATCCGGATCCTGTTGTCTGTGTTCACTCAAGCTAGTCAGCCAGTTTTAGCAAGCTTTGACACCTCCCCCAAAGTTATATGTTTAGAATAAAACACATTAACCATATTAACTTAGCTCTGGTCAGATCCAGCCTTAGTGAATAGAGGTGTTTGATTTCTTTGTTTGTTTTTTCAGTGGTCAAACATCTAAGATAGTTTAAGCCAAGTTTGCTACCCTTAGGGACTATCTTGTTGGTGAGGGAGTGGTTAGGAACCTAAGATTGAACAAATAATTAAAAGATTTTTATCTGCACTTCTAAGAGGAAGCAATGGCCTGTTTTATAGAGTTCAAGAAATAGGTGGGGGGGTTTTGTTATTAAAATGCATGTGATTTTCATAAACACCTCCCTGGCTTTTGTGTTTCTGCTTCATAGGAAATCAATGTGTTGACAGTTGCCTTGGTTAACCAAGACCGAGAGAACAACATTGAGAAAAGAAGCCCCGGCCTAAAATCTGAGAAGGAGGCCCTGCTGATAGGTGAGATGTCTCCTTTCAGTATCCACCACAGAGCTCATCCCCGGATAACCAACTTGGGCAATGGTTTAGTAAGGCACCTCTGCCTTGTTGACGCCTGAACAGAAGAGCCCTCAATCAGAGGTCAGGCTTCTCTCTTCAAGATCACACAATGTACACACGCTGGCAGAGGTTCTTCTCATCGGGAACTGTGAACATTAGGTTGGACAGAAAACAGGATTCCAGAAAATAGGTTTATTTGCATCTCGTGTATCATAATTCTAATTTCTAAAATTTAGAAAGAGGTCTCATTGGCTCTTGTCCAAAAGTTTATAAGCCAAATCAGGCCTGTAAGCAGTTTTAAGAACCTGGAGATGAGCCTCTAAGCCCTTTAGCAAAGGCTCCACCCCAAAGAAAGCCCCAAGGCCAGGCCCATGATGCTGATTATTATTGTACCAACAGTAATGATGTTAGGATAATCAGAAAAGTCTAAAGCAGACTCCCATGTCTGGCTGGCCCCTAGGAAAGAGAGGAAAGGAAGGTTATTGTCTACCTGCTATGTCCACTTGCCCCAAAAGGTATCACCAGGTTGACTTTTTCTTTGTCCGGATTGAGACAGAACTCTTGTTCCTTAAATCTTTATTTAGTTGGTCTAAGCAGAGTACTTAGTCTTCTGGGAAAATGTTCTTGGGGGTGGTGTGTTAATAATATGCCTGGGTCCCCACCTTTGAATCCAAGAACCTGAGACACACAACATTGGTCCAGGCTGTACCCTGACAGAGACCGCAGTATGGGGTTCCATGTTCAGCCTGGCTCCTCTGCAGAGTGATTGGTTAATGGTAAGGATCAAGGCCACAGTACACATGAGGCCAACTCTTCTCCCAGGTCATTATCTGGCAGAAGCACCAGCCTCTAAATATTGCATCAGCTCTCACCTTAAAATGACGGGTTCACTGGGGCCTGCAGATGCTGGCACAGAGAAATTAAATTCAAAAGATAGCCCAAACTTCATCCATCACATATAGATTTTTCAACTACGAAGTTATTGAATATGACATCAACTTAGAGATACTCCAAGGAAAACCAATTATTTTTTCTCTCTGATGATATACAGCTGTAATAATATGCCATGCACATGTCTCAAAAGACATGCTGATGTGCTGTCAGTCTCAGAAACCCAAAATGAGCCCATATGTAGTTGCAAACTGGCTTCTTCTCCCCTCAGAAAACATTTCCAACTCTGACAACTATTTGTTTTATTCTATATAACTAAGATATGATTACTGTCCCCCAATGCTGTGGGTTTATAACAAAACTTATAATGATCTATAGAAAACTTTCTAGCAATGTGAATAGTGCTGACCGTCTACAAAGTTTTACATTTTCAAACAGGCCCACACTTGAATTTTTTTCTCATTGGAGATTGCCTCCTATTTACATTCTCCTTGGGAAATACATTTTATTTATGCTGTCTTCTAAATAGTTCTGTGTATAAAATATGCATATAGAAAAAATATGTGTGTATATTATAATGCACACATTTTAGTCAATTTTCACAAATTTTTAAATGCATACTTAATAGTTAAACATTCTAATTATTTATAATTATGTGTATATATGTGTGAATACATATGTGTGTAAGTACCCATAGAGACCAAAGGAATCCAATGCCCTTGAAGCTGGACTTAGAGGCAGCTGTGAGCTCACTGATATGGATGCTTAGAATCAAACTTAGGTCCTCTATAATACATAATCTTAACTGCTGAGCCATCTCTTCAGCTTCTAATTATTTATACATTAAAGGGAATAGACAGGGAGGTTTTGTTTATAACTTTCTATCCCTGCTAATGTCTTTAGTATCAGAAAAAAGAAATTAACTATTTGAGCGTAATAGAAAGGAAAATAGGAGGATGTTGGTATCTTCAATTAAAGTATGCACATTCCCCTCAAGGTCCATCTTTGGAGCCAACCTACCTATCAACAGTGGGCTTCAGTAAAAGAGAAGAAGCAAGGTACTCATCTCAGATCAGTACATGAGAACCTTCCTGCTATAAAAGATGCTAGAGTCTAGAGTGTTTGAGCAAAACTAAGGACTAATTTCTCCTTTCAATTCTCTAGTGATAGCAAGACAAAAGATTTGACTCCCCGCCAAACCCACCCTCTAGATAGCCATGTGTATATCCTTGTAAAATTTGGAATTAAAAGAGAGCAGTCTTTCTGACTACCTCAAAGGAGCTGGGCAGTGGATGCTATGGAAGGCCATCATTGCCTCTGTCATCAAGTAAGACTTCTCTGTCTTAGTTACCATTCATGTCACTGTGGCAAAGTGACCTGATAAGTTACTTAAGGGAAAAGGGACTTATTTGGCTCACAGTTTTGAGGTAACAGTCTATCATGGTTGAGACACAGTAGAAGGAATGTGAGGCATGGTCACGTGATACTCACAGACAAGAAGCAGCTGTTTTGGTCTTCTGGCTCTTACAATCTTCCCACCCCCTCTTCCATGATATTTCCAGAGCCTTAAGTGTACAGGGTGCCTTGTTAATGTGTTAATCTGCTGTATTTATCCCACAGTCAGTTGATCCCTTCATTTTGACCAGTTACGACTTTCTCTAATTATTTCAGTCTACTGTTAAAAAAAAAAAAAAAAAAGAAAAGAAAGAAAAAAAAAGCAATCAGATAAGCTTCTTTGATGAGGGGTGAGAGCTACACTTAGCTGTGGTAGAAGGGTATTTGTATTTACAGTACAATTAGAAATTACACTGGTTTAGGAAAGTGGCAAGTATTGGGTTTGCCTCTCAGTGCCATGTCCTCGCCAGCCACAAATACTTGGCTAAATTTACAGAGCCAGGGATGAATTTCTTCCTATCCTTGGGTGTTAATTCCTAGTAAGTGGCTAATGGTTACCCCGGGAGATAGAGCCACTGTTGTATCTTGCTCTGTGGCCATGGTTGTGGTATGTTGGCATGACAGCTGGATAGGCTTACCAGATGCATTTCTCCCTGGAGGCTTCCATGGCTTCTTCTGATTCTATGAGAGTTGGTCATCACGGAAGAGACTTCCAGGTCAGATCTAGACTGAGTCCTCCAAATCCTAAATATGAAGTGTGTTGTTGTCTTTAGGAACAGGATCTTGCCCTCTTTTTCTGGAAGGCACCCAAGACTACAGCAATTGTTCTGGGAGCCTGTTGGACTCCCGTGATTAATAACTCAAAAGGGAGTTTTCCATATCTGGCATTGAGGTTACTTTGTTGTTTTGGGTTTTTTTTGGTTGAGGGGGCATTGTCACCCAATTTTCATAGCTTCAATTAAAGTAAACGTGCGTGTGTGTGTGTGTGTGTGTGTGTGTGTGTGTGTGTGTGTGTGTGTAATTTTAAACAACTATAAAATAATATCCCCTCTGGATTTTCCAACACCTAAATGTGAGCTGCAGACTTCTTCAGCTAACTCTAGTCTTGCCTGCTTATTCCAAACTCATGGCCTTTACTCTGTGCAAGGACTGTACATAGACTTACTGAGACTTGATACGGTCTCGTCTTGGTCCTTCTACCACTTGGAAGTTACTGTCTCAAATAAGCCTGCCTTTGAGTTCTCAGTGTAAAATAGCTCTCCACCAGCCCCGAGCACAATCTGTGTTCCTTCACTAGTTTCCCTTTGTTAGGCTTATCACCATCTAAAAATAATTTCTTTAGTCTTAATATTTGTGTTTACCCTCTGTGTCTATCAAAATCAACATAAATGGCCTTTTCTGTCTTGCACCCTTGCTGTACAAGTATCTTGTCATCTTGTCACAGAGTAACATCACCGAATGGTGGTAAGGGGAAGCTAGTACTATTTGGTTAATTCAAATACTGCCACCTTGGTCGTATTGAGATTCAAAACAAGGATGCAATAGATGGTCCTGATGAGATGCTTTTATGTAGCTTGCTAGAAAGGGTCTTCCATATGGGATCTGCTCAGAGCTGGTTTGCATTTTCTCAAGTAGCTCTTAGGGCTCTGAGACATGTAAAAGCCTCAGTAGGACAACATCTGCTCCTTTTATACCACTTAGATGTTGGCTTACAAATGAAATTTTACACTACTGGGAACAAACTCTTAAAAAGGGAGGCCTGCTGATGCTCCCTGAAGTAGGCAGGGTGACAGAGCCCACCAGCTGAGCCAGCTCTCTACCCTAGTTCCCACCATTCCTCTTTTCAAGCATGGAAGCTGCTCCCAGAGTGCCAGAAATCAGTGTCCATTTGGAGACACGTTGGCATTTTCATTAACTTTGAAGTTATAACACCTCTTCCCCCCTCTTTTTTTTGAAAAACTTTTTCTTTATTTCGTTTTATTCTTGGAAATTTCAAATATATATTTGCAGCAGGGACCATTATACAAAGCCATAAAGCCATAAATAGTCACATATATATATAATAAAATACATAATGCAGTATCATATTTCCACAACCTATTTTCCACCTTTAAACCCCCCATACATCCTTCTCCTAACTTCATATCTGTGTTTAGATTTTTTGTTTGTTCTGCATGTATGTGTGTGTGTACCTTTCCAAGTTCATCCAGTTTGTGCCTTATCTATCTATATGTGTGGGTGTGAGGCCACCCACTGGAGCACGAGAAACCTACCAGTGGCCACGGCATCAAAAACTACTCATCCTCTCCTCTTCCGGCCACCATCTATGACTCATAGATTCTCAGTAAGGGGCGGGGCCTGGCAAACACCTGCCCCAGCTCTGCCAGGGTTTGGGCTGGCACCTAAATATCCACACCCCTAGTCCTGGGCTGCTCTGATCTTGGTCAGGGAAGCTTCTCGTCACAGTGAGCCACAGTCAATGTGAGAGATGCATAACTGGTCAGTACTGAGGGGAAGAGATGGAGTTCTGGGCCCAAGTGGGACATCTGCATTAAGGCTCAGGAACACTATAGAAGGGGGCCCGCTGGGGGAGGGGAGGAAGGAATGTAAGAGCCAGAGGGTAGGGAGGTGCACTGTGAAATGCATCTTCTAGACATGGCATGGCCATCGTATGCATAAATTCACCAAAGCTATGGTTACCTACACACCACCTGTGTAGCTGTCCATTTCCCATTATAGGGAACAACCCAGTTCCTTTCAAGAAGCAATAGAGACTTAATTTACAAAACTACCCCCAACTGAATCTGATTTTTAAAGTGAGAAAACTGGGCATACAGAACGTAGATACTGCATTTTCTCAAGAGGTCACTTAAAATGTTAAAATCACTATCGTCACCTATGATGGTCCCTATTATGTCATAAAACTGTAGGTCAGAGAAAGAAAGATCTGCATAGACTCAGAATAAAAGGCAAGCTCTCTGTGTCTCAGAACAGGCAGTTTCAGAATACTGATATTTCTGATTGATGGAGATGTAACGTTTCTGCCATCCTTATGCAAACCTCATATGAACAAACCTCAAAAGACACTCATCAAGAGTACACGTCTAGACTCTTCAATTCTCTATCCTTAGCTTACGAATAAGCTGGGAACTTGTCTTTGAAATCTGGCTGTCACTCATCCATGAGCACCCCACATATCACAGAGGACAAACACCGCCCCTAATGAGTTCAAGGCCCTGAAAATGTAGGATGACCTCCTGCCTAGCCAGTGCTTACCCTGCATGCATTTTAGGCAGGTGACCTTTGACTCACGAGCACTGGTTCTTACAGTACAGAGTGTGGGAGATATAATACACCTCAAACTTGATTAAAGACTTAAAGTGTCCATCTAAGCTTAACCTTTTTACCCAAGCAGTACACGGTCAATGGAACTGAATCCTTTGATATTTTGCTTTTAGACCTGGGAGCAGTGAGGGTGGGAAGGTTACATATTTCAGTTGGGTCCTGACACTAATATCCAGCCATTAGTGGGTACAACCCTGATGATTGGTCCTGTAATGGAAAAGGTTTCTGCCAGAGCATCCATCCCCAGACCTTTGCAAATGATCTTGTTCATTACAGCAGAGAAAGGAGAATACCAGGCTGCATTCCCCAGGAACCACAGCCTGGGGAAGTGGCAAGGCATAAGGTCCATGGGAAACACACTGGGATGTGGATTCCACACTTTTCAACTGTAATCATCAAGGACACTTGAGGCAGTGTGATCTCAGACACAGCTGTCTGAATCATTTTCAGAGTATAAAAGGAAAGAGAACATTTAACCAACCCAAACTATAATTTCGTATTGGTGAATCAACCGTGAACTTGGTAGTTGAGCTGCTTCCAGGGGCCTTTGTTTAGAAACACCTCTATTCTTCTGTGCATCATCCCAGAGTTTAGCCACACTAACCACTGACATTCCCATCCCACTGGACAGTGTATTCTCTTTGCCATGCACCATCCTGTCTGCAGAATGTGCTGTTACTAGGTGCTGGTTGAGAGGTGTTGGAAATGACCAGATTGTGATTCAGCTTTAAAAAAGTCTGTAAGGTTAGATGACATTCATTAATTGAGCCCTTCTTACTATCCTCCAAATAACTTCCAATGTTTGTCTTTTTAAATTCAGGCATCATATCGACATTTCTTCATGTCCACCCTTTTGGAGCCAATATAGAGTATCTGTGGTCATACATGCAGCAGCTGGACTCTAAGGTAAATTGCTTTTCTTTTCTTTTTTCTTTATTTCTTTTTCTTTCTTTCTTTTTTTTTTTTGATTGAACTTTCATTGTTGGAATTAGCATGTTGCTTGGTAGCTGCAGGTGGGTGCCATGTGAGCTGCATTAGTGTAGAGCCACACATCACCTCTGAGAGGATCCAGGGTTTGGGTAGACAGTTATCATCTACTTGCTTTTGTTTTTATAAAATGAAAAATCAGTTATTAAATGTGACAGTGACTTGTCACTATCAACAGATGGCAGAGTGCTTTGTGAAAGATACCAATGTAAACATTTTCCTGAAAGTTTTCAAGACAAAAAGGGTGAGGCAGGTTTCTTAGGCAATGTTCATATAAGGTTCCATGTTAGAAACATCATATAGAGGGACCACCACTGTCAATAGCTTAAAGATCTGATAGGATGCTCAAGAAAAATGCTATCAATGGCTGTTTTTAACATTATTTGCTAAGTGTTAAAAAATAATTTTAAAAAAGTGACTGCTGAGTTATTCTTAGCTATGCCCCGTAAGGGTCACACTCTGACTCGAACATCATCATGCCAATTTTCTGAAGTTCAGCTTTCTGGTCTGAAAATAGCAGGGCTTCTGACATATGCAAAGAGACAGACAAAAAAAAAGGGATGTAAACTCCACATTGAGTTAAGGTGAGCAGTTGAGAGGGCTGCTGTTGATAAAGCCTGGTAGTGAGATCCACCAGAGTTGATGACAACAGCTAATGAGGTATCTGGAAATCCCTAGAGCCGGAAGATGACAGAGGAATAAATAGAAGCACCACCATCAGGTGGAGCCTTGTGTGACCAGCTGCTCCGCTGGCAGCTCTGTGCCCCGGCAGTGACATCTAGGGCATCCCTGCTACTCAGCAGTCAGCACGGATTCCAGGGTTCCGTTCTCATCTGATGCTGAAGAGTTTACCTGATCACCTGCTGCTTAAGCTTTGTAGACCTGATATCTCCCCTCTCAGAGGAGTCACCTGGACTGCAAGTGATTAGTCAGATACTCGTGCCTCTTTATGAGGGATGAGTTAGATTTTAGACTTTCATTTTTTTTCTATTCATACACATTAATTGTACATGGGGGGGGTTAGGGTGGTGTTTTCCTACATTCTTGTAGTGTGGATTGATCAGCCACATCTTGTCACCACCCCCTTTCCAAGAACTAGCAGTCACTATTCCACTTACTCCAAGTGCTTGTTTCCAAATGAGTGAGGTGCAGCATCTGCCTTTCTGTGCTGGCTTATTTCACTTAACATAGTGTCAAGATTTCACTCTTTTATAGATGAATAATCTATACCAAATACCTATTAATCTGTATATGGTACCCAGGCTGATTATATAATACGGCTATGATATTATAGTAGAGTACATCAGTAGGTAGGTATCTCTATGTCCTAATTGAGATTTCTTTGGGTAAATACCTAGAGGGTATAGCTTGATCATGATAGTTCTACTTTTAATTTTTTTCTAAATTTATTTTATTCCTGTGGTTTTTTTGACCTGCATGTATCTACACCATGAGTGTGCAGTGCCTGCAGAGGCCAGAAGAGGGGAGATTCCCAAGAAACTGGACTTACAAATGGCTGTTAGCTGCCATGTAGGGGCTGAGGGTCAAACTATGGTCCTCTGGAAGAGCAGTTAGTGCTCTTAACCACTGAGCCATCTCCCCAGAGTAGTAAGTTTCTGGCCTGTCCAGCCTGTGATCCAGATCCTCAGACCCATAGTCCCAGAGAAACACACAGATGCTTGTATAATTTTATGCTGTCTATGGCTCTGGCATATTTCTAGATAGCTCTTGCTCTTAAACTAACACATGACTCTTATCCTGTTCAGCCATGTGGCTCATACCTTTTCTCAGAGCAGCATAGTTTTCCTCTGTATCTTCTGGCTTCTCTGGTGTCTCTCTGGCATTTCTGCTCTGTTCTTCTGTTCCCAGAGTTTTCTTAGTCTGGTAGACCCGTCCACACTTCCTGTCTGCCTTCACCCAATCAGCGTTTTTATTAAACCAGTAGGCAGGACAATTATTTACATTGGAACAACATAATCCTACTACATCTCCCTTGTCCATACATTTATTTTTGTGTGGAAACTACATACTGATTTCCATGGTGGATAGACCAAGTTGCAATTCCACAAGTAACATCTAAGGTTCCTTTCCCTACTTCCTAAACAACATTTATTGTCTTCCTAGCTATCATTCTAAGTCGGGTGATATAGAATCTCCCTGGAGCTGTGATTTGTATTTCTATGATGGCTGAGGGCGTTAAACATTTTTTATATACTGATCATTTTCACCTCTTTTGAAAGCTGTTACTTCAGCTAATCTGCCTATTTACCAACTGAGTAATTTCTGTTTATTGTTACATATATACATAAATATAAGTACAACAATCTAAGTCTATTTAGTATTGCTCCGCTGTATATGTTTTTAGGAATGACCATTAGTATTGGATAGTCAATTAGGGCCTCATCCTTGGGAAAGACTATTTCTTTCTCAGTAGTCACTAATTGCAAGTAGTTCTTCATCTGGGGGTGGTGGGGTCTTGTTAAATTTCTACCATCCACCTTGGCATGGCATGTCAATTGCTACTGTTATTGTTGGGTCTTATTTAGGCTTCTGTATTGTTGAGGTGACATGGATGAAGATTTACTGTCATATACAGAAGACATAATCTCATAGCAGGTATCCTCTGGCTCATGAAATATTTCCATCCCTCTGCTGCAAGGTTTCCTGAGCTTTAGGTAAAGAGGTTCTGTTGTAAATGTTCCCATAGGGACTGGGCATGGGTAGTTCCTTTTTTTTTTTTTTTTTTTTTTTTTTTTTTTACCATTTGTGGCTTTCTGTGATGGTCCCTGCTGCAAAAAGACACTCCTTGATGAGAAACAAGAGCTACACTGATGTGTGGGCATAAGGAGAGCATTTAGAATGCACTTAGAAACTACAGTGGTTTAGGAAAGTTACAGTAGTACATTGTCTTCCCAGTTCCATGGGCTCATCAATGGACAGTTGGCTAGGTCTGCAGTAGTAGGCATGAATTCCTCCAATAGAGAGTTGTTGGTTATTGCCAAGATATAAGGGCTACATTAGAGATGTCTTATTGTAGCTCCTAGACTCTGAGTAGGCTCTGGGCAACTGCATAGCACCTTCAGAGATTGTGGAGAGCTAATCCTCAGAGAGGAGGCTTCCAGGTCCATTCTGGCTTGATTCTACAAGTGAGTTCAAAGCCAGCCAATAGGGACTTACCGTCAAGTTCTGGGAAGCTACCAGGAGCAAGGGCAAGAGCCTGCAATTGCTTTGTTTGGTTGTTTTTTTGAACTACCCTGACTAACAACTCAAAAGGAGGCTTATCATGCCTGGTATTAGAGGTTTTGGTTCTTGAGGGAGCATTAACACCTCAAGTGACATAACTTTATATATCCACATATCATTTCTATATACTATGTCATTATAGATAAGCATAAACCACAATTCCCTATGACTTTTCAAACATCCTTAGTGTTATTTTTACCTCTCTCTTCTATATTATCCTCCCCCATTTTCCTATGCTCCCTTTTATTGCACCTGTATTCAACTATCTCTATGTGTGTGTGACAGTATCCATGGGGAAACATGAAGAAAGGTCTGTTTACTCCAGATAGGGTAAACCGGTGACAGGAAGGATGCCACCAAAGTCCAAATTGGAACACCAATAAGTTTTATTGGGTTTGTCATGTACAGCCTTTATTGTGTTAAACCATAATAACTAATCTATTCAGAAATTTATTATGAAGGGATGTTGACTTTTATCATATGTTTTCTTACTGGGATTATTTTTATCCTTCGTTATATTAATATTGCATATTGCATTTATTGATTTGCATATGCAGAATCACTCCTGACTTCATTACTATCGCGGTGCTGATCTTTCTGGTGTACTGCTAAATTCAACTTGCTAGTATTTTCTTCAGAATTTTCACATTAGTATTTATAAGGGATTTTTTTTCCATTGTGTCCTTGCGAGGTTTTGGTAAAGGATAGAGCTGGCTACATGGAATGAGTTTGGTAAGGACTTTGGATTTCAGTTCTTCAGAACAGTTCAGCATGAATCAACATTACTACTTCAGAAGTTTTGTAAGATTCCATAGTAGAGCCACGAGACCCTGGTCTTTTCCTTGTTGGTAGATATTTTATTATGGGTCCCATCTTGTTGCTTGTTACTGGGTTAGTGAGGTCTTTGTCTTTGTAGAACAATTTGGGTGAGTCACTTGTGACCATTTTCTTATTATTTTTATTTAAATATTTTTACATACCAACCAGTGTTTTCCTCCCCTCCTTCTTCCAAGTAATCCCCCAGCTTCTCTCCACCCCACCCCCATCCACTCCTCAGAGAAAGTAAGAACTCCTAGAGGAGTCAATACAGTCGACTTACCCAGTTAAGGCAGGGCCAATCCCCCACCCCAACCCTGACAGTATCAAGGCTGAGCAAGGTGTTCCTCTGTAGGAGGAGAGATTATATGAGCAAAGGGGTCAAGATCGTAATAAGGAAACCCACAGAGACAACTGAACCACACTATTGGGAGCTCACTGACTCTGGACTAACAGCTCAGGAGCCTGCATGGGACTCGACTAGGCCCTCTGAATGTGGCATGGGGAGCCTGCATGGGACTCGACTAGGCCCTCTGAATGTGGCATGGGCAGTTTGTTCCAGCCTAGTGCATGAACAGGCTCTTTGGAGACCATTCTCTTTAATTGTATCTAATCTACATTGTCTTGAATTTCATGAGTTTTTTTGTATGATCAGCTTTTGAATTCTCTAGTAAATATTCTGTTTATTTTAATTGCTTTGGAGTGTGCTCCAGGAGAATCTGAATTTGTCCATAGTCCCTCTGTTCCTCCTCTGAAATTTCTGCATGTGGTAGATCAGCTGCTTCTATGTTCATGGGGGAAGGGTGTTCTCAGAAAGTGGCTCTCTCAGATGGTGGTCTCAGGGTGTCACTTTGTTACATAATGTTGACTCTGAGTTTTGCCTGGGCACTTTAGAATAGTTTGTTTGTAGGTTCTTTGGCTGTGTTTGGAGTCTTTGGCCAGTTGTATTATGGTGAGCACAGAGAGACTTGCACTTGTCTCCGTGGGCCACACAAGGTAGGAACACAATAGTTCATGCAGGTGTGATGGAGACTAGAGGAGCCATGTCATGGTGTCCTCTGTGGAGCTCTGGGGTTGGTATAGACTCAGACCCTACATGAGAAGGGACAGAGGCAAGAACCATGGCTCCCACTCTGGGATCCCACACTCAGTCCTTACAATAGCGGATGGTGTCATAAGAAGCAGTGGCCAGGAGCCATTTAAATGGAGTAGCAGTCGGTCCCCAATAATGGGACCTCCAAAGCCTCTATCCATCTGTGTATGCCTATGGACAGGACACTTCTCCCTCTTATCCCTTCTTCTGTTCAGGGCCCCAGGTAGTAGACAGAAGCTGGGCCTCAGCCAGAGCCTTCTCCAGACCTGCTTCATTCCAGGATGCTTAGGGTTGGGATAACCGCCTAGTAACAGTGTGCACGGCTGCCTCAGACAGCCCTGTGGTGAGAACAGTAGTGTTCCCTCCTGCTGTGGTAGTGAAGGTGCCTCAGAGCCAGGTATGAGAGGGCTGTGGGAACCAAGTGGGCACCTGCTATCAGTGGTGGAAGGGGTCTTGATCCATACCATCTGGCCATGGTGGAATCCCTAGGACCCCAAGGGCTGTTCTAGTTTAGAAGACAGCAGTACATTTCCCTCAGAAAGGACATGCACAGGGCCTCTCTCCACCTCCACAGTTGCCCACACAGTCCTCCATCTCCTCAGGGGCATTCCCAGTAGTGCTGCCAAGTTTTGTCCTCATTCTGAGGTAAATGTATCACAAAGGATTCTCAAACTGCCGGGTGCCAGGGACTGCACCACATATTCTCTCTAGTTCAGCAAGGCTACAGGGGTATTTAGGCTTTTTAATCCAAATTTGCTGAATTCTGGAATCCCATATATATCTTCAGAGCTTTAAAGAGAAAGCAAAATAAGAGGTTTGCCCTCCAAGTATTCTCTTGGGCCTTGTCCCCACATCAGCTGCCAAAAGGCTCATAGTCCTAGATCTGCAGGCAGCCTGGGGATGCTGTGGGTCTCCGAGGCAGCAGCCAGGCCCAGCTGCCTCTGGTTAATCAGAATGAACTGGGAGCCATAGCTCTGGGCAGACAGCAATATGGATCTATCCCACCTCCACAGGCGAGCTTTCTGCCTCTAATAGAAACATTAGTGAAGCTTCCACTCAGAGCAACATACTCCTTTTGATTTGACACCATCGCTGGCACAATTGTAAGCCAGCATTTAGATTCTGTTCACCCCTCTACTGATGAATGCAAGAAAAACAGGCCTGGCCCAGCCCTGTCATGTAACTGGTTTACTAGCTTTCCCCGAAGGCTGCTTATGGGAATGAAAGTGATTAGGAATGGAAGGAAGGGCAGGAATTAATTTAAATTATGCTGGACATGTAAATTGTTCATGGCTCCTAAAACCATGTAGCCTAATAATAGGCTATTTTCCAGTTAAATATTATTCTTGTTCTTGATAATGACATTTATGTGCCCCCACCTGTGGTGATATATTGTATATTTAATAAAAATCAGTCTAGACTATCAGAGGTCAGAATCACCCACAGTCGATCCATGAAGGTCAGAGAGTGGTGACCCATGATCCCATCACTCAGGATGACCGAGTGGTGACCCACGCCTTTTTCCAGCTACCCACTCTTATTCACCCACCTATCTTCTATCAGAAATGTGAGACAAAGTCAGAATGGTTCTTTCAAAGAGACAGGGCAAGGACTTCAGGAGCCTTTGCTGAATCTTCAGAACAGATGACTCCATTTTGACCAAGGTTTCACTCACCTTGGAATGGAATCTCAGCTGTGAGATGAGCAATTCCACCCTCCCCCTCCCAGCCTCCCACTGATGCTAAGCCAGGCAGACACTGGAGTGAAGCTGTGGCAACTGATTACTTCCTTTGTGACCTCTAATTGCTCATTAGATAGTCTAGAGCCGTGGTTCTCAGCCTTCCTGATGCTGTGACCCTTTAATACAGTTCCTCATGTTTTTGGGACCTTCAACCGTAAAACTATCTTGTTGCTACTTTATAACTATAGTTTTGCAATACTTTTATGAATCATACCATATAAATATCTGTACGAGTGATATCTGATATGCAACCCCTGTGAACGGGTCACTTGTTCCCCAAAGGGGTTGTGACCCACATGTTGAGAACCACTGGTCTAGGGACTCTTCTCTAATTTAAAAATATATGTAATATGTATGTAAATACAGTGTATTTTGTTTTGAGTCAGAGTTTTGGCTCTGACTGGCCTGGAACTCTAGGTAGATCAAACTTGCAAACTCACAAAGATCTGCCTGCCTCTGACTCCCAAGTACGGAGATTAAAAGCATGCACCACCACTCTGGGCAAATTTACCTCTTCAAATGTTGCATTAGGTTTCTGGCCCGGACTTTCCCACCTAGCCTCATGGTCTGGACCCACAGACCCATAGTCCTATAGTCCCACTGAAACACACGGGTGCTTATATTAATTGTATGCCCATTGACCTGGGGCCCAGGCATATAACTTGCTACCTCTTTACCCTTAAACTAACCCATGATTCTTATCCTGTTCAGCCATGCGGCTCAGTACCTTTTCTCAGAACAACATAGGTGTCCTCTGTATCTGCTTCTCTGGTGACTCTGTGGCATCTCTGCCCTGTTCTTCCTGTTTCCATAGTATTCTTAGTCTGGTAGCCCTGCCCACACTTCCTGTCTGCCTTTGGCCAATCAGCATTTTTAATAAACCATTAGGTGAGACAATTATTTACAATGTAACATAATCCTACTACATTCAAAGGACTGTAATTCTGTCCTGGGTATGTGGCAGGCTGCCCTACCCCTGTACCCATAATTCCTAGTGTGGAAGATCTGGTTCTGACAGATCCAGTATGGCATGACAGCAGATATTGCCAGGTATAGGCAGACCTGCCTCTGTGGCAGGTCACCACATCAGCTTGGCAACTCAGGTAGGTGAGCATTTTCCACCCAGGAAAGATCAGCATTTTAAAGCATCCCTCTGCACACAGAGAATTTCAGCATCTTTCTAGTTTCCAGGAGATCCTGATTTTGCCTTTCAGGGTCAGTGTTCTCTGCTGGACTGTTGGTGGATGGCAGTGATGGGTAAAATGCTCCTAGTGGTATGTTTAAATTTCCCATGTGTATAACCATCACCGTGATATATATGCCAGTGTTAACAGCTAGCTGTCAGCAAGCGTTAATGAGCGATTGCTAAGACAGGCCGTAATGAGTGTGCTTTTTAGATATGATAGCACCTCCTGAAGGGAGCAGGCTCTGCGCTTGCCTGCAAAAGAACAAACAGCAGCAACAAAAAAGACCCCTCAACTGAGAGGAAGCAGAGAGAGTTAGATGGTACCCAAGCGATACTGGGATAGCGGTCCTTCCCGTGTGGACATGTTAGTCCAGACAGGAACAGGGCGGGATGGCCAGCACACATCAGACAGATAAGCGAGAGTTCTGCTCTCAGAAAGCTTATAGTTGAGAAAATGGTGTAACGTTAAAAAAAAAAAAATCGGAGTATTTAACTCACACGCACAGGTCCTGGGTTCAATATCAGCAACACCACCCCCACCAGGAAGAATTAAATAACTTGGAAATCAGATATGAAGGAGTAGGGCACCATCTTGGGTAGGGTAAGATCACAGATCTCAAAACCTGAATGAAGAGGAGCAGCCGGGAGGCCAGCTCTGGCCCGAGCTTCCTTCTGGATGTGTCCTCTCCTCCTCTGAACCTTCCTTCCTCTCCCAATTTCTTTATTCCTTTACATTCTTCCTTTTCCTCCTCTTTCTTCCTGGTCCACACTGACTCTTAGCTTCTGGCGTCTGTGCTTGCTCATACCATGTTAGATGCAGGAGCGAACACAATTCACACCCATTCCAAAGGTCATACCCAGTGTATCCTGTGGAAGATACACTGGGCATGTATCTTGGTGTATGTGTCGTGGTACTGGTTTGTGCCTGTGTCCATGGGCCTGGCAATGGAGCTGTAGGCTTGAGCTAGAGCCCTCAGAGCAGGAAGCAAATGCAGTCGGTCTCACAGGGTTCCTCTGTGATGTCACACCATGGAAGCCCCTGAGTTACCATGGAGCCTCTTTGCCAGTTTCCTTTTGAAACTCTCACAGTTCGGTCCTTCCTGAAGGAATGATTACAGAAGTCTGAGAATCTTTTGGTAGGAAGTTGCAACTGGTAAGGAAGAGGAGATGAGGCAAATAAAGATACTGCTTATTCCCAAGTACAAAACATGATAAAATTGTCAGGAGCTGCGAAAGGCTGAAAACCATCACAGTGGCCCAGGAAGCTTCTCGTCATCTTCCCCCAGATGCCATGGTGACCGTCTCTAGGAAGGTTTCTAGGATCAGGAAAAGCCCCCAATATGCTAGGTATGCTGGGTGGGGCTTCCATCTGAAGTGCTCTGCCCCATCACCATTCGACAGAGCCCAGCTCTTGGCTGACACTTCCAACAGAAATGATAGCTCCCTACCCCGGAGAAGCCTCAAGAACTTTAAAGCTCAGTTTCCCTACTCCTGGTGTAATTCACTTAACGCCTTTCCACCTCAGTTTAACTGCCTGTAGTTTTTTGGGTTATATGTATTGAATACATGGCCCTGTAAGATGGGTATTACATGGGATGTAAGTGGGTAGTGACATTTGCCAAGCAAGCTGATGACTTGAGTTCAATCTCTGGATCCCACAAAAAGGTAGAAGGAGAAAACAGATGATGTAAAGGTGTCTTCTCTGCACACTGATTTTGTGCACCCACATAAGTAAGAAAATAAATAAATATACACGAATAAATTTAAAAATTAGAGCAGCATGTAATATATAGTGCTTAAATTTTCTTTCCATTAGTATTCTAGTGTAGCAATGCACCAAAGATGTCTCAGTTTGAGCTCTGTGCCATAGCCTAGCAGATAGGTAGGTTTTGAATGGTTCATTCCAGAACTCACTCTAACAGGAGAAGCCAGTGCTCAGATCAAGTCCTTGGAGCATTTAGTGAGTTTCTTCACACTTAAGTCTCCAGTCTTATGAATGAGAAAACAGGTCTAATGAGAATACAGGACCTTGGAAGGAGTGTTGGCCATGGCTGCCCATTACCCGTTGCCCCTTTGGTTGCGGTTTCTGGAGTTGTGTTCAGTAGCATGGAAGTGTGTGTGCTGGATGGTTGTGTGTCATCTTGACATGGAGCCTCTATTTGATCCATCTGTATGGCAGTTTCTCAATTAGCAATCAGTAGAAGAGGGTCCAGCCATGGTGCCATCCCTGGGCTGGTGGTCCTGGGTTCTGTAAGAAAGCAGGTTGAGCAAGCCACGGGGAACAAGCCAGTAAGCAGCACCCCTCCATGGTGTCTGCATCAGCTCCTGCCTCCAGGGTCCTGCCCTGACTTCTTTTGATGATGAACAGCAATGTGGAAGTGTAAATCAAATAAACCCTTCCCTCCCAAACTTGCCATTTTGGTCATGGTGTTTTATTGCAGCAGTAGAAAACCTTAAGACAGTGTGCATGGGCCTGATCCATTGGGCGTTCTCAAGCGTTCCTTGTTGATATGGACATCACACTACCAGCATTCACCACAGAGAAGGCCAGCCCTCCTTCACACACTCCCCTCACTGCCTGCATTACCCCATAAGTACAGAGGCGTGCCCAAAAGACCATCGTTAATCCTCTCCATGCAGCCTTCTGATACCCGCTGCACTCCAACTATAATACCTGGACCCAAGCTACTCACTCCCTGGCGCACCCTGCTCAAGTTTCCTGACCTCTCAATTTCCGCTCTGATTCATGGAGGATTTCCATGTGCTAAAATCTGTGTAAGTCAACAGCTTTGACATCGTCTCTATTAAGTTTTACCCCCATTTGCTAAGACTTAAAGAGACTAATTATCTTCCTAAGGTTCATTTAACTTTTAACAAGAGCAGATAGGAGTTTCAAACAGAATATCAGCCCTGAATTAGCCATATTGGTGTGCAGGTACTCACACTGTACCCCAGATATGGATGCAAACACAGGAAAACCAGAACAGTGACTCTTCAGAAAGATCAAAGTTCGTTTGTTGTTCATTTAAAACAAAATTAATTTATTAATTATTAATGTAACTAAAACATCTGTATAGACATTGTAACTTTTTTTAAAAAATGACTAGCTATCAAGATTTTTCAGTGCTATAGGTTTGAGGTTTTGTCTTCATTCCAAATCTTTATCATCTTTAAGGGAAAGGGTTGAATAGCAAGAAATCCGACCTTAAGGCCTCTAGTTCCTGATGAGCCACAGAAAGTTTCTGCCCCAGGCTGGTGAGGTTGAGCACAGCAGTGGTGGGGAATTCATTCTGAGCCTGCGAGGCATCTCTCTGTCCACCAGAAGGGCAAACCCAGAAACTCTTAGCTGATCTCACACCCAGACTGCCAACTGCTCACAGAGAGGACAAGTGCCCAGCAACAGCCAAAAGAGAAAGTTAAATGTCCCCGTGGAAAGCAGGACTTACCTAGGCCTATCCATTTCTAGTTTTCAGGTGGGTCCCTTTCCAAAAACTGACTTCCCTTTTTCCCTGACAGATATCTGCCAATGAAATTGAAATGCTTTTGATGAGGCTGCCACGCATGTTCAAACAGGAATTCACTGGCGTGGGAGCAACGTTGGAAAAGAGATGGAAGTTGTGTGCCTTTGAAGGAATTAAAACAACCTAGCTGATGGCCGGAAAAGCTGGAAATGAAGCTGTCTGAAGCCAGTCAGGGCTGTACAGTGGAGGAAGAAAAGTGGTAAGGTCGGCCAGCGTGGGACCTGTGCAGAGCCACCAAAGCCTCGTTCAGTGACATCTGTGGCGTTTTCTTGTGAGTGGAAATGTAATTGTGTTCCAGTTCCTTAAACTAGACAAAGCCTCATACTTTACTATGACAGACCTGTCCCTATGATACCAAGCAATGATTCCACAGTCAATGACCACAAAAAAATAAATAAATAAATAAATAAATCTCAGAATAGGCATTGTTGCAGAGTAGAGCGCTGAGCAAATGCTTAAAGTTAATGGTGGTGTACCAGTGGTGGTTGCTAGGCTACAGAGTTGTATATGTAATGTATAGCTGAAAACATTAAATGACATTTTCTTAAAGGTCTTTCTGTTAATAAAACAAACAACAGAACACAAAAACAGTGATTTTACAGTGGGAAAAAAATCATACCAAAAGAAAACTTGAATATGTGTCTGAACAGTTATTGTATTTTGTAAATTAAGTTATATGCTGTTCCAGGGACTTTTGCCTCATTGAAGAGGCAGAAAACTATGATTGGACTCCTTGAGAATGCTTTATCAAGGATATTATTTTTCTAACGTAACAGTTCTCCATCGTGCATTCTTTTCACATGAACTGCATAACAATTTTCATAAAATGTAAATAGAGGGAGGACCGCAGCTGCTGCCCCATGCTTGGTATGTAACATTCAGGTTTATGCATTGAAAAACATTCGGAAATATTCCTGTTACAGATTTTATAGCAAAGATATTAATTTTTTTCAATAAATCTTGACTTCTACCATATTGGCTTTGTGTAATTTTTGTTGATATATTTTCATTCCCTCTTATAAAATCCTTTTCTCATTTCTCTGTGTACTAGACTACCACTTTAAGTATATTTAATAAGAGACAAATTACACTAAAAGAAAAAGCATTGTTAAAAATAGAACATTTATAATCTATGGCTTTCTGTCCTTGTGGGCAGGCACTGAGTATCTCATCAGCTCATCTTGTCACTGTGGGATTTTTACGTCTCCTGGAAAGTAGGTGTTAAGAAAGAAATGAAGTCACTCACACAAAAGCCCAGCAATTTAAACAACTTGGTATTCCCTTCTTCCATTTGCCACCAAGTAGAGTAGAATATGGCTTAAGTTCACTTTCCTTCCTGCTTTATTACATAAAATCCCTGAAAAGACAAGTATTCAAGATATTAATTTTAAATGAAACATTTTCAGAAAGACAGCTGAACAATGAATGGTCTTTGAAGTTGTGAAAAGGTAGTCATAATTTCCTATTGGATGTTATTACCCTCAGGTTCTTTTTATTGAACCCTGAAAAATGAAGGCCCTTATCCACAACTCCCATAGCATCTACACGTGTGTTTTGTTCAGGCTCAGTGCCAATGCTGTGCATGTGGAGATGAATGAGAAAAGACCTCTCTTTTTAATGCATTCAGAGTTGAGTCTGAAACAGAAATTTTCCTCCACATCTGTATATGTGAGCTTCACGGGAAGGAAGATGTGAAATGAATGATATAGGAATCAAGGCGAATGCTGGCATCAGCTGCCATGTTGGCACATGACTATAATCCCAGCACGTAAGAGGCTGAAGCGGTAGGATTAAAATGTTGAGGGCAGCCTACTCGACATAGCTAGAGCTTGTCTCAAGAAAGCACACAAAAGCAAATCCTACTATCCTATTAGACATTGGCGGCATTCCCTACGACCTGCTGATGCCCATGGCCACCATCATTGTGACAAATTGCTAGACTATGACAGTCAGAAGACATTTGTAGATGATGCTGTTATAAAATAGCCTAAGAGATTGACTGAAAATGGGGGCAAATGCCATACAGATTCTAATCACAGTGGTAAATTGTTGAGTAGGGATGCAGAGGAGGGCACCCCATCACTGCTGGTTCTGACTACAAATATGGAAGTGGTTTTATGCATGCTTCATGCTTCTGAGCACTACCAGGATTCACATCATGCATTGAGACTACAGAGTAGAAACTGTATCTCAGGCTCTGAACTTTCAAGTGAGACCAGGAGAATGTGCTCACATTGGTCCTATGGATGGGTGGGGGTCTCCATTTACTCTTGTGGTAACACTATATGAAGATATTGCTATTGTCCCCATTTGTCACATATGGAAGATGAAGCTTTGACATTATATAGCTTGATCTTCTTTGCAGTTCGCAAGTCAGAGATTTAAACCCAAGGTAGACTCTGAAACAGTCTTCTTTTTATTTAGAATACCTCTTGCTCTGTTCCCAGTATGCTCCCAGACCAACTATGAACTCTCTTTTCCTCTCAAAGTTAATATCTTGACAGAATCTTACTTATATTTTTACTTGAGTTTATCATGCGATAAAAATTTATAATATGCTCATTTTAAACATTCAGAAGTGTACAATTTAGCAACATTAAACACCTTCACAAGATTAATCAATCACCACTATCTGTATCTAACAAGATCTGTATCTTGATCACCAACAAACATCTAGCCCTAGCTGTCCTGGAACTTGCCTTGTAGACCAGGCTGGCTTCAGACTCACAGAGATCCACCTACCCCAACCGCCCAAGTGCTGGGATTTAAGGCATGAGCTACCACTGCCTGACTCTGTCTCTCCTTAACAAACAATAGTGTTTTACCCATTCCCACTACTATCCAGCCTCTTTACTTCTTTTTGTCTTCCCCAGTCTGCCATCAGCATATGTCCTCCTCTGTCTACCATCCGATCAGTTTATGAATTTAAAGCTTCATTCATACTGTAGCAGGTATCACAATTTAACTCTTCTGCAAGGCTGAATAATATTCCCTGGTTTGAGAAAGCTAATGACCTCAGTTCATCTCTATCTAATTCTATGGCAGCAAAGAAAAGCCATCAAGCTATATGTGAAAAATAACCCAGACCAGCTTTCAGATGTATAGAAAAGCACAGTTTCAGCTGCACAACCCTATTAGTTTCATCAAGGATGATAGAATGAAACGATATCCTCAAAGAACTAATAAAAATATATATTAAAAGTGAAATGACAAGTTTGCAAAGATGACATTAATTGTAGAAAATATGATCAAGCTAATATTACGTAATAAAATATAGACAAAATGCTTTTCTTCATAAGAGTTGGGACTGCCTTGAGAATGACCTCAATCACTCACCCAACAAGTTGTGTCCATTGGTACAGCAGTGACATGCCTGTCTTGAGCAATAACCAACAGCTGCCTGACTAAAGGACTCAACAGAAGGGAACTCATATTTGGTACTATAACCGTATGAGAACCAATGTGGGATCTTAGCTAGGGTTCCAATGACCATGGTAAAACGTAATGACCAAAAACCAAGTTGGGGAGAAAAAGATTTATTGGACTTACACTTCCACATTGTAGTCCATAACCAAATGCAGCTAGCACAGGAACTCAAATCAGGCAGGAACCTGGTGGCAGAAACTGATGCAGAGGCCATGGAGGGGAGTTGTGTCCTAGCTTGCTTCTCATGACTTGCTCAGCCTCCTTTCTTATGGAGCCCAGGACCAATAGCCCAGTGATGGCACCACCCACAATGGGCTGGGCCCTTCCCTACCAATTACCAATTAAGAAAATGCTTTACACCTGGATCATATGGAGGCATTTTCTCAATCGAGGTTCCCTTCTTTCAGAGAACTTTAGCTTATGTCAAGTTGGCATAAGATCAGTCTGCACACAGTAGGTTACAAACTGTGTACAAAAGTAGGTTAGAACCTACTTTTATCATTTTGCTAAACTGATACCATATCAAAATGCCTTCTAGATGCTTATTTTTAGACTCATAGATTATTCTAAGTCATGCCCTCCAGAGAAGCTTCTTTGTACGGTTGATACCACAGTTGGCCTAAGTTGGCCACGTGTCTTTGGTTTGCTCAGCCATAAATGAGATAACTAGATCATACTCCCTCCCCACAAGGCTGACATACAAGAGCCTGAGGTTGGGAGGACAGCTGCAGAACAGTATCTTCTGCACATCCCAGGGCTGGTGCACTCATGCAATCCACAGCAACTACAGTTACCCACACAAGTCCTCCTGCACAAGGTTGGTCCAGTCAATATTCCAGCATGGGCTGTGAGTAGGAGCTCACAGTCTCCCTCCTATGAGAAACTGCTATAACCAGGCAATGGCTTTGGGGAAGAGAAACTTGGTTTTCTTCAGGGGTGAGGCATCTGGTAGATTGTCTGTGCCATAGTGGACATCTCTACAGCTATATCCCTACAGGACTAATTAGACTCAGTTACTTTCACACACACACACACACACACACACACACACACACACACACACACACACACACACAAATGAGAATGAGAAGTGAAGAGGGAGATGGAGGAGGAATCCAGGAGGAATAGAGGGGTTTGTGCAGGATGGATATGATCAAAATAAGATGAATTCATTTATGAAAATCAATGAAAGAGAAGGGTAGGTTTACAGAGGGGATGTAGAAAGTCCACAGACTAAACAGCTTCAGATTTGTTTGTTTGCTTGTTTAAAAAGCTCCAAATCTCCAGATGTGAGTATAAACTTCGGAGTAACCACAGAAACAAGGAAAGTAAGAAAGGACCATGGCAGGGGAGAGGGAGCCCAGAGAGAGGAATGGCAAGATGCAACTAGTATGAAGAGGGAAATGGAATAAAAAATGAAGGGGTTAAATACAGAAGAAGAGGGAGGGAAGGAGGAGGAGGGAGAGAGAGAAATAATGCTAAAGATGTTTGAAAAGCCTTAAGGAATCAATCATATTTTTATATTTACATAATATAAAACACACACACACACACACACACACACACACACACACACACACACCTTAAATGACTTTATTCCACTTGGGCTGACAATGCCCCCCACAAGAGCCATAGACCATCTAACCTCAGCATTAGGCCTGAGAAATCTCCTTGAGAGTTTTGAGAGTTGTTGGTCCAGAGAGTACAAGAAAGGCCCCAAATACTACAGGATATTGCAGTTGCTCTTGATCGCCTACCAAGATCTTAAGACTCAAGAAACTGTACTTCAGACACAAGACTCAGAAGATTCGAGCTGGATCTGACCCTGAAAGCCTCCTCCTGGGGACTAGCTTCCACAATACCAGAATTATACAAGTTTCCAGAGGAGAGAATAAATCCATAGTACTACCTAGCTGTGATGTCTATGAACCACAGCAATGACCAGCATAGCAAGATGTTCCTAAAGGTACAATAATGGCACTCACGTCTTGGCAGTAACCAACAACTGTATAATTGGACATAAGGTCTACTCAGCAGGCAGGAATCATGCCTGGTATTGGAAACATGGCTAGTACTGACCATAGCTAGTGAGGTCATGGGTCTGATGAATGGAACCTACAATCATCACTATTAGCCCAGTGTAATTCCTCATTCCATTCTAAAACAGCCAAATGTAGGAAATAATTTTTTATTGTCATAAAACACTATAATCAAGGCAACTTATAGAAAAGAAAGTTTATCAAGTCTTATGACTCCAGAGAGTTAGGTGCAATGATGCCGTGGTTGAGATACTAGCCATCAGACAAGATAGCCAGAGAAGAGGCTGAGAGCTCACATCTTGAACCACAAACACAAAGCAGGGAAAACACACTAAGAATGGTACATATTTTTGAAACCTCAATGCCCAACTCCGGTGACATTCTTCCTCCGGCAAGTTCATGCCTGCTGAACCTATTCAAACACTGCCCCTAACTGGAGACCAAGTATTCACATGTCTGTACCTAGAGGTAACATTCTTATTCAAATCCCCACACCACAGATAAATGTAGCTCTCACCCCTCATCAAAGCAGCTTCTCTGTAGCAGACAGAAACCATTGCAGACAACCATACCTTACAATGCAGAGAACAATTGATTGCAGGACTCCTAGCCCTGCTGGATACATCGATGACCAAGACAACCCCTACTCTTAAGGCTCAGAGAAAATTTTAGAAGAGAGGGTAGGAAGATTGTAAGAGCCTGAGAACCAGGAAGTCTTCTGTGAGATTTAAATGCGGGGAAGCTATTCCCATGAAATCAAAACAACATGGTTACCCAAGCAAGACCTGAACAAGTAAGTATAAGACCAATAGGCAGGCTAACACAGTCTCAGTTAGGGTTTTTGTTGCTATGATGAAACACCATGACCATAAATCAAGTTGTAGAGGAAAGGGTTTATTTGCCTTACATTTCTGTATCAGTGTTCATCATGGATGGAAGCAGGGCAGGAACCTGAAGGCAGGAGCTGATGCAGAAACCATGGACAGGTGCTGCTTACTGGCTTGTTTCCCATGATTTGCTCAGACTGATTTTTTTTTTTAATGGAACCCAGGACCATCAGGCCAAAGATAGCATCACTTACAATGGGCTGGGCCCTCCCACATCAATAACTAATTAAGAAAATGACTCACTGCTGGATCTTTGATTTTGTTCTGATGGTTTTGTTTTGTTTTTTGGAGACAGGATTTGTCTATACAGCCCTGGCTGTCCTGGAACTTGCTCTATAGACCAGGCTGGCCTCGAACTCACAGAGATCTACCTGCTTCTGCCTCTAGAGTGCTGAGATTAAAGGTAGGCACCACCACTGTCTGGCTACAGCCAGGTCTTATGGAAGCATTTTCTCAACTGAGGTTCCCTCCTTTCAGATGACTCCAGTTTGTGTGGCAAGTAGACGTAAGGGTAGCCAGCACAAACATGAAATGGGAAACCCACCAATAATGTTCTAGATTAAATACAACAGCCATATGAAAGACGAGGTACACATGGTAATCAGGGATTCAGCAGTGAAGAAAATGACTCGAACTGTCATTGTCAGTGAAGGTCAACAAGGTATACAATCTTCAAAGATTAAAGGCACTATTATATATTTTTAACCCCAAAGACACATTATGGGGAAAAATTATGATAGCAGCTAGAATAGGCAATAATGTTATTTTACAAAACATACATGTTTGTTATAGTTTCTGGGGGTTTCATAGCCAAGGACTCCAGTAAATCTAGTAATTACAGACTGATTATGTTAATCAAATTAACTGCTCTTTCCATGATGTTAACTTGCCTACTCTGTAAAGATGCCCAGAGAAGCACAGATATTCCCACATGCCAGTCTCTTCTTAAATAATGTATATTCACTGGGACCAGCCTATAACGGAATGTTCTTACTCCGTGGGGAGGTGGGGGGGAACCGAGGCCCACAGAGATAAACTACAGTTTACAGTAGAAAATAGTGTTTTACTATACAAAGCAGAAAAAGTGGTTAATGTACAACAGAAAGTGCATCACATGTAATGAAATGTACTTTTTGTCTAGAGAATGTATTTATTGTGTTTTGAAAATTGCAATATCTTCCCCTGCACAGAGAAATTTCTATTAGAAAGCTCATTTGCCATGTGAGGGGGAAACTCTGTTTCCTGTTTACTGTAGCAGTCTATCTTCCTATCAGCCCACAACACTTGTCAAGTTCACTTAAGAATAACTCTGTGTAGATAAGAACAGGATGGGATCGGGAACCAGAATATTCCATCTCATCTGCTTTTAAATCTGAGGGAGTGCCATGGAATCTGTGGCATTGAGAGGCAATCTCATTTTTGAAAGCACTTTTCTTTACAGATGAAAAGTCAAAAAATTGGCCAATTTAAGGCTTTTACCAATAAATAAATCTTTTACCTTTGGGTATATTTACGCATAAGAGAGCATTTCTTTCTCTTGGGTGCTTTGAGATAGAATGTGAAGTATGGGATACCAAGTCAAACATTGTCTTTGAAAGGAGATAACAGACAAAAATGATTTGGGGCCGTTTGTTAAACAGACATTGATTGTTATGTCAAATCAACATATTACAGATTGTTTTTATGATTTACAATCACAGTAAATCAAGTTTCAAGTGTGGAGACCTATGAATTCTCACTGAGAATAATTGTCACTTCCTAAGGCTGAGCAGAAACTGGTTAAGATTTTGCCCTATTACCTGTCCTTCAAGCACATGATGGAAGTTTTAGTTCAATGCATGCCATCAAAAGGCTGGGTCTGGTATGGGCTCAAACTGAACAAGAGAAAACAGCCAGCAAAGATCGTGCCAACCTGCACTGAACATTTTGTATTGACAGTCTATGACTTAGGGCAGGTAAATGAAACATACCACCTCTCGGTCCAGATGGAAAAATCTCAAAAGCAGTACCAGCAAGTGGTCAAGAGCATCCTTCTAGAAGCTCCCCAATCCAAGTGATGATAGGAACCTAATTAAATCCCTGAGATTTCTCCCTGATCTGGGATGACACAAATCTTGCCCATTGATAGGCTGTGATGTTATCTATTCACTGGGTATTTCTAAGTCATTGGAGACAATGAACTTCTCTCTTGGACTCATAGTTTACCATTAGCCAAGTTTTCCTTTCAGAGGCCTCCGCTACTGCATCAAGAGGAATCTGCTTCCTGATCTCTCTCTGTAACAACAGATGCTTACATTCAAAATAACAGGAAACCACCAATTCCAAGAACTTTGAGGTGTGTTTGAAACCAGAATTCTCAAAGTCCTTATTCCCACAGCCTCACTGGGAGATTGTAGGTATTCATGAAATAAATGAGAAGCTGGTCAAGTTTCTAACTCAAATGAGGCCTCTTGGAAGGGAATCTTGGCAAAGTAAACCGTGTGTATTTTTTCAATTACAAAGTATTTCAGGGGAAGATTATCTCATTGTTGAGACAAGACTATATATCTCCTCAATTCTTGTGCTGGCTAGATTCATGTCAGCTTGACATAAACTAGGGTCATCTGAGAGGAAGGAAACCTTGATTAAAAAAATACCTTCATAAAATTGGGCTATAGACCAGCCTGTAGAGCAGTGGTTCTCAACCTGTGGGTCATGACTCCTTTGGGGGGTAAACAACTGTTTTAATAAGGGTCACCTGAGTCCATCAGAAAATGCAGATATTTACATTACAATTCATAACAGTACAAAATTACAGTTATGATGCAGCAACAAAAATACTTGTATGGTTGGGGAACATGATGAGGGTCACAGCATTAAGAATGTTAAGAATTGTATTGTTTCTGGGCCGGCCTTTCCAGCCTAGCCCTAAGGTTCAGACCCACTCACAGCCCTGCTTCAGCCTAGCCCTAAATCACCATATAAGGGCTTATATTAATTTCACGCTGATTGACATATTGCTAGCTAGCTCTTTCATATTAACCTATTTCCATTATTCTGTTCAGCCACGTGGCTTGGTACCTTTTCTCAGAGCAGCATGGCTGTCTTCTTTCCTCTGCATTTGCTGGTGTCTCTACTGGTGTCTCTGCTCTGTTTTTCCTGTTCCCAGAGTTTTCTTAGTCTGGTAAACCCGCCCACACTTCCTGTCTGTCTTCTGCCAATCAGCATTTTTATTAAACCAGTAGGAGGGACAAATATTTACAATGTACCAGAAGATAGTCCCAATACAAAAAACCTCTGCTACAGGGCATTTCCGTAATTAGTGATTGGTGGGGGAGGGCCTAGCTCATTGTGGGTGGTGCCACCTCTGGACTGGTGGTCCTGACATTTATAAGAAAGCAAACTAGAAAGCCATGGAAAGCAAGCTGACAAGCCTCACTCCTCCATGGCCTTTGCACCAGCTCCTGCCTCCAGGTTCCTGCCTTGTTTGAATTCCTGTGCTGTCTTCCTTCAGTGGACTACAATGTGGAAATGTGAGCCCAAAGTATCCTTTCCTCCCTAACTTGCATTTTGGCCACGGTGTTTCATCCGAGCAATAAAAACCCTAACACAGTCTTCCATCTCAAATAACAGGAGGAACATTTTTGGTGGGAAAATCAATGGGGTAAAACCGATCATGTCCTTCTTTGATTCATAGGACTTTATGGAAAGGCAAAGGCTCTTTTACTCTACACAGGCACCTAAAAGCTAAAGATATATAGGGAGAAAAGGCAATGAGGGCTAATTAGTACCTTTTTTATAGTCCTCAAACCTGAATGTTTTTAAACATTTTTATTCCTCTATGTATTTGTTTCTCATAGGACTTTCCTCTGTGAGTATTCACCAGACTGTATCATTGATTTATCAGGATTTAATTAATTTAATTAAAAAAATACAGGAGAATTTTTTTTAATAAAATAGGAAGTAATACACAAGTTCACAAATATATAAACATTCGCTGATGGATGTTGAGATGTGAGCAATAACATCTTCAAGCAGAGTGTTAAGAGTGTCAGTCGTTCTTACATGTTTACAGGGTCCTACGATGGAGAAAAAAAAAAAGTTAGAAAAATAACCAGCCAGGGCATAAGCAAGTGTAGAAGGACTATTGAGGGACCAGACTACTTAGAAAAGTAAATATTTCTCATCTGTAGTGTCTCCTGCCAGCAAAAGGTTCTGAAAGTAAAATACAGCCAGGACAAGAAACTAATTAAATGTTTGTCTCTGAGATGCTCTATTATGACTTCTGGGGGATGGGACAAGATATAGGAAAGGAGAAACTCTTAGATGCTGCAGGTGGGGATATAAACTGATTCAGGGTTGGGACCAGCTGTACCCTGTTCTAAGCGCCTCCGTATTGTGTGAAATAGTAGCTTTTCTTTATCTTGGGAAACTTCATTTTATAGCCTTTGACTCCATTTTGAGCAAAAGGATGACTAGGCAAATTCACAAACTATGCCATCTGTCAGTTATCAGCTGGACAATACAGATTGACAAATAATATACTCAAAAGTATGGAAGGTGTTCTATAATCTTATCAGGGACAATCGAGTCTGCAGGGAAAATATGGGAATATTAAAATCATATCAGGGAAATCTTGCCTAAGAACATATCAGACAAACCAAACCAAGGAAAGGGTATAACTCCCTTACCTGGACCCCATAAAATAAAAAATATATATATCCAATGCCATGATAGCGTGAGCCCACCTCAGACTATCATCTGATACCTGATATAGGCATCAAGGCTCACAAGAGGACCATGAGCGTGTCTGGGCATAGCTCAGCTTCATCTCCTTGTAGATGAAGCCCAATCAATTGCTTGTCTTTCTACCTTTTCACCCAACCAGATTTCAACCAGAACCCTTCATTTTTTTCTCTTGGACTTCAGTTCATCTTATAGGTTCCGATTGTGACTTCAGCAGCAGCTCTTTCCCAAGACTGGTCTGGTTCATTACCAGCACAGGCTCATTATCAGCCCACATGTGAACTTTGCTATAGCCTCTATAACTTGTATCCATTCTGTAAATCATGGAGACATGTTCACTGTGTGCTGTGTAATATGTGATATGAGAGTTAGAACCAATGAGTCTGCACTCTCCATACTCAGGTTACCCAGGTAGGTAGGATTATCTAGCAAACCTTGTGAATTTACTTGTGAATAATATATTGAATTTGATGTGTTATATTATGGCATTGTGGGAAGACACAAAGGTGTTCATCTGTGTTTCTGATGTAGAATGCTCATGATGTACAGCCACTACGAAGACCAGGGTAAAGATTTCTCAAAACAACAAAACTATCACACTCTCCTCCCTGAAGGACTCTTAAGTAAAAATATCATGGAGATATTAGCATATCCATATTTAGTGCTGCACTGTCCACAAAACCCAAGAAATGAAATCCATCTGGAAGTCCATCAGTGCCTGACAATAAAAAAATTGTGGTATACATACACAGGAATTTTTCTTCATGAAATCATGATACGTTCAGAAAAACAGATGAAAGTAGAAGTCATTATGTTAAGTGAATAAGACAGACCGAGAAAGGCAAATCTATGTTTTTTCTCTCCTGTGCACGATAGAGATTTAAATGTGTATGGGGGTAATAAAGCGAGAAAGGAGAGCATAAGAAAGAAGAGATCTTATGTGGGAGAAGGGGAGAGAGGAGAATGGAATACAGATGGAAGCAGAATGGAGAACTCTGTGAGGAGAAGGAAGGAAGCAGTGAACATTGGCCAGGGTGTAGGAGAGGGTAGTGGGTAGGTCGGGACAAAGTAGAGTAATATTATATATATATTATATATATACCGTGTAAAACTCATTATTTCATATTATAACTTTACAAATAAAAAAATACAACATAAACATACAGAAAGAGAGAGAGAGAGAGAGAGAGAGAGAGAGAGAGAGAGAGAGAGAATGCCTCCAAGGAGGATATTAAAGGAAAACATTTCAGATGGTAAGGCCCAGAGTCAGAAAACAGTGGCCTGTGAATCACTCTGAGGAGGAAAGTTGAGGCCTAACCAAGGGCTCTTCCTCTCTTGTGAAAGAGCACTTCCCAGCACTCGCTTTGTTTTTTGAGACAAGGACTTATTATGTATATCTCAGGCTGTCCTCAAATGCCCAGTCCTCTTACCTCAGGCTCCAAGAGCTGCATTACAGGCCTGAGCCACAGTACCTGACTTCTTTTTCTTTTTCCGTGTGTGTGTACGTGCGTGCGTGCATGCATTCATGTGTGCGTGTGTGTGCATATGTGTGCGTGTGTGTACATGCATGTGTGTGTGTTATGATATTATTGTTCTTGTATGTGATTGAATATATGACAAGTGTATAGTGGCCTGAGATTGCTGTCAAATGTCCTCATTTTCTCTCCAGCATGTATAGTGAAGAAGGGTTCTCACTGACCTAATGTTCAACATCTCTCTAAGTAATAAGCCAGCTTGCTCTAGGGATCACCATCACTAGATCTAACTCCTGCCCTCTGGCACTATAGGCATTGCCACCATGCCTGCCCAGCCTTTATATGGATTCTGGAAATCCAAGCTCTGGTTTTTACCATTGTTTAGTAAGTGACTCACCCACTGAGCTATTACCCTAGCCTCCACTTTCCTTTCTGATTGAGACTGCCCATAGGTATTCTGTTCTTTATTAGCTATTGTATTATGCTTAGGCACCAAATAGGTTTTTGTTTTCACTCAAAATCCTACATCTGAGAAGCCATATTAGAACCTGAGATCTGGCCCTTGAGCCTAGTGCTGTGATTAGATGAAACTTTTTAAGGGTGTGTGTGTATGTGTTAGGAGGACAAGTGTCTGTAAGTGTCTTGTGGGGGGGGGGTGACATATTTTTCCATAGATCAGCAACATGAATAGTTAAGAGACATACAGCTTCTGTGTCAATTTCTATTACTATACATAATGCCATATAACCCAGGCCATCTAAAAACCAGTGATTTATAATCACCATTATTTACTTGCCATCTGATTTGATTTGAGGATACCTTTTGATCTATCTGGACTCATTTGCATGTTTTTAAGCCAACTGGTCACTGACTGAGACTCATTTTCTAGTGATACTTTGCTGGTGGTTAGCATGGGCCAAGCTTAGCTACAATAATTCCACTGTCTTCATTGGCCAGCTCTCGCATCATGCATTCATGATCATTATGAGGAGCAATAGATGATAATAATTGCAATTCATGACTATAAATAATATCAAGAGGTAAGCTTCAAGGTCTAAGGACTTTGCAAGCCAGGGGCAGCCTCACCCTCACTGACAGTCTGGCATGTGGTTCTAGAAAGTAGACAGGGTCTATCAATATCATCTACCAACCATGACCCCCAAATTATGTTCTATGGCAACTAGTGGTTAACAAGATATTATCAATTGTGTTTTTATTTTTTTAATCTCTTTGATTATACAAATAAGCAAAAATATTTCTCATCTTTCTCTCTTGGTAAGCTATAGGACAAGCTAACCTGTTACTAACTCCAGGTCTGGAATTTATTTACCTGAATTTAATTGGTTCTTCCGCACTTATTTATACATGAAACACATTAATTATAGAAAATTAGGAAGATGTTTTTGGCAACAAGTGTTCCTTAAATCACAGTCTGGAAAACACTGGGTCTAAATTATAAAAACATGTAATAACTGCATAACAGCTGAAGAAGAAGCTGTAAGAGACCTGGAAGCCTTCACTGCACAGATAAAGACAATGCAAATAGTAATTATTGTCTTGAGTTCCAGACCAGAAAACCAGAGGCAGAAAAGTTATGCAAGGCAAAAGCAGCAGCTGAAGTGCACTCTACACAAGGCGGCTTCCCAGCATCTTTCAGACCTTTGATCTCCCTCCCTGCCAGTGTGGAAGGCCTGATGCTGCACAATGAGAGAGAGAGATAGGTTGGTGGTTGAAAACTGGCTTTGGTTCTGGGTTATCTACCCACTAGATCCTGAGGTGGCTGAAGCCTCTTTCAACATTGGATTGGAAACACCATTCCCTCTATGTTCCCCGACTCTAAAGCTCACAGAAGCAAGAAAATATTTTAGTGAAGATTATGCCGGGACAGTCCCCTAAGGCTTCCCATAGACCATGATAATGACGACATAAAACTCACTCCCTTGACATTAAACTCACTCTGTGGTCCTGACCGTAACAAATTCATTTTAAAAACCTGTTTATTTCAATTGCTTAATATTTTCATGATCTTCTTTTCTCCATGATCTTTTCAAATTTTCCAGTGAAAACTCAGTGATGTATTCCAGGAGGGGCATATTAATATTCCGAGGAAATATAACCCAGGCCCTGTACAGTCTAATTTTGGAACACTCACTACGGAAATAGTTTGCTTCCTCTTGGCCTATTTTTCTTTCCTTCAGATTGTCAGCCCGACAGACTACATTAAGCTAGGTGGTGACCTTCCTCTATGAAACATTTCTTTCTTCCTTCCTTTGTGAAGGATGCTTGTAGGCCCCAGAAATGGGGAAGCCACCATCCTTAGCGGCTCTGAGCTTGTGCTTGAACTGGGAGATGAAACGCAGAGCCACAGAGGCTACAGGAGATAGCACAGTAGGGAGAGTAGGGACAAAGGTATTTTGTTAGTGAAACTATTCACTGATGTAGCATCCCCTCAGCTCCATAGCTCATCCGCTAAGGCACTGAGGTGAACTGGTTTCAGAATCCCTTTCAGGTCATTGAGTATGTGGTTTGGGTGAGCTAGCACCCATAACATCATCTTCAAGGAAATCCACTTTCTTGGAGAAAACATCTAAAAAGCAGTGTGGCTTCTGTGTTTCTAGTGACATCAGACAATGCCAGGCATATTGGATTACTCACCCTTCACAAGTGCACAGTGGCTCCAAGATATTCATCTAGCTTTAACACTGTTGACATTCTGAACTGTGATGCAGTCCTATGATTAGTGTGCTCTGACCCCCAGATGATGACTGTATCTGTATGACAAATCTAGAGCTGAGTGTTTGGAGGAGGTCAACACACTGGCTAAGACTTGGTATTCAAGGGTATTAGACACCCCCCCCCCCAAATCTCAATCTTTTTTACAAAATTGACCTCATGGCCACTACTACCAATTACTGTCTATGGGTTATTCAGCTTCTCTCCAAGTCATGGGTCTGGGTGCATTTGGGACTTCCCTGTGGCTGTTTGCACTAAAGCTCTCATTTAATAACTAATTTTTTCACTCTTCCTAAATCACTACCTTTTGCTGCCATGCTCAGCAGCTTCTAGAGCTTTCCATTAAGCTTCCAACCATCAGTACATTTCCCTAAGATTGTAGAACTAATATTCTGGAGTGACTCGGAACCCACTTAGAGACAAACTATGAAAGAATTCAGTCATGTGACACGGTGCTCAATGTCACTTTCTCATTGTGATAAATTTCTGTAGCACACCACAGGATGTCGCCTTGAACTCTTCCCTCTTTAGCCTAAATCTCTGCCTGTTTTCTCAGAGTTCCAGCCCTCCAGAACTAAAGGCAGACTGTTAAAAAGTCCCGACTCCCCCCAAAGTACTATCACTGATTTTAAGTCATAAAGTGGTAAGATGAGAACAAGAATTTAAGTTTTTTTATTTAAAAATTTTCCATACAATATATTTTTACTATATTATTTTTCCTCCACCACTCAACTTCATATTCTATCTCTCTCTTTCTCTCTCTCTCTCTCTCTCTCTCTCTCTCTCTCTCTCTCTCTCTCTCTCTCTCTCTCTCTCTCAAGAAAACAAAACTCAAATCAAAACAGACCCAAATCAATTAGACAAACCAAACTAAACCAAACCCCACGGAATCTGTTTTGCTTTGTGTTGTCCAACCATTCCTGGGAATGAGGGCTTCCCTGAAGTGTGGTCCACATTCCCAATGAGAGAATAAAGATTTAAAGGCAGATTTGGCTATCATTAACATTCCCTTCACCTCCATACCATGACTCTTCAGACACCCTAGGAACTTTGAACACTACCAAGACCATTAAAC
Source organism: Phyllotis vaccarum (assembly GCA_033318265.1). Classification (NCBI taxonomy): domain Eukaryota; kingdom Metazoa; phylum Chordata; class Mammalia; order Rodentia; family Cricetidae; genus Phyllotis; species Phyllotis vaccarum. The sequence continues at coordinate 44,738,455 of JARWLC010000005.1, read as the reverse complement.
TTTTCCCACCGACTCCCCTCCTCATGCAGCACGCACACACACACACACACACACACACACACACACACACACACACACACACACACACTGTAATATTATATGTTGATCACAAACCAACGCTCTACACTTAATAGTATAATGTTAAGACATACATGCCTATAATCCCATCACTTGGGATGCGTAGGCAGAAGGATCAGGAATTCAAGATCATCCTGGTCCACATGATAGCCTATCTTGAACAAATAAACAAAGCCTCAGTGTTTACTCTGTCCGGTACATTCATACTTAAGTAACAACCCAAACCAAATGCTTCCTTTATTCCTATTTAACAGTTGAGTAAAGATGTCTGCAATTTGCTCCATATAACATAGTAAATTTGGGGAGATAGCTCCATGGTTAAAGGGTTTGCTGCATGAACAAGAGGGCCAGAGTTTAGATCCCCAGAATCCACACAGATGCTGTGCACAGAGGCTCAGCATGAAGAAGAAAACAGAGTATCCCCAGAAACTGGGTTTAATTGAGAGACCCTACCTCAAAGGAAAAGATGAATGAGCTCTCAAGGAAAATTCTTAAAAATCAACCACAGGACTCCACACACACTTATATACATGTAAATGAGCACATGTTTACCTTCTTACCTGTATACACACATGTGCCCATGTGCGTGCACACATACATGTAAACCATATACACATGAAAAGAAGAAGGAAGATTATATAGGCAATAAAGCCAGGACTGGAGTGGCTCCAGAATACTTTACTTTCCAATACTTTGTAGATAAGAGAATTTGTACAATTAATAAATATATAAGTCAGAGTTTCCTGGGGCAAAAGAACAACTGGATGGCCGAATATTACTAGATGGGTGAGAAAGAGTTGATAGAAAACATCTTAAATACATTGTGCTCCCACAACTTGCTTCAAAACATCATCCAAATGTCTTGTGGCATTATTGGGGTTGGTGAGACTGAAATCGGTCAAGCAGGTCATCAGGCTAGAACTTGAGTAAGGGTTGATGCTACATTATGGATTCAAGGAAGGCCAATATCTTAGGGTTTTATTGCTGTGAAGAGACACTATGATAGAGGCAACTCTTATAAAGAAAAGCATTTAATTGGGTCTGACAAAGAGTTTCCGATTTAGTCTATTATCATGGCTGGAAGCAGGGAGCTCAAGAGTTAGCTGAGAGTTCTACATCTGGATTGGCAGGCACGGGGCTGGGCTTGAGCATTTGAGACCTGGAAGCCTACCCCCAGTGACATATTTTATCCAACAATGCCATACCTACTCCAATAAGGCTACACCTTCTAATCATGTCATTCTGTATGAGCCTATGGGAGCCATTTTCTTGCAAAACACTCTAGCTAGTAAGCCAGAAACAATGTGGCAATCTGAAAGCCAAATTGCATTCCCTTTGGGAAATGAATCTTTGCTCTGGAGCCCTTCAACAGATTGGATGGAACCTGTTCACATTAGGAGGTTGATCTACTTTATTCAATCGTCTCTTGATGATAAATAAATTCTTTAAAAATACTTAAACAGCCACAGATTAACTAGCATTTGACCACCACAAGGATGCCATCACCTACTGTGAGGAAAATGAACTGTGATACAGCCAGGTATAAAAGTGTCTCTGCCTATAGTCTGTGTTATTCAGAAGACAAGGAGATGGAGCCCAGTCTAGGAATTAGAAAAACAACACCTCTGGAAAGAAGTAAACTTAAAGCAATTGGCCATCACTCCCAGGAATTAGGAATGGGGTGGACATACCATTCCAGGCATTCACCAGTTTCTCTAAGAAAAACTGACCCTTCCTACACCATTGAGAATGAAGTGTTCAAACCATCAAAATGAGACCATAGCAGACAAAAAGAAATGTTAATGATGAGTTCTTTCCTCAAAGGAGGGAAGAAGCGATTGGCATAGGCTGCAACAACCCTGGAGTTTTTGGCCTCTATATACCTGAATATCAGAGTGAGCTCATTTTAGGGAGGTCTCCATGTTAACAGATAAGAAATTCCTCACTGATTGACAGAACAGAATGCTGAAGGACTTTGAAAACTCCTTTTCACCCAGACTCTCCTACCATCTAAAAGGGCTTTACCGGTGTTCATTGGCACAAGAAAGTATGTCCTGGATTCTTGCAAATAGCTTCACCTACATCCTAGACACAAGGACATAGCTTCCTTTGCAAAGGGGTGATTTCTATTGTCTGAATCCCTCGCCTACTTGCAGAGGTTTTGCGTAAGTGCGGCTTTGGGTTTTACTGTATCTCCATCCTAATCCAAAGTGATAGTTAAAGAAATCCACATTTGGATGATGTTTTGTACTAAAAGCTGGCCTAGGATCCAGGTGACACATTCTTCTGCCTTGGCTCAGAGCTGGCTGCAATTCCTTTTGCTGCGCCTCTAACCTCTGGAGAGAAACAGGCCTTGAGTGTAATGAGTTTGTGAAATATTTACAAGGTATACAAAGATAGAGGAGGGTTAGGGATACAACTCAGTTGGTAAAGTGCTTTCCCAGTGTGGACAAAGTCTTTGTTTAGATCTTTACCAGTCTTAGATTGGATCCTCACAAGCTGGACATTGTGACACACACCTGCAATCATAGGCCCCAGAAAGTAGAGACAGGAATGTCAGAAGTTCAAAGTCATCTTTGAACTTTGCAAGTTCAAGGTCAGCCTGAGATAAAGATGACCCAGTCATCCTGAAGAGAGAGAGACCATCGTTACAAGAGTCCCCCATTAGTACTCCTTGCTCTCTGACCTTGAGCATTTACTCCTTGCCTCAGTTTACCCACCAGCAACACTTAAATGGTTTTTTAAAATGGGCCTGCCCTTTCCTACCTATTATGTAATAAATCAGGATGTTGGAACACTCTGTAATTTCAGGAGTCTATAAATCAAGCAGAGCAAAATATAAGAACCATCAATATCATCACCCTAGGTCAAAAACAAGATTTCAATTCCAGGCTCTGACGGCAGACTAGTGAGAGTAAATGCTGATGGCTGGCCCATAGCTCTTGTCGCCACATTCAATGTGTTCACCTTCAGATCAAGGAATCCATTAGAGAAAGACAGCCGCACTGTACAGCCGCACTGTCATAACAGCAGACAGACAAGACTGGAGACAGATGGCTGCTCAGCAGCAGATTTTAAAATGAATTTACTGTTTAGGAAATGCGCAAGATTGATGACATCAGTGACAGGGTCTTTGCTTACAGGAACAGATCAAGGGAGACAAGGACAGTGACCCGGACATCCTTCCCTCAGCCCTCCACTCATGCCAGTCCCCAGGCAGGAGACCAGGGCTGGCTGCCAAGTCCCCAAAACAGCATCTAAACTCATGGTGACATACTCAAAACAGATTCGGCTCATTGGTTCTTCATGTTGGCAGAGAATGTGTCACTGTGTGCCAGCTGGAGGTGGGGGCAGAGGAAAGAGCAAGGCTTCCCTTCTGGTCACTGTCTTTGAAACAGTGTGGGGTGTAGAAAGAAGCATGTGGTTTTTATATTGTATATTTGATAAAATCAGTCTGGAATATCAGAGTACAGAATCACCCACAGTCAAGTTGTGAAAGTCACAGAATGGTGACCCACACCTTTAATCCCATCACTTGGGAGACAGAGATCCTTCTTCTGGATCTCTGTGAGTTCAAGACTTAAAGCCAAGCAATGGTGGCACTCACCATTAGTCCCAGCGCTTGGGAGGCAAAGCAGGAGGATCTCTGTGAGTTCAAGGACAGCCTGGTCTACAAAGCAAGTTCCAGGACAGCCAGAACTGTTACACAGAAAACCCTGTCTCAGCAAAACAAAACAAAACTCCCCCACCCAGCTGACAACACCCAGCACAGGAGTGAAGCATTGGTAACTATGACACAATTCTTATAGATGGCAATCCTCATGTATGACAGATTCCAATCATTATTTCTCCCAGATTTCTGCAATTAATCAGTCAACCCATCCAGCTGTGGTGAGCTCTGTGATGTCCTTCTTTCACAATGTCAATGGACCTCAATTGATCCCTACTAGCCTGAGTCCTTGACATTTTCTCCAAGTCAACTCCAACTCTGATTAAAATATAAACAAAACCCACTCAATGTGACACACTCTTTGGGATTCTGGGGGTATCTCTAGTGGCCTTTCTCAGCCTCAGTGAGTCAGTGACATTGAAAGAAATAGAGCTGAGTACAGCATCCAGGAACCAATGAAAGTTGGGTGAGTGCCATGATGGTGTACCTTCTCACTAGCCCATCTGTTCCATTGTCTTTTTCTGAGAGGTGTTTTAGAGTCATAACATATTTGTATGTATCATAAATCCCTTGTTCCCTGAGTTAGGGAAGTTGCTCCATTGCTAAAGTGCTTTCCTAAGTACTAAGCTCAATGCCTGACACCTACAGACAAAGAGCCTACACATGCCTGTAATCGCAGTGCTGGGAAGAACAGAGGGTTCCTGGGGCTCATTGGCTAGGCACACTAGCCACACTGGTGAGTTCAAGAGTCAGTGAGAGACTGTCTCAAAACGTAAGGTGGAGAGAGAGTGATTGAGGAAGATGCCTACTGTCAACCTCTGTCTTCCACATACAAGAGTGCACATGCTGTCCATGAACACATGTACACATGCACATACAGATGCTAATTCTCAAAATGGGCTACACTCTTAGGTGAATGCTTAGAGATGACCATAGGCTACCAATTCCAATGTGATACTTAGCAGACAGAAATGAGCAGATGGATTCTGGCCACTTCTAGGAAGTCTCAGATGATGCCTGTTTCTTGTAGTCTCCATTTGAAGGGATAATTATGGAAAGGACTCTGTGCCTGATTCAGCTGGTACTAGTCTTAGCCTGCTTAAAAGCCACTGAGTATTCCACCAGAGTTTTCTAAGCTGAGAGACTCCCTATGATCAGACACAACATGGAGGTGGGAAGTGGGAGCAGAGTAAGAAGTCAGCCAATCAGACACCAGAGGCAGAAAGAGGGATAAATCACCAAGGAAGAAACCACCATCTTGACCACAGTATTTCCTACCTGATGCTGGGCTGGTTTCCAATCTCTTGGGTTCCCTGTTGTACTTCATACTTTTTGTCTTGGTTATCCTCAGAAATGTTCCTGTTTCCTGAAGCTCACAAGAGCCTGTCATAGATAGGATGTCTGCAACCTGGGTCGCTGAACATTCATCAGATGGTCCTTGCCTTGAAGTGGAGGAATTACTACTTTTAGCACCAAGTAGAGCTCCCTGAACAGCCTTTTTCACTTACCTGTTCATTTAGGAATTTGAGCCTCTTGAAGAAGATCTAGTATATTTTTATTATTTGCCAAAAGTGAGGTGCCAGGTGCCACAGATGCAGTGGGAAATCAGAAATGGATCTCAATTTCAAGAGCATTTCTGGGACTTGAACATCCCAGAGATTGGTTCTCTGATTGCCAGGCAACTGGCAGGTGCTGATTTACCTCACCCTCACTATTCCCAGGAAGAGGTTACTGAGTAAGCACCACATCACACTCACTCAGTGGATCAAGAAGATTATGGGTTTAGTTGTATAGACAACTAACAAGAGAACATTCCAGTTAAACATCTAAGAAAGGTTATAGCTATCTCAGGTCTCCTATTCAAAACAGGCTTAACAAAAGGAAGGGATACACAGAACAGAGAGTCATAGAGTCCTGCAACAATCTTTCTGTTGAACAATCTTTCTGATATTCTAGCCTATGTGGTTGTAGCCTGCACAGATTGGTCAGTGTGCAAAAGGAGTTCCAACTGAGACACAGAGAAAGCGTGACAAAAGAAAAAAATAACGTGATTGTTCATCCTAGAACTGGATTTTAGGGAGAAAGGTACCATAGTTAGCCCCTTTTGTGTGAGTTAGGGGAAGATGAACCTCGCCACACATCAGCACACATAGCTCACACCACAGAGTCCAGGCTTGACTTTTGCCCACTCTGCCCTTTTTCCTAGGTGTCTGTGTGTAGTTAACAACTCACAAATCCTTCCTCGCAGAAGGAGGAAGGGAAGAGAGAAATGGACAGACCCAGGGGGACAAAATGAAGGAATCGTTATTAGAAAAGGAAAGCTTGAGATAGCAACAGAGAAGGGGAAAGAGGGAAGAGGGAGCTTGACGCAAAACAACACAACAGCGGAAGGAAACAGCAGGCTTGAGCCGTAGCCTTCTTTCCCAATGGCGTGCTAATACCTGGCCATGAAGCGAAGCCAAGCCCAAAGATACAGCACCATTTGGTTGATTTTAAATGAACTGACTCTTAGGTGGCTCCGTGACTGAACTGTGCAAGATCTCACACTAAAATACCTATTCTAGGAGAAGCCTAGAAGAAAATGGACCCAGATGTCTACCAGCTGACTTAGGGGCAATCAAATATACCTGATTAATTATGACCCAAATAAGCCATTTCAGACAGGAACATACATTTCAAAAGTCAAGATTAAATAAGAGAAAATAACTAATCAGCCAAATACGAGCCAACAGAGAAAGGTCCTTTGCCTGCATGACACATATTTTTGAGGTATATAGTTGCAGGAGTTTAGTAAAATTGCTAGGTATCTCACGGGCATTTTCAATCTCCACAGGTTCCTGTTAAAAACATCCCCGATCCACATTCTCTACTCACAAATACAACAGAAATTTCTCCTTCATCCTACATGTGACCCAATTTCAGAGGTTCCTGGGTAGAATCTTCCTGTAAAATGTGCCATTTCCAATATTAGTACCTGTGGCTACTCTTCTAAATAGCTGGAGCTTAGAAATGTCCCTTCAGAGGTAGCTCAGAAGAGCCTCAGTCATTGTCAGGCCAGTTGCTTGAGTGAGGGAATAACCGGCAGCCTACTGAGAACTGAGCCTCGTGCCTGTGACCCAAGATGTATGAAGATCAGCAGGAGAAGATATGATATGAGAGAGAGGAGGTTTACTAAAAATAAAGCTGACCCACATGCTCTTTATCACAACCAGGCCTTGGCGAAGAGGCCCCAGAATTCTGTTTCTTGCCATCTTTCATTCAACATACATTTGCTGTTTGGAGTGCCTGATGGTGAACTAGATTTTGCATTGCAAATCTTACCCTTGAGGACTTTTACAGTTCCATTAAAAAAAAATAATGGTGCAATTAATTATTTTATTGATCTGAGGCATGAATAAGAGTGAGCCACACAAAGACGTGGAAAAGAAAAGTCCACAGGGAAATATGATCCATGCAGACCCTCTTGGGACTAGCATTACTGCTTAGATCATAAGGTACAGTCGTGGCACAAGACAAAGGCAGATAACTGAGATTAGGAAGGTCAACTCTAAGAGTCACCTCTATTTCTGCATTTTAGAGAGTCATCATTTTCCTGAGAGTTCAGTTGTCTGGTGGAGACATACCTGGTCTTTTCTGTGAAATAACTGCTATATGAATCTATCCTAGAGAATGCAACAGGAATCAGTTGCTCTTAACTTGCTTAATATGATTATCTAAGAAAGACAAATGGCATGTTGTCTCTTGTATGTGTCTCTTAGATCTTATAGGGTACACATAAGATCACATATGGTCTGAATGCAGAAATAAAACTGTCTAGGGACAGAGAGAATAAAGGGAGGGGCAGGGTTATGAGGAAGGGGGCTTAAGGGGGTAAAGGGGCACAGATACAAAGCAACAGGCAGGTATCAAAACTTTCAGTAATTAGCTGATTAATTTAAATAAACTATACTATACAGGACCACCCAGGGCTTCCACTGTCCCCTTTCTACCTTCCTAGCTCCAGACAGAGCTGCTGAATCACTTGAGAAACCTTGGCCTTCCTTGGCAATGGGTTATGATGCTTCTAGTTATTTTCATCAGCTCAGGCTTACATACAACTTACCTAAGGCTGCCCTGTTCCTCTGTGGGAACAGAGCACAACTTCTTAACGTTAACACTAGAGGTTCTTTTTAAGATGGCTGATGAACCCCAATGGCTTTAGTACATCTTCTTTGAATATATATGTAGGTTTGCCATTTAATCACGTTAATTTCTTTCTTAACCAATGAAAAATTTGAGGTGGGGGTGCTTAAAGAGGAGAATTCTAGAATTATGTTTGAGTAACAGTCCTAAAATAATGCATAAAAGATTCCCATTCTTTTCACATCCCTTCCTTGATTGACAAGAAAGTGAAGCAAGGTGTTCCTACGAAGATGTAGTAGAGAATGTTGCAGCTGGGATAAGACATGGATAGAATCCACCCCATTTCTGGGATTACTGGAATTTGGACTCCAGTGTAATCTCCAGGGGTGGAAGGGAGTTCCAGCCTGGTGTGATGATTAATCTGTATTGTCAACGTTAGATTTAGAACCATGTGGGAGATTGGTGAAGCCCATCTCGAGTGTGTCTATAAGAAGGATTAACTGAGACAGAATGGCTGACTCTGAATACACTAGTACTGTCCTACAGGAGTGAGTCAGACAGGACAAAAGGAAAAGGGGGAAGGAAAATCATCCAAGTGGTAGCAGTCCCCATGCCTGCTTTCTGTCCACCATGATGATAAGAACATCTCTGCTCAGCCACACCTTCTCTCCTATAGCAGACTAAAGCTCAGTCACCATAAATACTCACTCCTTTACATTACTGTGTCATGGTGACAAGAAATGTGATGATACACCTGGCTCCATCTCTGCCCATGGGGGGAGTAGGTAAGAATGGTGTTTTCAGATCTGGGGAGGAAGGAGTGATATGGTCAGTCAGCGATGGGCCAGAAGCTCAGTGAATCATACATAGAAAGTATGCCATGTATCCATCCCTGTCAGAGTTCCTAAAAATATATAGGCTTTGAGCTTGACAATGAGGGATTAAAATCTAAGTTGTTTAGTTGGTTTATAATCTTAAAACTGGGGGGTGTGGGAAATGAGGTTGTAGAAGAGTTATATAAGAAATCTTCAGTACTTCACCTGAGTCAGTGATTAGTGCCTACTGTTGCTATGGGGGATTTTCCAATCGTGACTCTCCTATAACATAAACATAGTTGTCAGAACCATAACAACTCACGTTGTGCTTGTTTGAAGCCTCCATGAGTTGGTGATCTAGGATTACCCCCATGGACCGAGAATAAACAGATCAATACCTACAAGTACCAGTGGCTCATCAGTCTTAACAGACTCCACACCTCCCACGAATATATTACCCTTTCCCAGTATCTCCTGGGGCCTAATAGTCCCACCAGAGATACAGTGGGACCACTGTCATCTACCACTTGTGATTTAGGCATCCTCTCAATGCCAAGATGTGCTGCAGTAGTGGCAAAGTGATGTTAGCCTCTTGAGTATGGGCTGAAAATGTGGATATGATGTTCCTGTATTTGGCAAACAGAAGAGTATATGGGCATTTGTGCAATTGCAGAGAATTTTCTCAATCTCGTAACAAAGAGAAAATACAGAGATATTGCATATACAAGAAGCATCCAGAGCACTGTGATAGCTTGAAGATGAAGGGGAAAGGTATTAAGAAAGGTGGCCACTAAAAGCAAAAAGTAGCCCCCAGCAGAAGCCAGAGGAGGTGGGGACCACAGTCCTATAACTGTAATGAACTTAATTCTAACACATGAGTGAGATTGGAAGTAGATTCTTTCCCAGAGTTTCCAATGTGACCAACACTTTGATGACAGCTATGTGAAACCCTGAAAAGAGAATTTGTCCCGTTCTGCACAGGCTTCTGGCCACAAACTGGGAGATAAGGTATTGTATTGACCTGCTGGTTCTTATATACTGTTGTGCTGAACAAAAAAAAAAATGATCATTGATGAAAGAGGAAAAACCAACCTTCACTTCTGTTCAGAGGCTCGGGACAGGATTGTTCCTGCCCCTGTCCTGCACAGTTCAGGCAAATGGACCTGGTTTTATTTATAATTATCACCATTTCCCAAAGATCAGGCATTTCTTCAGTTGATTCTAGGGCTAAGGATGGTCATTAGTCTTCAGATCTAAAACCCTTCTAGGGCCTTATCTCTTTATGATGAGCTCTGTGATTCCAGTTTGAAGAGATGAATGGAGTTAAGGTCATTCATTCAATCACTTAACATGCTCATCACATGCTAAGCTTTCTTCTGGATTCTGCTAATACAGAAGGAATCTATCAAAATCCTAATTCACAAAAAGCTCACATTTACATAGGGTAAAAAGACAAATGTTTGCCAGGTGACACCAAGTTCTGTGAAGTTAAACAGGATAGGGTAAGGGGGTTAAGAGCAATCAGAGAGTGTGTCACATAGAGTGATCAGTAGTGGCTTGCCCAACAGGTTTCCATTTGAACAAAAAGAGTGAGCTGTGTTGATATTGGGAAAGACCAGTGCAGGGAGTGGTCCATGGGTGAGGAAACTGGGATGCAGAGTGCTTGGTATAACATTAGAGCTGACGTCCCTCCAGGGAGTGAACAAGGAAGAGAGAAGGCACACATAAGGTGAGTTAAGCCTTGAGGCTAGATCACATAGGGCTACTTGGGATACTGAAAAACTTTGAAAATGACCCTGGAGAATATCGAAAATGATATAGAAGTTAAAACAAAGTATTACAATCATTTGCATTTCTGTGACAGAGGAGCTAGAGAGGGCCATGGGGAGGGGAGCAACTAGTGGGCCAGGGAAGTTGTCTACAGAGAGTGATTTCTTAGAAAGGTATTAATGGAGACAATGAGAGAGTACCAGATTCTGACTGTATCAGAAAGTCTGTGATGGTCTAAATGAAAATGCCCTCTATAGGCTCATCATTCGAATGCTTGTTCCTAGTTAGTAGTGCTGTTTACAAAGGTTATTGCACCTTAGGAAGCAGCACTGGGATGGATGGAGTACATCATTTGAAGTAGATGTTAAGGTTTTATAACATGGGCCAACTTCCTAGTCTCTTTCTGTTTTCTGTGTGTACATGAAATTTGATCTCCCTGCTCCTGACCAGCTTTATGAGTCCATTGCTATGCCTCCCTGTGAGCTCAAATCCATCTTTCTCTTCTCTAATTTGCTCTTGGTCATGGTGTTTTACCTCAGCAAAGAAGTGACCAAGATAAGGCAGTATTGAGATTCATGCATGGTTAAGATATGAAATGTGCAAGGAAGAACATGACAATCCAGACTTTTGGCAAAAGTATTATGACCAAGGTCCCAGACTCCATAATAAGGCTGCCTCATTGTTGAGGGTCAAAGAGTATAATAATGCATGCCATTGTCCTCTGAGCCAGTTCCCCGGCTCCCAAACTCTTACACACTTTTATTTAACTTGAGTATCGTGGTAAAGTCCGAGTATGGACATAATGCCTAGAACTGAGTTGTAAGAGAGCCAGCTGATGACTAGTCCAGACAGTTCTTGACAGGTGTGGAGTATCTCAATTCAATTGTTTTCTACATGAACAGAGAACAGCTCTTGGAATTCTTCTGGCACGAACATTGTATAAGTAAGAAGAGAAGTTTAAAAAATTGTTTCATATCATGTAACTAAAAAGAGTTGGTGTGAATAAGATGGATGCTGTGCACTGCAGACGGTCATGGTAAACCTGGGATGCTGTGATGCAAACTAAGGATCAAAGGGTGTTAGGAAGGAAGCCAATTGGCGTGTGACTCCAGAATTAGAAGAACAATACAAAAGATGTGTCTTCTGTCCTCAGCCAGCAGGGTGACACCCAGATTTAGAACAAACTGACCGCCAAATTAGTGTAGCATGCTATCTGGCTGTTTTTCCCCCAGGAGGCTGCAGACCCTAACACAGGAAACTAACCAGAGCCTCTTCAGAAATTGCCAAGGAGATACTTTTCTGATCTCAGGCCTCATTTGTGGTGGGTGTCTGCAAACACAACAGCCATTTGAGTGTCAATCTGTGTGAAGGAAGAATCCAGTCCCATTCAACATGACTCAGCAGCTGATGTTGGCTCAAATTTGTAAAGTCTGATACCAAGGAGGCTTTCTTTTTAGGCATATTTAAATATAGTGCAGTTTTTTGGGGGGGAGTATCCTGGTGTAGCACAATCTCTTGTACAGAATAATATTTAAGGCATAATTACATTGGGAATTCTTTTCTAACTACATGTCACCTCTTCCATAAAGATGGGTTCTATAGATGTGTTCTATACATGTGCCATCTTAAGGGCCTTTGCTAGGATCTGGTGTGGTCTTGGTCATGCAGATAGGTCAGAGATATCCATTTCTAGCCTCTGGGCAGAAAACAGGTTGCATATCCCTTCCTTCGAGAAGACGGTGCATTCTTGGTTTCCCTAGTGCTTATCTGTGAGCACAATGAACATGGGCCCCTACAGTAACCTCCCCTTTTCCTCTGGGACACAAATAGTTAGGCAGACCAAAGGCCCAAGAAGCAAGAGCCAGCTGTACCAGGCAACTGCTTCTAAAGGACTTGGTCTCCATGGTTCTGAGACATGGGAACAAAGACTCCCAGCAACTAAGCCAAGCCAAGCAATTCCACAAAATTAAATTCCAGAAAATTAAAAAGCTAGAGCAAACTTTAGCTCACAAATGATTTGAATAGTCTTCAGTTCAGGGATTAGTAGGGTAAACTGGTATATATTACAGGCTAGAACAATAGGGCCAATAAAACACTCTATATAAAAAGGTTTTATCTAGGAATTGAGGTGTCTAGGTAGGCTTGCTATTGGCCAAAGCCCTTAACCTTAGCTTTATGTTTTAAACACAGGCAGACTGGGGTTAAATTGAAATACATGACTTTATTGGTATACAGGAAGCAAGAGACATTGGTCTGTACATAAAGCTCTGAAACAGAATGTGATTTCAGTTAAGGTGCTTTGGGGGGAGTACACATAAAAAAGGCTTTCAGGTAAAATTGAAATATGCTTTTGAGCAACATTTCAGGATAGCAGATTCCCCCTCCTCAGCTTTATAAAGAAAGGCTACTTTTTTAGGTGGAAGTTTAAATATAAAAACAGTCCATTGCACTGCATTATGGTAGAATTTAGGGACCCAGGGATATCAAGACAAGGGTTAGCCAAAGGGAACAATGAACAACTTCACAAAGGTCCCAGAACATCTATCTCAAAAGCAATAAACAAAATAGGCTCACAGCTTTCAAAAGCAAAGCTTGGAAAGAAAGTCTAACAACAGGGTAGGTTTGACTGGGGTAGCAAGATGAATTTATCAACATTTCAAAGACAATGTGCACATATGAAGAAACAGATGATTATCAGTTCAAGGTGAATAAGACATCCATGTGGCAATGCTGCCTTGGTCACACACCCCTAAGTAATCTGCCACATTAAACATGGTAAGAGGAAAATACTGATTCTTGTGAAAACCAATTTGAAATCCCAAGAAGATAACTTTTCTAATATTGCCCACATGTTTTTAAAACAAACTGTTAATTAATAAAATATGGTCAGAGGCATTTCTTTCACAGTGAGAAACTTAAAAAATATATTTGTATAGACACTGATCCAAGCTATGAAATCAAACCACATGTTCATTAACGGATGAATGAATAAATAAAATATACTATGGATTCACAAAGAGAATCCGTCAGTTCTCAAGAAAAGGAAATGCTGTCATTTGCAACAAAATGGATGAATCTGAGGGCATTGTGTTAAGTGAAATTTTACACATACAGAAAGACTCAAAAAGCATGTTCTTCACACACAGAACCCTACAATCAGTGCAACTGAATGAATGTATCATAGTGATGACTGGAAGGTGAAAAGGAGGGAGCTTGTACTGTGGTTAGTTCATGCTATCTGCAAGTGTAAAAACATCACCCAGAACCCTGTTAGTACAAACAGTTTATGCATGTCGATCAAAAACTCACACATTAAAACATTTTTTATTTAACTATAGTAATGATTGAAACCAGAGCTCCAAGCATGTTAGTCATGATGTAGCTCTACCATTGAGCTACATCAAAACCTCCAAATAATGCATTTTTAATTTTTTAAGGGAAAGTATTGTTTCAATTAATAAACATCTAAAGACCACAAAATTTGCAATGAGCAAAGCCTTTGCTAACTATGAAAGACAGCTGGAATCATGCAGATGCTCCTTTGAGCACCATGAAGAAGCCAAGATTGCTGAGGATCTTCTATACTATGGGGTCCGTATGGCTCCCTACATTCATTTATGTCTTACTCTCTAAATAATATATAACTGAATAATGGAAAAGTAAGTCTTCTTTAAAAAGAATCTCTAGCTTGCTAAAGATTTTGTGTTAAAGTAATGGCTTACTTTTAAATATACCCTTTCCAGATTATAATATTAGTATATATTTCGGCACTTTTGACGAAACTATAAAGAAGCAAAATTTTTATTTTTATTGAGAATTTTATACATTCATATAATGTTTTTCTCTAGTACAAAACTCATTTTTTAAATGTGTAGTTTCACCACTCAGAGTTAAAGTACATTAGAGTAAGTAAGTACACTTGAGATGTATTAGTAAAGTATACTATTATTTTACTTGTAACCTAATTTTTTTACCACTAAATATGTTCCAATACATGACTTTGGATCACCCATAAATGTACCACAACAACTTTATTAAATATTTATTTTATAGATTATTTGGTCCACAAGATGTTATACTGAATATCTTTGCAAATAAAAATATTTTCTGGTCACTAATGGTTTATTCCTGATATTGACTATATTAGAGTTGTTGGGTCAATGAGCCATAGGTTAATGGATACACTTTTCCCAAGGGGTGTACTAAATTACAGTTTAATCATGGATGTGTTAAGAATGTTTGCATTGGCAAATCCCTGAGAAAGTTTACTCTTCATAACTTCTGATTCCCACACTGGATCATTAGGTTATTTCAGAGAAACCTTCTACTCGGGAAGATCCAGAAGAGCTGCATAAATATGTTAAAGAAAATAGTTTTAAAGGCATGAAGTCTAATAACAAAATATGGGATGGGGCAAAGATTTAGAAAAAGAAAAGACAAAAAATATAAATGTAGCATTTAGAGCATTATATTTGAGACATTTATCCTTGGTTCTTTCTGGTGCTGAAATGGAAATGGAAGTAATGAGTCTGAAATATCAGGATAAACATCAGCTGTTTCACAGGGGTCAAAGCTAGGAGGAGGTATCCTGGGAACTACCCTAGGCTTCAGAATTAGGAGCCAAGAGTATAGTGAACCAGAAATACATCTTACACATACTTTTACACAGCTTGGCTAGGTTAATAAGATCATCTCCTTTAGACTAAATGCCTCCCAGAAGCAAGCACAACCCAGAGCCACAATTATCACTGACTCTAGTGTCAGTGATGGCTGAGTGGGTCTAAGCACTTCTAGCATAAGCCTGACAAGCCAAGTTCAGTCCTCAGAACTCAGAGTAGAAAGGAAAAAATGACTCCCTAAAGTTGTCTTCTGACCTCCACATGTACCTTATAGCATGTATGCCCACATATGTGCCCATACACATCTTACATGTGTGTATATATATGAATATAAATATATATGCATGTGTAGGGGTATTGTGTTGTTTCATGGTAAATAATTGTCCCACCCACTGGTTTAATAAAAAGAGCTGATTGGCCAAAGGCAGGCAGGAAGTGTAGGTGGGGCTACCAGACTAAGAAAATCTCTGAGAGCAGAATGCCAGACAGAACACCAGAGAGAAGCCAGAGGAAGCCGAGGACAACTATGCTGCTCTAAAAAAAGGTACCGAGCCGCATGGCTGAACAGTTAGAATCATGATTAGATGAAGGGTAGAGAGCTAGCAAATAATATGCCTGGGCCTGAGGCTGATCAACTGAAAACTAATGAAAGCATCTGTGTGTCTCTGTGGGACTGCGGGTCTGTGGGTCTGCTGGCCTAAACTTTGAGGTTAGGCCCGAAAGTCTGGGCCAGAAACCTCATACTACATGCATGTGTGTATATATATATGTACATACACACAAAAAACATTAAATGCTGGCAAGGGTATAGAGAAAGAAGGACTCGTATTTATTGCAGATGGAGGTATAAACTGCTGTATCTACAATGGGAACCAATGTGGAGGTTTCTTAACAAGCTAAAAACCAATTCACCATATGTCCCAGCTGTGCCACTCCTGGCCACCCACCCAGAATACTCTAAATCAGCATACCACAGAGACACTTACAGAAAAAAAAAATTATTTACCAGTGTGAATCAAGCTTTCTCCTTAGTACAACATATGTTAGGCCATAAAAATCAATCATAATACATTTAGAAGGACTAAAATCAGACAAAGTGTATTCTCTGACCACAATAGGAATCTGTAGAAAAATTCAGGATATTCAGAAACACTAAGAGATTAAGCACCATAGTCCCAAATAACTAATGGGACAAGAAAGAAAACATTAAAAATAATAAAAGAAAGAAAATATCTAAGATTTTCTGGAAATAAGATAGAACAAAAACCAAGGTATTACAGGAAAGTCCTGTAAGCAGTTCTTAAAGAAAGATGGTAAAATTATAAAAAGAAGAGATTGCAGGTCAATAGCCAAACCATTTTCTTAAAATAAATAAATAAATAAAGGAAAGGCACAATAATCTATCAGAGTGTATATGAATGACATAAAGTCACTTAGTGGAAAATGGTCTTTTCAACAAATGGCAAGCTGAATATGCACATGCACAAAGGGGAACTTGGACCCTACATCATGTTTGACTCAAAACATACTTGTTGAAAAGAAAGCAAAGGCTTATGTGCTAGGCAATGAAAAGCTTTTTAATTAACTCATTATCTTTGCATTGAACACCTAGAACATAAGCAACCCATAAGAAAAAGATATGTCGAGCTTCATCAAAATGGAAAATTTTTGTATATCCAAAGACATTTCTGTGTTCGGGATGTAGTTTGTCCCTGAAGGTTTGTGTGTGGGAAGTTGAGCCTACAGAGCAGCTATGTGAGAGAGATGGAGCGTGTAAGAGGTACGACCTAGTGGGTGGTAATTAGGTCATTGAAATATTGCCCTCTGAAGAGATCATTGCCAGTCGTGTGGACTTCTTTCTTACAAAAGTAAACTGTATAAATTGAGGTTGCCCCATGCTTGGCTCTCATCACAGGCCCATTCCCTTAGACTCCTCCAGCATGTTGTAAACAAAACAATCTCTCCGGATAGTTCTCCACTAAAGAAGACGCTCAAAAGACAGCATGTGCATCAAAAGATCTTCAACATCATTTCACTAAAAAATTAAAGTTACACCAGAATTAAATACCAGTTGTTGCTCCCTGAGCTGTCTATGAGAAAAATACAAACAGTAGCAACTGTAGTCCATTTTGTGGAGACACTGGAATCTTCTCCATCATTGGTGAGATTGTAAAAATGTGCAGCTATTTTGAAAGCCCCTCCCTCAGAATGTTAGATTGAGTCACCACATGACCCCACATTCTTATTTCTAAGTAGAAAACCAGAAGAACTGAAGACAAATGTTATGTGAGATATTATTGCACACCAGTATTTACAGAAGCGTTGTTTCTAATAACCAAACTAGTGAGAAGACAAAGTGAGATTCATGCTTTAAAATGTTATTCATCTGTAAGAGGAACAGCGTACTTATATTTTATAGAAAAGGGTTGATTATGGGAAATATGTGGAGAGAAATAAGACACATATCCCATGTTAGATAATTCCATTTTAATGAAACATCAGAGCTAGATAAATACACAGATATATAAATTGACTGGTGATTGCCAAAAATTTCAGGAGGGGGAAGTAGAAAGTTAATTGAGCAAAGCAAATATTCTTAAATAGTGGTGATTATTGCCATACCTTGTGAATGCACTAAAAATTTGTATAATTTTTAAAGTGAATTTATGGCATGTAAACTACATCTCAAATGTGTGTGTGCATGTGTGTGTATGCATGAGTGCAATTTGCATGTACATGCACACGTGTGTGTGTGTGTGTGTGTGTGTGTGTGTGTGTGTGTGTGTGTGTATGTGTGATTGCCAAAGATCCTGTAAGTTTTCACTAAAGCATATATAACCAGTGCTTTTCATTCCTCAGACCATTAATTTAAATCCCTACAGAGCTGTGAGTATTTTTCTATTTGACATACATAACATTAAAGCTGAAGCAAATAGAGTGTATAGCATCGGTCTAATCACTGTGGGATGGAAGAGGATGATGCCTACAGCTCTAGGCTCCACTCTATTAACACACAGAAGACAGAATCTTATAAATGCAGCACATTAACGTGTAGTAACTTGACTGTTATACTAACCTCAGAAGTTATCTTTCAACTCTCATTCACTCTATATCTGTAATATGCAGGAGTTTTTATTGGCCCTATAGAAGTTTACACTTTTGCTTTTAGCCTATATTTTAAGTTTTTTTTCATTTTCTTAGATTTCCATATTCAGTCTGACAGGCCAGCAACCATTCTGAGTTGCAATGACCGTGGGTTCCCCAAAATAACTTTAGCTTTATGTGTAATGCAATTGTATATATGTGTATGCACGTATTTGCTGCTATGTGCACATGTGTGCTGGTACACGTGTGTCTCAGTTAAGATTTCTATTGCTGTGAAAAGCCACCATAACCATGGCAATTTTAATAAAGAAATGCATTTAACTGGGGTTGGCTTGTAGTTCAGAGGTTTAGTCTGTTGTCATCATGGTGGGAAGCATGGAGGCATGCAGACACACATGGTGCTGAAGAGGTAGCTGAGAGTTCTGCATCTGGATGGGCAGGCAGCAGGAAGAACAAGACACTGTTCTTGGCTTGAGCAGCTGAGACCTCAAAGCCGACTCCCAGAGAAACACGTCATCCAACAAAGCCACATCTGCTCCTGTAAAGCCATCCCCCAATGGTACCATTCCCTAGGTCTATTGGGGCCATTTCCACCCAAACCAATACAACATCCATGTGTCATTGTGTGAGTGTGGAATCCAGAGGTCAACACTGGTTGTCTTTCTCAATTACTCTTCGCTTAACTTCTTGAGACAGATTCTCACACTGAACCCAGAGCTCACTGATTTGGATAGACTAGGAAACGTGAAGATCCTCACATCTCTAGCCCTACAGCACTGAGATAGGTACAGGGTGCCATGCCCATATTTTTTACATGGGTGTTAGAGATTTGAACTCAGCCTCATGTTTGCGCATCAAACATATTATGGATGGAGCATCTCTCCAGGCCCTACAGTGAGTTTTCCTGCATATCTATCCAGCAACTTCTAAAGCAAAAAACCAAAGAGAGGGATATGAAGCTATACAGCCTTTGCACCCTGCCTCCAGGGATGTTTAGCTTAAGGCAAGCCAAGTACATGGGGTCACTTTGGTCTCCATATACGCAGGTTTATGTGCTCCTCTTTCTGGTATAAACTGCAAAATGACTGGCCTTCCTCCCACCCAATATCACACTTCCATCCCTAAGTCTTTCAATGAGTTATTCCCTGGGTGATCTTAAGTCTCTTACCTCTGATGATTTGGTCAGTATTTATAAACTAGACCTGCACTGTCCTGGAGCACTGCTAGCAGGCACAAGAAGTAGGTCTTCTTGTTTCCATCAGTTTCCAATTTGCTCACATCACTAGCAGGGTTACATCAGGTTATTAAAAGGTCAGAAACAGAACCTGGTCAAATATCACTCAAGCATTTTCTTGGGTAATCAGCCAGTTTACTAACTTAGACCCTTTCATGGTTCTTACATATCATAAGATATGATATCATATGATATGCTTTATCATCAATAAACCAATATATTTCTATGACCTAAATAACAGAAGTTTAATCTTAATTCATTATTTGCATAGAGTGACTACCACCCCACGCGTGGCCAGAGAATGAAGAGAAAAAGGAGAAAAAAGAGAAAAAGTCATAGGAGACTTATGAGGTCAGGTCTGAAATAACACACATCATTTCTACCAACATCCTTTGGGCCTTATCAGTCTATAGGCCCAAGCCAACCAAGTACTCCATAATATAGTCTTCTTATGTGTCCAGAAAGATTAATTCTCTCTCTCTCTCTCTCTCTCTCTCTCTCTCTCTCTCTCTCTCTCTCTCTCTCTCTCTCTCTCTCTCTCTCTCTCTCTCTCTCGGTGTGTGTGTGTGTGTGTGTGTGTGTGTGTGTGTGTGTGTGTATGATCAATGTGCATTACATAGGATCCTGCATACATGAAAAGGCCAGAGAAAGTCATCAGGTGCCCTGATCTGCTGTCCCCTTTAGTCATTTGAGGGACACTCTATCACTGAACACAGGGTTAGAGTGGTGACCAGCAAGCCCCAGTAACCTTTCTCTCTTTGCATTAAAAATTTTTTAAAAATTAAAAAAATAATCTGTTATTTTTTATTTGGTGATCAGTGGGGGAGGGTCCAATCCATTATGGGTGCTTCCATCCCTGGTCAGGTGATCCTGGGTTCTATAAAAAAAAGCAGGTTGAGCAAGTCATGGGAAACAAGCCAATAAGCAGCATACCTCCTTGACTTCTGCATCAGCTCCTGCCTTCAGAATCCTGCCCTGTTTGAGTTCCTGTCCTCATTTCCTGTAGTGTGTATGTTACCAGAAGTTTCTCTCCTGGCCTAGCCCTGAGGTTCAGACCTTCCCCACAGCTACTTAGTCCCAAATAATTACAAACTGGCCTATGGCTGAGGCTCATTACCAACTAGCTCTTACAACTTAACTCAACCCATTATTATTAATATATGTATTTCCACATGGCTCCTGGCTTGCCTGTACTTTTATACCTTGCTTCTTGGGCAGCTGAACTGTGTCTTTTTGACTCTGCTCTCTTTCTCCTTTATCTCTACTTGGCTTCCCCTCCTGTCTCCAAGCTGCCTTGCCATAGGCCAAAACGGACTCACAAATGGCAACAAAGCACATTCACAGCGCACAGAAAGGCATCCCACATCATCGGTGATTAACAGCAATGCCAAAGTGTAAGCCAAATAGCCCCCTCCCCCAACTTTCCTTTTGGTTAGTGTTTTGTCACAGCAACAGACACATTAACTAGACAGCTTGTGTGGCGTTCTCGTCATCTTGCTCATACATAAACTTCCGAGGAACAATCAAAACAAAAGTCACATCACAGAATCTTAAAGCTCCTTCAAACTTAAATACACACATGGAGGAGCACTAACTCCACACAGCTTCCACCTGATCTTAAAAAGACTTCATAGTCACACATCACTAAGTGAGGAGAATACTGTGAGTAATATACCATTAGTGATTTTATTATCATGCAAAGATCATAGAGTATATTTACAGAAACCTAACCTGACATATCCAGGATAAATGACAGACTACTGGATAAAAGGCAGTTAGACAGATGATGGACTGAAATTACTCTATGTCACCTAACATTTTGCTCCTAGAACTATGATGAACAAAACAACTTGAAATTAAATTAAACTCAAGAGACTCAATAAATAGCTGTGAAGGCTGCTACTAGCATAATATGGTATATTGTTTTATTTAAAAAATTATAAATAGGAGTCTATGATACAAAGTATAATATATGAAATGCATTAAGTAGTACTGTGTGTAAGTTATCAGTATCCAGTATGAAATCCTGCATATAATTGCATATGCTATAATTATACATGGGCTGGTAGCTATGTATCAATAGCATCACCATAAATACATGAATAATAAGCTACACTGTAATGTCACTAAGCAATAAATATTTTTCTGCTCCAATATAATCTATGAGACCACCATTGCATATGTAGTCCCATGCTGAGCAAAACACTATTATGTGGCACACAACTGAAACACAGTTTTATTACTATTGTCTCTCTGGAAGTGCAGAGCAGCCTGGCTTTGGAGTCAGGAAACAGGCCTAGGCTCTGCCTCTTACCATTGATTGACCTTGGCAAAATCATTTAACAATCTCCTTATCTCTAGACTGCTAAGAATAAAGCCTTCATTCTGTTTCGGTTCTGAGTAGACAACTGAAACCCTCTGAAGAATTACTGCACTTGGACCTTAATACAAAGGATTATTCACTAGGGTGAAAAAGACTATGTGAGACAGAAGAGATGGAGGCAAAGGAGAGGTTCCTGCCAACAGAAAGATCATACCGGCCCTCAGGAAGAAAGCTAAAAGCGGGTGGTAAAGACCTGGAGTTCAGACTTGGCCTGTTCAGTGGAAAGAGAAACATCTTCCCCATACTGCGCGTTCACACCTGGAAAGCAGCAACGGCTATTTACTTAAGAGGTCCGTGCACACCAGTGCCTCCAATTGGCCAAACCAACTAGAAACCAGCTAAGGAGGCAGGGCATCTGGAATGGACGAAACCCTAGCTGCTGGGTGCACCTGGGAGGGCATTTTCTTAATAAATCTTTTGCAGTAGGGAGACCCATCTTTAATCTGGGCTGTGCCTTGTGGTGGCAGCCTATGTAAAGGTCAAGGAGAAGGAAGCTCTTTCTCTTTGTTTGCCCTTACTCTTGCTGGCAAGTTCATTCCTTTACTGGCATTAGAGTCTCCTTCTTGGGAATTCTGGCATGTACCAACGAACCTGAGACATCCAGCCTCCTGAACTGAACACTGAATGAATTCTATTATATACATATATACAGAGATTTATTCTACCTGTTCTGTGCCTCTAGAGGACTCTGACTAATATGCAATACAAAGCAGAAAATGGCACCAAAGCTCAGAGCAGAAACTTACCTTTCTAAAAATTACTATGAAGATTAATATAAAACAGAAAATACATGAGAGGGGCCATTGTAAACCACAGTACTCTTGAAAACATCACCAGGTACTAGTTTATAAGTGTCACCTCACTGGAGACACCAGGAACTGTCTCCCTTGCCAGAGCTTTTATAACTGTTCACATCACTTCTTCACGTTTCAGTTTCTGTCTGGTCAAGTCCATCTTGGATCCATCTTCTCTATTTTTCTTGCTCTACATTCTGCATCACTGACATCCAGTTAATAGTGAGTGGAGGAAGGGAAGCAGGCAAAGGAAGGCAGACAGCGAAATGGAAGAGGAGGGTGGAAAGCATGTCCTATAAAATGTGGCTCCTGTCTTCAGCAGTGATGGCCGTGGGGAAGAAAACCCTTCTCCCTATGGGGTAAACTGAAGTGTTACAGCGTGCAGAGAGGCTCTGAACCCCACCTTTTATGAGCACCAAGTTTCCTCTAATAGGTAAGATACAACTACCCACATTTCAAATTGCCAGGATAGTGGCTGGCACTCCCACCCAGTGGAGGGTCCCCATATGCTCTGTTAGTCTGGCTTGGGGAAGGCTTAGGTATCCCTTTCCCCAGGCTCCAACCATAATGCTTCCTTTTCTTATTTTATGTGGTTTTATGATAGAATTTTTCATTGTCACATCTGTTTAGGGGAAGAATGGCTAAATAACGTGTAAATGCTCTCAATATTCATCACCAACATGCAATCTTAGAGACATAAATTGGCTCAAAGGAAATTAGAGGAGATGAACACAGTTATAAGGGAACCATTCATCTCAGGATTAAAAAAAAACAAAACAAAACAAACAAACAAAAAAAAAAAACAAGAAAAAACCTTATTTATACCAAGACAGGGCTCTCATTGACTCAATCAACAAACCTATAGGCTAGTTCCCAGGGAGTGATCATGTGGCTATAAGTCTCTGTCTTTGTAGGGTTTGTGTTCTAATGAGGGATTCTGAAGCATGACCAGTCTAATGGGGACCTTTGATACAGTTTGATTCCCACATTGTATCATAATATTTCAAGTTGGAAATTAAGAAAACTTCAGATCTGGTGACATGACTCAGGTAATAGAGGCACTTGCAGGCAAGCTTGAGAACCTAAGTTAGATTCTGAAAAGCTACACGGTGGATGGTGAGAACCAACTCCCACAAGCTATCTTCTGACCTCCACTGGCATACTGAGGCATGAGTAAGCACGTAGGTGCATATGCACATATGCACACACATCACATACACACACACATAAATAAATAGGTAAATAAGGAATAGGATTCCACTGTGAGATAGTGTCTCTTAGAAATGTCAGTGAAGCTACTACACACCAGCAAAGTCTCACCAACATGGCTGCCTAGACAAGACCTGAACAAGAATATCACCAAAAGACATGCTAACCTGGAAGGGAGAAATCTCACAGAGCCCCAGCCCTAGAAGAGAACTATAAAGAGAATATGAGAAATCATGAGAGTATGAGAAAACTGCCTTCCCTAGGCAAGAGTCCCTCAACTGGTTATCTAATGCTAAGTGGTTACCCCTGAAATTACTACATACAAGTAACATTATATGAACCAAGCATACTGTAATTATAATTTTAAATTTTATAATTATTATTATAATTACAAATTTTAAAAGGAAATTGGAGGACATGAATTTGAAAGAGCTGCTGCTGTTGCTGCTGGGGTGGTGGCTAGTGGGGAGGAGGGAGAGGGGAATGATGTAATAATTTGTTTCAAAACTTTTTAATGAAATAAATAAAACTTCAGAACTAGGATAGTTCCTGCCACCTTTCCCCATCCCTCTTTCCCTGAAGTGGATCAGCTGACCCAGAAGGGATTTCCTGGCCTTCCTGTGAAGGAGGTCACAAAAACCCCCAAGGAGAGGTGACCTTCTCATACCTCAAGAAAGAAACATCTGTACCTCCAAATACAAAGAGACTTGTGTAACTTAGACACATGGGTCTGGCTAACATCCCCTCATTAGACCATAATCCTGCTCTCTAGCAAATCTTCATGATTACTGACTCCATATCAGATCTACCATAAAAAAATATTTATGTATAATGATTTAATTCTTTGAGCTCAGTACCTTAGGAAAGCCCCTACATCATATCAGATTTCTAGGAAATATGCTTCCTTGTTCTTTTGTTAATCTGTCTTTCATTACAGGGGCCTCACCAGGAGTCTAACACAGAGGGAAGAAAATACATTTTCATCCTTTACATAACAAGGAATTTGCAGTGAGGTAACAATTGCTTAGCACGTACTAGACCCTGAGTTAAATCTCCCCTACTAAAAAGAAATGCAATGTCACTGTAGTATGTTAAAAATTGACAGCAGCAAGATTCTTGAGGACAATCCTCAGTGTGTTTTATTTCAATAACTGTTCTAGGACAGTTTGAAAAGTGTGCATGTTGACTGGTCCATGATCTGAACTGGTGACTTCCCATCACAGTCAAAACAGGTTCCCCAGAAGGTGAAGAAGTATGATGGTGAGCTGGTGATGCTTTTAAATGATAACCACAGGTTCGACCCACATCCATGAGGAATCCAAGTGGCAAACAGCTGCTTCCCAGACACAATCCATTCAACAATGTCATAAGATGGTCCTTCTTTCTGATAGGCCAGCTGACTCGTTAGCCTCTGCATCATTCTAGTGCTGCTACTGTTATTGTAGCTTTGAAATAGCAAATGGATGTACAGACACAGGTGCACAAAATATAAATGGCTTCTCCTGGTGAAATGTATGTCAGAGCAAGTTCTTCTACTGAATGCATTTACTTAGGTCACTGGACCCCCAATTTGCTAAGATGTAGTGGTCCAGGGAAGAAGACATGAGCCTGTGAAGGTGTATACATACTGTGAATTAGTTCTTCAAATTGAAAAGGCTGTGTACTTAGTGAAACCTTTGTTCAGATGTCTTCCTGCTTGAGCTGTGGGTGCCCAGTGTGATTCATCAGGACCTCTATTCTGTTTGGGCTGCAGACATGCTGAGAAATTATCCAATAATCTCAGAGGAAGACAAGCTTATCCTTTTTCTGAATTTTCAGAAATCCAATATGTGTCTCCAATAAGACAAGACAACTGTAATATCTTGTCATGGTGGCCCCATGTCAAGTGTTTCCAGCCCAGAGCTCAGGATCAATACATGCTATACCAATGGCCTTGTCTAAAAATTGATCCTGGCCTTGTCTCTTGTAGAGCCTTAGGGAGCATCACAGAGACATATAAAGCAGAACCACATGTGCACATTGTAAGGCTTCTAGGTATAAACAAAAAAAAAAAAAGAGAATTTCCTTTTAATGAAATGATAAGGACTTTGAAAACACCTTATAAACTATAAATAAAACACAGGAAAATGTCATGTTCTGCTTGTTGTTCTGTTTTTTAATGGGTCTGGAGAGATCTGTGGGTAGGAATACATATGGCTTTTGTAGAAAACCTGAGCTTGATTCTCAGCACCCTCGTGATAGCTCATAGCCATTCATAGCTCCAGTTAAAAGGATTTGATAAGCTCTTTCGACCTCTAGGGTTATCAGGCCTGCACATGGTACACAGACAGACATAAAGTCAAAAGACTCATACACACAAAATAAAATGAATAAAACTATGACTCCTTGATTGGTTTGACATGGTGGTGTCCACCTTTACTCCAGCGTGAGGAGGCTGAAGCAAGAAGAACACTAAAAGTTCAAGTTCAGCCTGAGTAACAGAGTAAGGACCAGGCTAGCTAGGCCAATGCTGAGAGATTCTTTCTCAAAGAGCTGAAGCAAACATTTGATTGTTGCAATTATTCATCATTAAGGAACATATATTCAGGGGAGATTTCACTGTATAAGGCTGGAAGCTGAGTTCATTTTAGGACTAGAACTACTTTAAAAAAAAAAAAAAACTGTTGTACTCAGAAGCTAGGATGACTCAAAGGTTAGGATCACTTGTTGCTCTTGATAAGAATGTGGATTTGATTCCCAACACACACACACACACACACACACACACACACACACACACACACACACACACACACACACACACATTCTGATTCACAATATCCGTCACTCTAGTTCCAAGGGACCCAACACCCTCTTATGACTTCCTTGAGTACCAGTCATGCATGTGCTACACTTACATACATGCTGATAAACATTCAAACACATACAATAAAATAAGTAAGTTTAATATTTATAAATGCTGCAGAAGAAAACCCCAAGGACTAGCTCAGCAAGATGATGCATACTTTGCAATCCCCGGACTTGGGAGATAGAGATAGAGGATCATTGAAGGTTTGAGGCCAGCCTGGCTTATGCTGTAAGCTCCAGGTCAGTCAGGACTATATAGAAAGATTCTGGCATAAAACAATAACAGTAACAATCAATAACAAGATTAGGAAACATAACAATAACATCATCCCAAAGACTTATCAATAAGGAGGCAGAGAAAAGGAAAATAAATTGGCACTTAGGGAGAGGGTGGGAAGGTGGGGCTTTGAATTTCAAAGGATGGGATGTCTTGAATGTAAAGCTTCATTGTGCAACAACCAAATATAAACTCCCCTTATTGATGCAAAGATGGTTCAATGTAAAAAAATCAATAGCGTAATCTAGCATATAAGCAGACTCTGAGACAGAAATCACATGATCACCTCTATAGTCAGAAAAGACCTATGACAAATCCCAACATCCCTTCATGATGATGGCGTTGAGGGAACAAAGATCAGCATAAACGCCTTAGCACAGCCCAGGCGACACCTAACAGCCTCTAAAGACAACACGGTACCAGATGGGGTAAAGCTCAAAGAATATTCTTTTCTAAGTCTAGAACAAGACATGAGCATTATCTCCCCGCTCTTATTCAAAATGCTGCCTGAAGTCTTCAAGCAATGAGGCAAGAAAAAGAAAGAAACAGGAAAGAAAGAAGTCAAATTATACATATTTACAGATGAAACGATGCTACACTTAGAAGACCCTAAAGCCTCCACCAGAAAATTGTTTGGTCTGATAGACCATTCTGGTAAAAATAAGACAGATAGAAATCAGTATATAAAATAATATTTTCCTGTATTTAATAACATACTGAGAAAGAAATTTTAAAAAATCCCACTGAGTAATAAAGTGACTAGGAAAAATCTTAATGATGAAGGTAAAATGCCCACAGTGAAAGTTCTAAAGCACCAAAGAAAGACGGTGAAGATTCTAGAAGGTGGGAGGGCCTCCTGTGCTCATGGATTGGCAAAATTAACAATGTAAAAATGGCTTTTACATGTGCTAGATTTTTTCCTTTGGGCTAAACTAGCTCACAGATCATAGCCCTGAGACTCAAATGCTCGGTCTAGCTTAGGCACTTTTCTGGCTAGCTCTTTTAACTTAAATTAAGCAGTTTCTCTTGATCTACCTTTGCCTCTGGGTTCATTACCTTCTTTCTGTGTATCTTACTTTCACCGCTTCCCGAAGTCTGGCTGGTTGGTGTCTGTCTATTCTTGCCCTGGCTGTGTCTCTTACTCTGCCCTTCTCTTCTCCTTTCCTTCTCTCTCAAGCCTAGATTTCTCCTTGTCTATTCTCTCTGCCTGTCAGCCCCGCCTATCCTTTTCCTGCCCAGCTATTGGCCGTTAAGTTCTTTATTAGACCAATTAGGTGCCTCAGGCAGGCAAGGTGAAATAGTTGCAACATGTCTTTACATAATTAAGCACACACCCCTACACTGTTAAACAAATCCAGCATTAAAGGGTAACACACCTTTACAAAGTGAAAGTAATATTCTGCGGCATAAACAAGTGTAACATATCTTTGCGTAGATAAAATAATATTCTACAACACTTATACTAAAAAAGACCCATACATTCCGTACATTCAATGTAACCTCCTTCCAGATTCCATGATATTGTTCACAGGAATAAGAAAAAAATCCTAGAATTCATCTAGACCAGACAAGACCACAAATAGACAAAACAGAGCAATGCTGGCAGATCAGAACACCTGATTTCAAACCATATTACAGAGCCCTGGTAACAAAATCAATATGATACAGGCTTACACACAGAGACTTGGACCCACAGAATAAGGACCCAGAAATAAGTCCACATAGCCACAGCATCTGATTTTTTTTTCACAAAGATATTTTTTTAAATGTACATTGGAGAGAATACAGCATCAATGTTGTTAGGAAAACAGGATATTCACAAGTTTTAAAAAAAAGGAAACTATATCTTTATATGCACAAAAATACATTCAAAGGGGCTAAGAGCCTTATTACCTGAAACTGTGACCCATTGGAGGGAAAGGCTGTAAGATGTGGGCATAAGAAGGGACTGTTTAAGAAGGACTTAGCTTAGGGAGAATGAACACAGAGGTCACAGGGAACTAAAAGCTTTTCTTTAGCAGAGAAAACAAACTGAAGACATGACCTAGAGGATGGGAGAAAATTCTTGACAGGGAATGAAGGTCTAGGATCTATAAGGAAAAACAAAAAACAAAATAAAGAAAATACTAAAATTTGTATAGATGCAGAAAAGAGCACAAATAGACAAAGCTAAAGAGAGAGGTCAATGATAGTGAATTTGTTAGAATTCCTAACAAATAGGTAACAATTTAGTAAGCAGACCGTGATAGTTTGAATGTAATTGGCCCCAAAATCTCATAGGGAGTGGCACTATTAGGAGGTGTGGCTTTGTGGGAGTGGGTATGGCCTTGTTGGAGGAAGTGTGTCACTGTGGGGGCGGGCTTTGAGGTTTCCCATGCTCAGGTTGCTGCCTAGTATCTCAATGGACTTCCTATTGCCTGCAAGCCAAGAGGTAGCCAGCACCCCATCTTCCTGCATGTCTCCATGCTTCCCACCGTGATGATAATGGAATGAACCTCTGAAACTGCAAGTGAGCCCCAATTAAATGTATAAAGGAAACTTTACAAGAGCTTCCATGGTTATGTTGTTTCTTCAAAGCAATAGAAACCCTGACTAAGACACAGACAAATAAATACATCAGACAGTACTCAAAAAAGCATAAATGGCCAAAGGAGACATGAGAAAACTGATCAGCATGCTTAGTTATCAGGAAAATGCAGATCAGAACTAAATTATGATTCCATCTCATCCCAATCAGAAGGGCCATCCATCATCAGGAGGTCAAACAGCAGCAAACTGTGGTGAGGATGTGGAGAGTAGGGTGGGTGATGGCTATTCTTATTGTAAACTAGACTACATCAAACTAAAACCAAAAATGGGGGACACACACACCAGTAAGGAGTTGTGCTTAATATGAAATAGAAAGATCCACTTCTAATCTGGATCATTGAGGTAAATGATCATTTGATCTGGGAAAATCTAACTCTAATCTGGGCCACACCTTCTGCTGGAAGCCTATCTAAAGGACATGGAAGAAGAAAGAATTTTGGTTTTTGTGGCTTGTTCTCACCTTGCTAGCAAGTCAATTCCTTCACTGGCATTGGGCCTACTTCTTTGAGATTCCAGCATCCATTGAAGACCAGCGAAGACATCCAGCCTCAAGGACTATGCAGCTACTAGATTCTTGGACTTTCCATTCATAGCCAGCCAGTATTGGATTTGCTGGATCATGGCTGGAAGTCATTCTAATGTATCTCACATATATGTATATATAGTATATGTTTATATGTGTGTGTGTGTGTGTGTGTGTGAGAGAGAGAGAGAGAGAGAGAGAGAGAGAGAGAGAGAGAGAGAGAGAGAGAGAGAGAGAGAGAAGACAGTCAGGCACATACACACACACAGACACACATGGGGGGAAGGTAGAGGGAGAGGAGATTCATTTTATAAGTCTGTTACTTAGAGGACTCTGACTAATAAAAGAAGGGAAGGACGAGAGAGAAAGAGGGGAGGGAAGCGGAAGAGGAGGAAAAAATAGATAGCAAGCTAAGAATAATACTTTGGGGAGGAAAGTATTCAGTATTTCAAGGGCACAGCTTGGGGTGTATAAAAGTACTGTGCTCCCCAACACTGCCTCCTCCCCAACTTCCACACTTGAAACTGAATCACCCATCGATAATGTGTCTTCTCATTGCAGCCTTCTCTGGGAGTCTATCAGTTTTCTTTATCACATCATTCACCAAGACCTGGACTAGTTCACTCAGCTTACTGGTTTCTCCATAAATAACTGGAATCCCTGGAGGTTCTCATGATTATCCAGCCCTGGGGGAAGGGGTATCAAGGCAGATTTGAGGCAATTTTGACTTCCTCTTATCTTGACGATACTTCCCATGCTGGGGAGCCATCAGATGCTATCAATGAGCCATAGAAACTAATATGGCTTTAATGAAATGAGGGCCTTGGACTGACAGTACTTTATTTTAAGGACTCTCTAGGCGAAGGAATCATAATTTATTCATATCCTGATACTCCCCAGGAAGAGAGAGCAGATGGTTTATCTATTTCTAGGTTGGAGGATAAAAACTAAGATCAATAGGTATGATCCCATGATGAACACCACTGCCTGGCTGGGCTCCAGTCCCCTCCTCCCCATGTGAAGAGCAAAGTGCTAGGGGTCTGGGTTTCTTTACAAGTGAAGATGGAACAACAGAAAGATGGCACACTTCTGGAATTTATCCTCTCTGATCAACAAAGGAAGACGCATAATGAGAATTGTCTTGTTAGGGAGCTAGACAGATGTCAGAGGACTTGGAGACCACTGAGGTTGGACCCCTCCCTCATGGACTTGGCATCCCACTTCCTATTTCCTTGGAAACTCTAGAAAAGAAAGTACCTCCTCAGTATTTAAATGACCACATAACAAGCTGGAGGAATGTGAGCTTTGTGTAAGGCCCTTTAAGGAAAAGCTATTCTTCCTGCTAAGAACCAATCTAAGGTCTAGCTCTGGCCTTGGGTGCAGGCCTGATATTCCAAGATACCCCAAACATTTCACCTATCATTTTTCTCCTTATAAAAATGAATGAAAACATAAGGACATGACTGCCCCGAGGTATGGTTGAGGAGAAGGCTTATTGTAGATATGAGGGACAAAACAGCCAGAGGCATCTCGAAGGGTCCAGACTGAACCAGGCCAGCAGACGGAACTGGGCCATGAAAGGAGAGAGAGGGGTGAAGATGGGGTGGGTAAGAAGAGAGAATGAGAGAGAGGAGACAGGAGAGGGGACCAGAAACCAAGAGGCCAGGAGAGAGCCGGGATACCAAAATGGTGGAGGTCATATAGGGGTCAGAGGCTAGGAGAAGGGAAGCTGGCCCCTGGGAGGGAGGGTTTAGGACCCAGGGAGGCTGAGAAATGCTGGGAGAAGCCACACCTAGGAGGCTGGTCTCAGGTTTCTTTGGGACCTGACAAAAAAATTGACTCAGTTGTGCCTGTCAATCATCTGGCCAGGATTCCAGCTCTCCCCACCTCCACCCCCTTTAGATGAGGTAGAAGGGAGGGGACTAATTATCCCTTAAATAAATTAGTGTACTTTTTCTTCCCAGAAGCCTCCCTCAATGCAGATGCTTGTGAGTATTTGTAACTGTCCACCAGGCAGTGCTGAAGAGCCCTCCAGGTTTTTAGAAGAATAACTTCCCTTTTTCTTTTAGTTACTGATTACAGCCTGGACATGCTTTCCTAGATACTCTGGGTTTCCCTTCTGGCTCTCTCATGTGCCTCTTGCCCCCCACCCCCATACCTTTCTCCTGTGTGGCTGTTTGCCCACTCCACAGGTTTCTTCTTCTCCATCTTCTTCCTCCTGACAGTTGTCTACATTTAGTTTG
This sequence comes from Phyllotis vaccarum, assembly GCA_033318265.1. NCBI lineage: Eukaryota > Metazoa > Chordata > Mammalia > Rodentia > Cricetidae > Phyllotis > Phyllotis vaccarum. Next base: position 44,706,177 of record JARWLC010000005.1, on the reverse strand, counting down.
CCCGCTTTGTCTTTTTTCTGTCTTCCCATTTCTTTCTGAGTCAGTTTTCACTTCTTAAGGATGAGACCGATAACCCATAAAGGCCTCTCAAAATTCCTTGGTAACTAATGATGCTCCCCAAATTTCCACAGTAATATTTTTAGATTCTGTGACTTTTTGTCTTTAGGCATAATTAGATGAAATACAGTGCATATCGTACTGGTAGATTCTTACAGGACAGACAAGAAATCCTAGAAAGAAGCCATACTGTTCATGCTACTTTTGTGTCTACTTGACAGAGGTTTGATGGAAACTCAAATAAGAAAATGCTCCCACGAGATTGACTTGTGGGCAAGCCTATGCTGCAGTTTCTTAATTGATGGTTGGTAGGGAAGGGCCCAGTTCACTGTGAGTGGTACCACTGCTGGACTGGTGGTCTTGGGTATTAACAGAAAGCAAGATGAGCAAGCCATGAGGATCAAGCCAGTAAGCAGCTCTCCTCCATGGCTTCTGCTTCAGTTCCTGCCTCCAGGCTCCTCCCTCAATTTCTTGCCCTGAGGGCTCCACTTCTCGATGGTCTGTCATCTGGATGTGTCAGCTGGAATAAACCCTTTCTTCTCCAAGTTCCTTTTGGTCAGATTCTATCACAGCAATAGAAACCCTAAGGAAGACACTGAGCAACTGAAGAAAACTTCAGTGACTGTGGAGAATATTACTGATCCAATAGCCTAATTATAACATCTTTAGGGCCACTTTTAGCTCTCCCTAAAAATCCATTTCTTCCCTACTCTGGATCAGGCTTGACATCCTGATAAACACATTTTTAAAAAAGACTTTGGAATGTACTACCTTAATAAAACCCTATTGTCTACCATTGAAATTAAGAGTGCTAAGAGAATGTGAGAGGCCTGTAGCTAGTAGGACTCCACTGCCGATGTAACTGCCTACTTAATGTTTCCACCAAAGTATTTTAAATTTTTATTTATTTATTTTATATACCAACCACAGTTTCCCCTCCCTTCTCTCCTCCCATTTCCTCCCCTCCTCCCCCTGCCTGCCTTCTTTCTACCCCATTCCCCCATCAACTCCTCAGAGAGGGTTAGGCCTCCCATGGGCATCAACAAAGCATGCCATATCAAACTGAAGCAGGACCAAGCTCCTTCCCCCTGCATCAAGGCTGAACAAGGCATCCCACCATAGGGAGTGGGCTCCAAAAAGCCATCTCATGGGCCAGGGACAGATCCTCGTCCCACTGGTGGGGCCCCATAAACAGAATAAGCTACACAATGGTCACCCACATGCAGAGGGCCTAGGTTGGTCTCACGCTGTTGGTCCAGAGTCTGTAAACTCCCTTGATCTTGAGTCTTCTGTGTCTGAGAGTTTCCACTTGATGATTTTGACAGGCCTTGGGTGTGGATCTTTGCATCTGTTTCCATCAGTTACTAGATGAAAGTTCAATTAGGGTCATCGATCTGATTACAGAGGAAGGCCAGTTCAGGCACCCTCTCCACTATTTCTAGGAGTTTTACCTGAGGATATCCTTTTTCTACATGCTTTGATTTACAACTTTCTTTGTTCAGTTCCTCCGTGAAAGTGCTTTCATATTGAAACATGGGACCTGGGGAAACCTAGCTCCCGTGTTCCTAAGCCGTGGTACTCAAATTTGGCTCCAGAAAAAACTATCTCATTCTCTTTGAAATGAAAGCACTGTGCTTTTGAATTTAGTTGTGGTAAACAGAACAGCATAAATAGTAAAGAACCAAGTATGTCCAGGTGACAAGGCAGAGGGCTATAAAGGTTGTCTGTTAAAGGACATGTGCTTAAGAGGCAGAGGTTCTTTTATTTGAGACAAGCCTGGAACACACACAAGGCCCTGGCTCAAAAATGAAAGAAAAGATAAAGAAGACCCAAATACTATAGGTCTGCATGTTGGGAATATTTGCAAACACAGGGAAGTTATTTCAGAGCCTTGCTTGTCATGCTTTGCTATTCAGGCCACATCCTTCCTGAGGCCAAAGTATTTAGGGAAATGGTAGGGAAGTTTTAGAGTGAGTTAGGAAGAGTTATTTCTTGCATTTTTTCAAAACATGACAAAAAATTTAAAAAAAAAGAGAGAGAGAGCATGAGTTAGAGAAGGTCTGTTAAGATAAATGTAAATAGATGATTTTCTCCCACTGGCCTGGCAGCCACTTCCCAAATAATTGACTGAGAGGCTTACTACTTATAAATGCTTAGCGAATAGCTCAGGCTTGTTACTAACTAGCTCTTACATTTTAAGTTAACCCATATTTCTATTTATGCTTTGCCTTGTGGTGGTACCCTTATTAGCATGGCATGTTCATCTTCTGTTCCCTCTGTGACTGGCTCCTGATTCTGCCCTTCTTCCCAGCATTCTCAATTTGGCTTTCCTGCCTAACTTTATCCTGTTCAGCTATTGGTCAGTCAGCTTCTTTATTAATCTAATCACAATGACAAATTTTCACAGTGTACAAGATGATTATTTCACAACAGAAGAAGGAAGGAAGGAAGGGAGGAAGGGAGGAAGAAAGAAAGAAAGAAAGAAAGAAAGAAAGAAAGAAAGAAAGAAAGAAAGAAAGAAAGAAAGAAAGAAAGAAAGAAAGAAAGAAAGAAAGAATTTTCTGAAAATATTCTGTAGTTGAAAAAACAACTCTTTTCGTAGGGAGCTTGCCTTCCAAGGGACAATACTCCATAAAGCTACCCACTTTGTAAAACTTCCATGCAAGTATTTTAATCTCCTTCACCTGATAAAACCTTTTTTTTTTACACAAAGGCTTCTTCTCATCTGGTGGAATTAACAGGCTCAAATACTCCAATGCCAGGGTGGGTAGAGTGAATTTTCAAGGAATGTGGTTTATTATGCTTTGAAGGTAAAACCACATTCTTTCTGCAAATACTCTGTCAACAGTGAATTCAGCAAGGGCTTGTCCACGTGGATGCAGACAGAGCTCTGCTAATGAGCCATCTTTGGTCTGAAGGTCTGCAGGAGTTAGGGAACACCATCAAGTCTGTATCAGTATGACACTTGGCATTTCCCAAACTGCCTCCTTGCTTGGTCCGCTTCCCAGACATGAGAGCTATATGACCTTCTCTTCTGATGCTTTCCCCCTTCTCTCTTTCACGATGCTATGTCCTGCTCTACTGTGGCTTCTGGTGCTCCTCAAAGCCACACATATCAGAGGTTTATTCCCAAGCCTGTGCTATCTTTTGAGAGGTGATAGAATTCTTAGAAGTAGGGCCACACTGAAGGAAATTGGATGAATTGGAGGTGGGCTTTTGAAGGAGCTACAGAGACCCTGGCCCACCTTCCTACCTCTGCCTTTCCACTGCATACACCCATTGTGATTTATTGTACCTCAGTCCCAAAGCAACAGGCTAAGTGATATGGGTGGAAATCTCTAAAACCATGGACGAAAATAAAGCTGTATTAGTTACTTCTCTGTTGCTGTGATCAAACACCATGACCAAGGCACGTATGGAAGGAGGGGTTTATTTGGGCTTATGGTTCCATGGGGAGGAGTCCATGATGGCAGAGGAGCATGGCACTTGGAGCAGGAAGTTGTGTTTCTTGAACCACAAGCATGATACAGAGTGAACCAGAGATGGTATGAGTCTTTAAACTCTCAAAGTGACATACTACCTCTAAAAAGGTGACACCTCTTAAATCTCTGAAGCAGCATCATCAGTTGGGACCAAGTGTTTAAATGCCCAAGACTGTGAGGACATCTCATTCAAACACCACAAAAACTTGCCACCTTTTAAACTGATTATCTCTGAGAATTTGTTAAGAGTCACTTGAAGATGACTAACAGGCTACCCAGCCCATGTTGCTCCCACTCACCAAATCCCGCAGCATTCTGCTTTCCAAAGGACCAAATTTAATGCACTGAGTACAGGGCACTGAGTACAGAAATTGACTGTAAGCCAACATACAGAAAAGTTGACTAAGAGTTTGAGGAGACAGCATTATCAGAGAAAACCTAAGGCAGGCTAACAAGGTAAGATCAGTAAACCCTGGCTAACCTGTAAGATGACATCGAGATCCCCCCAACTTGATGAAAGATGAAGTGACCTGGAAAGACTTTGCAACAGCCTCCTCCTTAATGTGTGAGGTGTGCCATGGGACCAATACACAGAGAACATTCCTCTGAAGAGCAGAGTCCTAAATGCCAGGCAGGTTAAGCAGAAACTAAATCCTTCCTCCTCCTTCTGAACAATAGGATTAAGTTTATGCTAATAATCCTTAGTGACTCTGGTGTGTTTCCCCTCATGCACATCTCCAAGTATGAGTCTCGTGAAGGTATCCCTCCTCTGCACCTCTGCTTTTGCTTATTTTTAACTATAAACTTATGCACTGTTAGAATCCAGATACCAAGGATGGAAAATCATTCAGAGGTGCGGACTATAGTGCCTGGATGATCCTGTGCAGTCATGCTTTCCTTGTACAATAGAAGATGATTCTACCATAGGCTGTGGGGAGTGATGATGTCTACAGCTGGTGGGCAACCAAGGGCATGAATTTCAGGTAGTCTTTTGGCGAGTCAGCCACAGACATGCCCAACATTGTATTTGTTCTACAGTAGAGCATAAAACCAAATGCTCGCAATTGCTCTGTCAGCCTTTAGAGACAAGAGAGAGAATAGGAGGGGTGGTGAGGGGTGGACCTGGCAAGGCTTCTAGGAAGGTGCTTGTTCTTTTGGAAATGGGGAGGGAGCACTGCCCAGGGAGCACTCCGCTTGGCTACAACATGACACCTTGAGCCATGCTTCCAAGTATTTCCTGGGTAAACATCTTTGGATTTTAGTCATTACTAACTGGATTTACAGTTGCCTGTGGCTCAGCAGTCTGCTCTCCACTTCTCTGAAAGGGGATTCAGCACCTGCAGTTATTTGGTTTTCTATAGATGGCCATTTAGATTTTTAAATTTAAACCTTTCTTCATCTGAAATATGAGTAAATCAAAATTTTAATGTCGTGAACTTTTGTTTCTAATAATCACTACTTAAGGAATTCCCAGCCTGTGCCATCCCATGCTGTCAAGTCCCAAGTCACTGGTTCAGTTGGAAATGCAAGAATATTATCCACTTGAGAGCCAAAGGAGTGTGCTTGGACCTCATGGAAGTAACAAGACCTCTATAGTAGGACTTAGCCCCTGGTATTGAGAAAGGATTGCTGCCCACGCATTTGCCCTACAAGGAGAGTTACAGAGTCTACAGATAAAGAACTGGTCTGGGACCTCTGTGTCAAGCCACTTCAGGGACTGGGAAGGACCAATTGGAACAATGAGTTTCTGCATCAAACACCATTTTAACATCATTCAGTCTTAACACCCTCGCTACACACACAGTAAACTGAGGTCTAAAACTGCGGGTGACCTGATAAATTCATGTTGCTGTTGCCATGACAGAGCAGAGGTGGGACACTAAACCCAAGTCTTCTACAGTCAGTCAGGTCTCTGACCTCCTGAGCTCCTTCCATGGGAGGAAGGACAGTCCCGGTTTTGTCTTTCACATTGCTCCTTCCAAAGCATTTAATACAGATCCATCATAACCATACCAGCTAAACGTCCTGTGAGTTTCTGAGGAGCAAACGAATGCTGTGGCGTAACAACAAAAGCATTGCCTGCTCACTGACAAAGTCCAAATTTGTCCAAAGAAATTTTTTTCACTCTTAAATTAGTCCACTTAAATGGAGCTCCGTGTTGACACACTAGGGGCCTCAAACTTCATAGGCCAGCCCTTAATTAACATTTGGTGAGTTGAACTGAATGGAGTCATCTTCATGGGGTCAGAAGCATTGTAGTCATAGACTTAGAGAAATGTCTTTGCAATTACATTATTAGCAACAGCATCAGAAGTTGTTTTTTTTCGACAAATCCTATTGATATGGGGAGATAAAGATTGCCATGTTTCTCAGAAATACATACAAAATGTTTTAAAATAATTTGCATAACTTAGCCAGTAAACTAACTCAATATATTTTTATCAAGCATCCCTTTTTGGTGCTAGGGACTCAACAGTGAAACAGATCCAATACTTTTCTGTTCTCGGGATCTTTTGCTCTCTAGAAATAAGGATATATGTCTGTGTGAAATAAATGATTGTGTTGTAAAGACTCTATAATGCACAGACATATGTGTATGAGCTCGCATGCATGCAAGTACTAAGAGAAGAGGTAGTCTACAAACTTGGCAAGGAGCATTAAAAGACCAAATACAAGTACCTGCAGTGGCTCCTCGTCCACCTACCCTGGAGCAGGTCACACATCCAGCCTATCTTGACTTGGTAGATTTTCATCATTTTCCTAGTGCCATGACAGGGTACCTAAGGAAGTCATCTTCAAGGAGAGTCCATAGCTGCTCAGTTTCATTGCTATGGGTCTGAAGCAGGGCAGAACATCAGGGCAGCAGATGCATGGTGGAGCAGAGGAGCTCTCCAGAGTCTGGAAAACTCACAGGGAGAGACAAAGTGTCTTTGGAAGCCACAACCCTCAGAGTCCAAGTCTAGCCCATTTCAACTCCAGTGCCTAGTGATCCAATGCCTCTCAATAGTGATGGACACCAGGTGGGACCAAGGCCTCATCATATAAACCTCTGAAGATATTTGATATTTTATAACCAAACCACAAACAAAAGTTCTTTGTTAGCACAAAAGGATCCTGTACTAGTTTGGGGCTTGGTAGTAGAGGCGAGGTAGTATGTGAGGAAAGGCTTCCCAGAGAAAGGGGCCATGTGGTGATGAGAAGCAAGGGGTGGGGAGAATTATGATTATGGGCCTCAGAGGAGGGAACAAAAGAGAAGCACTGTAGTTGAGAAATGACAGCAGCAGGCTCAGGGAGCCTGAAGCCACTCAAGCTGGAGAGGAAAGCAGGTCCTCAGCAGCCAAACTCGTGACACTGGTCTTTATTAGGAGAGAGGCAGAAAGCAACCACAGAACATCAGTTGAATCATTTCTTTGGTGAATATTTTAAAACACTTATTCATGATTCAGGGCTGAGATTATTTATTTAACTACGTCAGCAAGTTAAGAATAGAATGTGATATTGCTGATAGAGTCTGAAAATTGTTCTCAGAAGAATTCTGTCTCCAATTCTGATGATGGTGGAAAATTCCACAGCCTCCCTTCCCTGCCCATCATCTGTACTCACCTGAGTGCCCATGGGACAGGGATCTGGTTGTTTATTGGGTCTGGAGAAGTCTTGGGCTGCACTGTGTCATGATAGATTTAATATATGCCTGCTCACAGCATCAATGCTTTATCTGAGGAATAAATGAAAAGTTATTCCGGGCTGAGAGGCTAAAGAGACCAGTTTATGGAAAAGAGAGCCTCCTTATACACACATTCTGTAAACTACAGATCAAAAGCCAGAAGAGGTACGCCAACCATGAATAATGAAATCACACAGTCAAAGGTCTGCATGGAGGCAGATTTCCTGATGGTTTCTTTTTGAAGAAAAAAAAAAAATTCAAGGCTTGTGCCTCTGCCTGAAGGCTTTGAAGATAAGTGCTCTGAAGGCGGAGTGAGATAGCAATCACATTCGGTGGAGATAGGTGCGCTTTGGAAATTGGGTTCATTTAAATAGCGTGTCCTAGAGTGCCTTGCCAGATAAGGAGGGTCAGAGGGCCTTTCATGGATTTTGATGGACATTTTAATCTCCAATAATTTGGTTGTTCTGAGATGTCAGGTGGCTAAGGACTGAGTAGATATATCCTGAAAACTGTACTTTGGACTAAAATCACAAGCCTACTTCCTAAGAACTTTCAGATGTGGGGGGGGGGGGGTAGCACTCACTGTCAGAGCCACACCATATTTCTTGAATGTTTCCCCCTCATTCACTATTCACTCCCCAACCTATTAAGCTCCAGTCCTGCCATCTTCCCACCCTCAATGCTAACCCTGCTGCCTACTGTTTGTTAGGGAGGGTGAGCGAGCAGCATTATGTGGATGGGAATGACCAGCTGCGGTGGGGCGGAAAGTGCTGTGTTTCAGGAATCCCCTTCAAGCCCTGGATACACAGATTTTCATGGCCAGTCATTTGTTGCTGTTACCAGGAGTGTGTGATGGACACAATTGACCTGTGTGTAGTCGATACCCACCTCCCAGGAAGGAAAAGGTGAGGGCTTGTCCCTGCCCCGTCTCCTTGGTCAGTCTGTCTTCCTCATTTGTTTCCTTTTGCCTTCTCTCTCCTTACTTTCCTGCCAACCTCCAGAATAGCAAGGCTTCTCATCATCTTACCAGTAAAGAAAAAGCCATAAGTGGGTCAAGGATGGGGCCCTAAGTCCAAGGTGATTGCTATTTTTATAAAAGAGAAATGGTTAAGAGAAAGATGGGCACTTGGGCTATGGAAACAGACCTGGGTATACTGATAGAAGCCAAAGAACGATTAAGATAGCCCATAGCTCACCAGAACCAGGAAGGATAAGGGAGAAAACACAGTGTTAGCCTTCCCAGGGAGCTCATCTTACCTCCATTTTGGATGTCTAAGCTCGAGAAGACACCAGGTTGCTATTGCTTTGTGCCATTCTGCCCATGGCTATTTGACACAATGGCCTTAGAGATCTAAGTGGGGTTGTCTTCTATGCCAGAGGACTATTTGGTTCTTGTGGTTACAGTTCAATATGCATGTCTATGTCAGTCATACTTATGGCCTGGCCTAGATCTCTGCTCAGAATGCTAGGTGTTCCTGAGTACCTTCCGTTATAACTGGTCAGAGTTCTGCATCGACTGTCTATATGACATGTCCAAGGGCGACTTGCTCTCATGTCTACTTACTCCTTAATCATCTGTCTTCTAACTCAGTGACCTCATGGAACGCTCGACTCCCTCAAACCTTGATGTTACTTTGGATTCTTTTTCCTCTATACTTATCTCACTGTACTAGGTGGTTTTATGTGTCAGCTTGACACAAAATAGAGTCCCCACAGAAAGGAGACTCAGCTGAGGAACTGCCTCTTTGAGATTCAGCTACAAGGCATTTTCATTCAGTAATCATTGGGGTAGGTCCCAGCCCATGTTGGGTGGTGCCACCCCGGGTTGCTGGTCCTAAATTCTGTATGATAGGCTGAGCAAGCCATGGAAAGCAGGCCAGTAAGCCACTCCCCTCCATGGCCTCTGCATCAGCTCCTGTCTCTGGGATCCTGTCCTGCTTTGAGTTCCTGTCCTGACTTCCTTCTGTTATGAACAGCGATACTGAAGTATAATCCTAATAAAACCTTTGGTTTGCTCTTTGGTCCCAGTGTTTTGTTGCAGAAATTGAAACCCCAACTAAGACATGGGCCATTAACGCTAGAAGAGTGAGTGGTGAGGTAGAAGGTGTGGCAAGCTCAAGTGATCTTGGTAGTTCTGTTCCTGATGACGTGCATCTTGGGGAAGATACACAGGGGCCAGTCATAAGCCATCCCAGATAAGAAAGTTGTGTAAATGTGTAAGGTTGGAGTCTGCACTTTCCAGGTTACATCAGTCTATCGTAAGAAAATGAGTTCATGCTAGGGCATGGTAGCTCATACCTATAGTCCCAGCACTCAGCTGACTGAGGCCTGGGGATCGTTGCAAGTATGAGCCCAGCCTGAGCTACAGAGTGAGACCTTATTTCAACAGGACAAAACACACAAAAATAAGGTTATAATTTCATTTCCTTTTTCCAATCAAAGTCATTGTGGCAAGAGACCGCCTCTGTCATCTGCAGGGCCTGGATCTTCCTAAGAGCCCTTTTGTTATTTATTTCCTGAATTCCTTAGAGGGATGTCTCTTCTGTGTTAACAAATTAAACTGGCATGAGAAAGGGCAGTAGGCAGGGTATTTTTGGCCATGCATGTCAGAACCTATCAGAGGCTCACTGAAAACAGTGGAATAACCAGCTCCCATTGTTGAGAAAGACTGAGAATATTTGCATAACTGAAGTAACAATGGAGGAGACCCAGGAGAGTACCTGGTCCCCTCAGCATGCATCTATTTATTCATCATGGTTCTGCCTCCCTTGTCCACATGGGGCGGCATGGCTGACAGAAACTTCTTGCTTCACAAACTCCACAGGAAGGAAAAGCTTCTTACCCAATCTATGACTCAATCTCACAGCAGAGTGTGCTTGACTGTGGTTCTCATACCTAGTAATGGGCTGGACCTGTGTCAGGATAGATTCTCCACAGCTAGGAGACAAAGTCTATTACAAGAAACCATAAGTGATGAGCGCCATGGACACAGCCACACCTATATCTAGTTTTATCTTCCCTTGCTGCCCTGATTACTTGTGTCCACACCTACTGCCCTGAAAGCTACAATGTAAAGTCTTGTCCCATCAGCAGGTCCAGAACACATGCATCATTTAACCCCTAGTTGCAGGAATGTTACCAAGGAGGAAAGAAGAGTATTCCTTCTTTTGAATGCTCCTTGTCTGACTTTCAAGGATCTCTTTTATCTCCATGGAATCAGAAGTATATCTGAAAGAAAAGCCGGAAGCAGGACTATGACAGCATCTGAGCACAGACTGTAGGTTATTAGTATCAAAAAGGAAAAGGAAGATGTTCTGGGGGCTGAGGAGATGGATGGCTGGCTTAGTGGATAAGAACTGGCCACTCAAATATCAGGACCAGGGTTTGAATATCCAGCACCCATATAAATGCTAGGTGGGAATGGCACCCCTCCCCATAAACTTAGAACTGGGAAGGTAGAGAAAGGTGACCCCAGAGTAAGCTGGCTAGACTGCCTAGCACTATTGGCAAGCTCTGGGTTTAACTGAGAGCCTAGCCTCAATGAATAAAGTAGAGAAGGAATGAGGAAGACTCCCAATGTCAGCCTTAGGCTTCCCTAGAACCCTATTGCATGTGTTCACCTTCCACCTCCAGGCCCTGCTGCTCTCCAAGGATATCAGTTCTGCATCACTACATCCAGCTGGGTCAGGGTCAGCAGAGAGCTGATGGGGTGGAAATGATGAACTGGCTGTCCCGGAGTGAGACCCCAATCCACCTTTTGGTCTAAGACATTTGTTGTTGACGATGAGGCTGCAACTCTACTATGGACCATCTTGGTCCAATGCTAGTCCTGGGTCTGAACTGTAGTGAGTCAGTAGAGCCCTCCTTATCAGCCAGGTATCATGCAAAGGGACCATTTAGCCCAGTGGTTTCCAATCTCCCTAATGTTACAACCTTTCAATACAGTTCACCCTATGGTAACCCCCCCCCCCCGCCATAAAATTATTTTCATTGCTACTTCATAGCTGTAATTTTGCTATTGTTATTAATCATGATGTAATCTGTTTTCCAATCATCTTAGGTGAACCCTTTGAAAGGGTCGCTTCACCTTCCTCAAGGGGTCATGAGGAAACTGCTGCTTTAGACCTATCCTTGCTTGCATGAAACACAAATGTGTATGCTTACTGAGAGGCATCTGGGGAACAGGACTTCATGTCTTGACAGAATGTAATTAATACATCGTCTATACAGAGCTGGAAGATGGATGGCACAGCCCCACCATAATTACTCCCAGGAAACACAACACACTGTGATTGTATCATCTCATCTAAATGTACTGGGACAAATGTTTTGGGTAGGACAAAAGTCAAGACAGATTAGAAAGTGTTCATTCCTGATTGACAGGAGGAGGCAGGAGGCAAGAGGGATCAGGAAAAAGCTAGTTAAACAGTCCACCACTATAGAGTATAAGGTGAAAATAGAACATGACTTGGAAGATGCTCACACTACCATACAGAAAAAAGAAACCAGAAAAGGCAAGAGAGACCAGAATTCCAGAAACCCAGATGTCTATTGGTTTTGTGTGCCTAATCTGGTATATTTCTGCATGAGGCTTCTTTGTGCAGACAGACGATCATTGCCGTTCTATTGGAGCAACACTATAGGCTGGGAAGACTCTTCTCAAGCCAGGGCATTTCTTCTAACTGTTTGTCTTCTTTCTCCCTTTCTCTGGCCAGAATCACAGCAGGATAATGCTGTTCTTTTCTCCTTCCTGCCCCAGTCATAGCTGGAATCACTAGTGGACAGAAAGTTGAGGGCTCCAACCTATTGTGGGATGGTGGGACATGCATCCACATACAAACACACACAAACGCACAAAGATGGCTATTTCTCTAGAGCTTGAAATTATATAATAATAATAACAATAATGATGTTCTATAAACTGATTACTAAACAAACCAGTGTAAGAAAGGTAATGTCATAAAGATGCCCGCCTACTGAAGATGTTGAAGAGATTTCCATATGGGCAGTGGGCTGGAAGTTGAGCCAAGTTCCCCCTGCCCCCCAACCCCTTCCTGAATCTTAGGCCCTACTGTATAGAAGAGGGTCACAAGAAAAAGAATTCAGAAGGTGAAAGTCATGCAAAGAATATTGTTCTCCACAGTGTCATATGTCCTGGGCCTCCTGGTGAGCACCGGCTCAGTCTCATGTTACAGAATGGCCCTTAGTCATGTTTCAAAATACTCATCAGTAGCTGTGATGTGAATCTTGGTTGTCAATGTCACTGCATCTGCAATCAACAAAAAAGTAGTTTGGTGTGTTCATGAGGGGTGTTCTTGACTGGATCATTTGCGGTGGGAAGACTTACCCTAAATCTGCGCCCCACTTTCTGATGGTAGAGATGAATGTAAAAAGAGGAAAGCATTGACTCTTTGCCTGCTTGTCCTCACCCTCGCTGGCAAGCTCATCCGTGAAGCTGTGTCCTCCTCCCTTTGCTATGGCAAAACCCACTTCTTTGGAATTCCAGCATCAACTGAAGACCCTCAGCTCTCTAGAAATCCTCTGTGATGCTAGCCACAGATTGACTAATGAGATACCCAGCCTTGTGGACTCAACACTACTTGATTCTTAGCCTTTCCCTTGTGTTGCACGACTAAAGGAAACTCAGAGCCAGATATTAGGGAAAGGCTGAAATATCAAAGAGAGGAAACACCACAGTCAGATCTCACCCAGCTGTCTTCCAGCTTCCTCAGCCTCGCCCCTCCTGGCTTCTTCTGCCTACTCCTTCTTTCTACACCTGCCTTAAATACTTTCTCTGCTCAGTTAAGGCGTGGTACCACCACTGCCTGCCTGGGAGCCTGGAACTCCCCCTGTAAACTAAGATGACCTCAAACTAAGATTTGCTGGGATTAAGGGCGTAGGTCACCACTCCCAGATATTCCCTGTGCTGGGATTAAAGGTGTAAATCACCACTCTCTGAACCTCCTGGACTGACTGTGAGTAGATCAGACTGGTTTTTATTAAATATGAAACATATCCCCACACCCTTGGATGTCAGCACCCTAACCAGAGCCTGTAATCTGCTCTAATAAATCTCTCTTACATACATATGCATTATACCAGTACTGTTCCTGCAGAGAACCCTAATACAGCACCTGTTTGTCTTCAAAGAGAACCCACTCCTCAGTCCCGGACTCCTTTCTATCCTCTTTTCTTTGGAAAGTTCTGGTGACAAGCCCCCATTCCTCAGAACCCCGTACAGCCTAAGAGGTGGGCAGCAGTTCCTGTTTGACATCCAAGTGCCCAGAGGAGCATGTCTGCTCCAAGGAAGGCTCAACATGAGTCCCTCTCCCTAATCACCAGGACAGAGCTAGGGTCCCTGGGGAAAGTTTCTCAGCCCAGTGGAACAGAAGAGCATGTGGGGCCAGTGCAGCCGAGGCTGCCCGAATGTCTTGCCCAGGGTCACATCGCCTGAGAGTGGCAAAGGAAGGGTTAAAGGCAGCTTTGTTCATTTAAGATTTTCTTTAACTCATTAGAAGCAAGATATTCCTACAATTGTCCCTGTTATGTCATTTGGAAAAAATATTCCTGAATTATAAAGGTCACTTACACCTTAACAATACTTCAGTTTAAAAATTCTACTTATGTGTGATTAAATTGTGTAATTTAAAATATGATGCCACTGCTGTATTAGCAAGATAGACACACTTAGTGATGCTCACTTCTGAACACAAAAGAGCCATTTAATTTAGACAAGATAATTCAAATGTCTTATGTGCCTAAAGCTCATAAAGCATCATTTCACTAAATCATGTTTTCATTTATGTAAGATGATAGTCATAGCTTTTATTGTTATAGAAGTGAGCAGATTGTGGTGCATTGTTATTAAATTATGGCCATATCAGGAAAAGAAAATACTTTTGAGAATGAAATACCTTTGGCTACATTGATTTATTTACCCATTTCATAAATAAGCATTATGCATCTGCCATGACTGGGCATGACTCTGGACATATTGGGGTACAGCAGCCTTCCTCCAGAAGGTAAGTGGATGGAATGGGAAATCTGTTGGACAAACCTTTTTTGTCCTTTCTATATTCCATTACTCTTCTGCTCTTTTTTTATTATTATTATACATGACCAGCAAAATGGTAAAAACATCACCTATGCACCTCCCTGTAGGACGTGGAGACTTTAGGTAACTGAGTGAAGTCCTCAGTACGGGGACTGTCACTGCTGAACAATAATTCTTAGTAACTTTCTTCATCTTCACTGTCTGCGTGATCTTCATCTTTTGTTCCCATTCTCACCCTGGCTGCTCTCCCCCTTCCCAACTCTTTACCCCTCTATTACCAGTGGAAGGCAGTCTTCATGCAGAACTGCTTTGATCAGCTCACTCAGACACTCCAGTCAGTGCAGCATCTTCTCTGAGGTGTGCGGTATGACCTCCATAGGCTGGTTTCTACCCCTTCTCCATCCCCAGTCTTCTCCTTTCCCTACTTATTTTCCACAGCATAGTCTAACAGTGGTGTAGGGGGATTATGTTGTTACATTGTACATAATTGTCCTGCCTACTGGTTTAATAAAAATGCTGATTGGCTGAAGGCAGACAGGAAGTGTGGGCAGGGCTACCAGACTAAGAAAACTCTGGGGACAGAAAGATTAGAGACAGAGATGACAGAAGCCAGCAGATGCTAAGGATAACTATGCTGCTCTGAGAAAAGTTACCGAGCCACATGGCTGAACAGGATAAGAATCATGGGTTAGATTAAGGGTAAAGAGTTAGCAAGTTATATGCCTGGGCCTTAGGCTGATCAGCATAAAATTTATGTATGCATCTGTGTATCTCTGCAGATCTTTGGGGCTACGGGTCTGTGAGTCTATGGGTCTGAACCTTGAGGTAAGGCTGGAAAGTCCGAGCCAGAAACCTAATACAACATAGTGGCTCTCTACTTTCCTGCAAAGACACACACACACACACACACACACACACACACACACACACACACGCACGCACGCACGCACGCACGCACGCACGCACGCACGCGCACACACACACACACACACACATGCTCTCTACTTTCCTGCAAAGACACACACACACACACACACACGCACGCACGCACCCACACACACGCACACACATGCACACACACGCACATGCACACAAACTATATTTGCCTCTTACCCTTGGAGTTCCCTGGGACACCTCCCATCCCCAGCATTTCCTTCTCATACCTTCTCTGGTGCCTGTTAGAGTGACTTTTCCATTTCAGAATCCCTCCAAAGCATGTCACACTTCCCACAGGGTCCTGCCTCTTCCATCTCTGAATAAAAGCATCTGCCCATCACTCTATTGGGCTGGACAAAGCCCTTTATCTTGCCTCTCTTTATAGAAACACCCACATAAAAAACAGCTTAATCTGGGGCAGTGTCCCAGAGACAGTTCTCTCTGATGCCCTTAGAAGACAGACAGAGTATAGGTTGTGGAGAGGTATAATCTGGGGTGAGACTGAAGGAAAGTTTGAGCAAGATGCAAAACAGGCAAATGGTGAATCTTTTCCCCGTAGAAGATTTGAGAGGTCTAACTTAGTAGATGATGAGCCCCCCACAGCTCCCTAAGGTGAACAGTCAAGAGTGGCCAGCCCTTGCCTGTCCAGCAGCCATAATGGCTGAACAGAAAATATCACTGTGCATGCCCAGTGGGTCTCCATTTTAGGATTCCTAAATGAAAGCCTTACACCTCCATGGTCGCTGCACAAAGAGGCCCAAGGTGTGGGTGCAGAGGAAATGACCAGAGGGAGGAAAGTCAAGGGCAGAGCTCTCAGCACTACCTAGGGACCAGGGCTTAGGAAGAAGGAAAAGGCATACTGCTTCCTCTCATCCTTCCATGTTGGAAAGGATTCTTGAAGATTCACTTTCAAAGAGTGGGTGGCTGTCTTTCGCACTGCCAGCATGTTCTCAGCTGTGCTCCCACCTGATGCACACATTTATTTTTATAGAAGAAAGGATTTTACTCCAATGTTTGAAAGAAGTATATGGGTATATACTGCAGCTCTGGCATCACTTTCTCTTCACCTTCCTTAAAGGAGGGGGACTCATTATTCAAGAGAAAGCGAAACATTCTAGAATCTTATCCTGTATATTAGTAGGAGAGGGGCTTGGCCTTAGCAAAACAAGCACAACTCTATGCTCAGATCAGCACCTCTCTTCTCTATGCTCAGGCACCGTGGGATCCTTTGCAATCTGTGGACCATCCTGGTTTACCAGCCACACGTACATTCCAGGAGGCCATGATGGGCTTTTGGTCCTGTGCTCCTTGTGACAAGCCTCACTAAGCTCAGCTCTGGAGAGGGAGTAAGATATATTGTGGCCCCCAAGGACTCCACAAAGCTGAAGCCCACAGTGTTACCCTTGTAGTGTTGCGTCCTTCTACAGCCCACAGGAAAATGAATCCCACTAGAGGTTTAGACTAGAGATTTTAGAACCCTAACCTCTGACTATCCAGGAGAGAACTCCATGTGTCTACATATTAGTTTTAGTCAGGGTTCTCTAGAGGGGTTGTTCTCAACCTTCCTGATGCTGCGATCCCTTAATACAGTTCCTCATATTGGTGATCCCCAACCATAAAATTAGTTTTTTAAGATTTATTTATTATGTGTACAGTGTTCTGCCTGCATGTATGTCTACAGTCCAGAAGAGGGCACCAGATCTCATTACAGATGGCTGTGAGCCACCATGAGGTTTCTGGGAATTGAACTTAGGACCCCTGGAAGAACAGCCAGTGTTTCCAGACACCTCATAAAATTATTTTTGTTGTTACTTTATAATTGTAATTCTGCTACTGTTATGAATCATAATGTAAATATCTGTATTTCCAATGGACTCAAGTGACCCCTGTGAAAGGGTCATTTAACTCCAAAAGAGATCACAACCTATTGGATGCAAACCACTTCTCTGAAAGAACTGAACCATGGGAATGATACATACATACATATTAAGTACACTTTAAAATAGTAGTAACAACAGGCTGGGCGGTGATGCTGTACGCCTTTAATCCCAGCACTTGGGAGGCAGGAGGAGCAGGAGTATCTCCAAATTTGAGGTCATCCTGGTCTACATAGTGAGTTCCAAGACAGCTAAAGCTACACAGAGAAACCCTGTCTCAACATGCCTCCCCCTAATAACAATAACAGACTCACACCTGAGAATCTGAGAGCTTGGTCCAGGAGGCTGTATGTCCCTATGGTCACAGTTGGCCCTCAATACTTGCCTCTCACTGCAGGTGTGAGGACAACTAGTCCCCAAAGCTAAGGTCTCTGTAGTCCCAAACTGGTACCTGAATCCCAGAAGGTTCCTAGAGAGCCTCTGGTCCCTGTTCTGTGATGAAATGTCCTGACCTGTGGGACTTCAATGGGGTCCCGTTCACCTGTAAGGAGGAAATGAGAAGGACAGGAGGTGCAGAAGGAAGGACCACAAGACAAAAATGCTGCTCAAGTGGCCAATCTTTATTTTTTCCAGGCTGCTTATATATGCTTTTGCAGGGCTGCAGGTGCAGGAAGAAGGAAGGGTTAGTAAGGGGGGGGGGTTTAAAAGCAGAAACTTGGCTTGTGCTTATGCAGTTATGAGCCAGGAATGTGCTAGGTAAAAAGGTCAGTATGTTCTTCGTGTGGTTTTTCCAAGAACTGTCTTAATCTAAGGAATGCTGTCTTAATCTAAAAAATGAAGAAGGAGGGAATTCTGATCTTTAGTTGATTCTTGGTTAATGAACCGGCTCATGACATTTTGAAAGCTTTGAAGCACGGGTTCTGCTACCACAAGGTGCTGCCCACAACCAGGTGGGTCATCCCACATCAGTAAAAGCAAACAGGACAGTTCTTCAGGCAAGACTCCCTACTCGGGTGGCCCTAATAGGTGGGAGTCTAAAGCAAGGGAAGTCAAGGAGGAATTAGTTGGCCCTGCCTGTAGGATATGTGATTTCTGAGATCACATGGGAATCAACACACAGGAGAGAGAGATCCATGGCCAAGAGATACTAGAAAACACAAAACAAAACAAAAAAATAGAAACAAAAAATGGAGACTTAACCTCTAGATTGTACTCCAAGAACTGACAAAGATCACCCTAAAGAACAGAAACGGACACCTGTCATCCCCTGCCGAGTCACCAACTCTTCACAATGTGGAATTGTGTGGCACTCACCTCTGTGCTAACTGTTAAGCTCTGAGCCTGGCAAAATACATTCAGATTGATTGGACTGAATTGAAGCTGGATGGAACAGGACATGCTTGTGTGGATCCCCAGTGAGGTTGAAGGGCGTGGGCCTGACGAGTTAAGACAACACCCCACCCCCAGCAGCACTGGTCATCTCATTTGTATGCGAAATATCAAGCAACCAAACAAAGCAAGAGAATAAAAGGTTGTAAGGCGAGAGTCAAAATTATTAAAGAAATTGGAGGCCTCTCTGATAACATTTTTATTTTATTTTATTTTGTTATCCCATAGGTATTTACTTACAAATCCTTCCTTATTGCAATACTCATATACCTCTTTCCTCGGCTGGTCTGAGTTCATATGTGAATAAAGGCTCTCTCTCTCTCTCTCTCTCTCTCTCTCTCTCTCTCTCTCTCTCTCTCTCTCTCTCTCACACACACACACACACACACACACACACACACACTGCACTTGTTCCTCTCAGCAGCATAAACTCTAGATAGTGATTCAGAAGGAAATCCTCAAAGAAATATCCAGTGAGATTATCATCACGAATCTTTTACAGGACACAGGGACCTCTTGTCATAGCCTCTTAGAGGGGACAGCAATGATCCAGCAGGATGATAGCGACTAAGACCAGGTGAGTAAAATTGATGACCGGAAATTCTGCCTTGAGGTGTTTGCTCTAGTCAATTATTGAAGTTACTGCTGGTTTTGAAATAGTGTTTGCTTTAAATCTCAAATAATGTAAATCTCACCGGCAGTAAGAGTCCCTTAGCAGCCATCCCCACACCAGTGGAAAAGCTAGAGAAGATGCTGAGCTGTTAGAAAGTGGTGGAAACCAGGGCTCATCATCTATCGATGATACAATCATCTCTAATATGCAGTGGAGAGATGAAAACTTCTGTTTTGCTTCAGTTATGGTGTAGAAAGAAGTCAGCCGCTGATCAAATTATGGCATAATGGGTCATTTACACAAATCATACATGAGCTTATATGATGCTGCTATGCTATGAATAAAATATATGCACAGATACAGGGAAAAATGTTCTCCCTAGTTAATTCTCATATTTTGTTTGCATTTAATACACTATTAAGATCTGAAGCCCTAAAATTTATTGGCATGCTCTATGTCCTGTGAGAGGCAGTAGGCTCAGGGGACTCTTCAGAACGTGAAGTCTATTGAGTGAGATCTGACATGCTCACCAGGGAATTCGATTACAATGCTGTTGGAGGGACCATCAGAGGGTGCATTAGATTCCTAGGATAGCTGTAACAAAGAACACTAACTGGGTGGCTTCAGACAACAGAAGTCTATTCTGTTCACACAGGCCAGAAAGCTGAAATCATAATATGTGACATACCATTCCTTCTTGTCTCATCTGACTATTTTCCATCAACAATTTTTTGTTTCCTTTGGCTCTACACTCATCACCATCAGGCATCTTCTCAGTGTATCTCCATATACCATGGCCATCCTATATTGACACTGGTCATACTAGAGTAAGGGCCTCCCTTACTAGAATATGATCTCATTTAACTCACATAAGGTGTAATAACCCCCATCCAACTGAAGTCACATGTGAGTTGTCGGGATGAATTTTCAATCTGTCTTTTACTATAAAAGCAAAGTGTCCTGAGATGTGATGCTGTGGACTGGATAAGAGATCCACCTTGTTAGCCACATCCTACCTCTGCTAAGAATAATCTAGAAAAATCATGACCACACCACTGCAATGCACACTCTACAAACATCTAACTACCTCAGACAGTTCATTCTGTTAGTTTCTCCTGTAGGAGTTTCAGCACAGAAGTTCTTTTTCTGCCTGTAAACTTGAATAGCCATACTTTAGACAGGTACTAAGGAGGGATTTAGTCCTGCTGACACTGGAAGGTGAAGCCAGGTATTCCTTTCTCTAGAATGAGAGAAGATGGCTCTGAACAGCACCCAGGGTAGGGTTGGGAGTGTCAAAGCAAGAGTCTCAGCCACACCCACACCTACTGAGCCAAAGCACCCACTTTTAGTAAGCCCTCACCCCTTACTGTGAGACATATGCTCATTAGCATCTGAGACGTTCCTCTCTCAGTAGTGATCAGAAAGATACTGTTGTCTGGTTGCAATGCATACCCTTGCTGATGTCATTGACATTAGCGAAGAAGCACAAGGCTAGACACCACTTCCTACACCCCATATGTTGCTTGTGAGCCTGAGATTCAAAATAGTCTTTAACCTTCTTGGTTATTCTTCTAGTGGCATTTTCTTAAAATTTATAGGATGAGTTATACACACATAATTTTTAAAATTAATCTCTAAAAGTTCTGAAGCCATCCTCTCTCATCTGTTTTCAGTAAAGCATATGGCTGAAACAGATCGAGGCCCTAGCGGGGAGAACCAGAATGATCTCCACTGGCTTTTGAACCCACTCTCTAGCAAGGCAATCAGATGCCATGTGGGTGGTTGCCTCTCAGGCACAGGCCTCAGCATGGAACAGGTTGTAACAAGTTTCAGGAAACAGTGGTATCCTGAAAGCATTAAAAGCTGAAAAAAAAAGGGGACTTGTTTGTTTGAGACAAGTTCTCAGGATGGAGACCAAGTTGGCCTCACAGAGATCTGCCTGCCTCTTCCAAGTGCTGCAATTAAAGATTTGTGCTACCATGAGTCTACCCACTCAGTTTACCATGTATGTATGTTGGAAGTCTTTATGGCAAGTCTATTCAACATTCCCAGGGATTGCATTATAGTTGGTTTTTTTCCTCTTTGGGGGCCTGTCGCTCAGCTTCCAAATAAATACATGAAGATTTATTCTTACTTATGAATGCCCGGCCTTAGCTTGGCTTGTTTCTACCCAGCTTTTCTAACTTAAATTATCTCATTTCTCTTTAACTTCATTTTGCCTCTAGGCTTTTTACCTTTATTTAATCTGTATATTTTTCTTTCCTCCCTTCCCTGTGGCTGACTTTTAGCATCTCCCCCCACCCTCCCCCCTCGGCCCCCAATCCTGGTTCTCTTCCCTAGATTTCTATTTATTCTTGCTGCCTGGCAGCCCCTCCCCCAATCCTTTCTCCTGCCTTGCTATTGGCTGGCTGTTCAGCTCTTTATTAGACCATCAGGTGTTTTAGACAGGCAAAGTAACACAGCTTCACAGAGTCTAACAAATGTAACATAAAAGAATACAACACATCTCTGCATCATTAAATAAATGTTCCACCACAGAGACAAATATGACACATCTTAAATATTCCACAATAGTATCTAGTTTAAAATGTGGAACAAAATCTTGAAAAGGAGATGAAATAGTCTCCAAAATGTAAAGTATAAACAAAATATAAATCTGATTTTAGTTTTTAGAGTGTTTTTTTGTTCAGTTACTGTCCACAAAGCTTTCATGGCAAGAACTCAACACACTACTGTATTTCCTCAGAGTATATGTTAGCACTTTATTTTTAAATTTCCAACTTCTTTTAGGGCCTTTTCTCTAGCAAAGTACAGCACTCCATCAGCTTATTATTTGTCAAGCTTCAAAAGCTTTTGAGGGAAGAGAAAACAGCCACAAACCCCACAAGCCACCACCATTTCAGAACAACAGAATGATCCATGTGCTTGTATTCAAAATGGCTTCCAACAAAATGTATGCTCAGACAGAACATGATCATTTTCCCCCCTCTTATCTGAATTGTAAGTCCAGCCCGAGATGCCTATACATTTACAAGAAATACTCTTTCCAATAAGTTCTTCCCAGGTGAGGAATTTTTAAATTCATGCTTTTCTTTGTTTTGTTTTATTTTGGTCAGAGAAGGCAGAAAAAATGGCTACATCTGGTCAAGAATTATATTTCTTACAGCCAGGAGATTCCAATTGCTTTCTCACTCCATGGGATCAATAAACAGCCAGACTAATATACATAAAACTGCGTTGGCCTCCTGTGTGCGAGCACACACACACACACACACACACACACACACACACGTTCCTTTCTTCGCACCCCTCAAGGTAAAGCTATTCCAAATCCTGACATCACTGAAATATGTCAGCAACAGAAACAATAAAGGGAGGAACATGAGAGAGAGAAATGCTCAGCTCTGGATGTGCCCTCGAGACAATTGTTCCTACAGTGCAGGCTTTGTTCCTGTGCAAGCAAAACACAGACCAAATTCAACTCTGTCAGCAAGGACACTGGCATCGTCACCCCAGATGGGACTGGCAAGAAAAACGACCTGTGTGAAAGAATTGACTTGGCAGGGCAATCATTGTTAGTCATAAAGCCCCTGGAAGGGCCCAAGATCTGCAGAACACAGAGATGGAAACGGTTTAGATGCTATAATGTCCATGTATACGTCAGTAGGACTCCATCTAGGTCTATGCCGATCCCTGCACAGCAGCTTGTTCACCTGATGGAGGGGCGGGGTTCAATGACACGGGATCCCAAGCTTCCAGGAAGGGGGCTCATGGGATCAGGCGTTCTTCTCTTAGGTTGACTTCCCTAAGAAGCTTGGGTGAGAAGGTAAATTGGGACCGTTCTGTCATCTCTCAAACCCTTCTATTTTCTTTTTTCTTTCGCTTCAAACTCTGTGGAAAAAGAGAATTAAGAAGAGTCAAGTTGCAAAAAAGAATAGTTGAGTTGAACACCCCTAATCTGAAATCTCAACTGCACCCAAATCTGACATTTTCCAGACCACTCACGATACCTTAATATGTAGATGTAAATCAGTCAAACCATTTTTTTTGCCCTCTGAAACCCTTCTATCCCCAGGCATTTTAGATAAGGGATACTCAAGCTCCAACAGTGAGACCCTGTTGAGTTTGTTATGACTTTGGAAATGGAAACATTTGACAGAAAATTTTTGGCTTCAGCTCTGTTCTTCAGGACCTTGTGAGCTAAGGGGACCCCAGAAAGAAAGATGAATATTTTTATCACACCATGGGGAGAAGAAAAGTGTCAAGAGAGGGGTACTTCCCAGAGCTGCTTCCTCGGAGGTCTGACCCTCATGAATTCTAAGGGGCAAGGCAGGGTGACAATCTAGTGGTCACTACAATATACATGGTCCCTTGAGCAGACAATAATGTCCTGAGTTCAAAACCAGCCCCTGCCTGGGCACATCACTTAGCCTGGGTGGACCTCTCTCTGAATCTGTAGCAGAGTTCTAACTGTCTTGCGGAGTTGTTATAAGGGGGAAAACACCGCAAAGCATACGCAATAATCACAGTAATGCCACACTATAGTTGGTTGTTGTTTGTTTGTTTACTCTTTTAAGGGGCCCACCACCCAGCTCCCAAATAAATCCCATGGAGGTTTATTCTTTTTTTATGAGAGGCCAGACTTAGCTTGGCTTGTTTCTAGCCAGCTTTTCTTAAATTATCATATTTATCTTTTATCTTTCTCCTTCTTTAAATGTACCTTTCTTTACTTCTTTCTCCGTGGCTGGCTGTGTAGCTGAGTGGTTGGCTCCTGGAGCCTCTTTCTCCTCTCTCTCACTCTTCAATCTTTTCTTCCCAAACTTCTGTTTATCCTCTCTGCCTGGCAGCTCCACCTCTTTCTCCTGCCCAGCTACTGGCCGCTCGGCTCTTTATTCGACCAATCAGGTGCTTCAGGCAGGGAAAGTAACACAGCTTCACAGAGTTAACATAAAAAGAATGCAACACATCTTAGCATCATAACACAAATGTTCCATTCCACAACATAAGCAAATATAACATATCTCCAAATAATATTTCACAACACCGCACAGTGCTTCACAGTAACGCCACACAATGCTCACAGTAACGCCACACAATGCTCACAGTAATGCCACACAATGCTCACAGTAACGCCACACAATGCTTCACAGTAACGCCACACAATGCTCACAGTAACTCCACACAATGCTCACAGTAACTCCACACAATGCTCACAGTAACGCCACACAATGCTCACAGTAACGCCACACAATGCTCACAGTAATGCCACACAATGCTCACAGTAATGCCACACAGTGCTTCACAGTAACACCACACAATGCTCACAGTAACACCACACAATGCTCACAGTAATGCCACTTCCAATAAAACGTGACCTCTATTAGTTTGTAGACTGAGTGCTAAATTCCAAGCTGTATACAATGGATCTTATTTTTAAACAGAGTCCCAAAGAAAGGGAAGATTGGTATGATTCTGCTTGCCACCTTCCCGATGCCTGCACAAACAGTACTGCTGGGGTCATGACGAAAGTCCCAGCTCATCTCACACATGTCCCACACCCTTAGCCATCCTCAGCACTGCTTCCATTCTGACCTCCCAAAGTCAGGACTTCTGTTCAAGGCTTGGTGAGATATAGACCGGGGCTATCAGATTATTGGGCCTGCTAGGAAAGTCTCCCTGGTGACAGGCCAGCTAGTGCTTGTGTCTGCAGCATTCGGGAATTGCCAAGTTTAGCAAACAAGAACTACATGATGGCAAATCAGAGTTTTGCATATATATGTTTTTCCTAGGGTACAACTATGTCCCAGAAGTTATACATAACACTATTACATTAATATTTTATTTTGTGTTTTGAGATAAGGTTTTGCTATATAGCAAGGATGCCCCTTCTTCTCCTGCCCTGCCTCCTGAGTGCTGAATTACATGTGTACTTCATGATGCTGGTTCCAGACTATTACAGCTTATCTGAAATTCAAAAGTGTGTTTGCATACTATTATTTGTGCCTTAAATCTTTTATCTGTGTTTTTCACTTGTTTCTTGAGGCAGAGTCTCATGCTGTAACCCAAACTCTTCATGTGACTCAGAATCTTCCTCATCCTACCAAATGCTAAGACCATACCAGTTCAAGTTACCACCATTCCCAGAGCATCTGACATTCTTTAAAATATATCATTATAAAAATGTATGTTATATATAATTTGTGCATGTGTATCTATGTGTTTGTGTTCATTGTGAGTATGCACAGATGTGATGGGGCATACATGAACATGTGTGCACATGCCTATGGAAGCTGCAGACTGTTAAGTGTTTTCCCAGATGGTCTCTTATCTTTTGAGACACAGCCTTTCACGGAACCTCGAACTCACAATTGTCTAGACTGTCTGAATGAGCTCCAGGGACCCTGCTGTCTTTATCCCTTCTCTGCAGTTCTGAGCTCTTTATATGTGCTGACATACCTGAATTTCATATGGATGCTGAGGACCTGAACTTAGGTCCTTGTGCTTTTGTGGAAGACACTTTGATGATGAGCCACCTATCTCTCCAATTCTTATTTTTTAAGTCAGGGTCTTACTGAGAGGCCCTGACTGCCCTAAACTCCCTCTGTAAACCAGGGTGTGCTGGAACTCAGAGAGATTCACCTGCCTCTGCCTCCACAGTGTTGGAATTAAAGAAATTTACCACCATAACCAGGTGGGCATTATTATACCAAAAAAAAAAAAAAATCTGTTGTTTACTGCAACTCACATTTGACAGACTTCCTGCATAGTTTTCTCTCTGCAAAATTACCATACACATATTTGCATCAGGGAAACCAGCATGGCTGTCTCCTCCCACCCTAACATCCAAAGCAGAGAACCAATTTGACCTAAAATCTCAGCATCCTAGGCCATCATGTTCAATACCAGTACTTCCACAATCTGTCCCTGTTTTGCTGGCTGTTCTCTTACTCAACTCTAAACATGGTCAGAATGGTATGGTTACTTGCAGGATTGTGAGTGCCTAGCTGGCTCTCACCCCTGTTCACAGACCCACATTTGTAGCCTAAAGTTTTTCTGGGCCCTGCAGGACAAAGCTCTCTCTCCCGTGGTCCTGCAGCCTATAAAATATTTACTCAGAGGCTTATATTGATTACTAACTGTTTGACCTATGACTCAGGCTCATTACCAACTAGCTCTTACAACGTAATCCATTTTTACTAATCTGTGCATTGCCACATGGCTCCGTGGCTTTACCTGTGTCCCATTACATCTTGCTCTCTGGGCAGAAGCCTGCATCATCTCTTTGACTCTGCCCTTCTTTGCCTTTATGTCTGCTTGGATTTCCCACCTGCCTCTAAGCTGCCTTCTCATTTTGCCTCTAAGCTTTCTTATTAACAAATGGTAAGAAAGTATATTCACAGCGTACAGAAAGACATCCCACAATACATCCCTTTTCCTGTCTAATCAAAAAGGAAGGTTTTCATTTTAATATAATAAAATTACATATAAACACTTATAAAGCAAGAATTATAGTTACAATACCTAGTCTGTTTGTATCTAGCAAAATTAAAGAAAATCTACCATCTATCCTATTCTTGTGAGGCTAAAGTTCTTGTATCTAATTTGCCTTTTATTATGACTAAGGAAAATTATAGTCTTCAACTCCACTAAAGACTACAGAAGGATATAGTATTATCTGAGTAAACAGGAAGTACACTGCAAGCAACTTCCAAATTCTAGAAATGACATCTGGCTGCCTGAACAGTCACCTAAAATTCCTCTGTAACATCAAGGCATCCATCTTCCTCCTACAGGCCTAGAGTCTGTGGTAGACTTTGTAGTGAAGCAGGAAATTTAAAGGACTGTTCTGTCCATTTTGGCAAGGTTTGTCAGTCACTTCTTGTGTCCTGTAGAATGTCTGATAGTTTTTCTACAAAGCAGGAACCTTAAAGGATGATCTTGGCTTGTTCTGGAAAAGTTCAGAAGTCACTTTCTTATGGGTTCTACATGTCAAGTTTATATAGCGCACTATTGCACAGTCAAAGCAATAGTTTCTTGGCCAACACAAAGGAAGTAAAATCCATATGGAGTTTCTTCGATGCCCATCATCCTCTTGAAGTAGATTTGTGCGGCCTGGAGCAGACATGTCTCACTATCCAGAAAAGTCTAAGTACTTAAAACATTTTAAATGCCATATTCTGTAGGTCTTTGAAGTGTTTGAAGAGTATATAATTGAAATATATCTTTGTATATCTAAAAACTTAGCTAACATGATTATAAGCTGATTATCATAAATGACTATTAATCTGCATTTTAATTATATATTACTATTTTAATTGAGTTACATAATATCTTTTTTGTATGTTCATTTTATTATTTTTTATTTAAAAGGGTCTTTTTAATTCATGTATCCTCCTGCTCCTCCTCCCTTCTCCCCTCCCAATCCCTCCCAGTCAACCTTCAGCCTCTCCCCTCCCTATCTACTCATCCCCTCCCCCAAAAGGGGAAGAAGTCACAAGGTGGGTCAGCTCAGCATGGCACACACATTCCAGGCAAGTCCAATTTGCTCATCCTAAAATCTAGATTTGGTTAGGCACTCCTCTTCAGCGAATGGGCTCTAAAGTGCCAGCCCACAAACAAGAACACAGTCTGATCCCACCCCTCGAGGTTCCACATACTGCCCATGCCTACCAACAGTTGCCTACCCTTGGAAGGTCTAGCTCCTTTTCCCGATGGTTCCACAGTGGCTGTTCTTGATTCAGCAAGCTCCCCAGAGCTCCAGCTAGCCAGCACTGTGGGTATTTTCCTCACAATCACTATCCCTTTGATCATACTATCCTCCTCTGCTCTCATCTGGACCAGGAACTCTATCCAGTGCTCAGCCATGGATCTCTGCCTCAACCTCTATTCATTGTTGGATGTAGTTTCTGTGATGACACTTAGGGTAGTTATTCATTTGATTATAAGGGAAATTTCTGTTTTGGCACCCCCCACACTATTGTTTGTTTAGAGACCTAGCCAGGGACATCCTGTTAGTTCTTGGAGGTTTCCCTATCACCCATTCTCTTTCCAGCCCCACATTGGCTTCCTCTATCAAGATATCCATCTCTTCTTCCCCCTCTTTGTTGCTCGTCTCACTCAACCATCTCCTTCTCTCATGATTTGTTCCCACCTCTTCTTGGTTGTAAGCCGTTATCATCCCAATTTGCCAAGGTGATCTTCTCTATTTTCTCTTCCTAGGGGATTCTCTGGATGTCTCTCTTAAGTTCCTTCTGATTCCAAACTGTTCAGGAGTTGTGGTTTGCAGCTTGGGTATTCTTTGCTCTTTGTCTAAAATCCACTTATAAGTGAGTACATCCCATGTCTATCTTTCTGGCCTTGTGATACCTCACTCAGGAGGATATTCTCCAAATCCGTCCATTTGCCTGCAAATTTTAGGATGCCTTTTTTTTTTTTTTAAATCACTGAGTTGTGGGAGATTGTGTTGTTTCATTATAAATAATTGTCCCACCCACTGGTTTAATAAAAAGTGCTGGTTGGCCAAAGGCAGGCAGGAAGTGTGGGCGGGGCTACCAGACTAAGAACAGTCTGAGAACAGGAAGCACAGAGCAGAATGCCAGAGAGAAGCCAGAAGAAGCAGAGGACAACCATGCTGCTGTGAGAAAAGGTACCGAGCCACATGGCTGGATAGGTTAAGAGTTATGGGTTAGATGAAGGGTAGAGAGCTAGCAAGTTATATGCCTGGGCTTTAGGCAGATCAGCCTAAAACAAATTGTAAGCATCTGTATGTCTCTGCGGGTCTGTGGGTCTGTGGGCCTAAACCTAGAGGCAAGGCCCAAAAGTCTGGGCCAGGAACCTCTTACTACAAATGACGCCCAACATGGGGCACGAACCCACAACCCTGGGATTAAGAGTCCCATGCTCTACTGACTGAGCTAGCTGGGAGAGCTAGCCTACTACAAATGGCAGCTCGATGTGGGTGATAAACATGATATATACCCACATAAAGCCAGAGAAAGCTTAAAAAATGGTTTCAGCACAGAAACTGAAGCCCAAAGCAGCTTCCGAGTTGTGTCTCTGAACTGGCCCGTGGTAAAGAGACTGAGTGGTTTATGAGATTAAATTATAAAATCGTGTGTTTGCTACATGAAACTTAATGTGAACAAGGCCAGTTCTTGAGTCTAGATGTAAGCAAAGAGCTCTGTGGTAGATTTAAGGTTTCTATTAATAAGGACAAAAAGAGGATAGAGTCAAAGATGGCTTCTTAGTGTCAATGTTTTTTGGATCAGCTCTGTTTGCCGGAGGCAAAGTAAGGCTTGGCTTTTTAAAGAGAAGCTTCCTGATTCAGCCTTAGAGGCAAAACACTTGTGAGATTTTTAAGAGGCCCTGATGCCTAATACTTAAATGGAGTTAATGAGCAGCAGATGGCAAAGCTTTACTTGGTGATTATATGGATCCTGAAATTCTCCAGAGTACCTGGGTTAAAAAGATAAATTCTATGAAATTAGACTAGGAGTTGGGTGGAGCCATCCACCCATCCTACCAACCTTGAACCTTGGCAGATTAAAGGTGTGTTCAGAAACAGAAAGAAGAAATAGAAGAATCTGGGTGGAGTCAATCACCCTAGCCTAGCAAAAGTGGTCAGAGACAGAAAAAGTTAAGAAATAAATATACAGTAAAGACAGTTTTTTGTAAAAAGTCTAAGTGGTTTAGAGTGTGTTGAAAATATAGATACATAGACTTAGAGAAAGAAAAGAAAAGGTAGAGAAAGCCCTTAAAAAAGAAATAGAGTAAAATAAATAAATAAATAGATAGATAGATAGATAAATAAATAAATAAATAAATAAATAAATAAATAAATAAATAAATAAATAAATAAATAAATAAATAAATAAATAAGACATGTAAAGATGGAAAATACAAAGAGTGTCTGGATACCGTATGTTATTGTCTTTAAGTTTCTTGACTGAAAATGAAATTGTAAAAGCTAAAAGACAGTTGATTATAAATGTGGTTGGATTAATTCAACCTATATATTTTGTAAATGAGTTTACTTTAAAATTGAAATCCAAAGATATGCTACTTTGGAGAAGAGGTTTTCTTTTTATTTTCACAGAAAATGACAAGCTGTGGATTTATTCCTGGATAAAGAACATAAAGTTTGATAGAGGAAGACCCCCTGAAAAATCTCCACTGGAAATGGATGGGCCAGATGATTCAGCATTTCAGAGCACCTCTGTTGAAATTTCCAGAGCTCTGTATCCAGAACAATTTCAAGGAGACTGGCTGAGATGACCCAGCCTTAAAGACTACTCCACTAAAGACTTGTGAATAATCCTACATTTTTCTTTAGATTCCTATGGGATTGCCAGCATCCCCATTCAGCAGGAAGTAGCCTAGAGAATAACACCCACATTCCCAAAACATGGATTATGTTTGTGTTTATTTACAGTGTTGTTTATAAGTTGTTATAGATGGGGGGGAAGAATATTAGATTTGGAGTTCTTTTTGTTTTAAGAGAGAAAAGGGGGTATGTGGGAGATTGTGTTGTTTCATTGTAAATAATTGTCCCACCCACTGGTTTAATAAAAAGCACTGGTTGGCCAAAGGCAGGCAGGAAGTGTGAGTGGGGCTAGCAGACTAAGAACAGTTTGAGAACAGGAAGCACAGAGCAGAATGCCAGAGAGAAGCCAGAAGAAGCAGAGGACAACCATGCTGCTGTGAGAAAAGGTACAAAGCCCCATGGCTGAACAGGTTAAGAGTCATGGGTTAAATGAAGGGTAGAGAGTTAGCAAGTTATATGCCTGGGCCTTAGGCCAATCAGCCTAAAACAAATTGTAAACATCTGTGTGTCTCTGCGGGTCTATGGGTTTGCAGGTCTAAACCTTGAGGTTAGGCCTGAAAGTCCAGGCCAGAAACCTCTTACAACACTGAGTAGTACTCCATTGTGTAGATGTACCATAGTTTGTTAATTCATTCTTCAATTGAGGGGCATCTAGGTTGTTCCCTGGTTCTTGCTATTATGAATAATGCTGCTACAAGTACAGCTGAGCTAATGCCTTTGGGGTACGCTAAGCTAATGCCTTTGGGGTACAAATGTGCATGCTTTGGGTATATGCCCAATAGTGGTATTGCTGGATCCTTAGAAAGATTGATTCCCAGGTTTCTGAGGAAATGTCATACTGCATTCCAGAGTGGCTGTAAAAGTTTACACTCCCATCAACAATGTAGGAGTGTTCCCCTTGTTCCTCATCCTCTCCAGCATAGGCTGTCATCTGTGTTTTTAATCTTAGCCATTTTTATAGGTGTAAGATGGTATCTCAAAGTTGAAAGACATTTCTCTGATGGCTAAAGATGTTGAGCAATTTTTAAAGTGCCTTTCAGCCATTTGTAATTCTTTTGTTGAAAATCCCCTTTTTAGATCTGAACCCCATTTTAATTGTGTTATTTAGGTTTTGGGGCTCTAGTTTCTTGAATTCTCTATATATTTTAGAGATCAGTCCTCTATTGGTTTTAGAGTTGATGAAGATCTTTTCCCATTCTATAGGCTGCCATTTTGTCTGATTGACTGTGTCCTCTGCCTTACAGAAGCTTCAGTTTTAGGAGGTCCCATTTATTGATTGTTGTTCTTAGTGTCTGTGCTACTACTGGTGTTACATTTAGGAAGTGGTCACCTGTGCCAATGTGTTGGAGGGTATTTCCCACTCTCTTTTCTATCAAGTTCAGTGTAGCTGGGTTTATGTTGAGGTCTTTGATCCACTTGGATTTGAGTTTTGTGCAGGGTGATAGGTTTAGATCTATTTGCATTCTTCTACAGACTACCATCCAGTTATGCCAGCACCATTTGCTGAAGGTACTATCTTTTTCCCATTGAGTATTTTTAGTATCTTTGTCAAAAATCAGGCATTCATAGGTATGTGGGTTAATATCAGGGTCTTCAATTTGATTCCATTGATCCACAAGTCTGTTTTTATGCCAGTACCAAGCTGTTTTTATTACTGTAGCTTGAAGTTGGGGATGGTGATTGCTCCTGAAGTTCTTATATTGAGCAGGATTGTTTTGGCAATCCTGGGTTTCCTGTTATTCCATATGAAGTTGAGCATTGTTCTTTAAAGTGCTGTAAAAAATTGTGTTGGGATTTTGAAGGGGATTGCATTGAATCTGTAGATTGCTGGTAAAAATTCCATTTTTACTATGTTAATCCTACTTCTCCAGGAGAATGAGAGATCATGTGGGAATGTCTTTCTGTATGCTGTGAATATCAATCTTTAAATAAAGGAGCTGTTTTGGCCCATGTCAGGCACCATAGAAGTAGGTGGGGAATCAGAATAGTTAGGAGAATGAGAGCAGAGTCAGAGACAGGTCAAGCCAGCTGCCCAAAAGAGCAACATGTAAGGAATACAGGTGAGCCACAGGCCATGTGGCAGACAGATTAATGGAAATGGATTGAGTTAAAATGAAAGAGCTAGCTAGCAATGTGCCTGAGCTATAGGCCAAACAGCATGAATTTAATATAAGTGTCTGAGTCATTTGGGGGCGGGGGGGAAGCCTAAGCAACTATGGGTGACTAAGGGGTCTGGGGCCATAGGTCTGTGAGTCTGGACCTCTAGCCGCCCAGGGACAGAAACCTTATTGTAACAGGGAGATCTTTCCATTTTCTGATATCCTCTTCAAATTTTTTCTTCGGTGACTTAAAGTTTTTGTCAAGCAGGTCTGCTACTTCTTTGGTTAAAGTTATGCCAAGATATTTAATGATATTTGCAACTATTATAAAGGGTGATGTTTCCCTTATTTCTTTTTCAGCCCTTTTATCCTTAGAGTATAGGAGGGATGTTGATTTTTTGAGTTAATTTTGTATCCTGCTACCTTGCTGAAGGTGTTTATCAGCTGTCAGAGTTCCCTGGTAGAATTGTGGGGGTCACATGTATACGATCCTATCATCTGCAAATAGAGATAGTTTGACTTCCTCCTTTCCAATTTGTATCCCCTTAATCTCCTTTTGTTCTCTTTATTTATTTAGCTAAAACTTTGAGAACTATATTGAATAGATAAGGAGAAAGGGGGCAGTCTTGTCTTCCTGATTTTAGTGGGATTATTCTGAGTGTTTCTCCATTTAGTTTGATATTGGCTGTTAGCTTGCTATATATCACCTTATTATATTTAGGTATTTTCCCTGTATTCCTGATCTCTCTGGGACTTTTATCATGGAGGAATGTTGGATTTTGTCAAAGGCTCTTTCAGCATCTAAGGAGATGATCATGTGGTTTTTTTCCTTTCAGTTTGTTTATATGATGGATGGCATTCATAGTTTTTTGTATTGTTGAACCTGCATCTCTGGGATGAAACCTACTTGATCACGGTGGATGATTTCTTGATATGTTGTTGGATTCAGTTTGCTAGATTTTTATTGATTTTTTGCACCAATGTTCATGAGGGAGATTAGTGGATAGGTTTTGCTTAAATCTGGTTTTGTCATGAAATATCTTGTTTACTCCATCTATGGTGGTTGATAGTTTTGTGGGTATAGTAGTCTGGGTTGGCAGCCATGCTCTTTGAGTGTCTGTTTAACATCTGACCAGGACCTTCTTGCTTTTATTGTTTCCATTGAATAGTTGGGTGTTATTCTGATGGATCTGCCTTTATAGGTAATTTGGCTTTTTTCCTTTGCAGCTCTTAGTATTTTTTCTTTGTTCTGTAGGTGTAGTGGCTGGATTATTATGTGGCGAGCAGATATTTTTTGGGAGTCTAGTCTATTTAGTGTTCTGTAAACTTCTTATGCCTTTATAGGCATTTCCTTCTTCAGGTTGGGAAATTTTTCTTCTATGATTTTGTTGAATATATTTTCTGTGCTTTTGAGCTGGTGTTCTTCTCCTTTGATTCTAATTATTCTCAGGTTTGGTCTTTTCATGGTGTCAAAGATTTCCCAGACATTTTGTGTTATGACTTTTTAGGTTTTAGTATTTTCTTTAACTGACTTATCTATTTCCATTATTGAATCTTCCCCTCCAGAGATTCTCTCTTCCATCTCTTGCATTCTGTTGGCTATGCTTGCATCTATAGTTCCCATTCACTTCTTCAGGTTTTCTGTTTCCAGATTTGCCTCCGTTGTGCCTTCTTTATTGCTTCTATTTTAATTTTTAATTTCTGGAATGTTTCTTTCACCTGTTTGTTTTCTTTTTCTTGGTTTTCTTTATTTTTTTTCAGGGATTTGTTCATCTCTTCCAATTTTTTGTTTGTATTTTCTTCTATTTCTTTAAGGGAGGTTTTTTTTTTATATCCTCCTTTAAAGCTTCTATTATCTTCATAAAGTTGTTTTTAAGGTTGTTTCCTTCTGTTTCCTCTTCATGGTTATGCTCAGGTCTTGTAGAACCACCATGTTGTTGTATGTATTCTTACATTGGCATCTGCCCATTGCTTCCTTGGTTCACTCTTAGTCAGCTCAGCTCTTAGTCAGCTCTTAGTCAGTTGTGAGCCCAGGGGCTGAGTGTCTCCAGTAGTTGAGGGGTTTAGTCTACTCTTAGTTGGATTGGGTTTGGGAAGACTCTATCTGCTTTCTTTGGTTCAGGGCAGAGCTGGGTGTGGTTGGGGTGCTGGGGACTGTGTCCCTGGGCCAAGGTTCGTGGACCACTGTCTCCTCTTGGCCTGAGGGTCAGAGTGCCACTCACCTCTTAGTCAGCTGTGGACCAGAAGAGAGGCTTGGGGTCTCCAGTTCTCAAAGTGTGCCTCTCACTTTTTATACTAAGAAAAAGCCTGGACCTTGGTCACCCTGTGCCTCAGTCCTAGAGCAAATCCACATTTGGGCACCCACCAGCCTACTCGCTGTTGCCAGACACACAGTGCCCCAACATAAAACCTTAAACAAAAGTAGAAATATACATATAGTATAACAAAATTAACCTTAAATTTGTATCAATAAAACAAAATCTATACCAATATAAAGTATTTTGAGATTAACAGCTGTTTTTTGGATCAAAGTAGATTTGATAATCTTATTTTTATCATTACTATATCACACATTCCACCTGAGTTTCATAAGCAGGAACCTTCTCAGTATCCTTCTTAGCCCAAGCCTTCTATTACTCTCAAGGAGAACTGCCCGAGGGAAATCAGGATAATTTTGTTATCCATTGCTCATTTACCCTAACATTTTTTTTTTTGGTCAGATGACTCTCATGTTCCTTGATAAGCATGAACTAATAACTCTCTGTTTGTGTAAGAAACGATTCTGTTAGATTTTTGCCTCTGCTCTGAATACCTCAGTGGTGTGGCTGGTGGATGAAGCAATCTCTGTCTTTGCACGGCGGACTCTTGGTAGAAGCTACCAGCCTTGTAAATTCCATGCTGGCAGCTTGTACAACATCTACACGTAGGATAAGATCAGAGGGTAGTTCATCTTCCCTGTTGCTGTAGCTACAAAGTCTCCCAAATGGCAGGCACTTGCTTCCACGAGCGGATTCCCTTGGCCTTTCAGAATGGATTCAAAGGCCACAGATTTGAACACACCTTTTCTGACTCCTTCGGTAGCAATGGAAACCCAAGTTCTTACAAAGCCATGAGACCCCCTCCACACACCCCCACTTCACCCCTCACCCCCTCTGCCATTGCTCCTTTTTGCTCCCTCTGCTCCAACTGCACTGGACTGTAAACATGCCCAAGCAAGCACCCTCCTCACGGCCATGGCTGCTCCTTCTATCCTTGGCTGTTTATGTCCTTGCTGCAAATGCCATCTTTCACTGAGGTCTTTCCTGAGTATTTTCTCTGTAGTTACAGGTTCCTCCTGGAGACATCTTCCCTGCTTCAACCCCCCCCAACTATCTGTGTCCTGTTCCACCCTTCCCATTGGACTACGAACCCCAAATATCCAGGATTTTAATATTTGTTTACTTCAATATCTCTAACCCTCAAGAATATAATAAGTAGTCTATAAATAAGTGAGTGAATAATACATTTTTGCTTCTTGTATAGTTTCAAAAACTATATGAAAATGGATACTTCTCATCTATTTTATTTTCTGATATCACTGGACAGGTCTGTAGGGAGATTAAGTTGTTCCATTGTAAATAATTGTCCCCCCTACTAGTTTAATAAAAAAATACTGATTGGCCAAAGGCAGAAAGGAAGTATGGGCAGGGCTACCAGACTAAGGAGATTCTAGGAACAGGCAGAACAGAGCAGAATGCCAGAGAGAAGCCAGAAGAAACAGAGGATAGCTATGCTGCTCTAAGAAAAGGTACCAAGCCGCATGGCTGAACAGGATAAGAGTCATGGGTTAGATTAAGGGTGAAGAGTTAGCAAGTTATATGCCTGAACCTTAGGCCAATCAGCCTAAAACTACTGTAAGCATCTGTGTGTCTCTGTGGGTCTATGGGTCTGTGAGCCTAAACCTTGAGGCTAGGCCCGAAAGTCCAGGCCAGAAACCTCCTACTACACAGGTCCCCTCAGAAGACACCTGTTCTAATGGTCAAACAACAAAACTCAAGTCAGCAGTGTGAGTCCTGGTTCTTAAAACACAACAGTACCTGGTAAACTTGGATATTGAATGCAAAATACACGTTTAAAAAGTGTACATCCCTTCAGATTGAATAACAGGTACTGGGGTACACCACTGCCACCCTTTGCCTGCTCTTCTATGGTGTTTCTCCAGCAGAGGTGGGCTCCTCATGGTAAACTGCATAAGCCCTTCTTTGCTCACCCAGGTTCCTAGTGTCCTGTGAAGCACAGCCCAGGTTCCTTCCTTGGCTATTTGAGTGCAGCCTCTGACTGCAACAGAGGGAAGCTAACTGGCTCCCTAGGGAGTGGAGCCTGGAATTTGGTTTATTAGCACCAGCTGCAACCAAGCAATCGAAGAACAGATTTTACACCCAAATTGCTGGATGGTTGAGCCAGGTGAAGGAATAAACCAGCACATCTGTAATTAATGAAATATTCACAGGAAGCCGAGGGTTTAGTATGACAGAGAGGAAGGCACTGAGCAGAGAGAGTAGACATTGGTTCACTGTCCTCTGGGCCAGGGAGGGTAGTGTATGTAGGTGTTTTTAGGTAGGAATGAGCTCTCCCCCACTCTATTTGGGCAATTAATTTTTGACTTGTAATATGAATTATTTAAATAAGCTCCTTGGTCTCAAGGGAGAACGGAAGTGAGTATCTCAGATGTACAGCAGCTTTATTTCTTCTAGATGGAGGTTTGTCAATTAAGACAGGAGGCCTATGAGTGTGGCGGCTCTTACCTATAATCCTAGCAGTGAAAAGGATGAGACAGGGGGATTGTGAGTTCAAGGTCATTCTGGACTAAGTAGGGAGACCCGTCCCAAAGTAAGACCAAGAAGAGATCCCCACTTCTGGAAAGCAACTGATAGCTGTGGATGCTCAGCCACCACCCACAAACCCCTGGATTCAGTCCTCAGAGGTTCATAAACTCGGGATGAGAGCAGAGTGTGATCAGAGCACTCAGGAGATAAAGGAAGGAGAATCAGGAGTTCAGAGTCACGCTCTTAACATAGCCACTCTGGGGTCAGCCGGGGCTGCAGACGATCCTGTCTCTTTTTCAAAAAAAAGAGATTTTTTTTTTTTTTTAAAGTCCATATTCAGGTTGAATGGGAATGGTGGTATACACCTATAACCTTAGCACTTGGGAAACAGAGGCAGAAGAATTGGAAGTTCAAGGTCATTCTCAGCAACATAGTCAGCTGAAGGTCAGCTTAGAAAACACAAATTGAGACCCTAACATGGGGGAAAAGTCTGTGGGGAACATTAGGTAATCCTTCAAACCTCAGCTTTAAGGAAACTTAAAGCTTCCACTGCAGGCTCTAAAATCAGGGATCATTTAGCAAACAAAGAGAGGAATGGACACGCTTCTGAGAGAAGAAGGTTTCTGCTTTTCACCGCTCATTTCTATCCTAAGAAGCCTTTTCAAGCATGCAGCTCAGCAACCCTTAGAGAAGAGCCCCAGGGGGTGACTGACCTGGGGAGTTTTCTCTGCTCATCCTCCACAAGGAGCCTGAGGCAAGAATTACAGTGCAGCTATGTACTGGGAATTTAAAATCCAGAATGAGGTGGTGTGAGGAAGGAGAGAGAAGCTTAAAAAAAAATAATAAACCCTGGGGCCAGTGAGCTGGGCAAAGTGACTGCAGAGTAGGTTGGCTGAACTGAGCCTGAACTCTGGTGGAAAAAGAGGATGGATTGGACGAGGTTGTCTTTTGACAGCCATGTGCGCTGTTTATGTGTATTCCTACACACACACACACACTCCACAAATTTTTCTTTTTTAATTAACAAAAGTCACAAAAGAAACTCTGGCATAGCATGGCTACCCTGTATACTGCTTGTTGGTCAGGAATATTCACAAGCTGCCCCTGGGTGTGTCTCCTCAGTTCAGAGTCAGTAGGAGGCCTGCTGGGGGAGAGGGAGGCACACCCAGGACCACACCTCAGTTCTCTACTCCGGACTACTGGTGTTCCCAGGCTCATTTCCAGGCAAAACCTCCTTTGTGTCTCTGGTCATTCCTCAGGAGCTTCTCAGGTAGGCAAGTTGACTTCTGGTCCTAGAGTGGAAGGAGCAATATGGACTAATTGTGCTCAGCGACAGGCTTATGGGTCATGTACTCAGGGCAATGGCTTGGATTTGGGGGGCAACTCCAAAGCTTGATAAAGCCAATGATTATGTTGGTATGCAGGACAGGTGTGAGGAATAGGCAGGGAAGGGAACAGTGGGACTTCTCAAGGTTTGTGCTCAACACAGTGAGGAGCCTCTTAGGGTTCTCCCAACCCCCAGACTTCACACACAAAATTCATTCACAAAATGTGTTTTGAAAACCATTAGCCATGCCTTCTTGGCTAGTGTATTTCACTAGCCAGGTCAGTGATTTATCTGATAGAGTTTGACATGCTACCATCCCAACTCACACGAAAGCCCACAGAATTGATCTTTTTATTTTGTGTGCTGGGGATAAAGAGTATCACAGGTGTGTGTGTGTGTGCGTGCGTGTGTGTCCCCGACCTGTTCCTGGATTGTGCTTGCACTGTCCAGATAGCACGTCTTTCATTTCTTCCTCTGCAGGGCACTGAAGCTCTCAGAGTTTATGCCTTAGAACTTAAGATGGTGACCTTGACTGATAGGGAAGCCTCAGAAAAGATTGCTCAGTGTTCTGAGGTAGCAGGTTCAGTGAAATTGGCTCCAATGAGAAATGAATAGAACATCGGAAAGAAAACAGGAACTTGGGTCAGTCTGGCACTGGCCCAGACACTCTGCAGGTCAGATTTCCTCAGCCCAGTCTCCATCCTACATCCTGGGGCCAGTGCTACCCCTTTTCCTCCATTACACTTGTTGGAAGTGAATGCTTTCAGCCCATACCAGCCTTAGAAGCCAGGGCCACAGCAGGGCACAGTTGGTGGGGCCTGGGGGGTACTTCAGAGTGGGACATTCCCTACCACTGACATCTGCAGTTCCACCAAGCATTTTATGGATGACAGAGACATGATAGAACGCACACACACACACACACACACACACACACACACACACACATACACAAAGATGATAGAATATGCATAGGGAAAACATGCATGTTACTATAGATGATTCAGTACTGTGTTCCTGAGGGCCCTGATAACGTGTGTGTGTGTGTGTGTGTGTGTGTGTGTGTGTGTGTGTGTGTATTAGGAGTTGTAAGGGAGAGAAAATAGACCAGAGAAGCATTTCTCAGTGATTCCCTGGCTTCCCACTACACACAACCCCAGCACAAAGCCAATCCTTGCAGCCGGCTATTGCAGAGGCAGCAGATAAATAGAAATCTCTTTGCCATTGCCCTGTGCCCAGAAAAGACAGGGGCTCTTCTTGATCTCTAATTGTTCTGCCTACAAGATACATTGCAATGCCTTTTCTTTTTTTTCAGGAGGAATTCAAAATTAATTTGGCTTCCCAGCATCTTGTCCTATTTTTATGTAACTGCTAACTGTTCACTCAAAAATAAAAATAAAAGGATCATGGAAGATGTATGCAGCTGCCTTTTATACTTATGGATGAAAAACTGGTTATGAAGGAGGTTAATGTTGTTATTCCAGAGAGATAACCCTGGTTGCTATGGTGAGGAATCTTCTGTCAATCATGCCAATGAAGTTGGCTCCTTTTACAAGAATGACTTCTATTAGAGGCATAGTTGAAATCTATTTGCCACTGAGCTGTGACTCAAATGTTTAACTTAGTGGACAGGTCTGTGTTTTATCAATTGGAATACTGGAGACTTTAAATGTGGTGCCTAGGAAGTACAGCTGGGCTTTCCAAACACGTTCAGAAAGGGCCAACTTAACAACCCAGTCAGGGGTAGCATTTAATGCCTGAATAAGTACAGAAGGATTTTTTGGAAATAATGACTAGCCATAACCAAGAAAGGAATGACCACAAAAAAAATTCGACAAAATAGAAGGTGTGACTCATTGTTGAATGGGACTTCCCTTGATGGATTAGTTGATTGATTCATTTTTAAATGCAGCGGTTTGGATCTGTGGAGTTCACAGCTTAATGATCCGCCTTTCTGGCTGAAATTTATTAAGGCAATAATCCACAAGAAATTGGCTGTTTTCAGCACTTTATGACTTGTTATTTAACATTTAACAGAATGGCTATTTATTTTGGAAACAGCCAATTCTGAGAGGTTTTATTGTCTTTGTAAACCATAATCAACCGCTTGTATCATCAGTGGTTCTGCAACGGATAAAACGGGCAGCTGCAACTGAGAAATAGTTGCGTAGCTTTTGCATTTACATTCTTGATTGCACAGGGACGAGTCCACCTTGGAGCGGGAGCCTGTCGGTATTCACAGCCACTGTGGACTTGCCTTGCCTATGAAGTATCTGCAGTTATAAAGGGTTCCAAATAGGATAACACTCTCAACAGTCTCTGCAAATCCCCGCCTGCCCCTCCCCCCCCTCCCCCAGTTACTCACATGGAAAAAAGAAGATAAGGCCTGGATGAACGGAACAGTGTTGTAAATTACATTTTGTTTATCCCGGTGTCATATCGGGAATTAAGTTTCCTTGCTTTGTGGAAACCCATGTTTAAGTAATATCGAAGCATGGGAGAGCGCCTCTTGTCAGGGTGTTTCTACATTGGCACTTGTGGGGCTGCCGAGGAGATTCACGGTTGGGACAGAGTCCTGGAATGTGATTAGATTGAGGTACTTCTCAGCTGGGACCCAGAGCACAGGTGATTTATAAAGGACAGCAAGTGTCTCAGAGCCACACGGATACTCTTGGACACCTTCGATCTGAGATGTTAATGATTTCTACTGGGACTCTGCGTCCTAGTGGTGCTGACAAGGGCTAGGGGCTTGTTGGATTCAGAAAAGTGCCCTGGGTCTGGGGGCACTAAAACTCTGCATGAAAGAGAACAGGCCTTTGAATCTTTCTGAGCTTGTTCCCATGTCAAAGATGCAGATAACAATCTCACAGTCTCTCCTAATACATAAAGATTATCCCGAGGAGTAAGATGAAGTATTGAAAAGCCAAATGTGAAGGGATAAAGTATAGCCCTTCAGTTATAAGCACCTGAATTGTTCAGCATATCTATGTGTAGAATAATTCAGTCCAACACCTACAAAGATTTTGCTCCTACATCTGTTATTTGATGTTTGTAAGAATTAAGACATGACTTCCTCTACCACAAATGTTCAGGCATGTCCCTTATAAGACTCCCCACATACAGCATGTTTTCTTAACAGAGAAAATCGTTGTGTGAGTCCTCCTGTGCAGTGGGGTGGGTGGTGGTGGTGGGGTTAGGTTTCCACACAAAGGCTTTGTAGCTCCATTAAGTGTATGGTGATGTTGGAGTTGGATTTTTTAAAAAATAAAAACCTCATTGTATTTTCAAGCTACTTTAATAAATAAAAAAAATCACACATGCACGTGTGCACATGTGCGCACACACACACACACACACACACACACACACACACACACACACGCACGCACACACACACGCACGCACATACGCACACATGCACAGGCTCAGCTATTCGTGTGTGCGTAGCAAAGTGCTATGCTGCCGGCTCCCTCCCTCCCCAGTCTCACAATGCAGACACCGTTTTAAATTATAGGCTCAGAAGATTTAAGGAAAATAATGAAAGACAAAGAGATGAGGTATAGGAAGAGAAAAGGGCAGAAAACATGCATCATAAAAATAAAGAATAGAGAAATAGATGGGAAGTGAGGCTAGGGAGAGCTGACAGGAAGTATCCAGCATTATGTCCAGTTATCAGGAAGACTGCAGTCAGGAAGGAGGGGAGAAGAGGGAGGGAGGGGAGAAAGGTGAGGAGAGACAGACACAAAAAGGGTCAGAGCCAACAGTGACTGTGAGTTTCCCATCCTCCTGGAGAGAGGTGGGAAGAAGGGAGGGAAGGAAGGAGACGAGAGACACACAAGCACAGAGTCAGAGTGGGAGCAGACAGTGAGTCTCCCATCCTCCTGGGCAGCTGACCCAGGCCCTCATTAGCAGCTGGGGACTTAAAGACAGGAGTGGAGGCTTCAAAGGGAGAACCAGACTTGGCTTAAAGGGCAAACTCATTTGCAACAGACAGACCTGGAATTAAAGGGTGGGGGTGGAGGGGGGCTTCCAAATCTCCACCTAAACTAAGTAGAAAAAGTGTTCCCTTGCTGAGCACTGACAGGAGAGGCTTGGCCTGGCTGCCCTTAGGGAGAGGGTGGGGTGACAGGTCCCAGAATTCTGTCCTGGGGAATCTTCTCCCACTCGCCTGTGCCTGTGCGGAGGGGCAGGCACAGCATGGCAGGGATGCTGACTCCTTTTGTTTCGTGGCCACATATTTCTAGTGTAATAATAAAGGGTGTTTTTTTTATACTTACATTTATCCTTTGTCAAAGACCATGCTAAATGTCCATGTATACCACCATCTCATTCACTCCTGAGGCGACCTATCTCAGGTCCTCTTCACTGTCACAAGGTGGTCTATGTCTGTCCGCACACATTTCCAGCTATTAAAATATGGGTAACAATATTGTTTTTGAATTTTCAAAGTAAAAATGCATGCAATTCCATATAGCCTCGAATGTAACCTGCTGGCATTTTCCATATTTTTATTGACTCATTTTGTCCCCATTTGTTACCTGTTTGGTGGAGTGAACCTGGGAGATGGAGCCTAAGAGGTGGGCTAAAGTCTCATGAGATAGCCAACTTTACTCAGGGCATCAGTTTATACTCTGAAGGCATTCTGAAGGTCATGTGAGTCAAGTTCACTT
Source organism: Phyllotis vaccarum (assembly GCA_033318265.1). Classification (NCBI taxonomy): domain Eukaryota; kingdom Metazoa; phylum Chordata; class Mammalia; order Rodentia; family Cricetidae; genus Phyllotis; species Phyllotis vaccarum. Next base: position 44,662,881 of record JARWLC010000005.1, on the reverse strand, counting down.
GAGTACAAGCTGTATACAGTCACAAGAGCAAGGTCACATGAGTTTAGGCCTACACCATCGAGAGGTCCTTATGCAATCAAGAGGACAACTTGTACTTAGAAGCATCATCTGAATACTAGTAGATGTTGGGTCATCTAGCATAAACTCACTCCTAACCACACCTGCGAGGGGCATGAAAGCCCATTCTAAGAACATCCCGTGTTACAGAGGAAAAGCGGTTACAGGACTCTTGTTTATTTGGAGTTTCCTCACAAGCTCTCAGAAATCTTCTCACACTGCTTCTTCCTTCATGGACTGTGTTCCAACATGCATTAACATGATTAGTACAGCAGTTCCTTCACGACCGAAGGAAGACATTTGTCATATTAAATGACCATCTTCCATCAGACCTTTTAGTGTATGTTTGGCCCATGCTGCCCCTGAGGACTTACAGGACTAGCAGGGGCTTGCTTTCCCTGCAAAGTCCCTGCTCAAACTGAATCTCAGGGAGCTGGGGTGTGATGGACACCAGATTGGTGAGGTGCCTTCCGTTGTTGAAATCTGACTGAAGGGGCAAGCAGGCTCTCCCTTGCCTCAAATTCAAGCATGTACACACACGTGTCCTTCAAAACTCCTTGTCTTGGGTCAAACACTGTGACAGAGAAAAAAGAGAGCCAGAGAACAGACAAGGCAAACTATTTCCAACAGAGGCTATGCCTACAGAGATGCTCTGTCCAGGAACCTCTCTTTCAGGAGCTCTGGTGTGACTGCTTCAGGAGGAATTTTCAGTTACTTAATGTTTGCTCTCTCAACTGGGTAGCTCCCATTATGTTTGCTATCTACCTGCTTCTATCTATCTATCTATCTATCTATCTATCTATCTATCTATCTATCTATCTATCTATCTATCTACCTACCTACCTACCTACCTACCTACCTACCTATCTATCTATCTATCTATCTATCTATCTATCTATCTATCTATCTATCTATCTATCCATCCATCTATCTGCTATTTACTATTTGTGCTTTTCCTGTTCCAAGATTTATACATAATAAGCTCACTCATTTGGGATCGAAAACATGGCTATTGTAAATTATTCTTCATGAAGAACACATGGAATATAAATAATACTTCCCTACTAGTACAATGCTTTAGATGTTCCCTCCAAAACTCATGTGTCCTCAAACCTATATGTTGATAGTATTTAAAGGTGAACCCTGAGAAATAACTGGGGTGAGGTAATGTCATTGGACATTAGTAAAGGAAGCCCTGGGCTGTCACATGCTTTTTCTGCCTTTGCCTACGTCGTCTTTTCTCATCTTTGGAAGAGACAAGAGGGTCCTGGCCAGGCACTGAGCAGGTGTGGTGCCGGGCTCTTGAACTATGAGTCAGCAATGCCTACTCTTGATTAAGGACACAGGCCTGGGAGTTTTGTTCTAGCATCAGAAAATTGACTAAGATGACCACACACTGAGATAGCTTCTGCATTAGCCCACGATGCAGAGCCTGGCCAAGGCACAGAGTTGACGAATGTGTATGAGGACTCTACTCAAGGCTGCTTTCACCTTTGTTCCCCTGAAATATCCATCCAGACACATCAGAAAGGACAAGACCGCAGAGGACAATTGGGGCTCTCCCATGTGTCCCCACAGACACCAAAATGTCATAATCCTGACTGCTCATGTGTACTTGAGGTCCCTGAAGATGGAGAAGGTAGGATCACTGCCTCTGCTTTTGTGGTCCCAGAATCTGCTACTAGAGATGATGGCTGTAACCCCACAGGCAGGGATGGTGGAAATAACCCCAAAAGACATGATTGTTTGGTGGCTGTCACCAAACAATGCAGGGATGGTGGATATAATGCAACAAGGCAGGGATGGTTGATATAACCCCACAAGGCATGAATGCTGGCTGTAATCCCACAGGGCAGGGATGATGGATTTGACTCCACAACAAATGAATGGTGGCTATAAGCCTACAAGGAAGAGAAGTGGTTGTAATCACACAAAGCAGGTATGGTGGATGTAACCAAACAAGGCAGGGATGATGGCTGTCACCCCACAATACTGGGAGGTGGCTATAACACCTCAAGGCAGGGATGATGATGGATTTAATCCCACAAAGCAGGGATTGTGGGTATAACCTCACAAGGCAGTGATGGTGGAATAGCCCCAAAAGACATGATTGGTAGCTGTCACCAAACAAGGAAGGGATGGTGGATATAACACCACAATGCAGGGATGGTGTCTGTAACCCCTCTAGGTTGGAATGTTGGCTGTAACCCCACAAGGCAGGGTTGTTGGCTGTAACCTTGCAAGGCAGGGATGGTGGATATAACCTCACAAGGCAGGAATTGTGGCTGTAACCCCACAAGTCTGGGATGGTGGATATAACCTGACAAGGCAGGGATGTTGTATGTAACCCTAGAAGGCAGGGATGGTGACTATATCCCCACATGTCAGGGATGGTGGATATTAACCCATAAATCAGGGATGGTATATATAATCTCTCAAGGCTGGGATGGTGAATATAACCCCATGCAGGGATTGTAGATATAACCCCACAAGGCAGGGTTCGTGGGTGTAACCCCACAAGGCAGGAATGGTGTCTGTATGCCCACAATGCATGAATGGTGGATATAATCCTACAAGACAGGGATGGTGGCTTTTACCCCACAAGGCATAAACAGGCCAGTGTTGTCCCATAGACTTTCCTACAATAACAATATTCAATGTCTGTTCTCACAGAGTGGTTATTGTTATGTGAGTGTCACTGAGTCTCAATGTATGGGTAATGTGTAGTAAATTACTTTTAATTATATTTAATGTTGACTGACTTAAATTAAAGAGCCACCTGTGGTTACTGCTGCCACATTGGATGCCATCATCCCAGGTTCTGAGATGGCAGGCCTGCCAGTTCTGAGTCATCACTCTCTGTGTGGGCTGGTGTTATACGGCCAGCGAGTGTTGGTCTTTGCATATTAGGGACTGTGTGGGCAGGCTTGGCTTGTATCCTCTATCTGTACACATTTTTGGTTTCCCCAGCACTTTGACTGTCCTCCATTCTCTATGTAGGTGGGCAGGAAGTAAAGACAGCCGTATGCATCAGGCAGCCCATTGTGTGCAACGGGAGCCAACTCAGGTTTGCTGATTAAACACATACTAACTCTTCAGAAGGATGTTTAGAAGTGCACAGAAAGCCTGGGAGGACAGAAGTAGGTTCAGGGTTCCCGTCTTATGAATAGCAGCCTGGGTCAAGTGAGGAGGTCACAATCTATCTTGTCAATACCTCTAGTTCCTGTCCTTGGATGCCACTAGGCAGGATGGCTGCTGGTGTTTGCAGTCACTGCCAGCATCCTTGCCATCATTCTAACTCTGATTGGAGGTACTTGACCCGTCTGTCCTGCTACTTGCAAGGAAGGCTAGACAAGCAAGTAGCTGATAGGACAGGAGGGGAGAGCTGTGTTAGCTTAAAGCAGTGGTTTTCAACCTGGGGGTCAAATGATTCACAGGGGTCACATCAGATATACCGCATGTCAGATATTTACATCCCGCTTCATAACAGTAGCAAAGCTAGATTTGTGGAATATCATCAAAATAATGTTTGGTTGGAGTAGTCATCATAACAGGTGGGACTGTATTAAAGAGTCACAGCATTAGGAAGGTTGAGAATCACTGGTTTAAGAAATTCTCAGAAGCCAGTAAAGGTACTCATATTCCCTAAAAATGGCAGAACAGATATTCATGACTACTATACGACACCCAAGTTTCAGTGAGGCAAGAAATCTCTAGTACCTATAGATTAAGTAAAGGTTATTGGTACATATAGCAAGCTAACAAAAAGCCATGCAACCAGCTCCCAGTGGAATGACCACCCTGCCTATTTATCTACCTGGTCCCATGGTGTGATGCCATAGGCAGACAGAAAGGATATATGTGCCACAGCCACCTAAAAGAGCATGTCCACCCTAAGGGTACTATGGAAGACATTGTTCATGGTCACTTACAAGTTCTTCCTTATGAAGAACCATGGGAGAGTTTTGTCTTCAGTCTCAGTAACCAGAGAAGCAAGCCTCCTCTGACCAAGTAGGAATAGTGTGATGAAGGAAGCAAGAGGCAGGCCCTATTTTCAGTCAGATTCTGGAAAGCTCAGGGCCAAAGCTACTAGCCAGTTGCAGCCCAAGAAAAGCCAAAGAGCACATGTTTCACACATGCTTTCTTACTTTGCCTCTGACTTTCTCAGTGTTGAGGATTGCACACAGGATCACACACATCCAAAGTACAGTCTACTGCCGAGCTGAGTTCCCACCCAGCTTTTCTTAGTGTTTCCAACCCCTGGGACCTTCACCTTGACTTCGTACCATTTTTTAAATCTTTTAACTATCTCTGCCATCCTTCTGAACTCCTTTTTATAGAGAGTCAAATGAAAATATATACCATTAACCATAATTATAGTTCTAGAAGTACCAAGTGCTTACAGTGAGTTGAGGATACAAGCAGGCAGGGGCTTTTCTCGAGGAGGGGCCAAAGGACAGTTCTGTGGAAAGATTGTGCAAAGGACAGACAGGCAGATCTCCCTCTGTGAAAAGGACAATGAGTACTTCCCAGGCCACGTGAACAACATCCACAGTAATTCTCCTTTCCAAGGCTATAGCCCTGCACGTTGGAGGGGAGCCTTTAAATACCCACCCTCCTAGAAGGGTGTGGATCATATTTTTGCCTTCTGTGTTTTCCAGTTTCTAGGCAGACCAAGGCTGGGAGGGAGAGGACTCTGGAGCTAAATTAAGGGGCTCTCTGCCGGTCTTGCTTTCATCCCTTCTGCCCCCTTTGGCTCCTGCCTCCTCTGACAGGTGGGCCTGGTATGGCTGCCAGCCCCTTCAGTTCAGTGTGGGCAGCTCTGAGGTCTGTTCATTAGCTTTCAAAAGAATCGCCCAAATAAATCCGCTCTCTGTTGGTGGATTTTGCAGCCAAAGTGGCTTTCACATGATGCCAGAGCATCTTCACTTCCCTGTCTGATGGAAAGGAGGATGTAGAATGAAAAAGCACCAGATGCAATCTCCTGTGGGCAGGCTCTCCACCCTGACTGGTGACTGCCCTGTGAGCTCAGCCAGATGGCAGGTCAGGGGGGAGTGAGAAATGAGGGTCAAGTGGCCCTTGACCATCTATCTACATGCTGAGCCCTGGCTGGAAACACCAGCCTGCCACCAGGAATTCAGCTAGACTATTTCAAAGATTCTGCACAGAACTAAAGGTTCTTAACTTAAAGATTCGATTGTCTCCCTGATGGGCCCTAAGCAGGATGCTTATAATCTCCTGAGGAGGGGCTGGTGTGGCTGTGGAAGCCTTTGGAGGTGTTAAGCTCTTTTGGAGACTCTTCTTTCCTGAGTCTAGCATTGTAAGAGAGAAGATTCAGCTCGTGTTTTAAAGCACCTGGCTTTGGGTTTCTTGTGTGTGATATTTGGGTTTGGAGATCAGTATTTTTGGAGGTCAGATATTTGGGTGAGCTCAGTTATTCTCTGCAGACCTCAGTTTTCTTCTCCGTACAGTAGAAAATAGTTCTACTTACCTTGTATAGTCAGCATTAAGAAGAGTAAGTCAGGCTGGATGGTTATGGTGCAGCCTTTAATCCCGACTCTCAGGAGGCAGAGCCAGACAGGTCTCTGAGTCTGAGGCCAGCCTGGTCTACAGAGTGAATTCCAAATCAGGGAGGGCTACACAGAGAAACCCTGTCTCGGAAAAAAAAAAAACAAAAACAAAAAAACAAAAACAAAACAAAACAAAACAAAACAAAACAAAAAAAAAAACCCAAACCAAACCAAACCAAAACAAAATTAAAAAGTGAGAACGAATGGGAGCTTCAGAGATGGCTCCGCAGTAAAGAGGACTAGAGTTTTATTTCCAGCATCCATGGTGAGCACTGGTCTCCTTAGATACCTGTATACACAGGCACATACAAACAATTCAAAACAATAAAAACAAATCTTTTTTAAAAATTAAGTCAGAATGAATATAACATGCACAGCACTGTCATTTATTTTCCCTCTAAGCCCAGAATTCCCTGTTTCCCAGAAGTTTATACACAATGAGCCAGCACTGAGTTGTAGTAAGAGGTTACTGGCCCAGACTTTTGGGGCTAGCCTCAAGGTTTAGACCCGCAGACCCACAGACCTGCAGAGACACACAGACACTTACATTAATTTTAGACTGATCGGCCTAAGGCCCAGGCATATAACTTGCTAACTCTTTACCCTAAAACTAACCCATGACTCTTACTTACCCTGTTCAGCCATGAGGCTCGGTACCTTTTCTCAGAGCAGCATAGTTGTCCTCTGCTTCTTCTGACTTTTCGGTGGCATTTCTGTGGTCTCTGCTCTGTTCTCCCTGTTTCTAGAGCTTTCTTAGTAGCCCCGCCCATACTTCCTTTCTGCCTTTGGCCAATCAATGTTTTTTATTAAACTAGTAGGGGGGACAATTATTTACAACCTAACAACATAAGTCCCCTACATTAGTCAGATATAATAAAACAAGTTTCTCAGGGGTTCAGGGCCCCAGGACAGCAAATGTTCACAATGGAACATGATGCCTATAGGATCACAAACACACTCAACCAACTGGACTTGGTATTAATCAGTGCTCCTCCCAAAGGCAGTATCAATAGGACACGGACTACAGAGAAAAAAATCTTACGAACTTGTTTACAAGGTTATGAGGCAGCTGAGACAAAAGGGTCAAAGATGTCAGTTCATCCTGGTTCAAGATAAACCTACACAGCTATATAGGCTGAATAAACACATAAATAAACATATATATCAATATTATTTAAAAACATGCCACAGACACATACAGAATAATGTTTGATCAAAGATCTAGGGATTGTGACTCAGGTGCATTGTCACATGTGATTAACTATTAAAACATTACACTGTATCCCAGTGCTGAGAAGACTGTCATCCCATCTCCTGGCCTAAGCAAGGGGCTTCCCTTCATGATGCCATGATGTGGGAATGCTTTCTGTATGCTGTGAAATAAAGGAACTGTTTTGGCCTATGCTGGGCACCATAGGACTAGGTGGGGAAATCGGAACATAGGTAGGAGAAGGAGGGCAGAGTCAAGGAGAGAGTGATCCAGCTGCCCATGATGTAAGATGTAACAAAATAGGTGAGCCACGGACCACATGGCAGGACAGATTAATGGAAATGGGTTGAATTAAGATGAAAGAGCTAGTTAGCAATATGCCAGAGGCATAGGCCAAAGAGCATGAGCTTAATATAAGTGTCTGCATGATTCTTTGAGCCTTTGGGGTTGCTGGTTCAGACAAGTGGCGGCGGGCAGGTCTGGATCATGGGGCTAGTTGGGCCAGTAATCTCATATTATACCTCCAGGTCTTATGAAGGCACATGGCTTGCCCAGTTGAGTACTCTAATCACTGACACAGGGCTGGCCAGGCACACAGTAAGTGCTTAATACATGCATACAAAATAGGCAAGAACTAAGAGACCATGGGTGCTTACTCTGCTGATTCCATTGACTTCCCCTCTGCCACCTTGACCTAAGAGGATGTAGGAGCCACTCACTGCTCCTTCTTCTACTTGCATTTCTTCACCTCACCCAGGAGCATACCAGGGCTGTATGGCAGCCAGATGTCAGTGCCCTCCTTACCAGCTCTGATTAGATCCTAGGGCTGGGGTGAAGTTCAGTGGTTCAGCTTGCTCTCAAAGCATGAGACCCTCAAGATGACTCTCAGCACTGCTAAACAGGTGGAGAGTCTACAGCGGAAAGCTTCCTTCCTCTCCATGGCTGCACAGGACCTCAAACAATTCTTATTCATTAGAGCTTGAATTAGCCACATATACACACACAAAAAGCCTACAGGAAAAATGACTGCACAGTATAAATGCTAACACTGATGTCACACTCCCAAGAAGCCCAGAGGGCCCTTTGGCCAGCCTTGGAGCAAAGTAAGACATGTAATGCTAAAGACAATCAGAGTTCCACTATTGAGTCTCTGCCAAGTGTTGGGCACATCTGATTGCATTTAATCATCACAAAAACTTAACAAAAGCTTAACAAAGCAAAAAGGTTCAGATCTTTCTTTGGTGCCCTGAGATCTCTGGATCGCTTTTCAGAATAATGCTTTTAAATGCATACCCACAATAATAACAATTGTAAAGGAAACCAATTAGTTTAAAATACATTTTCATAAAATTAAAAAGCTTCCTGTGCCTCATTATTAATGCATTAAATATCAGGAGCTAGCAGCAAGTCTAAAGAACGGTGGTAGGTTTAAAGCACAATGAATCCAGATGCTACTTATAGACCCCTGCAACAACTGTAAGGTAGCATGGGAACAGCTGTTCAATGGTGACAAAGACACCAGGTGCTAAGCAATGCTGCTTACATTCACAATCAACCAAGATGCTCACTTTTAATTAGAGACTAGAGAAAATAAAAATGATTTCCCCTTACACCAAACAATAGATTCTTCTGTTTCATCCACAATGGTCCATTATCAAGGTAAATCATTTTGTACCTAATTTACACACAAAGAAACTACTTCAGAAAGACTAAGTAACCTTGCAAAGATCATGCACTTCTCAGAGCTAGCCTGCCCCTCCAGCTTATTTTATTTTCACTAGCAGAGCTTACCCATTCTTAACCAGCATGTGGCCAACCACTTGGAAACCATGTTACAGTATAGAAGCCTGGCTCAGCACAAGAGGTTCTGTCTTTGTAGGTAAGCCTAGTGTGGAGGGTATTTGTATGAGATTCTGTATTTCTGACTTACCCGTGATCCTATGCTGCTAGGCTGGGGCCATACTACATTCTCTGATAGTTATGTAGGGAATCCCATTGAAAAGAGACGAACGATCATGTTGGGCATGTGGTACTGAGTCAAGCTGCCTGTGTAGTTGTATCTGCAGTATAGACTTTGTTCTCATCCTCTCCAGCTATCTCCTTCTTCTCTCCATCTTTTGGATATGATGCTGCTTTAGGCTTCTGTTTCATTTCCTTTCAGGCTGATTTCTCCTGGCAGAAAATATTGCAGAAGGAAAAGACCCAGAGTGATCAGTCTGTTAGGTCTTGAAAATGCCCATCTACCTTCTTTGTGATAGTTGAGGGTTTCCTCTCATGCTCCCAATAAACCCCAAGCCCAGCTACCTTGGAATCTGAGCCACTGAGGAGCTGGTGTGGATTCTTACCCTGGCCTCCAGTCTCGCCCAGTGGTGCTTAAACTAGGCTGGGCAGGGAAACAAGGAAAAAAGTCTTGAATGATGCTTGTGCCTGGCTCCATCATGAAAGCTGGACACTCTGCGTTGACACTAGGATTTTTCAACCAGATGGTTACAAGAAACAGCCAAGAATCACTTTTTCATCTATGTTCATGGCCATGGAGGGCCAGCTCCATGCCAGATAGTTTGATGGCTCACATAAAGCACTTCCCCCATCCTCACAGCCATCCTGAGTGGGTGATCTTAGGAGGCTGAGTTCAGAGCATAAGTAACTAGAGCCACACAAGCAAGTATATGACCCAGAATTGAAACCCTTGTTAGTCTATCTCCTGAGCCTAAATTGTTAGAATTCTTTCCAGACAGACATGACTTAAAAGTAGTACATTTTCTTGCCCCAAGAGCTAAAGCTTTCCTTTTTATTTAGCATTGATCATCTTTGGAATGATCACATGCTTTAAAGATGCTGCAAACTTGGACTCCCCCACCCCAGGCAACACCCACAGCAGACTAAGGATCCACAGTGTCTTTTTCCTGTTACAGCTCAGGTTTTTGTGACAGAGATGACTCCTGTCTCTCTTGCCTGATGCCTACTTGGTGTCCTGAGTATAACATGACAGGTGACAAATGCTTTGAGAAGCAAGGGGGTCCTTGACTGTGCTCATGCTGGAACAAATGACTACTGTGAGAAGCTTAATAAATTACCAGGCTCCATTTTAAAGTGAGAGCAAGGAATTTGGGCTGAAAGGCATAGGGGCGAGCTTGGCACTAACCTGGGAAATGGCCAAAGGAAAGAGGCTTTGGGGTTAGACTCTGGGAACAGAGCCCACTCTTTCCTTTTCATTGTGTGACTATGAAAGGTAGTTTGACTCTTGAATCCCACTTTGTATAAAATGAGGTTAAAAATAGCTAACAGTCTTCTTAGGTACAAGAGAGAACATGAGAAATGGTACCCGCATTAGGCACCCAATGACTGACAGCCGTAACTGTCTCCTCCCGACTGCTATAAACCTACGCATGGCATTCCGGCCATTAGCACTGGCAAATCAGTTATTTGAGAAAAGACATTTGTTTCTTTGCAATGTTCCTGTCACTTCAGATCTTGAGATCTGCATCTTTGTCTCCAGGCATTTCATGTAAGATAACTCTCCAAGGTCCTGTATAAAGATATACTAGAGGGACCACCCTTTCCCAAATACAAGATGGTTGTGAAAAGGATGTTAGAGTTACTTCTTGGTAATCTGTTATTCTCTTAAAGTTTGCTTACTGCTCATTTAATATTTGAACAAATATCTGAAATGTAAAACAAACCCCAAACAGGGAAATCTTAAGAAATGACAGTGAAAAAGAATATTTTTGAAAAGCAACTGTGCACAGGCAGACAATTGCCCGAGGTCCATGTCATTATGTCTGGGATCCGAAAGCCAGTTGACAAAATTGCCACAGGATCACTGTTAGCAGAGAGTGACCAGGGATCTATGTAGGTCCAGTGACTCAGGAAGAATGTGCTCCTTGTGACTGTCCATATCAAAGCATTTAATTCAAAAGTCTCAGGCCTTGCCTTGACAAATGGATAATGTGTTGGCTCCAGAGGTAGCCATCTAGAACCATCCAGGTCACTAGGAGTCAGTTCTTTGAGAAATGTTGTCATTTTTTTTTATTCTTTACAAAACGAAACACAAAATCCTCAGATGAATCTTTATTGGACCACCGGTCTACACTGGTTCAAGCTGGATGGAGTCCTACAGCTGAGAGGGGAGTGGATATGATCTCCCATCCCTAAGAAGCTATCTGCAGTTGAGAACCTCTTGCAAAGGAAAAGTTAGTTTTCTCCAATGGTGTCTCAATAGGTATACACATCACACTTAAGGACAGGCCCTATGCGCAGCAGTAGGTGGCCAACACAAAACATTTTGTGTTTTGTACGTTTTTTTTTTTTTTTTTTTTTTTAAATCTCACCAGTTTTTTGCTTATACATTATGTTGTCTGATTTGTATTTTGGGGACTCTGTGTATGTGTGTGTGTGTGGGGGGTCCTTGTGCCACTGGTTTATTCTGGTTTGTTTGCTTTATGAAGAAAGGAAAAGAAGGTGTGGAATTGGATGGGAGGATCTAGGAGGAGCTGGGAGAAGGGAAACTGTGATCCAAATATATTCTACAAAATTTCAGTGAAAGATAGATAAACTTTATTGAACAGTTTAAGTTAGGTCTACAGTATCTTCAGAAAGTGCCTGCAGGAGAACATACAGGCTGCTCTCTCTCCACTCCCAAAGCACTTTGGCTGGGAGGGTAGTTTTCCTAGGGGCATCACCGTAAACTTTAGCAACATGAAAAAAAAATGACTAGATCCCATCCCCCAAAGGTGGCAATATATGTGAGCATGTCTGTCTAAAGGAATGTGGGGTAGGCAAGACCAAAGGGAAAGACTATGCCAAGTGAAAAACATTTGCATGGAGAGCTGAATCTGTGCAGACCCCACCAAAGTGACCCAAGGCATCTGTAGATGTCACCTGGTAGCTCCAACCTGGCTCTGCAGAGCTTACTAGTTGGCTTCAAGGCACAGTCAGACACTTGTCTGGCTGGGCTCCATTCCATCAGTGTGTAAGAACTACAGCCTGGTGCCCACACAGCTCTCTACACACCATGGACTGTGTTTGACGTTGGCAAGCTTGTCTAAGAAGCTCCAGATAGAAAGTGTTTCTGTAGTGCCCACGGTAGATTTAAACAGACTTCTCAGCCACCTGCAAACTGGAGAAAGATTGGCCAGAAATAAAAATTCAAACCCAAACTAAAACTGAAAAGACCCAACCTAGAATTCTATAGTAGGCTTTGCGTGAAGTGCTTCCCCAGGGACAAGAGACTGGGTCAGGTGCAGCATGGTGGGACATGCCTATAATCCCAGCACTCTAAAAGCTTTGGCAGAAATCCCAAATGCTCAAGGACAGTTTGGACTACATAGCCAGAAAGAGCCAGAGAATGTGTATGTGGAGACATTGCTTCAACACCAGCGATTCTGCAGATGCAGAAGCCAATACTGCTGTGCTTCACAAAGATGCACATAGTGCCTTGAACTAACACTCCCTGTGCTGGATAACTTTGTGTCAACTTGACACAAACCAGACTCATTTGGGAATGGAAATTTCAATGGAGAAAATGCCTCTGCCAGATTGGCCTGAAAGCAGGTCCATGGTACATTTTCTTGATTGATGATTGATGGAGAAGGGTCCACCTCACTGTGGACTTAGACCTTTTACATCAGTCTCCTCAGGCAGGTGAATGGTATTTCATAAATGAAGCAGCTCTTTAAGCTGGTAGAGAGTGCAAGGCATGTGTGGGTCAGCAGGAATCACCATTCACTGTGTGGCGTTCGTGCATGCGTGTGTGTGTGTGTGTGTGTGTGTGTGTGTGTGTGTGTGTTTGTGTGTTTGTGTGTTTATGTGTGTGTGTGTGTGTGTGTGTGTGTGTGTGTGTGTGTGTGTGTGTGTGTGTGTGTGTGTGTGTCTGCCCATGGATGCAGGAGCAACTAGTACAAAACAATAAAGAAAGCCAAGAGTAGTCAAGGAGAAGACAAAGAGACTTCTTAGAAGGAAAGATTTTCCTGCCATTATGTTCTAAAGGACGAGTGTAAGCACTTTCTTAGACTAAGCCATCTCTGGAAGATTGTGGGGATGGGGAGATACTAACAAATGGAAAGCAGTTCAGCAGCCTTGCATCATCTTCCAGACAGTCAGCACCCTCGTCAGTAACTGGAACACTAAAAATCTACAAAAGCTCTTTTAGTTTATCAGTTTGTTCCCTAGGCCAATTTATACCACAGCCAATTCCCATGGCACTGGTGAGCAAGACTCGGAACAATTACCAACTGACCTACGGTTGACCTCTACTAACTAGGTACTCAGAGCCAGCGATTTCTGGTCGGTTAGGGCAAGGGATGAATTTGTCAGTGGACTGTTCTTTCCCTATCCATCAGGCTGTGAAGGAGGAATCCCCTACTCCCATGACCCTGTCAAATCCCAAAGGCCCTCAGACCTGCTGAGAGACCTTGGAGGTGAAGCTGGAATGGGCTGAGAGCATTTCTGAGCCACACAGCAGAGCTGAGGACCTGCCCCTTAGCTGTCTTTGTCCTGTTTTTTAAAAAAAGTCAGTCCAAGAAGGAACAGGATAAGACGTTCAGTGTCTATAGATCTCTCCAGTACTGGCAAGGAATGGCTCTTTCTCGTGTATTTTGAGCAAAAATTTCAGATGAACAATTTCTTCACAGTTATCTGTTTTCAGGCTTTCTTCCTCTTCATTAAAAATTAACATCTCCCGTGCCAGATTGCCATGGAATCATCATATCATGGTATTATATCTGCACAGAAAATTGATGTTTTTATGCAAATCCTATGTACAGTCAGATCAGACATGTTCACTGTGTGGTTCTGTATTCTGCTTTTAGTTTATCAGTCTGCTGTGCATAATGTGTTCCTCTTCTGTCAACACAAATTCCAGCTCCTACTTCATCCCTTCATGTCACGTTAGCCCAATAACATCAGTCCCCCTTCCTTGATGGATGTGAATACAAAAGTCAACTTCCTAGACTATGAGAACGGCCACACATGCAGTGTCCACTTGGGCATGGTGAATGTGATTGTAAGGATGTATGTGTGCTGAGAGGCAAAGTATATATACATGCAAGTACATGTTTATAGTAAGTTTCTGGCCTGTCCAGCCCGTGGTCCAGACCCACAATCCCACAGAAACACACAAACACATATTAATTGCATGTTGTTTGGCCTATGGCTCAAGGCATGTTGCTAGCTAACCCTTGCATCTTAATTCAAACCACTTCCATCCATCTATCCTGCCATGTGGCCGGTGGCTCACCTCTTTATTTACATCTTATTTCTTGGGTGGCTAGATGGTGTCTCTCTTCACTCCACCCCCTCCTTCCCCTTTATCTCTGCTCAGAGTTCCTGCCTCCTTCTAAGATGCCCTGCCGCAGGCCCAAATGGCATGTAATTAGTATAAGCTTCTGTGCGTTTCTTTGGGACTTTGGGATTGCTGGTCCTGATCTTGGGGCTAGTTTGGGCCTAGAAACTTAATATTACAAATGGCGCACATGGTCGGTTCAGCATACAGAAAGACACCCCACATCACATGTTTCTATGAATGCATACATAAAAAGTGAGACGAAGGAAAGACTAAAAGGAGAAACAGGGCTGGAGAGATGGCTCAGCAGTTAAGAGCACTTGCTGCTTTTACAGAGGACCTGGGTTCAATTCCCAGTATCTACACAATACCTCAACTGTGTGCATCCCTAATTCTGTGTGATCTTTGGCTAGGTGGTGGTGGAGCACACCTTTAATCTCAGCACTTGGGAGGCAGAGGCAGGGGGATCTCTGTCAATTCATGGCCAGTCAGGTCTACAAAGCAAGTTCCAGGACAGTTTCCACAGCTATGCAGAGAAATTCTGTCTCAAGAAAACACACATGCATACTCATTCACACACACAAAGGAGAAACAGCTCTGTGGGATTTCTCCTCTTGGCTGAGAGCTGAGATGTTACCCTATTCTTTTTCTAAGATCTAGTTTTGTAGACATATTTATTAATACATTCTGGGTGGCGACAGCATTTCTGTCACCACAGTGCATGTGTGTCAAACTCTGTATGTAGTCAGAAATGCTGAGGGCTAACAAATGGTAAAAATACCTGAGACAAGAAATAGGAAAGCAGACTAAGGAACCAGACATTTACTTCGGTTGCATTTCAGTGTGATAGTTAAGAACCTACATTTTCACGTATTCTTGGGCTGATTTCTATTTCTCTAGGCCTGATTATTTTGACATGAAAAGTAAAAACCCAAGTTTTAATAATAGCTTCTAAGAAAATGCACTTTTGGGTCTATTTCCCTTTGAGGCAGGGTCTTGCTGTGGAGCCCAGGCTGGTTGAAAGGTCCCTATCTCCGTCAGCATCCTGAGTCCTGGGATGAAAGGAGTACAACAGGGCTGGGCTTTCATGGCTGCCTTTAGAATGAACCAGTCAATAAATGTCTCAGGGACACCTGGCCTGTGCATCTCATGAGTACAGGGACGATAGAAGAGGTAAAGGCTCATACAGTCTTTTAATAAAGAGCTCACAATGTAGATGGGATTATATAACACACAAGGTATCCTCCAAGAGTTCTACAACAGAAAAATTGAGTGTAAATTCAATTTTAGCAGGTAAGATTTTATTTTAACTGTATTGGGAAAAACTATATTGATAGAAGCATCATATAGTTTATCTTTTATGATGTTTAAAGGAAAGCAGATGTAAGAGTATTTCATTTCTTTAAAGTTTAGTATAAAAAGTAAGCTTTGTTATTCAGGAAAAATCGTGTATATTTTCACATTTTTTAAAATTCCCATTTTTAAGGTGTGCATACAGGGCCAGTTCAGAAATACAGTCTATACGTGGTCTAAAGTGGAATAGATGAGAAGGCAAACTGAGTAACTAAGGACCAGGAAGCCAATAATAGCATACTTCTGGTCCATGTGGTATTAACTAGAGAAGGCTGTGTCTATGTGTACATTCTGCTCTTTGGCAACACTGCCCTGTACATCTCAGAGCAGCCTAAGAGGGCAGCCAGGGCAAACAGAATCTCCTATCTCAGCACCGAGAACAAACATTATTACATCATCTCGTTCTGCCCTAGAGGCGTGGAAACAAACATATAAACACTACAGCCACATGACTTGTCAGATACAGCTGTGGATGCCCTTCTTTTTGAGCCCAGGTGTGGTGGTCTAAATAAGAGTGGCCCCCATTGGCTCAAGGATTTGAATGTTTGGTCACCAGGAAGTGGCACTATGAAAAGGATTAGGAAATGTGGCCTTGTTGGAGGAAGTGTGTCACTAAGGGTGGGCTCTGAGGTTTCAAGAGCCCAAGCCAAGCCCAGTGTTGCTCTTTCATCTTGCTGCCTGTGTCTGTATGCAGATCTCTAATCTGCTTTTCCTGCACCAAGCTTGTCACATGATGATGACCTAAGCCTCTGAAACTGTAAGCAAGCTCCAATTAAATACTTTTTAGAGAGTTGCCTTGGTCCTAGTGTTTCTTCATAGCAACAAAACACTGGTATTAGGTGCATTAGAAATGATTTCATCTTTTAGTTACAAATGCTCAAAACGTTTAAGGGTTTAATCTCAAGACAGCCTCAGACTAGTGGGCTAATGCTCCGGAGATTCTACTGGAAAAACCTTTCAGGGTGCAAATTCGATTTTGGATTTGGAATAAAAGCACGTACATATAGCTCAGTTATAAAAAAAAAAAAAAAAAAAAAAAAAAAAAAAAAAAAAAAAAAAAAAGTGTTGACTGGACCCAGGACCCTCCACATGGAGGGTCTCTAGCACTGAACTACATCCATACTCCAAAACTACTTTTAAAACGTATACAAAAACACCCAGCTGCCCTAAGTGGTTGAGAAAGAGCCCAATTTCTCTCTCCTCAGACCCTGCCCCCTCAAAGCCCACCAAACCGTAACCCCTCCTCTAGAGCTGCCCTAGATACTAGACCCTTGCCTGGCAAAAGTCAGCCCTTCCCTGGGGCTGCTTAAGACCACACCTACATGTTACTTAAGGCCAGATAGAGAAATCTGCCATATGACCCTCCCTCGCCCCCGCGCCTTTCCAGGGGTCACCCAGGATTACTTTGCTCTGTACCCATTAAACCCGCGCTTTTTCTAATTTGTTTTGATTTGGATTGTTGCGCCAGTAGAGCGGCTATGGAGTGTGAATAACCCTATCACCAGGTTCTCTTCTTGTTTTGGGTCTCACCCTCCAACCAGTCTGTTCATGGCCTCTTGGCTCCTTTCAATACATTCAGACTTGTTTTTAATAATTTACTAAACTTTTTCTTTTTTCTCCCCAAAGTCAGAGGTATTCCTTTTGTGGTGTGTCTTTTACACCAAGTTCTGGACGGTCTCCTCATGTGCCTCACCAGTATGCTTCAAATGAAAGAAATCTCATCAGAGAGCCCTCCTGCCCCACGTCGGAGAAACTCGCAGGGCTCGGCTCACACTTTAAGGCTGAGACTGTGCTGTGTGTAACGAGGACACCCTGCGCCTTTGGGCAGTTACCCGTTGCCTCTGATGAGTGACACTGGATTCTCCCATACATAAGCCTATTTCACACTCATGATCCAGGTCACAAGAATGAAGCAGGATGATTCAAATCCATTAATTTGACTGCTTCTCACATCCTTGGGCATTGCTACAGTGTGGCCGAAGGAAACTGAACTGAGATCCTCCCTCCAGCTTTAGTGAAGATTCTAAACTTCCATTGAGCCTTCGTTTCTTCTGTGATATTAGAAAAAATAGTCACACTGTCACTTAGATTAGCTCTGAAAATGAAAAGATGATGTGGGTAGAATGTTTGCAAAGGTGTTCAACAAATCTTAGGTATGACTAAAATACTTAATTTGTGGTACTGGAGAACCCAGAGGTTAACAGTACTTGCTGCTCTTGTAGAGAACCGGGGTTGGGTCCCCCATTACCCACACTGTGGCTCGTAACCATTCTTAACTCCCGTTCCAAGTCTTCTGATATCCTTAGGCACCTGTGAGAATTAAGTGATTTCTTGGCCTTTACAACACTGTGGCTTAGGAGATGCCAGCTCAGATTTCAGTGTTGATGGCGCTGTGCGGCACTGCGGACCAGGCCACAGTGAGAAGGGATAGCATGGTGGAAGTGAACTGAACATGACTTAATAAACTTGCATTTCAACTGAGCAGGAATTTTTATTTTTTAAAAGAGCCTTTTTAATATTTTTTTTTTCAGCAACAATAAAAAAAAGGAAGCAGTCAACAGGGAACAATAGCTACTCAGCGTATAAAAAATCATTAGACAGAACATTTTCTTTGTCTACTATGCTTAGCAATTTTGCTTGTAGGCAATGATCCAGATCACTTAGATTCTACCTATAAAAATAAGGTCAGTGAACCTTTTCAAAAATTCCAGATAATAAATTATACTGGCAGAAATGTTAATTTTCTAAGGCGTGTTAACTACACACAAATAAATATTTGGCCCATAATTCACAAAATGTTTTCAACTAGATGCTACTGACCTAGTGCTAACAGAATATGCTCTTTGGAGAGGATGCTGACACACCCTCTCCATCAAATGCTCCTGCAGCCAGAGGCCTGTGCTGGGGAAGAGGTGGGAGTATAGTCAGCATGGTCCCCACTCCACAGGATGAAACAGATTCCCTCGTCTCACAGCACCTTACCCTAAGTTGACTGAGTCACAAAAACCTCTTATTTTTGACATTAATGAGCTGGTTGATTCATCTGTTCCCACAAATGTCATTAAACTATTTTAAGCTAATTATGAAATGTGTTGAAGATAAATCACAGAAAGAAATTTTCTGTATTCAAGGTTTCCCATGACAACCAAAAATTTCCCCCACACAGACATGTAATCTTTAATGGTCTTGCTGGGGGTAATCATAAGTAACACAACTTGTGAACTTTCTTGTTAATAAAAAAAGTATGAGACAAAAGTCACCCGTGTATAAAAGTATTCTGTCTAATTTGAATATTTGCATTTTAAGAATGAATGCATTTTGTGCTGGTGGCCATGTCAGAGGAGCAGCAAGTGGCAATTGACTTCAGAGCGTCAGCCCACAGGAATGAAACACACTAATGGGTAAACCTCAGATAGGCAAGGAAGGCCTCAGGAGCTTCAGCCCCAGAATATCTCTTGCTACTGCTGTGTCTTTATAAGTTTTCTGCTGCTATTTTTCTCTGGTATTTGTCATGTGTGAATGAATGGGTGTGGGGAGATGCCCACTACCTTTAATGAGGTATGATTATCTCATGGAATATCCCATTCTAAGGGGTTTAACCTGTAGAATATTATGATTTTCTCCTAAGCTGTACTGTTTAACTGGTGCAATGATTTTATACAATAACAGTGTTAGTTTAAATATGATTTCGATGATTGAGGGTCTTTAAATAAATATAATGAGGGATTATGATAGAGGTTAGCTTAGTGGAAAAACTAATATAGGTAAAACAAAGATGTTGTTGCTCCGGCCCCATAAAATAGGCTACAGAGGATAGAAAAACAGAACAAGGAAATGTCACACAGCTAGTTTCTCTGGAGGAGTCAAACAGACCGTGGCTTAATGATGAAGAAAAACAACAATTGAGTCCTAGAAATTAGGTTACCTCAAATTCTTTTAATGCTGAGAAATGTGTTCATGGGCTTCAGTGTGCATCATAGCTAAAACAAAGCTTTAAAATATGACTTAAGGTTAGGTAGGCTAAGATGGTTTCTGTTAATAGCTTTGAGGTGAAAAACACATGGAAACAACTGAAAGTTTAGAAAGGAACAAAGTCAATTAAGGGATTCATTAAGCTCAGAGAACAAGAACAAATCAGTGCCAATTACTGTTGGCTGATGGGCCTTTCTTGCTAGGATGGGTTGGTAATAAATAATCAAATACGATGATCAATTCCTTACACCCATTTCTGTCCTCAGCTTCCGGATATTAAAACAAACAAACAAACAAACAAAAACTGTTGATGAATGGATATGTACCCTAAGGATTTAATAGATGACTGATTGTGTTGTATATATAAAAGTTTAGGTTGTAATTCTTTTAAAATTGCTTATAAGATTACCTCTTGAGATAAGTAAAGTGTTTGATACTTTCTTTGTAACCAAAAATGCAGCCTGCCAGCAAAAGGATTAAGAAAAATACTTTGCTTGCTTACACTCTGTTAAACTATAACAAGTTGTTTGGATGCGAGTGTATGTGGGTTCTTGGGACAATCTGTTTTCCTTCTAGAATACATTTGGATGTTTAATCATGTAAGGTGAATGGGAAACATTTTTTTTTTAACTTGTATTCATTTTAATCATTCACTTGAAAAATAGAACATAACCACGTGTAATCTTCTATTGCCTGAAAGATTTTGTTGGGAAATATAAGGTGGAAAGGAAAAATAAAGACACAGAAATGAAAGAGAACAGAGAAAGAGACCTTAAGTGTTTTGTGTTCCCCTCCCCCTTTTTCATTGTGTCAGACCCAGAGAATTAAGTTTTACTCCCTCAGATAGAAAAGTCAAATAATAGTCCACAGACTGTGGCTCTCCTCAAACCTTGAGCCAATCCTCAAAGTGTCAGTAATTCTGCACCTTCACCTCATTGGTAAAACCATTACCAAATAAAATGTTGGTTTTAAATGTTATTCAAACAAAACCCAGGCTATGCTCTACAGGCTAAAGGAAACAATGCCTGCTACATTCAACATTCTTTCTCCTTAACTAAATGGTCCACCTTTTACATTTTGCTGCAGATTGGCACAACTAGGTATAATCAGCTCTATACACTCTCTTTAGCTGCTCATCAGAAGTGTACACTCTCTGTGAATTGTTTTTAAAAGGTCTTTTTCTCAGACTTCAGTTCTTTGTGTAAACAGAAACTACAGTACCAACAAAGCTTAACTGGGCAGAATATGCAATGACAGGAAATATATAAAAACAACCTTTACTGACCATAGCTAACCATTTCAACAACATTTTTACAGACGAGAAATTGAGGGTAAATGGTCAAATCCCCATTTTAAAACTATACCCCTATTTAAAGAATTACTACTGAGCTACTCTCTATACCAAATGGCAGTTGTGCTAACTGAAGCTTCTACCCTGTGTGGAGATATCTTTCAAATTTAATAAAAACAGTCAGAGATATCAGAGGGATCTACCCACAGTCAGTCTAGGAGGATCAGACAGTGGTAACTCACATCTTTAATCCCAGCACAGGGAATATCCCAGGAGTGGTGATCTACGCCCTTAATCCCAGCAAATCTGAGTTGAGGCCATCTTAGTTTACAGAAGGAGTTCCAGGCTCTCAGGCAGGCAGTGGTGGGGCCACACCTTAACTGAGTGGAAGAAAGTATTTAAGGCAGACATAGAAAGACAGAAGGGCAGAAGAAGCCAGGCTGAGGAAGCTGGAAGACAGCCAGGTGAGATCTGACTGACTCTGAGTTTCCTTCATTCGTGCAACAACCCTGTAATTGACTGACCCACCACAGGATCTCGTATATGCCACACGAGTGCTTTCAAGGGGTTCCCACTCCAGCTCCAGTGTTTGAGGTTGTTTGTAAACTTTGTTTCATTTCCTCATTTTGGAATATGGATGTGAGGTTTCCCAGGCTGGTTTGGATCTTGGCACTCTTGTCTGTCCATGGGCCCCCTCCCCCTCCCTATGACTGAATTTTTTCTTTAAATGCCTAAAGCTGATACGATACAGGGGCTAAAGTCTCCTATTGACTTTACTGACTCACAAACAACTCCTCTGTGAATCTGGCAGGCCCTACAGCTTTTAGACCACAGAGTATGCATAAATGATGTCCTGACAGATCCCAGACCCAAGATGAAGTAACCAACTTTCACTTCCTGTTCCTGGATGGCTGCCTCCTACAGCACCACTGATCTTGCAGCCCTATGGAGAAGCCCATAGAAGAAGGCCCAGTCAACAACCAGTTCCAACTGGAGCCCCACGAAGTGATTCCTTTAGCCATAGTTGATACTGCATGGAATAGTGCTAAGCATGGGTGCTGTACCAACCCAAATAAATTCAAGAATAAAAATAAAGAACTATTGGAATATATAGTGAACCTTAATCCAAGGTTTCCTAAAAGGTAAAATCAATGAAATGGGACAGTTGTGGAATATATAACTATGTAAAAGTATATTGCATTTTTTTATGCTGCATCGTGTAACTATGTAAAGATGTGTTACATTTGTTTCACCTTGCCTACTTAAGGCACCCAATTGGTCTAATAAAAAGCTGAATGGCCAATAGCTGGGCAGTAGAGGGATAGACAGGGCTGGCTGAAGAGAGAGTAGGAAGAAGATTCTAGGCTCCAGAGAGAACAGGAAAGAGAGGGAGACACCTGCAGTCAGTCAGCCAAGCACAGAGGAAGCCTGGAAGTATGACATACAGAAAGGAAGAAAGGCAAAGAGCCTGAGGCAAAAGTTATAGGTGTCAGTTTCGCATGTGAGAGAGAGATGCACACACTTCCAAATGCCACACGAGAGTTTATTCAGGGGAGTTGTGGAGGAGAGAAGGGGAAGAGAGGAGGCAAAACGGGAGAGGACAGAGAGAACTTTCACGTAGCCACGCCAAGGGGTGTGCCCTCTGTACTCGTGGGGACTACAAGCCAGGAGTTCTTATCTCACCCAGCACCAAGGTGGGCTTAACACCTGGCTGCAATGTGCCAGGAATCCTTACAAAAAGATAAGGCTGAACATTTGTAATTAACAATGAGTCTCTGCCATGACTTGGGAGCTGGTGGTCCTAGAAAGCCTGTTATAGACAGTAAAATACTTTATTCTCTACAACCACTCTCCTAGATATGATTCTTTCCTAATTTATAGATGAGGGCTATTGTGGTGGTCTGGACAGGAATGACTCCCATAGACTCCTGTGTTTGAATGCTTGGCCCATAGGGAGTGGCCTTATTGGAAATGTGTCACTATGAAGGGTGGGCTTTGAGGTCTCACATGCTCAAGCCATGCCCAGTGTGGCACACAGTCTCCTTCTGCTGCCTGCAGATCCAGATGTAGAGCTCTCAGCTCCTTCTGCAGTACCATGTCTGCCTGTGTGCCGCCATGCTTCTTGCCACAATGATAATGAACTAAACCTCTGAGCTGTAATGTAAGCCAGCCCCAGCTAAATGTTTTCCTTCACAGCAACAGAAACCCTAACTAAGACAGTTACAGACTCACTAATGAAGTAATGTCTCAAGATTAGGAACATGCTTAGTAGGAAAGGGAAATGAAAGACACTCATACACACACACACACACACACACACACACACACACACTCACACACACACACACACACAGGGCCTGCTTTTCACAACTACTCTGTCTATCATTTACTTTTGAGAAACCATTCATTCTAATCATAGTAGCTGATGTCTGTTTCTGCTAATTCTGACTCACCAATTATATGCTGTTCTCTAGTTGGCTTTTGTTTTTGCTTTTAAGCCCAGGGTTCTATCACTTGTTCCAAAAGGGCCCTCTCAAGTCCTGAAATTTAACGTTCGCTTTCCTTCCTTGCCCTTTCGCTATGACCTGTTCCTGTCTAGTAGTATTCACTACTTACATGATTTATCTTTTCTCTACATAAAACTTATGGGTCAGGATCCATTGCTAGTTCATGCACGAGGCTCTCAGAGAACCCACTACAGTACCTTACACATCATAGTCAGGTCAATAAATATTCCCAGGATGAATTATTGAATAAATATATAGCATAGGAAGACTATTCATTAAATGTAAATGCCTCAGACTTCTAGTTCTTTCTAGCTGTTCCTCATAGATGCCTTTGTAAATCCTTAGTCCATAGCGGCTCCATGCCCTCATGTTAGAGCTATAGATCTCAGGACAGGGCTCCCTTTAATGCTCCGATTTCTGCCCTACAAATTACTATTTAGTAAATTACATTGTGGATTTTTTGTTGCCCCTGACAATGGGACCTGGAGTCCTGAGCACTAAGAAGGAAGCATCGGCTCTCCTCCACACCCAGTGCCGTCATGATGGTCACAGCTCTCTGGATGGGGCAGAGAGGAGCTAGACTAGCATCACTGAAGTCTTTACAAGTACAATGCTACATATGAAACAGTGTGGCAAAGCACCAGCCAGGACTGTGTGAATTCCCCTTCACAGGGAATGAAGAGCAAGGCTGCATGGCCTTTATTGCTGCACACTTAATGACAGAAGAACAGATTTGGTCAGTACGGAGCACGGCCATGGTCCACATTCTTCTGTAGGACTTTCAGAGCTTTGCATTTCGTTTTCCTTCGGTATGGTCTTTGAGCTTCAGTTATGTTTGCTGGATGCTTCTAGCAGGTCCTTTGCCTCATTTATTTTGGATGCTAAGTAAGGAGATCCACCTGGGAAGACAAAGAAATGAATGGTTAAAGCTTAGGCCATTACTGACAATTTAAAAATTCAATACAGGAAAAAACCAACAACCATAAGTCAGGTGTTTTCCCACACATTTTTCTCCTGACAAACTATTTTGTATGCCTAACAGAAATGCAAACAGCACAAATTAAACGTATTTAGTGAAACATTACAGGTACCTGATGTGGGAATGCGTTTATGTATGCTGTGAATCTCAATCTTTAAATAAAGGAGCTGTTTTGGGCCATGGCAGGCACCATAGAAGAAGTAGGAGGAGAAATCAGAGCATAGGTAGGAAAGGAAGGGCGGAGACAGAGAGAGATTGAGCTGAAGCTGCCCAAGAAGAAATATGTAAAGAACACAGGTGAGCCACGGGCCACGTGGCCGACAGATTAATAGAAATGAGTTGATTTAAGATGTAAGAGCTAGCTAGCAATGTGTCTGAGCCATAGGCCAAACAGCATGAAGTTAATATAAGTGTCTGAGTCATTTCTGGGGGTCTGAGCGGCTGTGGGCGACTAAGCGGTCTCGGGCGGCAGGGCTGTGGGTCCCAGACCTCTGGCCGCCCGGAACCTAGAAACCTTACTACTACAGGTACCCATCAGTCAAAATATAATTTCAGAGAAAAATATAGGTTTTTCTCATATTTTAGAGATGAGTCCCCTGTCAGATGTGGGGGTGGTGAAGATCTTTTCCCATCTGCAGGCTGCCGTTCTGTCCTGATGACCGTGTCCTTTTCCTTACAGAAGCTTCTCCGTCTCAGGAGGTCCCACTTATTGATTGTTGCTCTCAGTGTCAGTGCTACTGGTGTTACACTCAGGAAGTGTCCCCTGCGCCAATGCATTCAAGGCTCCTTCTCACTTTCTCTTCTACCAGGTTCAGCGTAACTGGATTTATGTTGAGGTCTTTGATCCACTTGGACTTTAGTTTTGCCAGGGGTAATAGATATGGATCTATTTGAATTCTTGTAAGTGAGTTATATAATCAGTTGAAAAACTCGTATTGGTTACCATGTAGACATTTATCCAGAATATTTTAAAAAATTAGGTATATGACTGAGTAAACAAAATAACACTGTTTCTTCATAGTTACATCTTAAAAGCAATTAATATTACCTTTAAGAAGGAGGTAAATCCATCTAAAGGGGTCTTTTAATGTCTTATCATAATTTCACAAAATAAACACTTGTTTAAAAGGCAAATATATGTAATGTAGTGCTAAGAACCATGCTTGCTCAGATAAATGAACTAACACTAATAACCGAGTGCTAATAACAATAATGATAGAAGATCTCTCCCTGTTCTCTGAAATGATTCTATTATAGCATTTACAATGTAATCTTGGATTTATAATACCCTCAAATAAAATTAAGTCAGTTCTTTTTAAGTTCTTTGCAATGAATTATTTCTAATGCAAATTGCAAGTTGAGGTGAATTTCAAATACAGAATCATTATAATCATGAACAATGCTTACTTGACATACAAAAATATCCCCAAATTGTCACACTAAAGCTGTATATCATAAGACTAATGTTTATTCTAGAACACTGTCATTGCTTAATGCTTGAGCTAACAATCACATTACACTTTCCAGTTTCTGCTTTTATTTTGTATTTTTCTCTTAAGTAAAACTGTCTACAGATGTTGAAAATATTGTAATGCCTCACAACTTTTAAGAAACCCAAAGAATTTAGACAGAATAGATGTAAAGTGTCCGGGCTTTACTCAGGTCTTCTATTGTTATTAAGGGAAAAACAAGCAGAGAAAATCTATCAACAAACTTGGGGCTGCAGTAGAGCTGAAGGAAGCTATATTTAGGTTTTGCCTTTGAGGATACCACTGACATTTTCATATCAAGATAGGAAACACACAGATAAGCTTTTAAGAAATGTATCACATGGTGACCTTGAATACACAATGATAATTACAAGGAAGTTCATAACCCTGTAAATTGATTTCATGATTATCTCTACAATTGACCTTGGAACAAAAAAGGTTTATCTTTGTCAGCTGTTTAAATGTTTGAGCTAGCAAGGAGTTGCCAGGTACCTGTGTGCTCTAAAATGTATTAAAATTTTAACTGATCTTAGCTATAACCTTTAATTAATCAATATTTCTAAATATTTAAGTTATAAGGCACCATAGGCTCATAACAGCAAAACAAACAACAAAGAGCACATAAGAGTAAAAATCTTATTAAACATTATATTTGTTTATAGATTATCCTATATGGTTTATTTACTTAAAAAAAATCAACCTAGTACTCATTGGTTAGAGGAGACTTCATTTTCTCATATCAATGAAAATAGAGTGAGCATTGATATGCTAATTAGCACAGGAAAAATGCTTTAAGGCAAAATACAGTAATAGAGATTTAGATTTTGTCATGTCTAATATCTTAAGATCAGAACATACAAAGAAAACCTTGTCACAAGCCAAAGGAAAGACACAGTCCACCAGGAGGTTTAGCACACGTTCTAATAATTCATTAGCGTAAGAACGGAAAAATAAAAAACACGATGAACAAATGTGACCAAACTGATGTTTATAAAACATTCCACCCTATAAAAGCAGGATACACGTTTAAAGCTTGCAAACTTAGAACACCAAGTCTCAGCAAACTTTAAAACATCAAAATCAGCAAGCACGTTCTGTTGGCAGTGACCAGGCAACCTTAGAAACCAAGTGTTTTGAAAATATTATAGATCAATTTTATATACTTCAATTTTCTAGTAAATTCATTTGTTGTATTTTTGCAACAGTCAGCAGGGCTAGTGAGACAGCTCAGAGCTGAAGAGCACTTGCTGTTCTTTGGAGCCTCATCAACCAGCTGTCCCTTAGTCCCAGCTCCAGGAGATCTAATCCTCTGGCCGCTCTGCAGGCTGCCACACTCATGCACATACCCACATGTAAGCACTGCTACATAATTAAGAAACTACAATATTTTGTAAAAGTCCCCAGAGATTAAGGTAAAAATACAAGTCATACAATATCATACCTGATGAGTAGTGACACAACTCTGCAGTGGCATAATTATGTCAGAAACCAAAACATACCCAGGGGATCTCGATGTTTATAAATAATTCACATACGAAAGAAGGTATCAAAAATTAGCAATCCAGAGGGAGATTCAACAAAATCAAAGGTTAGTTCCACCCCCCCCCTTCTTTTTCAAGACAGGGTTTCTATATGTAACAGCCTTAGCTGTCCTAGAACTTGCTTTGTTTTAGGACTAGCCTCAAACTCACAGAGATTCATCTGCCTCCCTGGGATTAAAGGCATGCACCACCAAGGTTAGAGGTTAGTTTCTTTTATCTCTCTCTCTCTCTCTCTCTCTCTCTCTCTCTCTCTCTCTCTCTCTCTCTCTCTCACACACACACACACACACAGACACACACACCATCCACACCATCCACATGAAATAACTTTAAAAATAAAACAACCCATCATTTTCATGCTAGAGTGAAAATTTTAAATGAAAAATAAATTCCAAGAAAAATATGGCCTACAACCATTAAAAGAAAATCTGAAAAATCAAAAGCATCCTATGTGGGGATATTTTCAAATATAATAAAAACATTCGGAGCCATCAGAGGGATCTACCCACAGTCAGTCTAGGAGGATCAGACAGTGGTAACTCACACCTTTAATCCCAGCACAGGGAATATCCTGGGAGTGGTGACCTACACTTTTAATCCAATCTGAGTTTGAGGTCATTTTAGTTTACAGAAGGAGTTCCAGGCTCCCAGGCAGGCAGTGGTGGTGCCACGCCTTAACTGAGCAGAGAAAGTATTTAAGACAGATATAGAAAGACAGAGAGGCAGAAGAAGCCATGGCTCACATTGTTAGTCCCAGCAGTTGGAAAGCAGAGGCAAGAGAATCTCTGTAAGTTCAAAGCCAGCCTAGCCTTCAAAGCAAGTTCCAGGACTATTACACAGAAAACTCTGTTTGGAAAAAACAAACAAAAAACAAACAAAATATCCCCACAATCCTATTTACTTAAAGAACTGAATCTGTCATGAAATTCCTAGCCAAAATTTTAACAACAAATCCAAGCCCTGGTAGAAAAACAATCAAAACAAAAAGATGAATAAGAGAGCATATTTTTATATGCCCAAAGTTATCTTTAATAATAAACTCTGATGGCGATATCACAAGAAAGAAAGCCATAGACCAGTACCTCTTACTAGTGTAGATTCAGAAACACTATGCTCATTTATGCAGTCAGACCAAACAGCACCACCAAGTTAAGCTTACATCAGAAGAAGATTGGCTTTAGGAAACATTTAAAAGTTAAGCAATGTAACTCAATGCAGTAACAGATCAAGATCAACCATCCTCTCAGTAGAGCAGAGACAATTCAAATCGCCTTTGTAATAAGCCTTTAGTGAACTAAGACCAGAGCAGAAGCCATCAGAAACAGCCAATGGCACTGTTAGTAGTGAGTGCTGGAATCTCTGAATCTGAATAAGGACAAGAAGGTCAGTGGCCATCATTGCTGCTGTATATAACACCATATTGGAGGGTCTTCCATTGTAGCGCTTCCTGTCCCACCTCTCCCTTACACAAGGAATAAAGACCAGAAAGAAGTGGTCACTGTTTATAAATGACACTAACTATTCCACAGAAAATCCAAAATCATCTAAAGACAAGTCACTGATGTCATAAATAAATCAAGATGTTGATGGATAGAATATAAAAACATTTTGAAACGGGCATTTCTGTACCCTAATAATAAATGATTGGTTTCTGAAACTGATAATTTATAGCAGAAAAACTTCAGTACTAGGATGGAGATGGCTCATCAGTTACATGTATTTCTTCCTTTCCCAGGACACAAATTCAGTTTTTAGCACCCACATCAGGCAGTTCACAGCCCCCCATAACTACAGCTCCAGGGATCTGATATCTTTGTAGACATAAACACCTACACATAATTAAAAAAAAAACAAAAACAATCTTTACCTAGGGGTTAGATCTAACACACACACACACACACACACACACACACACACACACACAGCAGAACCAATAGCAGGCAATAAACATAAGTCATAGATATGACTAAATACAAACACTGTAAAAACCGAAACAAAGATGATCTAAATAAATGTTCCTGATAAGTCAGCGATAACATTGAACCCCAGAAAATAGGTAGAGAGTGAGGAACTAGAGCAGTGGTTCTCAACCTGTGGTTTGTGACCACTTTGTGGAGGGAGAGGGTCAGCAAAGAGCACTGGGAAACTCAGATATCTACATTATGGCTCATAACAGTAGCAAAATTACAGTTATGAGAAGCAATAAAAGTAGATTTAAGGTTGAGGGTCAGCACAGAAAGGGCAGCTGTGTAAAGGTCTGCGGCCTTAGGAAGGCTGAGAAGCACTGGGCTAGAGGAAATGGAGATCCCCTTAGGAAAGGGAAACAGTACATAATAAGGATGGGGGCTGGACTGGGAGGATCAAGTTGGGAGGTGAGGCAGACAGTGGGAGAGAATACAGGAAGAGACAGCTGAATTAAGGAGAATTTGTAAAGAAATATGGAAACCCAACTAGGTGACCTAACTGAAATGCCAAATCATTAATGGGGGAGACAGAGCCCCAACTAACATCTCTCATCACCAAATGAAGTGTTCAGTGCCAAGATTAGGTTACATTTAATTGAGTCGTTGCTCAAAGGGGCCTGATGGGAATTTTCAAAGAATCTGGGCTGTTGCCAAGACTATAGGTTGTTCTACCCAGGCTGGCAGCAAGACCACATTGCTGAAGACAACACCTCCACAACTCACTGGACACAGTGATGTTGAGTTGGTGCCTACATAGAGCCTTCATCCCTATGTTCTAGCATCTCTGGTACAGGAAAGTATTCTGTGTGCTATGGAGAAGGGAAATATAAGCACCAGCTCAGCCACCAATCCTCTATTTACAAATGCCGCACTACCTGCAAGATATGCTAGGACAATGGTGGTACAAAGCTGTGTTCTGACTTAAGGCCACTCCACAAGATGGAGCCCATACCCAACACTGCTTAGGTGACCAAGAACCTAAGACTGGATAGCCCAGGGACTAGGGTAAAACCAAACAATACTGGTCTCTAATGACAGTATTTATAGGCTAGTGTCTTGTTCAATCATCATCAGAGAAGCTACTTCTTGCCGCAGATGGGGACAAATACAAAGACCCATAAGCAGACACGAAATAGAAAGTGAGGGACCTTGAAACACTCTATCAAGTCCTCCCGTCAGCGCTCAGGGAACTTCAAGAAGAGGAGGCGGAGAGGATGGAGGACACCGAGAAAAGAAGGCCCTCTAATGAACATAAGCATAGCTTCAGAACTCACAGAGAGGCAGCAGGAAGGTCTGAGGGCAGCAGGTCCTCTGAGTCCATATTTTGGCTTCCTCTTTACTGTTTACAGATTAAATGAGTGGGTCTCTGATTTTTATGCCTTCCCCTGGGCTCTTTTCCTTCTGTTCATTTATACTGTCCATCTTCAGTATAATAGTTCTTGTTTTATATTACTATATTTTATTTTGATATATTTTTTAAAATAGGAAAGAATGAAAACCTGGGTACTAAGGCAAAGGTTAACGACTGAGCTGAGATTTACACCTGCTGGGGGAGGGAAATCAGCTTTCTCCAGTGGAACGGCAATGGATGTACCAACCACTCCAGGGCAAACCTCCTGTCCAGTAGTAGCTGACCAACATACAGCGGATCCCACAGTTTTTCTGTGCTTCTATTTGGTTATAGCTTAGAGTTCTGCTATGTTTTCTTGGTTGGGAGGAGGTTGTCATTGTATTGACTTTTTGTTTGGTTTTGAGAAAGAACTTAAAGTTGGGTAGGTAGGGAAGTGGAGGGGAAGAATATCTTCAAATATTTACACTTAAAATTGTTTTAAATAATAATAAAAAGAAATGTTCCATCTTGTTTATAAACAAGAAAATACAACATTGTAAAGATGTCAATTTTTCCCAAAACATAATGTGTATTTGGTCAACTTCAGCCATGAGATTTGTGTGTGAATGAACACACGTGCAAACTGAAAATAAAAATTCTGGCCAATAACTCAGATTAACTAGCTAACTCTTACATTTAAATTAATCTATCTCTTATCTACCCTCTGCCATATGGCTATTCTTCTTTCAACATGGCATGTTCATTTTGCTTCTGTGTCTCTCAAGACTCCCGAGACTCCTCAGACTTTGCCCTTCTCCTTCCCAGTATTCTCTGGCCCCCAAATTCTGCCTAGCTATCAGCCAATCAGTTTTTTTAAATTAACAATGAGAGCAACACATTTTCACAGTGTACAAAAGGATTATTCCACAGCAGACATCTCTTTATTTTCTCTTCTTTTGCTGGTTGCTTCTTTATGTTTTGCGCTGTCCTGTCCTATATTGACTACACCTGTAGCTTTAACTTATACAGTGCTTGACTCCAATAGTAAAAGTCTTTCATACTTTTTTGTATTTAATGTCTTTTTCTAGCTATTCTTCTCATTTTAACATAAGTTAAGAATGATAAAATCCAGGCATGGTAGTGCTTGTCATGTAAGAGTTAGCTAGTAACTAATCTGAGCTACAGGCCAAGCATTTATAACTAACCTTAAATCTCTAAGGGGATATTTGGGAGCGACTGCTGGGATACAGAGAAACTCTGCCCACAAATATCTGATTATTTGATTTATCACAAATCTTACAATACAAGTCACTGGAGAAATAATGTCTTTTTCAATACGCAGTACAATGTTACTTAGACTTGAAATAATCAAAATTTTACCGCTGCCTCAGAGCACACATAAAAGCACTTTCTAAAGTATAATGTTTAAATATATAGCCATAGCCTTGAGATTTTCATGATCCCGAGAAAGGTGAAGATTTCTTAAAAACAAAAGATAACCCATTGAAAATGAAAATGTTAAACTGGGCTACTTTAAAACTAAAGATTTCTGCTCATGAATGAATACCAGTAAGAGGACAGAAAAACAAGCTTCAGAGAGAAGATGTTTGCAATATAAGGACTCTCACCTGGAACATTCATATATGCTGTTGACAAAAGTCAATCAAAAAGACAGACAAGCTGGGTGGGCATAGTGCTGCATTATGTGATCCCTATACTGGGAAGTGGAGGCAGGAGGATCAAGAAGAGGTCATGCTTGGGAACAGAAGAAATTTCAGGCCATTTCTTAGCCCGCTCTATAATACTTTACGGATCTGAATCCTTTTGTGGATGTGTGCCTCAAGTTTTAAAGTTTATGGCATCACCGTGTAGTCTGATGACAAGCTGTCAGTGTTGAGCAAACTCATGCCCAGGCTGGAGACAGCTCACTCAACTCTCAAACTCCATCTGCACTTATTTGCTTATTTTCATTAGGTAAACAGAGCAAACTCACAAATTCCACCCAGCAGACAGATGACAGAGGACCTGTGCTCTCTGGTCCCTATCTCACAATGACCTCCTC
Source organism: Phyllotis vaccarum (assembly GCA_033318265.1). Lineage (NCBI taxonomy): Eukaryota > Metazoa > Chordata > Mammalia > Rodentia > Cricetidae > Phyllotis > Phyllotis vaccarum. The sequence continues at coordinate 44,630,273 of JARWLC010000005.1, read as the reverse complement.
TGTAAGACTGCCTGCCATATCAACATCGGCTGCTTCCTTCTCTTATTCAAACTCTTAATGTGATCCCTGGTCTGCTTTGTTGAGAACACTGAAGTAATGTCCTTGTGATGAATGTTGTAAAGCATGTGCCTGGCTCTGGAAAGCAAACATGTCTAAGGTCTCTCTGTGTTGTTCACATGACTCTGAGCATGCTAATGAAGTGACACGTCTTTGATGGAAGGAAGGAAAGCAATGAGGCCCTATGGAGTATGTTCTTCTATCAAGTACCAGTCACAGAAGCATTTCTCCTAGACAGGAAGCAGTAAAAACCTATAATTCTCAGGATAAGAAAACTCAGCAAAGTAGAAACAGTTAAAGGAGCTCATAGTTCTGGCATGTGCTTTCCCAATCTCATAAGGAACGGTCATAGAATGATAGACCTGAATCACATCCACTGGTAAAACACTAGACTCTTCTCCTAAGATTAGATATAAAAACAAGGATTCCATTTTTATCACTTTTATTTAACATTTTACTGGAGTTTTAAAATAAGGCATATGGTAAGAAAAACAAAAAGCATTCATATAAAATATAAGAGGTCAAAATATCTCTATTAATGGATGCTATGATCTTATATATAAACAGCCCACCCCAAGGAACTAATGATCTCACCAAGGTTGTAGAATATAAGACCAACAGACAATAATCATTGCATTCCTATACATTTGCACTGAATAACCCCCAAATGACACCAAGATAATAAATCATTCATAACAACATCAAAAATAGGAAATTAGAGAAGTACAAAACTCATACTCTGAAAATCACAAAACACAGGTACAATTACAGAAGATTTAAATACAGGAGAAAACATTCCACACCCACAATCAGACCACTTAACACTGTTTTAACAGCAAAACTCCACAAATTGCTTTACAGATTCAGCCAATTTCTATCAAAACTCTTTGTAGAAACTGAAAAGCTGATAGTAAAGCTAACACAGAATTGAAAAGTAGCCAGAACAGCCCAAACAATCCTGCAATAGAAGAATATGGAGGGCTAACAGTGCACAACATGAAAACTTCTTTCACAGCAATTACAATCAAGACGGTGTTATGCTGGCACAAGGACCTGATCAATGGAATAGACCTGAGAAGCAGGAGTGGGAAGTGTGGGTCTGTTTACTCTGCATTCTACTGCTGGCGTAAAGCACCAGGACCAAAGGCAATGTGGGGAGGAAAAGGTTTGTTTAGTTTCTATGTCACGTTCACAGTCCAAGGCAGGAACTGGAGACAAGAGGTGAATCTGAGACCATAGAGGGTCACTGCTCACAGGCTTGCTCAGCTCGCTTTCTTACAGCAGCCAGAAACTCCCACATTACTCAAAAGATGCTTCTTCTCACAAGACTTTAGCTTTTATTAAGGGGACATAAAACCTAAGCAGCAAAAGGGCTTCTTTTCTTTACAATGGTCTAAAATGTACTGTGATGATGGCTCCAAGTATCTGCTATTCTACCATTCAGCACCGAAACATACACTTTAACTCAATAAATATATATCTCAACAAGGTGAGTTTAAAGATGTCCCACAGACTCAGCAGTGCTGGGTGAACATGTTAGTTGTAGTGCCTGGTTTCTAATAACAATACGGCATGTCCTTCATATAGATTAAACTGCATAATTTTTTTCTTTTGTAGTTTTTATACTAAGAAGCCTTTCAAGCCTTGCAACTTTTCACACCAAACACTGCCAAATTTCTGTCCTATATTTGTACAGTTGATTCAAGAACCTAAAAGAACATTTATGTGATTTGAGTGTAATCTCTTCTAACTCATCAATCTTTCTAGTTGATCATTTCACCGATAACACAAACTTGTTCAAAATTACCAGTGTCTCCACATTCTTTTCTGAAATGCCACACTCCTCTCGTGCAGCTCACTCCACTTCTTCCTTTTCCTCACAAATCTCAAAAGTTGCCTAGGTATTTTCACTTCTAAATCAGTGCCAGCTGAAACTGTCTTTAAGATAACAAATAATTCTCCTTCTTCCTTCCTTCTCTATCTTTTTTTCTTCGTTTCTTTGAGACAGGGTTTCTCTGTGAAACCCTCACTGTCCTCAAACTCAAGAGATCTGCTAGCCTGTCTAGTGCTGGGATTAAAGGTGTGAGCCACCACTGCCCAGCACGGATTCTTCTACCTAATACTTAGGCTAAAACAAAATCAAACCAAACCCCATTGGCCCACTCCCCACCCTGGGAACTCAGCCCACTCGGTTGGTTTTCTTAAATGTGTTTTCATCTCACCTCCTATTATACTATTTTCTCCTTCCATCTCTTTTGCTGATTTTTCCTAGTTTATAAATATTCGAGTTCCTCACACCTAGACAACCGCCTCTCTTCTTCATCTCAACACATACTTTCACTGCCTATGACTTTTTTCTTGGGACTATTTCTGTAGTGCAGAGGACTGAATCTAGGGGGGTTTATACACACTACGTAAATGATTCACCATTGGGCTATTATTTCAAACACGCTAAAACAAAACAAAAGAAAAAAACAAAAATCCAAGACAAAGTCTTCTACTGGCAGCCAGCCTAGCCTTGAACTCGCTCTGGCAGCTTAAAGGCCCCAGCCTCTGGGTAGCTGGAGCTACAAGACTAAGTGCAGACTCCTCCTCTGGACTCTTCATTTGTTCACCTTTCTATTCTCCAAGTCCGCCCAGATTATCTCCTGAGTACTTCATCTAACATAAGGCTATATTCTTTTCTCCAATCCTGTCTAAAATATTCTCTCTCTCTCTGGCATCTTTCTGTCAATAAACTGCTCTGCTATCTGTTAAATTCTTTAATTCAGAACTCAATCAGAGGTGGTTTATTTCCAGCATCAGTTGAGACAATCACTATCGCAAATACATTGGCTTCTCTCCATCCTGAAGTAAGTCTGGCCTACCAGACAATCTACAGCCCATTCATCTGCCTGTAAGATGTTTCAAGACAACTTCTTCGACTTCTGCTTTTGATAATGATGATAATAATGATAAATGCTGTTTAACATTGAAAATAACCAAATTAAAGACAAAAAATGATTCTCCCCAATAAAACAAACTCCTTCCTGTTTCCTGCTATTATAAAGAGGTTATTAAGGAAATAAGACTCTAGGTTTCCAAAGGTTCTAGAAGTGACACAAGGAAGTTAAGGGATTATGAGGGTGATTTGACATTCATCACTCCTTCCTTCTCTCATGGCATTTGCCAGTTCTTGGTGTGGAAAGGAAGCTAAAACCCAGGCAAATTGCCAGGGAAAGCTGCTCAAGGGCAGGACTGCTTGCTATCCATGACCTAGAAAGACAAAGAGAACTGCAATATGAGGAAGAGTTGAGGATCCAATGCAGGGTGGGGTTGAGACAGAAACCTCATGACTTAAGGTGACTTGGACAGGCAGAAGAGAAAGGTTCAGAAAGAAGCAGGAGATTTGGTTTCTAAACATTTCAAATGACCAGGGAACAATGCTAATAGAGGTCAGAACCAGTTTTCTAATGGACACCCTTGGACCTGGGTTGGAAACTTTGGAGGTTCTTAGATATCAGCTGGCATCAAACTCTCTCTAGAGGACTTGGTTGCTGGCCCTGCCCAGTTTCTGATTCTGTAGGTGTAAAGTGAGCCCAAGTGTCTGATGCTAGTGCCCAGAATACATCTTGAGAAATATTCCACAATGAAATACATCAACGCTTGGTTCATCTGGAACTCTCAGTGAAGCAGTGCTTTCCAAATGAACAGCACATGAAGTTACAAAATCATACTCAGTTATAAAACTCAATTCAAAGTTCATGAAATGCCTGTATATTTTATGTAATAAATTTTAGAAATTCATTAGTGTGATTTTAGATTCCAAATGCAACTAATTTAAAAAAAAAAAAAAAAAAAACCAAACAAACAAAAAACCACCACTGCTGATTTCTGGTTCAGTGGTAACAAAGAGTCCCCTCAGGCATCTTAAAAACAATAAATCTTTCCTTTCCCAACTACCTACTTGTGAACATTCCTCATCTAAGTAACACAACTACATACTGTCAGAGACTGAATGTAGAAACTGGCATGGGAAGATAATCAGTCTTTGCTAAGCCAGAGTGGAGATAAAAAATGTAAAACAATTACATTTTTAACAATGATTGTGAAAAAATTATAAAAACACAAATGTTGTAAGAATTATACCTCTATTAATGCACATTTAAAATGATTAGATACATAAATTTAGACTGAAGAGAAAAGAAACTAATTGCAGAAGGTCAGTCCCATAAAGTCCCTGGGTTTGATTCCAAAACAAAATAGTGTTTCCTATAGAATCAACAGTGCTCAAATACCATAATATATACCTCGCTAAAACAAACTGAGCATGCTTTCACTTTAAACTATTTCTCCCTTTACTTAGTTTTTTGTTTGTTTGTTTGTGATAGGCTTTCTCTGTGGAGTCCTGGAAGGCTATGTAGATCAGGCTAGCCTTGAACTCACAGAGATCTGCCTGTGTCTGCCTCCCAGTGCTGGGATCAAAGGCTGTGCAACACTACTGCCTGGATTTCTTCCAAGTTTTAAAGTGTGAGAACCAAAGTCCCTCCATTTTCTAACCCAGAGCCATTCTGAGGAGCTAAGTTTCTGTTTCCGGGACCTCAGGCCCACTTCTGAGTAATCAGGAGGACATTCCAATCTAATCACAAGCATTTCCTTACCCTGAGACAACCAACCAGCTAACTGCTGTCCACCTGGTTGAAGAAAATCCCTGGAGACACCAGCCCATAGGAATTTGCCATACACTCCCCAGCCAGGTAACAGCATTCCTGTGTTTTTTTTCTTTGATGGCAGGTTTTGGGTCCCTTGCTGCAGCTTGTACAAAACCAATAAACTCTGCACTTGTATCTCAGTGAGTCGGTGTGTTACTGGTGGGGTCCCCCTCCTTCCAGATCACCCGAGAAGGAGAAATCAAAACTAAAAGACCAAAGCATGAGAGGCAATCACCAGGACTGTGACTGTGACACAAACACCATGCCTACCCACTAACCATCCCTTAGAGGAGCCCGGAACTAAAGAGATGGTGGAAGTGGAATCTTTTTAAAAGAATTAATAATCATATAGGAGAGCAAATGGATGACTGAACTAGGAAAGGGACAACACATTCTCCAAAGTAAATGAAACAGTAAATTAGAAATGAAAGTCCAAAATATAGAAGAAATATATTAGCAGAGATTAAAACACTGAAAAGGAGACAAACAGAAATGTTTAAAATGAGTGAGATGATTATTAGATCCCAAAGAATCCTGGGACAAACAGCTAACTGAGGTACACACATACATACAAACATACACACATGCAAATATATATACGCACATTCTATGTATATAATTACATGTTATATGTTATGTTTATTATATAACATATGTAAATATATTACATACACATATATATTTTTCTTTTTGGTTTTTCAAGCTAGGGCTCCTCTGTGTAGCCCTGTCATCCTGGAACTTACTCTTACACCAGGCTGGCCTCAAACACAGAGGTCCACCTGCCTCTGCTTCCTGAGGACACAGGGCACACAGCCTATTTAGAGCTTCCTCACAGAGGTGTCTATTTAACATATCAAAGTGGACTCTGGCTGCCAGTCTCTCACCATGGCCAACACTTGTTATAGGGTCTTGACTTCTGACAGCACTTCCTACCCTGTCCCCACCAAGACCATGAGAATTCACAGTACAGAAGGAACTGGGTAAAATCAGATGGAATAGTCAGACTACTTGATGAAATTACAGCAGAAAAAAAAAAAACAAAAAACAAAAAACAAAAAAAACCCCTCTCCAAATGTCAAGGTAAAAAGCAGACATCCAAACACAGTCTACAGCACTCCCAACAGACATAAGGAAGGAAACTCTCCATGACACATCATTGTTACATTGTGGTTTCTTTGGCCCCGGGAGGCCAGAGATCCGAGACCCACAGACCTGCCGCCTGAGACCGCTTAGCAGCCCAGCCACCCACTGCTCAGACCCCCAGAAATGACTCAGACGCTTATATTAACTTCATGCTGTTTGGCCTATGGCTCAGGCACTTTGCTAGCTAGCTCTTATATCTTAAATCAACCCATTTCTATTAATCTGTCTGCCACGTGGCCCGTGGCTCACCTGTGTTCCTTACATGTTGCTCCTTGGGCGGCTTGCTGGATCTGCCTCTGACTCTGCCCTTCCTTTCCTATCTATTCTGATTCCTCCTCCTACTTCTTCTATGGTGCCTGTCATGGCCCAAAACAGCTCCTTTATTTAAAGATTGAGATTCACAGCATACAGAAAGGCATTCTCACATCACATCATGGTTAGTATGTCAAAAATACAAAGTAAAGGGGGGAAAAAAAATCCTAAAAGCAGCATGAGGAATAGACTGACTTACATGCAAAGGTGAAAATATCAGAATCACCACAGATTTTCCATCAACAGCAATAAAAGCTAGAACAGCTTGGACTGAAACACATCAAACTTGGGGATTAAACAACTAAGGACCAAGGATGCTATCCCTCCAAAAAGTCCCTTTCAAAAATTGATTGAGCAATAAGGATATTTTAAGACAAACACAAATTAATTCAATTCATAACAACCAGACCAGCACTGAAGAAATTCTTAAAGAAAAACTTTACAGAGAGGAAGAAAAGGAAATCCCCGCAAGCTTATACTCTGGGGTGGGGAGGACACGAAGATTCCGGTTTACAGCCTGATTCCATCTTGCTCAAGGTCAGAGAGGTTGTATTGGCAGGATGTTACCTGGAGTTTACCCTTCAAGGCCAAATAACAGGATGCTTTAAGAATTGAGGAAGATATTCATGCTTGTTGGTACTTTGTATTTTGATAAATGGTGTCCTGGAGATGGGGGGTCTTTTTGCTTTCCCTGGCTTTGGATATAAAAAGCCCAAGAAATAAACGTGAACTTGAGTATTGACTGGCAGCCTTTACGACTATATTTTTATCTCTGTCTAATTCTTTCTATTTCTGACTTTTCTCAGTCCCACCAATTGAAAGGTCAGAATGAAAGTAACAGAAGAACATAGTAGAACTGGGAAAGAGCTGCCATGTCCAACACAGCGATGCAGCAAACCCTTAGAACTAATATGAGAGTGGAAACGAAGAAAAGGAAATACCAATAACCTAGCAAACTGACAGGAAAGACCAAACTCCTTTCTATAATAATCTTAAATGTACATGGCCTCACAGACTAATGGACCAGATTGAAAAGTAAGAACCAACTATATGCTGTCTCCAAGAAATTCACTTAGCTAGCAAAGATACCCAAAACCTCAACCTCAAAGGATAGGAAATAAACTTTCAGCAACTGGAAATCAAAATGAAACAGACATATCTATCTTTGTATCAGATAAAATAAACTTCAAATCAACAGTATAAAGAAGATAAAGGGGACATTAATATGTTTAAAATTAAATCATTCATTGAGATGTAATTGTAAACATTCATGCACCAAACATAAGCCTCTAATTTAATAAGACAAATACTAAAAGGCGTAAAAGACCACATATGTCTGGGCTGACACAATATTAGAATACTTCACTCTCATATTTAAATAGGTTTTCCAAATTAAAAATGGATTAAAAAAAAAAAGCAAAGATAGTTCAGAGTCTAATATACCATAGATTAATTGGACTTAACAGATGTATATAAAATATTCACAATAAATAGAGGAATTCACAGCCTTTTGTTTCCACAGAAAACACAATATTTCCCCAAATTTAACATAATTCTTGACTTCTTTTTAAAAGTTAAACATTTTAAAATACATAGGTTGGTTTAATTTAGCAGTTACCAAAATTCAGTGTCTCTTGGCAGCTATTCACCAGCAACAAAAAAATTTTAAGCACAACACAGCAACATACAGGATCCAGACTCCTTGAGTATTTTCCATCTCTACATAGCTTTTTAAATTACTCTTTCTTTAAAGACCTTATTATTTTTAAACTATTTATTATTATTCATTTTTATGACTATCTATACTTTTTTCCCCCTTAAGCCTACACACATTGTCAAACACACTGTAACCTGTTTAGAAGATTTTTCCATTGGAACCTGCTTTATTTTACATCTGCAACCTTTTCTGTCTGCCTGAGCAAAACTTCAAACCTGCCACAAGGCAGAACTCATGATGCAGGCTGCTCAAGCAAACATGTCTCTCTACTACAACCTGCATGAGAGACATAAGAGTAGAAAGCTCTGTTTGCTCAGTTTTTTTTTTTTATGTTTAGAAAGTTTTTAAGCTTTCTCAGGTAGATGCACAAGGCTGAACATTAAGCATCACTTGTAGTCAGACTTTTTCTGTCTTGCCAGTCATCTCCCAGATGACCACATGGAGACTTCTTATTAATTTGGAAAGCTTGGCCATAGCTTAGGCTCGTTACTAACTAGCTTTTACAACTTAAATTAACCCATATCTTTTCATTTATATTTTTTATGTGGCTCAGTTACCTTTACTCTAATAGGCATTTTTCTCAATAGCACATCTGAATCTTTTCCAAATTTAATCATATGTTTGGACATAAATCAGGGTTAAAAAAAGTAAGAATCAAGATAATTCCTTGAGTCCTATTAGAGCATAACAGAATAAAGGTAGATATAAACTATAAAACTAAACAATACACTTTTTAAATGAATAGTTGGCCATTCAAGAAGTCAAAGAAGAAGTTTTTAAAATTCCTAGAGATAAGAACACAATCTATCAGAACCTCTGAGATACAGCCAGGGCAACTGAGGCAAGTTTAAAGCTATAAGTGCTTACATTAGGAAGTCAGACAGACGTGAACTCACATGTATATAGTGTTATGCTTTGCAATATTCCGGGCTTTTACTTTCCAAGGTCAACAAAACATTTTTGTTTAAAAAAAATTTGTTACTTCTCTAAAGACAACTTTCAGATTTACGAGTCAGTATTCCAACTTGATCACACATAGTAAATACCAATACTCCTCTTGGTTTATTGCATTTCCGTTTCTTCCCAAATGTGACTTACTTTATTTTCTTATTACTGTGATAAAATACTCAGACAAAAGCAGCTCAAGGGGAAAAGGGTTTCTTTCACAGTTCAAGGTCTGTCACAACAGAAGGGTCAAGGCAGAAGGATCTGGAAGCAACTGGACACACAGGACACAAATGAACACGTATGATAGTGCTCAGCCAGCTTTCTTTATTTTATATGGCCCAGAATTCTTTGTTCAGGGAATGGTGTCATTCACAGCGGGTGGGACTTCCCAGCTCAGTGAATGTAGTTAACATCATCCATACAGGCACAGTGAACACCAACCATCATAGCTGGCACATGGCTAGGGTTTAGGAAGTCCATGAGCTTAGGAAACTCCAGATGTTTTAAACTGAACAAATGAGCAGTTCTATGGAGGGGAGGGTGACCCACAGCATCAGTACACCTTTAGAGGGTACAAAGTATGAAAAGACTGAGAGATCTTTCTTAAATGTGTGATCTGAAGAGAAATACAGAGTACAGTTCCTTCCTTCATACTTATAAAATATGACATTAAGTTCCATAAACAAACAAAAAGGACTTTAGAATAAATCCCTTTTTTTTTATACATGGTAAAAACAAAAATCTGGAGAAATTAAGAAATGTTAAGGCTACAATGCTATCAGAAAATACTAGCTTCCTGCCCTGTATGGCTCATCCTTTCTCACTCAATTGCTAACACAAAAGCAGCAAGAGAGGTACTAGCAGGCATACTGGCATCAAAAGTCTGATATATACCATATATATCTAATAAATATACTTCTAAGAAGAAATCAAGTAATTATTTTGGGTAGTACTGGGCCTTAACATATGCAAACATTATCATTTTTATGTAAAACAACATACGCTCTTAGATACACTTTAGAACTTGCCTCCTTCCTGATAGAAATGACCAACAACTTGTCAATCACCTGAAAAACAGGAGAGCTTAATACTGTTGCAATCAATCACAGCCAAGAGCATACACTTGACCCAGAAGGGGCAGAGGACATTGAGGGGAAAAAAGGACTTGAAGAGGCACTTATACACGTGTCCTGCTCAGTCAATTGCTCTGGAAGCACACAATAAAGAGCAAATTAGTTGAGTGGATCTTCCAGTAACTGCTGAAGCTCTTTAAAAATTTTAAGCAAAACCTCTTTTCAAAGTTTATTCTCTTGTTTATTCCCACTAAAGAACAGTAAGTACCAAACCAACAACAATAATGTTCAGTGAAAAGATTTTTTTACAGTAAGTAATTAAGTTGAGAAAGCTGAAAAAGAATGCTTTATTTTGGTGTCAAAATGAATAAAAGTCCAAAATTTGTTTTTAATTTTTCTCCAAAAAATTACAAAACTGAAAACTATAAATAAAAATCTAAGAAGGACTTCACTTTCCTGCCCCCCTCCTTGACTTCCGAAATACAGTGCAACTTTCTACCATCTGTTATTTTAAAGCAGAAACAGTAATGAACATATGGGGCTTTCTCTATCAAGCAGCTGTAGTGTAGTTAAAGTTATAATAATTGTCTTTCTGTAAGATAAATTTACATTAAAAACCTGGCCAGTTTGAGACATAAATAGCTCAGCCTCAGAACCAACTTAAACAAAATTTAAAAATTCATAAGCCAATGTGACAAATTACAGAGATGTAGAAGTCCCTAAATCTTTAACTTTCATCTTTAAGATTTAGTAGATATAGTAGATGATGCACAAATCAGTTTATTTCCCCCATAGCCTCATAGCTAATGTTTTCTTTCTTGATCAAAATGTGAGAGAACCCTAAAGCCAGCACTAAGTTCTTAAAAGTTAACAGCTCAAACCCACTATTTTCATCAAGTCACTGAGCTGTGAACCCCAAGCCCATTGCTTATGAAGAAAATCAACACAGGTAACAATTACTCCCCTCAGCTATGCCTAACTTAAGTGAGTCTGAGCAAACTCAAAGGAACTCACATCACATCTGACCATGGAAATGGATCTACTACCTACCTTTGTCTGGATGGTTCAGAATCATAATTCTCTTGTGTGCTGTTCTAATCTTGGCCTTGCTAGCAGATGGGCTGTAAAAAAAATAATATAGTACAAAATGCAGATTATAAATTAATGATTTATATAGGTTTCAAGAAATTAAAAACTAATGAGAATTTCACCATCTTGTGGACAAATACAAAATTACAAGCTTTACACTTATTTCTACTAACTATTAAAATAAGTCATGGTGATTCAATACTGCACTGTATTTTCCTTCAGTATTTTGTAATATCTGTCTTCATCCTCAGTTTTAAAAAGTAAATAAAGAAAAGATGGGTTGGAGATTTAGCTCCATCACAGAATCCTTCCCTAGCAGCCATCAGACCCAGGGTTTGGTGGCCAGCCCTCAAACTAACAGAACATTACATCCAAATACAACCCACATACGCAGACCAGGAGAGTCATAGTATGCATACTGCAGGACTGAGAACTTATGCTTTTAAAGTCATTTTGGAGGAAGGTGACATATGTCATTGAGGTATTTGAGTTCCAGAACTAGTCTGCTAGCTTTTTAGATGAGTCTTGCTGTGGAGTGCTGGGTGATGTTGGTCAAGGCCTGAACCTCTGTGTTCAGTTTCCTCACAGAGGTGCAGGGTGACCACATTCCCACAGAGAATGCTGCCCAGTACTAGGAGAGTGCCCAGATGACACTTGTGTTTCAGAATAGTTCCCTTCTGTTAGACCTTCAACAAGCAATCTCAAAACTCCATATAGTTCATAGTGTATTTAGCTTTGTAAGAAACCTGTGAGAGAGTATGGCAGTAGAGCCTACAGTGAATGAAAAATTAAAGGAGATAGTTAAAATAAATATAAAGTTACTATGACAAAAACTACTTACTCAAAATTGCAAGTGTTTAGTTCATTTCCAAGCATAAAAAGAATTTTAGCACCAACAGTAGAAGCTTCTGACAGCTACTGTATTGAAGCGACTTAACTTTACCAGGCTTCAAATGCGTAAATTTATAGCCAGCTTCAAGTATGAGAGTAGTTGTGAAGCTCAAAGGAATCTGAATGAATGAGTCCCATGTTAGCAATTTTTGTTATTCAGGTATAAGTTCAAAAATCCTAATTCTACTGCTCTTCAACTATAAACTTGTCTTGCTCATTTAAACTCTCTGAGTTATCTTTTACTCTATAAGGATTACTTTAAAGGACAAAGGACATTTATGAAAACACATCACACACACACACACACACACACACGCACACGCACACGCACACGCACACGCACACGCACACGCACACACAAACACACACATATACTATGACTCTCCTGGTCTGCGTATGTGGGTTGTATTTGGATGTAATGTTCTGTTAGTTTGAGGGCTGGGCACCAAACCCTGGGTCTGATGGCTGCTAGGGAAGGATTCTGTGATGGAGCTAAATCTCCAACCCATCTTTTCTTTATTTACTTTTTAAAACTGAGGATGAAGACAGATATTACAAAGTACTGAAGGAAAATGCAGTGCAGTATTGAATCACCATGACTTATTTTAATGGTTAGTAGAAATAAGCGTACTTATGAAGAACTGAATGTAAATAACCTAACATTTCTTAAATGACTCAGAAGCATTATCCTTAGAATGAAGCAAATGCAACCCGTAGAGAATGGCTGGTCCTTCTCAGGGGCCCAGAACACTGCTTGAGATCCTCCTTCTGTTTGAACACTCCCTCTTCCCCCACCAAAAAAAAAAAAAAAAAAAAAAAAAAAATCAGGTGTCGATCTTTGATTCTGTCAGTGTTCCAATCTCTAGCAGTTTCCTGCCAATTACATGCTACTACTAACCTACAGGTAAAAAGCATATTGTCATACATGTTAATATATCCTATTGAGGGCCTGGAATAGTGACACATGCTTATACTTCTAGCATTCTGGAGGCTGAGACAAACAGATCCTGAACTCAAACAGCTATGTAATAAGACTGTCTCAAAAGCAAGCACCGCTGTGGAAAAAAAGAATTATTGCTGGATAAGGAAACACACAAACGTTCTTCCATAAATAAAAGAAATAAGGTGCTTTACGCAAGGACCCAAGAATACTTTGAGAAACATTATGGTTTCTAAATTTCACTTTTAGGTAGTTCTCAAATAGACACTGTTTGATTTCAAAGACTTGCGCTTTGAGAAAGTAAAGTAATCAGATATTCACAAGAGCTAAGGACACCATTTTTTAAAGTGTCTGTTTATTTATATAACTAAAATTATAAAACATAAATGTCCTTATTACACTTATGGTCACTATTTCATTTCTTTGCTCAAGAAATGAAAACCATCACTCTGAAAATCAGCACAATTCCACTTCCTGTGCTGATGTTCCCTGACCCTGTCTGCTTGAGGTGTTCTCCAGCACTCCACACTAGTTATGCTGTCTCCTTCTGGATGCCTGACATGTACATATAAATGCCTTACAGGCACAGGCTATGGTCTGCATCTTCAGACTGAATATGAAATGAGTACTTGGTGACTTTTATAGTACCTCCCCCAAAAACAATAACAACAAAACTCAAAACCAAGAATAACAATCACAAAAAGTAAACTCCTTAGAAGAATAAAGGCTCTTGTCTAGTGAACACTGATGTCATAAAGGACTATTAATTAGCTTCACACAACTGGACTTCAGAAAGCTAATCACTAAATAACAGATATCAATTTAGAAACACAAATTTCTGTTGTATATATTTGAAGAAACATGGTGTGTTGGCTCTTATTCTGGATATCAAGTTTTGATTGAACACATGAAAGTCTGAAAGTCACTTCAGTTACAATCTCCTTGAAAATCAACTACATTGCCTATTTTTTAAAATAACTTTTTCTTCAAAAACCTTAAGTATTGTGTATACTGTGGTCTAATGCCCATAAAACTAGATTAAAATGAAAACACACGGAAGAAAAGTTCATGTACCTAGATATGGCAATTTAAAACCACTGCCTTTAAGACAATTACCATCTTGGTAGTGAGCTCTGAAGATGAGGGAGAGTTCTCATCTACATGCAGTTTACCCCACTTGGGTTGAGCTATGTTAAAACCCTGAGTCCTTTCTACATTTTAATGATCTGTCTGTTACTCAGAACATGAATTTCAAAGTATTCCCTGGAATATGTTTGACTGGCACAGGAAGGGAGTGTGGGTAGATGAGAGAAATGAGGTGTGTGGAACTGAGTGCCCTTCTTGAGCCTGTAATAATCAGAGCAAATAAGTTTAGGGAATGTAATGCTACCTGAGTAATACCAAACAAGAAAACAGTTAGTTAACATGGTCTTTGCTTAATGCTATCCACTATTTTCTCTGATGAGGAAAACTTCCCGTCTCCTAGATTTAAATAAAGCACTAAGCTAAAATAACCTCCAGTCTTTTAAAAAATATTATTGAACTTATTTATTGATATTCATGCCTCTCTCTCTCTCTCTCTCTCTCTCTCTCTCTCTCTCTCTCTCTCTCTCTCTCTCTCTCTCTCTCTCTCTCTCCCTCTCTCTGTATATGTGTGTGTGTGTGTGTGTATATAACAATATATAGATGTTGGCAGACAACTTTTGGGAGTAAGTTCCTGTGAGTTCAGATCAACTGGATTGCACTATACTCAGGGCATCAGGCTTGATGGCTGGCACCTTTACTAGTTTAGCTACCTAGATAGTTCACAGTTCTATTTATCTTTTTAAAGCAGGTCATAAAAAATGTTTGGGCTTAAAGATTGTATTGATCTACAAGATAATGTTTTGTCACTACAGTATTTTAACTCTTCTGCTTAATCACACTCATGAAGTCACTTAGAAATCTGCAATAAAAGATATACTGTAACCAACTCTCGGTGTGCAGTGGATGATACACTGTAACCAACTCTCGGTGTGCAGTGGATGATACACTGTAACCAACTCTCGGTGTGCAGTGGATGATACACTGTAACCAACTCTCGGTGTGCAGTGGATGATACACTGTAACCCACTCTGTGTGCAGTGGATGGTACACTGTAACCCACTCTGTGTGCAGTGGACAACTCTAACCCTGGAATTTGTGACATGGAAGATTGTGTGTCCTGGCTATGGACATATTTCAGTCTACCATTAATGCCTGCCTCGCATATTCAGGACCTTAGGTTTAATTCCCAGCACTACAAAACACAAAGCAAACAACAACAACCAACTCGTGGGAAGGAATCATAAGAGAAACAAATGAATACAGATTCTAGGAAATCTGTGATGTCAGGAAACAATCCTGGCAGTGATGTGAATGATAATCACACGATTTCACTAGTTCTTTCCTATAATGTCTAATGTTAAATAGTCAATGAACAGTAAAATATAATAAGTATATATATACATTTGGTATATATAAAATTGCAGAAGTAGAAAAGAATTGTGAAAAAGCATGCATTATTTTTAACAATGTACATCAAAACTTAAAACTGGCCCAGAGAGAAATCAGTGTCACACTGGGGAATCTTATGGGAGACGACTTGGAACCTAGGAATCCTTGTTAAAAAGCAAAGACAACTTCAAATAATCCAGATGTAAACCTTTAAGAGACAAAAATGTGCTATGCCCTCTTCTCGGTTCTATTTTTAAATTTTAAATAGAAGCACAAACTTACTGTAATTTCCCTCCCCGCCACCCAATTTCAGGACAATCTTGACCACAAAACAGAAATACTTATGCAGCACTTACCTTACACCTAAAATAAGACTAGCTTCTCGCCTACTCATTTTCTGCTCAAATCCTCCTTTATAGTAGGATGAAAGGCTCTGCATGGGAAAGAAAGAGCAAGAAATAATTAGTTCCATGCACAAGGTAGCATGACCTCAATCCCCTCATACCGCTATAGGAAGAGCAATGCATTTACTAGAAATCAACTTGAAATTGCAGCGGAATGCACTACACAATGATCCTTTCATAAAACTCTAACCAAAATGAATGGAAAACATTAACAATGTTTTCAACTTTACAATGCATTAATTTTTCTCTACTGAAGGACAGAGATCAGAACAATGGAAATGCTCTGAAGTCTAAGCTCTGAAGCTCTTCTCTCACTGGACAGCCTTGACCAAGGCCCTTATATTGGCATGGCAGGTATCTGTTTGCCCTCTATCCTAGCTGATAGAGAAAAAAGAACATGGAACGGTAACAGTCAGGAAAGCCAAGAGAGGCTTGAAAGGGAGTGAAATGGACGAGGTGGCTAGAGAGTGTGAACTAGGAAGCTAGGAGTCTTAAAAAGCAATTAGTGGGAACTGAACAGACTGAGAAAGAAGGCCTGGCTAGTGATGGGAAGGTGCTTTCTTCTAAGTGGAAAGAGAAAGGAAAGCCCTGGAGTAGCATCATTCAGCTTTGTTTGGGAAGGAACAGTTTGAGAGTAAAAAAGAACAAGAGGGGAAGAGTCCAGATAAAGAACAACTGTAAACTAGCAAGGCACTGTGCTAGATGAAGCGGAGCTGAGGGTGTGGTACAATGGTCAGAGACTTTTCATGTATTTTGAGAGCACACGTTTGCTTGGTAAACTAATATGGGATATGGCATCAAAAGAATTACAAATGATGCAGCAAACAAGTTCTGCGCTGTCAGATCCCTCCTCAGGATTGGGGGACTCAGATACAGCGCTGTACTGACTGAGCAGCCTGAGCTCTGACCATTTAGGTCCACAGTCATAGTCACACCCTCTTCCCCAGCAGCAGTGTCTATGATGACTGGCTGAGGCAGAGTAAGCACTGCAGTGTCCAAGGCTAGTCTTGGATGCCACTCTGCTCACTTCCCAGCAACAGCAATCTCACCGCTCTCTAAGCACATGAGCCATGGTAGCTGAGGCCAGGCCTTTGTTTAGACTGCACTACAGCCTAACTTGCTCCTCCACGTTTGTCTTGCTTCAATAGATGCTGAGCCAAAGACCGTTTCCTAAACTTACAGTTTCAATTTTTGCCCCAGTCTGCTTTTCAGAGAGCCCAAACCATGTAAATAGCTTTAAGATTTCTGGCTCAGGACTGCCTAACCGCTGTTTAATGGCTCAGTAATAAGGATGGTCTTCTGTCAGATTCCTAAGTGGAGAACAAGGTAACAAGTTCAGAGCCCCTGAGCGTCTCCGTGGGAAGGTGCCCGGTGTAGACAGACTGAGCAGACTGGCTAAGGAGAGCACAGACAGACGCTGAGCCCAGATTGAGGACAGCTTAGGACAGGGCTCTAACCATGCTGTACACGGGAAGAAAACTAGAAGGAAAAGGTGAGGGGTGGAAAATAATATCAAATGTTTCTGATGGGTGAAAGAAAAGGTGATCTGAGAATTGACCCCAGGAATTAGCAAAGAGAAGGTCAAGGGGGAGGTGGGGCCAGCCTGAGCTGGAGAAACCTGTTCAAAAACCAATAGCAAATGAAGCCAGCTGGCTCAGCCAGGTATGGAGGTGCATAGCTGTGACCAAAGCACATGCAGGTGAGACGGGAGAAACACAAGTCACAGCTCCCTGTGAAACACACAACAGCATCCCTCAAAGGAGGAAAAACAAAAAAATCCAAAAGGAGACAACAAGGAAAAGCAATAATTTTCTGGAGCTCTAAACAGGTGTGTGAACTCAGCTTTTAGAGAGAAACATAGAAATATATGATTGAACACATATACAATCCTAAGAAGATTTTTATAATGAATAATAACAAGTTATAGTCACTGACTACAGTATGGATCAGGATTGCTTCCAGAACTGACTGCATTGAAATGTTTAGGTGTACAAGTCTGCTAAATAAAAGGGCAATATAATATCTACAAACAAGCTGCCCTCATCCTCCTGTATGCCTAAACCACCTGTAGATCACTAAAGCAATATGAATGTCATGTAAACAAATAGTGGCTTCACTGTATTTAAGAAATGATGGCAAAGAAAAAAGTGCTATGTACTTGGTACAGATGCAATTTCCCCTCTATGCTGACGATCTGCCGTAAGACATGTGAAGGGCTGTCTTTTACCAGACACTGATCCACTAATCTAACAGGACCATGAGGAGTAGTAACATGCCCTATTCCAAGTGTCATATCATTTCCAACCCATTATAAAAACAAAACACACAGAGACTATTACAGAACACAGGAGTAAACCTCACAACAGAGCTAGAGAAAAACTGGATACTTAATAGAGGAAGGCCAAGTGGCCTTAAAGGCTCTCCCAGCAAACCAAAATCCTTCCTAGACGCTAACCTTATTCCTAAGTCATCTCTACAGCAGCACCTTTGTTCTTATTTTGGTCTTAACTCATGCTTCAGGTTGATAAACTTTTTCTTACAAAAACAGAGTATTTCTATTGGTCTTCATCTACCTTAGAAAGCCCTAAGACTTGAAGTCAGCATAAGATAAACTGATGGGCCCCAAAATGCCGTTCACTCTATAGTCACAAGTCACTAACCTAAAAGCAGACATAAGTTTCTGTGATATTTTTAGAAATGGAGCCACACAGAAGTCTCCTCAAAATACAGTATCTGCAAGAACTTCATATCCTGCAACACTGCCTTTATTACAAGAAAGTAAACCTTTGCATAAAAAACCATCGCATCTTTCTAAAAGAACATTGTTATGCAGATAGAGACTAAACAAATGGGTCAGCACACACACACACACACACACACACACACACACACACACACACACACACAAAATGGACAAGAGAAAATAGAAGTTCGCCTTGCTCAGCTACTAAAATAAAGGCACATTTCTTCAGAGAAAATCTTGCCTTCTGAAACCCTGAAATTTAGATTTCTTTTTATATTAGACAATTTCAAACAGAAATATTTTATAATACTAATCTATTATCTTTAAATTATTATTTGCATTATGAACAGGCACAAAATTATAACTTGGCACCTCTCTAATACTAAGTTAATAACTGAAAGGGTATCTAAAGCTTGATAAAAATATATCTGCACTGAATTATTTGGAAGAGATAAGATGCTGCAGTCCATTCTCTGAAAATATTGTGATCCAAAGGAAATATCCAGATCCATAAACATGATTGTGGTAGATTGTAATATTAAGTTTCTGACCCGGGCTTTCTGATGTAGCCTCGAGGTTCGGATCTGCAGTTCCACAGAGACACACAGATGCTTACATTAATTTTATGCTCATCAGCCGAAGGCCCAGGCATATAACTTGCTAACTCTTTACTCTTAAACTAACCAACCCATGATTTTTATTTTGTTTAATCATGAGGCTCGGTACCTTTTCTCAGAGCACCATTTCAACTTCTTCCCTCTGCATCTGCTGAGGTCTCATAATGCAGTCTCCATGGCTTCTCTGTGGCTTCTCTGGTCTGCTCTTCCTGCTCCCAGTTTTCCCAGTCTGGTAGCTCTGCCCACACTTCCTGTCTGCCTTCAGCCAATCAGTGTTTTTAAATTAGTAGGTGGGACAATTATTTACAATGTAATAACACAATTCCACTACAGTAGATTGAAAGAAAATGACCATCAAAGGGAGTGGCACTATTAGGAGGTATGGTCTTGTTGGAGGAAGTGTGTAACTGTGTAGGTGGGCTTTGAGGTCTCATATATGCTCACATAACACCCAGTGAAGACAGACCAGTTCCTGTTGCCTACAGAATGTAAGGCTCTCAGCTACTTCTCCAACACCATGTCTGTCTGCATGCTGCCATGTCCCACCTTGAACTGTGAGTGAGCTACCACAATTAAATATTTTCCTTTATAATATATATAATATATAATTCACAGCAAGAGAAACCCTAAGACAATGATATTACTACAAGTAATAATTATGTCACTGAGGCTGGAGAGACAATGGAGTAGACGATGTCTACTGAAAACACCCAGACTGTACACATTATCATTTTGTACTATTCTATCCAAGAAGCACACACAAGCAACAACAGGAATCACATTTTCTTTCCAAAATTAGTATTATATTAAATCATGGTATCATATTACCAAAGGAGAGCTAAAATAACTCAAACTAAACAAATCATTAGTTATTTCAGACAGTAACATGAAGAATTCTCCAGAAAACCAGGTGAGAATAGTTATCATTCACAGTATGTGGGAAGAAATAAACTTCATAGAAACTATTAATAATGATCTATCTGAGTTAAAGAGCCACAGAAGGGTGTCTTCAAATCAAAGGACAAATTTACAAATAGAAAATTAAAGGCCTTGGAAAAGATAAATACTCAGGACTCTCTCGATCTGTAAATTAGGAGTAATCAGGCATTTGTTGATCCAATTAATTTTCATTTATACATTTTAAATAGCAAACCAAATGGTACTGTTCAAATAACAGACTATATCATAAAGGTCTTCTGTCTCCCAAAGTGCCTTAGAAATGAGAAAGTAAGAGAAAGCCATAATAGACTTCGAAAATAAGAAATAAATAGTAAGTCAAAAAATTTAAACAAATACTGATATCTAAAAACATGAAAGATTGTATGCATATACAGAAAAGCCATTAGAGCAACCCCAAACATCAGGAAAAATAACACGAGGAAAAAAATTAACCCTTCCCAGGAAACCAAGAAGAAAACATTAAATTCTTAGGCCATTTCTGTTTTAAGGACTGAGGGAAACAGCTAAGGGGCCCTCCCTACATTCTTCTGAATCAGAGCCTAAGGTCCAGAACATGGGTTTTTTGGGGTTTTTTTTTTTTTTTTGCCCTCTGACTAAAAAAATCAAACAAATACATTACCATGAAGAAAAAATAAAAATGACTCCTTAGAAGGTACAGTTTTTCCTTGTAGGGGCTGAAGAAACAGTTGCAGTTAAATCTTGCAGAGGACCCAATGCTGTGCTGCTCACACCTGCCCTAAATCCTGTCCTCAGGGATCCAATACCCTCTTTTGCATTAAGTACCTGCACTCATGTGTGGACAAACCAACATGCATAGACAGAATTAAAAATACAATAAAATTTAAAAATTTCCCTTGTATAAAATTCTGATGAACTGTTTTAAAGAATGGCTGTTGCTAACCACCAGCCGAGTGATTTGCAAAACAAACTGGAAGCATTGCAGACAGAAGAAAAGCCAGGAAGAAAGATGAGGTGAAACAGATGGACACTGAGGGGCAGACTCAGACGCCCAGCACCTTTCTAATAGGGATCCCAGAAATAGAGGGGAAAGCCAATCAAAGAAACACATAAGCCGTGTGAGTTGAATAAAAGAGAATCTCCAGGTAAGGTACGGCTCATTAAGAATCCCGGTGAAATCCTAAGATATCAGTACTTAAAACAAACAGAAACCCCAGACCAAATAAGGAAAGGAGATACAAATCAGGTTGTCCAGGGGTGAGCACACAGGGACAAGGAGGGTAAGCAGGGACATCTACTTCTGTTAAGCTGAGACCATTTGATTTCAAGTAGCAAAGAGCCACAATCAATAATTAACAATTGACAATTCTGAGGGCAACACAAATTTTGACAGCAGAAAATGAAAATCGTCACCATCTAAGCACACAGATGAACTCACTTCCAGCCAGCATTCCCATATTAAAGTTTCAAACTTGTGATTATGAGAAATGGGATTTAGCAGAGGTTGGAAAAAGAACAGTATCCAGAACAATAAACAGAGCAACACAGAGAAACTGGACCTGGGCACAGCCCGTGGGTGAGATAGTTACTGAAATACAATTCTATTCTTTTATTCTAATCCAACTCGGCTCAGAGATTAATACTTATCAAATCCTGTAACGCTGCATTTATGAAGTGTGACATCTGGGACTCAATGTGAAGAGAAGCTCTAGGCACATGATTCATGTTTCAGTTTCTCTGGAGTGGTTTTTATGTAAAGAATTATTCTTGAAGATGATGATTAAGGTATGTTAAACTGTTTCCCTACAAACTAAAAACACATTTTGTTTAAAAAAGAGAAAGTTAGATTTATTTTTAAAAAATAATGACAAGGAAAAGGGTGGCACACTAGTCCCTTCCCTCTCCTTAAGAAATGTGACACGCCCATTCCCACCTAGGCTGCTCTGCTGTAGGCCTCTACTGCGCAGGGCAAGGGTGAAATATTCAATGCCTTCCTCTCCTTTTTTGCAACATTAAGCATCACAGTGCTCCATAAAGCTTAAAGGTTTGTTTTCTCCTGTAGTATACATATATTTACGGACAATCATCACAACAGAAGCAAGATCATTTGGATGTGCTTCCAGTCACAAATGGAGCACACAGAAAGACAAAGATAACATGCACTCAATGAAGCCTGTCACAATTCCCATCACCATCACTCTCACATCCCTCTACCTACCCTCTGAGCTTTTTCTCTGGCTCTCTCTGGTCTCTTATCAGTTGGCAGGACAAATGATAACCTAAAAAGTGCACATCACATTGTCCTTTCCCCTGTCAACAATCTTTCATACTCAGGAAAAAATGAGAGGCTCTGTCATGTCTACAGGCCCTAAGAGACCTGGGCCAGAGCAGGTTTCTCTTGACACAGCACTGGAATCACCCTTGGGCCATGCTCATCCTACCCAGGAACCTCTCTGTGCTCCCTCTGCCAGAACACTTGGCTTCAGATGCTCATGTCCTCATCTCCTAAAGGGCTTGGCCTGGTCTAGGTAATACAAAGGTCCTTCTCTTGTTTCTTACCATGGTTTTGGATTTCCTTTTTATTTGTTTTTTTCTTTTTTGGTTTTTCCAGACAGGCCTAGCTGTCCTCCGTCCTAAAACTAGCTCTGTAGATCAGGCTGGCCTCAAAGTCACAGAGATTCAGCTGCCTCTGCTTCCGAGTGCCGAGATTAAAGGGGTGTGCCGCTACTGCCTGACTGGCTTGAATTTCTTAAAAATACCTGATAATTTTAGAAATGATATACCTTCATATTTTAAATTGTTCACCTGCACTAAAATGTACATGTAAGGTACTAGAGAGACTTATCTTTGGTCTATGAGTATACTCCACTGCCTACAATAACTGCCATGTAGCAGGCACACAGTGAACACTAACTGAATAAATGCAGAATATCTACAAATCAAACACAATAGGGAAACAGAAAACAAACCGATACTCTGTAATCACAAACATGCATTCACAGACTTTAGAAAATCTCTTACACTTCTTTTGAACATGGGCTGAATTACTTGTCATTATGTCATGCTTTGGAAGGGCTGTCATTAACTAAGTCCCACAGGCCTATAAACGGCTTTGCTAAAATAAGTCTTTCTCTCTCAAGTTTCTACAAACCAAGCTCATCTAGTCCAAATCTGCTTCTGTTTTCCAAAAGCCAATGCTTATACTACAGTATTCGGTGAGTCTTCATTGTATATTCTTTAGTGATCACAAGCTGCAATTCACACTGAGCTTTTTTAAACAAATGATTTATTTATTTTTTTCTGTGTATTGTTGCTGTGTCTATGTGTGGTATTAGATCTCCTGGAACTGGAGCCACAAACAATTGTGAGCTGCCATGTGGGTGCTGGATTTGAACCCAAGATCTCTGGAAGAGCAGCCAGTGCTCTTAACTACTGAGCCATCCCTCCAGCTCCTAACACACACACTGTAGCTTTTCAATACCCATTTTCACTCATTCTATACTTCTCTTAAGTTTACAGGAATATCTAGAATTCTGCTGAATGAAAGTATAGCTGTAGCTTTTTATTTAACCTTTTGGCGGCTCACCACCCAGCTCCCAAATAAATACAGAGGCTTCTTCTTACTTATGAGTGCCTGGCCTTAGTTTGGCTTGTTTCTGGCCAGCTTTTCTAACTTTAATTATCCCTCTCCCTTTTGCCTCTGGGCTTCTATCTCTCTCTGTTCCGTGTGTTTCTTTCCTTCTTACTCTACGGCGCTGTGGCTGGCCCCACACCCTCCTTCCTTCTTCTCATTCTTTAATTCATCCTCTCTGCCCACCAGCTCTGCCCGTCCCTCTCCTGTCTTGCTACTGGCCATTCAACTCTTTACTAGATTAGTCAGGTGTTTTAGACACACAAAATACACAGCTTCACAGAGTTAAAGAAAGACAACATAAAAGAATGCATCATTAGACAAATATTCCACATCTTAAAACAACATCCCACAACATACAACCCTAAAAGATTTTGTGGTGGAGTTTTACAGTGCTGTGTTTGCGATGGTCATGTGCTAGTTTCAAATTTCAAGCTGAAATACATTGTGCATAAGCTCTTCTAGGGCAGATTTTTAGGTCTGTTTTTCTTAACTTCTGTTCTTATCTCCGGGCACTGGGACTGGTAAATGGTGGGCACTCACTGAATGTTTGTTGAGTAAATAATAAGTAATCAGAAGGGAAAAATAAGGCACAGAGTGGCACAGGCCTGTAATCTCAATACTTGCTTTGTGAGGCTGGAGGATCAAGAGAGTTAAGTAGTGAGATGCTATCCAATAAAACAAAAGCCCAAAGTGGCTGCGTGCGGTGGCACATGTCCACGGCCAGCCCCTGGGAAGATGGAGATAGGAACAGGAAGAGCAAAGAGTCCAGGCCAGCCAGACCTTGCTGGCACCAAACATTAAGCCCAGGCCAGCCAGACCTTGCTGGCACCAAACGTTAAGCACCTACATCCACACAAGCCCTAGAAAGCTTTAAAAATGGAGCCAAACACAGCTTCTTAGTCCCATGTCTCTCACGTCAGCTGTAGTACAGAGACACATCTCCTGGCAGATGCCTGCGAATGAAGCTATCCACTAACTGCCATACACTAAGCTGAACAGTGCCAGCAGCTGATGTAGCAGTTTAAGATCTATTTTATGCAATCAAAAAGCAATACAGATGTTCAGTAAAGAGAGATCCTAGAAAAAACAAAAACTTTTAAATGGGTTACAGTATGTTTAAAAATATACATAGCCTTGGGAAAGAGAAAAGCATATATAGTCATAGATTAAAAAATAATTTAAAAATAATGCCAAGTCCTTAAAAAAAGAGTGAAGTAAAAATTTTTAAAAAGCCAAGTAAAGATAGAAAATACACAGAAGAGTCTGGATCTTATATGTTACTATGTTGTATTTAGATTTTCTGATTGCTAATAAAGGAACAAGAGCTACTAAGACACACTGGATCATGGAAACTGCTAGATTAAACCAACTAATATATTTTTAAAATGTCTTTACTTCAAAATGGAAGTTAAGAAAATATATGTTACTTTGGAGAAGAGGTTATTCTTTTATTTCAAAAAAAAAAAAAAATAAGAGACTGTGGATTCATTCAGGTTGATATGGTTCAGGTTTCATTGGGGAAGACTCCCCGAAAATACTGGCTACAGACATAAAGAAATAAACCTAGAAAAACTGCATAACACATAATGTATAAATATCTATTCAAACATAAAATGAAAAAAATCATCTTTGGCTAACTTTGTACAATACACAGTCTATATAGGCCTTTAAAAGTTTATTTTCTGAACAAGGAAAACAGGCACCAATAAAAATGGATGACCCAGTTGATCCAACATTTCAGAGCACCTATGTTGTAGTTTCCTCAGAGTTCTAGATCCAGGACAGTTTCAAGACTACTGGCTAAAAAGATCCCACCTCACAAACTACTCCAGTCAAGACTTAACAATTATTCTGATTTTCTCAAGGTACCCCAAACATTATCAGTGCTTACAAACAGGAAGTAGTCTACAGAATAATGCCAATATTCTCAAGAGATGAGTTATGTGTGGGTTTTGGTTATTCAGTGGATTATGAATGTTTGTCATTGTATAGGGAAGTTGGTTAAAGTTGTTATTCTGGTTTATTGATAAAATTTAAAGTTATTTTGTTATATATGTGTATGCATGTCTCTAGTATAGTTTGGGCTATTGTGCTTAAGCAACTCATTTGAAATGTAATGTATAATTAAAAAAATACAAGTTAATAGTCATCTATAATCAAACTTGTAGTCGTATTAGGTATGTTTTTAAGGTTAAACAGATAGCTACTCTTCAAACACTTCAAAGACCTACAGAATATAGCATTTAATATTAAGGCTTTTCATGACAGTGAGACATGTCTACTCCTGATAGTACCGATTTACTTCAGAAGAAGATGATGGGCATCAAAGACTCTCGATATGAAGTTTTCTTTCTTTCTTAGTGGCAAATAAGTCACTTGGGGAATACAAACAAACAAAGACTCCTTGCCTCAACTGCTGGCAGTGTACTGTACAAACTAGACCAGTAGGACATACACACAAATAAGTGACTGCCAAACTTTACTAAGACAAGGTAAGTCAGTCCTTCAAAACTCCCTGCTTCTCATAAAGTATGTCAGATACTAGGTTTGTAGGCCTAAGTTGGATGCCCTAATGTTACAGAAGAACTCTGGGTGACTATCTACGCAGACACATGTCCCTGCTGTTGGTAACATTACACTTTTCTGGGGTCTTTGATGGAGTTAAAGACTAAATAATTAGACTTAAAGTTTTCCTTAGTTATGATAAAAGGTAAATTAGGTTTAAAACTTTAGACTAACAAAATAATATAGATAATAAAATACTTTCTCAAAATTTCCCAAATGCAAATGTACTGGTTATTGTGACCACAATTCCTAAGTCTTTTTGTTGTACAATTTATTATGTTAAAGTTAAACCTTCCCTTTAATTAGACAAAAAGAGGAAGATTCTGTGGAATAATCCTTTTATTCAATGTGAATATTTATTACTCTCATTGGCTAAAAAAGACCTGACTAGCTGATGGCTATACAGGATTTTGGAGGTAGAGAGAATGCTGGGAAAAAAGCAAAGTCTGAGGAGTCATGAGGAGATGGAGAGCAAGCAGAATGGGAAGTACATCCATGAAGTAAACAAGCTTCAGGGCAGACATAGATGAATAGAAATGGTTTAATTTAATTTATAAAAGCTAGCTAAAAAAAAAAAAAAAACAAGCCTAACCTATTAGCCAAACATTTATAATTAATATTAAGTCTCAGTGTGATTATTTGGGAAGCAGTTGGCAGGACAGAAGAGTTTGCCTACATCCTGCTTCAAAACAAGAGAAAAGACAGTCAGTCTAAGAATAGAGTCTAGTAGTCATCAAAATCAGAAACAGAAGTTCATGTATAAAAATCAATACAACTAAGAAACAAAACTAAATCTATGGACTAGACAGACTCACAAATGATGTGAAGAGGTCAACTACTTCTTCACTTCTAGGTGGGAAGCCTAAGACACACTCTGAGTTGCTTTCAAGTACAACAAATAAATATCAAAGTGTTTTCTAATTACAGCCCCATTTAACTTACAGGTGATGAAATCTTCCTTGCTGTTTCTGTGATTACTTGTTCTAGAGGTTTCCAAATTTGAAATGCATAGCGACCTAAATAATAAAGGAACAAATACTAATATATTTCTCATAATCAATGTAAATGATCACTTTTAAGGTGCTCATTATATGTCATTTGATCACTTTTAAGGTGCTCATTATATATCATTTATTGATACAAATGATTTTTTAAATTTTATTTATAAGATCTACTATTTTTCAAACTTCTAACTTACTAAATAGACAGACTTTAATATTATCATAGCCAACACATATACCAAGTTCTAGGTCATAATAAAATTAAAAATTTTCAGTGTTTATATGTATATTTTACATTTATATATTAAATAATACAATACACCTTAATACCACAATAAACTCATTAGAACAAGACACTGTTTACAAGTGATATTAAATGATTAATTATATTGCCATATACAATGACAATCACACTGAAATACACAGAAAACAAACACTTAAGACACATGATCCAGAAGTGCATTTAGTAGAGTAATCTGCAGAATAAGAAAGCAACCACATGTAAAGCTATTTCTAAAAGATTCAATATCTGGTTTTCTTACTTAGGGTCTTTATTTTCTCTAAAATCTTATTCTATTTTATTAAATTTTTTGTTGTTTAAAGGTTTAATCTCATTTAGAAATTGAGAGATTCTAGTGATTTCTCATTAATAAAACTTAATGTCATTCCTATCTCCAAGGTACCTGAAATGATTTTGGAAAGTATCTCAAGGTGATATTTTACAGACTATAATTACTATTGAAATTGAAAGTGTTAATGATTCAAATTTACATTTTTCACAATTTCAAGTCTCATATTGAAGTAAATGTCTTTAATTTGATCATTAAAAAGTAAGATTTGATTGATTCAAATTTACATTTTTCACAATTTCAAGTCTCATATTGAAGTAAATGTCTTTAATTTTATCATTAAAAAGTAAGATTTGATTAGAGAATGTAAACTCAAATAGAAAACATATGCTTATATGATTTTTAAAGAAACAGAAAAAAGGGGGGGCTGTGACAAGAAATGATAGATGTTAAATCAAAATTGCTAAACTGGTCTTTGCCAGAGATTTCCTATAAATTTACTAAAGACACTTAACTTGAGTTTCTGCTCTAAAACTATATCTGAATTTTTGGAAAAAGAACTAAAATTTTATTTTGAGTTCCTTTCTTAAACATCCTGATATTCCCTTGTATCGACAAGTAAGAATTAAAGCAAACCAGATCCTAAAGTCATCTGAGGGCTTCCCACAAGAATGACATCAGCACACACACTTCCTAATGTGTTTCTCATTGTAAAATACCACAAACCTAATCCCAGTGGGCAAGTCAGACACCTAGATCTTCCAGGGTAGTTTGCCACTTGATTCCACACATAAAACAACACTTCCAAATCACCTCAAGATCTTTCAAAACCACAAGGCACAACAAGCAAACTCCTGCCTCAGTGAAACAAAACAAAACAAAGAAAAGCAGGTAAAGGCTTCAGAAGTGACAGCTGAAGATTCAATTAAGCATAAAGTACATCTGCAACAGGAAGCAGGGCAGTAGGGCTTTGCCTACATTACTTGGTTTCATTTGGCTAGAGGCAAGTTCTGCTATTCTAACTTGTAACATGAATTTCTTCAATATAAAATGTATACAAAACTTTTTATCATTGCATGAAAGAAAAGCAGATAAAATGCATCTTTTTCTAAATTAAAATAAAAAGCTCACAGATGAATTTAAAATTATACCTAGTCTATAGTAGTACTAAAATTGGTTTATGTTTATGACAACTGTCAGAATCTCTTTAAAAATATCTTTTTCTCATGAAAGCTCAGAAATAGTTAACTATAGTTATGAAATTGGTGCAAAGCCCAGCTGGCAAAAAGGGTCTGAATCATGGGTTTTGTTTTAAATGAGAACTGTGTAAAATTAAATACTGTACAGAACCAAATAAAACATTCATTTTCTATTAGAACTTACACTATGACACCACAACAGAATGTAGCTTTATTCAAATAAAAATACAATTAATATAATCAGACACAAAGAATTTAGAAACAAAAATTTAAATAACATGGCATAATGGTTAATTTTAATTGTCAGCTTGACACAGTCTAAAATCACCTGGTAATAGAGCTTTAATAAGGACCATTTTGGATCAGGTTAGCCTATGGTCATGTATGTAGGAAAATATTTTCATTGTGTTAATTGATGTGGCACTATGGGAGGCACCTTTCCCTAGGCAGAGAATCCTGACCTGAGTAAAGAAAGACTGTTGAGGACAAGCATGCAGGCATTAATTCTCTTTCTGTTTTGACTTGGGATATGACTAGCTGAGTTAAGATCCTGGCCTCTTGATCTCCCTGCTTTGGTAATTGTAACTAGAAGACTGTGAGCTAAAACAAACCCCTTCTTCCCTAAGCTGTTTATCAAGGTATTTTATCAAAGCAGCAGTAAACAAACCACAAAGAAATATTTTCAGATTAACATTAAGTTAGGGAATAGCTATGTAATTTGAAGTTGTAAGTTAATGACTGAATAAGTACCTTTAATATTTAAAACTACTTTTTCTAGTAAGATAATTGTGGCAGTGAATTAAATTTTCCTGAGCTTATAAACAAACAACAAAAACTATGTCAGTATGTTAGAAGATAACTGAGTAGTCAAGGAATAGCTTTGTTCATCAGAAGAGAATGATAACTTGAGATGTTTAAATCCACATAAGGATGAGAGCATAAAGGAACCTCCATGGCCTGTATTGCACTGTATTAAAGACTTCAGAACCAGAGGTGGCTAGGGATCCAAGTGCTCGTTCAAGCCTGAGTTCCATCCTGGGAACCTCTGTGGTAGAAAGAGAAGTGACTCCCTAAATTGTCACCTGCTGTCTATACACCCTGCTGTCATACATCATACGTGTACCCAAACACACGATCAGTTAATAGAAATAAATAATCCCAAGGCTATTTGGTTGTTTGTTTAAGATTTACTTCATTACTTATTGAGGTATACGTATGAATATTTGTGGAGAGGTGTCTGCAAAAGCCAAAAGAAGGAGCTGGCTCATCTGGAGGTAGCGTTAGAGGCAGCTGTGAACTGCCTGTCATGGGTGCCAGGAACTCAACTCTGGTTGTCTAGAAGAACAGCAAGTGTTTTCTACTGCTAAGACATTTCTCCAGCAGGCTTTCCTTATTAATCGGGCACCACAGCAGGCATGAGGTGACTGTCAGAAGATAACCTAGGACGCTGGGTCTCAGTTTTAATCTGGTTTGAGACAATCTTTCATTTGTTAACTGATGTATAATCCAAGCTAGCTGGTCCAGGAGTTTCTAGGGAACCTCTTGTCTCCGCCTTGTCCTGTGCACTGGGATTACACGAGCTACTGAGGCACAGGTCTGCTTGTGTTTGGGGTGTCTGAACTTAGATCTTCAGGACTGCATAACAAGTGCTTTGGCCACTGAGCCAACTCATCAGCACATACCACAAATTTCTTAATTTTGAACACTATAAATGGAGCTGGAAAAACCATGTCAGGAATATCAGGCATTATGCAGTCAGCTGTCTTCCTCACTGACCCATAGCTCTCTTTAGTATACTGCTTATCTATCTACTGCCTGACTGATTACTGCTAAGTCACTGTACTGGGTGCTAAGGGGAGATGCTTTATGTCTGAAAGCCAGAACAACATACCTGCAAATGCGACAGCTGCCACACCCAGTCCTACAGCCATCAGCCTTCTTCCCTGTGGAGGAAACACATGGTGTGTAAGTGACACCTCAGTCTATGAAAGCTAATCACCCTGATAACTGTGATAATTACATTAAGTACTTTCCGTCAAGTGTTATTATGATAAAGACAACTTAAAAATCTGACCGACTACGGAATTATATGTGCTGCTTGCTTAGTTGGCTAATCTGCTTTCTTCCCTCCATCCCCGCCCCCTTTTGGTTTTTTGAGACAGGGTTTCTCTATGTATAGCTCTGGCTGTCCTGAAACTTGCCCTGTAGGCTGGTCTTGAATCCACCCGTGGAAGGAGGCAGAGGCTGGTATAAGGAACAAACAGGCCAGCAGGCACAGGACAGACAGAGAAAAAGAATAAGACATTAAGTTAGAGAGGTCAAGTGTCATGCACACATTCCAGTCTTTTGATATTGCGGCATGACAGTGTCAGCAAAGTTCACACTCTGGCACATCAAGTTACAAAACAATAACCAAAACCAAACTGAGCACCTTACAGTTTAAGTAACTTTACAATTTTGTGCTGGACCAAGCTGCACGTGGCCCACAGACTGGACACCTCAGGGAGGGTGTTACAGGGAACATGAGGACTTCAGCTTTGCTGTGAGTGGTAGAGACACTTTCCAGCAGAGGCCTGACATTGTCAGAGAATCGGAAGGCTCTCTAGTTGTCATGTTGAAAAATCAACAACAAAACTCTACAGGGTCAGAAATAAAGGCGCAGAAATGAATTAGGGATATGTTAAAGCAACCCAAGAAAAAATAATGGGTGATCAGTGATGAAAATGCTAAGCCTCAAGATTTCTGTATTTTAAAGGTAGAAAGATTTTCTGGTATTTTACGTGGTCTATGAGGGAAAAATCTAGAATGTCAAAGTTACCGTCTTGAACAACCACGAACATGAAATTGCCTTTTGCTGAGGGGCCAGACTAAAGGCTTTCAAATAGGGAACTGATGAAGAATAAGATAAATTGTATAGGAATTCATTAACACTGGTTGAGGGGGAGAAAGAAGAATGAACAGGATTAAGCAAAACCATTCTTTGTTATCTGGCAGGAACTCAATTCTCAAGGGTTAATCGCAAGCAAATCACTTTTGCTGAACTCAGTGTTTTATATTGTCTTATTATTTGGTTCAATTTCCACAAAGAAAGCTTTCTGAATTTAAACAACACCAAGTAACAGGGAAAATATGGAGCAGGAATAACAAAGGCTACCTGCACATGAGCGGGATTTGGGGGAGGAGGAAGGGGTCCTGTGGGTGTGCAGCTCAGAGGTGGGAAGCATGGGAGCCAGGGTGAGGCCCTGGGTTCCATCCTACCATCCCAAAATAAAAAGGAGGGGAAAGTGCTTATATTCACACAAAATATCGGACCTTAAAGTGACATTTGGAAGAGAACTTTTACAATTATCTTACCTGAAATTTTCAAGCTGCAGGAATTTCAAGTCTAACTGGCCAATCCACATTAAGCTATTTAGCAACCCCCACCACACAGCCCCACACACACTGCCCCCCACCACACACAGCCCCCCACACACACTGCCCCCCACCACACAGCCCCCCACACACTGCCCCCCACCACACACAGCCCCCCACACACACTGCCCCCCACCACACAGCCCCACACCCACACTGCTCCCTTTTAGGCCACTCAATTTCTTTTAACTCAAAGGCAAGCATTAAATTCTACAATAATGCTACTGAATAAATGGTGGGGGACAACAATGTAACAAAAGCAAAGGCCAAACAAAGAAAACAACTCATAGGCTCGCCCCAAGTGAGCTGTATTCCACTCCTCAGTATAATGAATGAATTTCCCCAAACTTAAAGCTCCTCTACATGATGATTTCTTGTGAATAATCTTTTAAATACTACTTTGGCTTTATTCAAAATAATATTTTGGGTCTTGCCTACACTTTCTCCCAGTAACATAAAAAGCTCTTTGCTTACATTAAACTCTAATGTGAATAAATGCATGCAGTGGAAAATCTTGTTCTAGTACAAACTGGAGGCCTTAGACATGAGCTGTGGCAGGTTTGCCAACCTAGCTGCAAATCAGCTTCAGGTTCATCCTTAATCCAAATACACAGTGACAGGGCATTCCATGTGTTGACTTGGCCAGACCATGACATTTCAGCTTCCCAGCTGCTGGGTAGGTCTCCTGTAGATTCAGCCAACACCTACTGTCAGCTAACGAGTCTGTGGAAGCCTCAACCAATCAACTAAAAAGCCTTAAAATCAAAGTTTAAGGATCCCTGGAGGAAAAAATCAAGTCTGAGGTGGTGAGCACAGAGCAGAGGCAGCTCCAGACTGTGGTACATACCCCTGCAATAAGAAGCTTGCCTAGTACTGAGTTTTCACTACGGTCCTGGGTTCAACCCCTGGCAGAACAGAAAAACAAACAACAAACAAAAACTGAACTCCTATCTTACAGTTTTCTGCCTGGGTCCCTGTCCTGTAAACTTTAGAGTTGCTAGCCACAAAATACACAACAATACCAAAAAACCAACCAAAAAACCCCCAAACAACCCCCCCCCCAACACAGCCTTTGTTCTGTTTCACTAAAAAACCTAACTAATCGACTCCCAAGTCTATGTGTCTGACATCTGACACTTCCAATTCTTACATTTCCAAGAACACATGGCTGTGATCCATCCTTTACTGTTATCCCTTACCTCCTGCTATTACATCAGTATGTTATTGTATATAATGCAAGCTCAATCACTAAGGATTTAAAATAATATTTTTCTGAAACTTTTTAAAGCCTTAAATTTTCTTAACTTGTTGGCAGGAAGTAGTAAAGCCAAGGAGTTTTTAAAAAGATGTCTTAAACATCCCCCTTGTGATGTGTGCCCGGGGCCAACACTGTCTGGGGTGGGGAGTGAACAGTCTTCCTGCCCTCCTCTAAGTCTGAGGGTCTTAACAAGAGAGCTGGGAGCCCCAGTCACACTGAGCAGGATAAAATGACAAGGACAACAAAGGACACAGAAGGAAGAACCTAGGTCACTCTCCCATGTTGGAACTGCCTTATGTCTCTCTCTGACATAAACCTAAAGAATTCTGACCAGCTCACCAAACCGCCCCAAAAACTACTCACAGAGCCCACGAAGCCTCCCCGAAACCACACTCCTTTTTCTGAGGGATGAGATGGGCAAGCTTACTTAGAATGCTAAGGAGCTATTCTTTGTTTCAAATTCTGTGTTTTGACCTCCTTGTATGGCATTTGTATAATTCCTCACATTTTCTTAATTGATGCTTTTTTTTTTTTTTAATTTGAGAGTGTAAGCCAGTAAGTGTCCCTCATCAATAATCTTACTAAGTCATTAATGAGGAATTTCATTCTTGTTAGAAAGTATACTGGCACATTTCTACTTAATCTTTAATTATGGGTTATCTTTTGAACAAATATAACTTGAAACCTCCAAAATTACATACAAAATTGCTGCTAAGGCACCTAAGTTTAGTCTTCTCTTGATGCCCATGCCCTGCGTACCCCAACTTTGCTTTATACTGACCCATTCTGCAATCCTTCTGGCAGCACAAGTAGAGACCCCAGCTGCTCTAAATAGAGGCCTCCTCTGGCCGCACTGCCAGCAATGCAGAGCCCAATTTCTACTATCACATTGTAAGGGGGTCCAGAACAGTCACGTGGAACTCCACACTGTTTCCTTTTTCCTGAGCTCTGCTGAGATCCTAGGAACAGCAAGACCTGAGTAATATCTTAAGGCAAAGGACAGAAGTACACGGTAAAGAGCAGAGACCTGGATTGGAAATAGAGCTTTCCATGACCTGAAGTAACAGCCTAAGATAATGATCACATAGACCACAATCAATGATGGCCTGGAAAACCTCAATCCTTGCCCTTCATTGATACATAATCCTGAAACTGCCGTATGAAGACAAATCATAGGCCTGTGGCTCCTAATGTGACCACTGAAGACAGCTCCTTTTAAGGCTTTTACTACTACAGGGTGGGTGACTGAGTCTGGTCATTGGAGAGTCTCTGGAGCCACGGACTTTGTCTATCTCTGGTATTGGTAGCAGGGTAAATAAGCACCTAAGCGTTAAAGAAGCCAAGGCCATTCATTCTCAAATTCTCCCTTTTATGAACTCTAGCTTTCTAACTCATCTTCTCTATTAACTCACATTGCAAACTCTGTCTTCCTCACAATGCCATGAGGCTCTGGAGAGCAAGAAGCAGGCTTTGTCCCCTTTTGTGTTCTCATCTTACAGTATGATCTAAGTGAGAGTGATTCCTACAAGGGGACACAGACAAAGGACAGGTGGTCAGGCATCTGAGTGTTCTGTGTCTGAGGCAAAGCCCTTCTCAGAAACAGACACAGAAAAACAGTTCTCAGAAAGGCAGAACCCAAAATGAAGGGTAGTGGGGTCACGGTTGGGACAGAGAGAACAAAGATTATGTTGTCAAACCTGAATTCTAATCTGGATTTTATTCTCATCTTGCCATTACCTTATGGCATTATAACCTGAAGAAAAGGGCCTTTTTCACCAGCCAATTCCTTTTGTCATTTTATTACATTGACTTTTTTCCTTTCTGTCCAGTGACTTCCTTAAATAATAGATCTGAAGTATTGATGATCCAAATTCCAAACTCTTTTGCTGCTGTGGTTTGAATCTGAAATGTTCTGGACATGGGTCCCTTAGCCTGTGGCACTACTTTAAAGGGAAGATTGGGGGAACTTGGGGAGTGAGGCCTAGCTGAAGGAAAGGGTCACTGGGGGACTGGGGGTGGGTCCACGGGAGTACTGATCCATGTGTGCATCCTGTCTTGATCTCTACTTCACTACTGGCCAAAAGCAAACATCTGTCCGTCCACATGTTCCTACCACCGCATGCTATCCAAGCATACAGAACCCAGTGACCAGGGCTGAACCCTGAGAAATCATCACCCAACACAACTCCTCCCATCTTGTTATCACAGCAACAAAAAAGCTACTAACACAGCCAGGCACGGTGACCCGCCGCCCTCAAGGAGGCAGAGACCAGCCTGTGTACATGAGGAGTCCCAGGCCAGCCAAGGACAACACAGTGAGACAAACAACTGAAGGGAAAGAAAAACAAATGGAAAGCTCACTAACACACCTACCTTCAACTCAGCCTTCCCTTGGCCACCCACCCAGCAGCCCATCTCCAGAACACTCCATTTCAAACTTCTCACAACAGTATTGTTGTCTTTGGGGGGAAGCTTTTCATTTCTATTTATTTTGAAAGGTATAAGAAGTAGATGCAGAATTGGGTGCAGAAAAGTCACTGTTTCATTTTCAAAGGCCTTCATAGGCCGCCCCTTCAGACTGTAGTAAGCCTGTGTCACAGAATCTATGCTGTAAAGCTGTAAAGAAAAGAAAAGAAAACCTAGCCAAAGCCACATTCAAAGGAAGACACTGAAGACCAGAAAAGTCACAAGTCTGGCAAACTGCAGCTGTGTCTGCACTACAATTGGAGCTCAGCTAGAATAACCGCAGATCTGTGTCTGTACCCCAGTGCTCCTTAGAAGAAAAAGTATGTTCAACTGAATATCGTCACCACTTTCCCAGGTGAACTCACAACCATACACCCTATCTCACTCTAATGCTCATTAACAAAACTCTTAGAAAATGTCTTAAGCAACTCATCCCTGGGTCATTTTAAAAACAACCTAGAGTACAGTATCTTCCGACTTGGCTGAACTAGAGACTAGCACTGGTCTTTGATGTCCTAACACTTTATAATTCTGTTACCTTCCTCCTCCCTCACTCAAAGTGCACTGCAATAGCCTATAGTAAGGACAAAACTGACAGCTGGATACACTTAAAAACAGCAGGACTAATCCTTCTAGAAATGTTCTTTCATCTGCTATCATGTGGCAATGTATCATAGTGCTAGTAAGAAAGTCTAAGTATGAAATATATACACCCCTCACCCCCCAAAAACAGGCCCTCTCTGTGTTGCCCTGGCTGTCTTTGAAACTGAGAACTGACTAGCTCTGAACTTAAGAGATTTGCCTGCCTCTGCCCCTGAGCTGGGATCAAAAGTGTGTCCACCATAGAAAGATGAACAGCTCAAGTCTAAAAAGCCAGGAAAAGAACCCAAATGAATAAACTCTTGATGCAGGAGAAGGCAAAGTGAAGCTCCATGTCTTGAGGGTAATTTCACCGTAAGAATCAAACACCTTAAATATCTTACATATGGCATTTTATAGCTTTTATTTCTTCTTACTTGCAAATTTGAATTTATCTTCTTTCTAGAAACTACTGTGCAGTAAGAAGTTTTGGCCTAGCTTAGCCCGTCGGGACCCCCAGCCTTGCTTAGTTCCAAATAATCACACAAGGCTTACATTAATTACATGCTGTTTGGCCTGTGGCGCAGGCTTATTGCTAGCTAGCTCTCGCATCTTAACTCATATTTATTAATCTGTCTTGCCACATGGCTTGTGGCTTACCTATACTCCATTACATATTGTTTCTTGGGCTGCTGGATGGCGTCTCCTTCCTCATCTATGCTTGGATTTCCCACTTGCCTCTAAGCTGCTCTGCCATAGGCCAAAACAATTCCTTTATTATCTAATGGTATTCACAGCATACACAAACACATCTCACATCACTACTATACTCCTTCCCGGCACTTACTTTACTGTAAGGCAACCAGCTCCTAGATGATCATATCACAGTTTACAATTTTCATTACATATTATCCATCACTTCCTGAGTTAAGGGGAACTCAAACTAACCTGCTTTCAGATTTATCTGAAGACCCTGAAAAGTATCACAAAGACAAGGCTACAAATTCTTTCTTGGAGCTGGACTTCATCCACTTCCTTTATGGATGGGTGAAATGGCAGTTGCTCTCTACAGCAAAGAGAACAGGTTCCTATCCCAGCCCTCATCACTGTGACCGTGAGAGACTTAACCCTTTAAGTCTCAGCTTTCTTATGTGGAAAATAAAGAACAATAACATGAAACTGTATGGGATTGTTTTACCAGGAGAAAACACTATCACAGTGTCTGATGCATGGCAGACATCATTAAATGTTCCTTTACTTCCTCCTTATCTATTAGGCCTAACAAACAATACTAGGGCTGCAGAGATGGCTTAGGGGTAAGAGTGTTTATTGCTCTTCCAGAGGATCCAAGTTCAGTTCCCAGCATCCAGGTTTGGAGGCTTGAACTCCAGCTTTAGGGGATCTTCTGACCTCCACAGACAATCAGACAAATCAGTAACACACAGAAATAAAAATGAATTATTCATACATGTGTGCATGCCCGCATGAACAAGCACACACACACATATCTCACTAGTACTCTAATATTATGGGGGCAGAAGAGAGAAGTAAAGTTTTTATGTTATAAAAGAACTTAAGAAGATGGTGTAAAAAGTGGTTTTAGAGCAAACAAAATCAGGGGAAAGAATGGATAGCAGCTAAACGTCAACTTATAGTGAAAGGACCTATAACAACCTCCTCAAAACTCTCGAAACCCCTACCATACCGAGAAAATATAAATAAGAGCTTTACTCTTAGAAACAGTTTCCACTGAGACTTAAAAATAAGAATATCGTGTGATATTCTAACTGAACTGCAGAAGATTACAAGGCGTCTTTCTCTTAGAAGGAAAACTGAATTCTCCAATTAACTTTCTTCCTCTTTCTCACTTTTATGCACTCACTTTTTTACAGACTTTGTTAGTTTCCTTAACTCAAGGAAAACCTCTCTCAGGACAACTGGCTCAGTTCCTATCTTATCCTTGAAAAACCAAAGACTCTACAGTGTGCTCTGTGATGGCTTGGGCCTGGGGACAGTGTCAAGGGGCACCAGACAGGATCATTACTGCTGAGGATTTCCTAAGTGTGGGGACTGAGCAAGTTTCCTAAGGGCAAAATTCATATATGATTTGACTTTGAATTTATTATAGCAGTTAGAATAGGCATCTTACACAATTAATAAAGTAAGACTCCATAAAAATGCATTTAGAGAATGAAAAATATGATAGTACTAACAGGTCTGTCCTTAACTGAATTAGATCCAGCTTTAGAGATAACACCATAGTAACAGAGTATTACAACAAGGTAGAGCCTACAGCACTTAGTGCCTGCTTATGAAATAGGCTTGCTGTTCTCTGAACTGTTTTATACATATTGTGCATACACAAACTCAATTCCTATCATTTAGACATTTGATGTTTCCCAAACAATATAGTAAACAAGAACAAACAAACTTAAAATGGGGGTGTGTGTTCATACTTGGTGGAGTGATGGGCATACCACTGTAGACATGTGGAAGTCGGTGGTCACTCATGGAAGATGGTTCCCACCCTTCCATTGTGTGAGTTCTGGGGATGGAAAATTACTCAAATGTCCAACCATCATGAATTAAAAAAAGAAAAAAAAAAAAGAAAAAAACTAGGAAAACCGACTACCCCACCCTAGCTGCTGCTGTTGATTTTTTTTTTTTCTTTAAATCACATCAAAATTGCTTAAAATTTCCCTGTGGCCTTTTATTCTCCCAAACAGTATAAGCAGTAAATAACTACCATCTAGATAAGTATAAATTGTCTGAAAGTGTTTTAAAATGCTAAAGACATCTGTCTTGAGACTGTATCACTTGAATCCAGGATAGAAAGTAACTGTGCCAGAGGGAAACAAAGACAAGAAAAAAACGCTTCTCAGAGTGATAGTTGGGACTGAAAAAGGAAGGATGAAGTGCACACTAAATGATTGAACTGGCATTTGCCATATAAACATGCCTGGCCTTGTGCTAAGCTCTGGAGAAAGAGGAGAGAGCAAGACAGATATGTACTTACGTTTCTCATCCTCCTTAAGTCAACAGCAAAATGTGTATCAATTCAATATGAGAGCCAAATACCCACATACTATCAGCTAGTGCAATAATATGTAAGACAGAAACTTTGTAATAAAAATTACATGAATACCATCTTCCAATTATCATACCCTGGACAACATACATTTTAGGTGCTTACATAAATCTGGATATAAACCATTTTAGTAATGTATCAGTACTTTTCTTGTTGCTACAACTAAACACACACACATGATATGGTGGCACATATCTGCAATCCCAGCACTCTCGAGTTGGAGGTGAGAGGTCCAGAAGTTCAAAGTTATCCTCCATTACCTAGGGAATTAGTGGTAAACTTGGGCTGTATGAAACTTCCTAAAAATAAGCGAGGAGAAGAAGATTGAAAAAGGGGAGCTGATTTAAGAAATAAATTTAATGAGGAAGGATTCTTGGCTCATAATTTGGTGTACGGGCACCTCCAGTTTGTAGAGAGATTAGGTTGTTCCATTGTAAATAATTGTCCCCGTCTATGAGTTTAATAAAAACACTGATTGGCCAAAGACAAACAAAAAGTGTAGATGGGGCTACCAGACTAAAAAACCTCTAAAAACAGACAAAACAAAATAAAAGGCCAGAGAGAAGCTAAAAGAAGCAGAGGACACCTATGCTGCTCTAAAAAAAAAAGGTACCGAGCCGCATGGCTAAACAAGATAAAAGTCATAAATTAGTTTAAGGGTAAAGAGTTAGCAAGTTATATGCCTGGTCCTTACGCCAATCAGCCTAAAACTATTGTAAACATCTGTGTTTCTCTGCGGGTCTGTGGGTCTGTGGGCCTAAACCTTAAAACTAGACCAAAAAGTCCGGGCCAAAAGCCTCCTACTACACCAGTAAGGAAGAGAAAAGACAAAAGATGGTGCTCAGGACATTGTCTCATGGGTTGAGGCTGTCCACATTCAGGGTTGGTTCTCCTTCCTCAGCTCTCTCCAGAAACAACAGCACAGACACACCTACAGGTGTGTTTCCTAGGTGATGTGAATCAGGTTATGTGATGGGGACTGTCAGAGTTATAATAATTAACCATCATAAAAGCTTGTGTAGCCTTCTAAGCAAATAAATAGGAGACAATTTTCTCCTACCGCAGAAGAGGAAAGGGGTCAGGGAAGACTTTAGATCCCTTAAGCTGGTGGGTCTTCAAAAAGGAAGGAGGAGTTTATTCAGCAAAGAATGTTAATCAGAAGAGAAAGCTTTAAGAATGTTATAAGTGTAGGAAATTTCATACAGAAAATAGAAGCCCAATAACTATAGCATTAGGAGAATGTATAGTCCAAAGGATGGATAACGTGGCTGGCCAAGCCACAGAGGATTAGTACTTGAACAGTCCTGGATTTCACCTGACAAAGTTTAGACCTGGGCGGCTTCACCGTGTGATAACAGGAGTGGCCTCATTACTGATCTGTACTAAATAACGGGCAGCAGTTGTTGTTTGGAATGTGTGAGGCATCAAGGCAAAGAGAGCAGTGGTTACTATGACGTGATCCCCTGCTGCCGAGGACTGATAAAGGCCAAGAGAACAACGGAAAAGAGGCAGGCCAGAGTTACAGGGGAGAGGAAATAACAGAATCAGCACGCTTGGGGTCAGATCACATAAGAAGCACACTTCAGGTAAGCTAAATGTGTGTTTATTGGTAGGACTCACGTGGAGAAGCAACTGGGTTTTCTTACTCTCGGTTCTTCTCATTCATTCCTATTCCAAAGTAATGTCTGATTCTAATACTACATATCAAGTACTTGCATAGATGCTGGGCAGTCATACCAAACTGTAAATGCAACTTGTAGCATGGTAAAGCAAGGACAGAATCTAGGTTAAACCACGGATGCAAAAACTGTAATTCACCTTACTGCCAAGAGCAGCATGTTAAAATGGGTTTCATGAGATGCTAATGGAAAGATAAGCGTGTTCCACTATTTGGGAGCAACAAATGCTTACTAATACCTAATAAATTACAGCTAATACATTGGTAGGTTTTAGCCTTTAAGTGGCGGTTATAATGAAATGTAGGTGGCTAGTTGTCTAACATGCTTTACTATCCTAATAATATATTATGCTTTCTGGAAAAGTCATAGAACTCAGACTGCCACTTCAAACTTGGTTTTATTGAAACTTTTAATTACTGACAATATTCTATTCACAACTTTTAAGTTTCTTCACTCCTTTTCCATAAGAAGTAATTTTGCTAGGTTCATGTTTAACAAAGGCCTCTATCAAAGAATTATAGATTATCTTATCAATGGTAACTAATAAACATTTTATCTGCTCTATTTAGCCTCTCACATAGGATACAACCAGTACATAGTCCACTAAGGTTCATGGAGAAAGAGCACCATTTGATGAATACAGAGACACAGACTATAAATATCAAAACAAATCTCAGTAAATGGAAAGGTTTTCCTTAACTTCTAAATAACCATCAGTGTCTACTATTTTCTTTTTACTGTTTTGTTTTTTCAAGGCTGGGTTTCTTCATGTACCCCTGGCTGCCCTGGAACTCCCTCTGTAGACCAGGCTGGCCTTGAACTCACAGAGATCCCAAGGCCTCTACCTCCCAGAGGTAGCCACCACAACCCAGTCAGCGTCTACAGTTTTCAAGGCTATTTTCTCCTTTCCTAACATTTACCCCTTTGTCAGCTTCCCATTATTTTCAGTTACCTAAAGTTATTATCAGGAATTTTGTTTTCTACTTCATTGGTGATTTGGATCAAGTACTCTCAACAAAATCAAGAACTGTTCCTCAAGGACATTCTGAAAATGTTGTGAGGCCCTTTGGAGGTTCCACAATAGTCTGTATAAGAAAAAGGGTATTTTGTGAACAGTGGACTACTGATTTCGTGTGAGGCCAACCAACACATCAATAATGAACCAACCCTTAAGGTTTTACAAGATACCAGTGACATGAAGTAGGGGAATAGCCAGTTTATGGTCATCTTTGTTAAGAACTTTCAACCATTTATACCACTTTTACGATTTTAGTACAGTCTGAATTTTCCATAAGTGAAGTTAACCTGTAAACTGAGGAGATATTTTCAACAACTGCCTTCAAAGTGTTTACTTTTTGAGGGAAAAAATTTTAAATAACATTAATTAAAAATAAAATTGGAAAGGCAACATTTAATAAGCCAGTGAGGAAGGTGAGGCAGGAGGGCCAAAAACTCGAGACCAGCCTGGAATACATGGTGAGTCCCCGTCTAAAAAATAAGATCCTGATGGCTTGCATTTGTCACTATCACAGATACAATTGCTTTTGGAATGCTGCAATAGGGGAGCAATATGCTGACCTCATTGCAGCCTCTAAGGCATTTACAAATTCAAAAAGCGACATGTTACTAAGAAAATATTTACTTCATCTTTATGTTTCAATTAGACTATTATATTCATTTAAAAAAGGAAACTTCACGGAATCTCATATCAGGATATCACTGGAAACTTTAAAAAAACAAACAAGCAAACAAAAAAACAGCACTGGCATCGATTGGTAGAGAAACACAACTGAGCATACCTGAGGCTACCTACTAGAGACCTCCTAACTAAGTCTATACACCCCTACAGATGGAAACCGGCGGGGTGACGTGCTGCCTGGCAGACCAGAGTTCGAACCCCGGGAAGGAAAGAACCTACCTCTTCCTTTCAGCAGCCTAAATAAACCGCATGCACTTCCAGACTGGACTCGGGCTGAGTGCTCCCGATTTGGGGGACGCTATAGAAGCACCACCACCACCCCCTTCGCGGGGTCCTAACCGCTCTCACGCATTCTTCATGCCGTGGTTCTTAACTACTTTCCCCAAGAAGGTCCCCCTGGCCCCAGCAGGTGCCCCGCAGGCTGCCCGGGGGTCCCGCTGTCACTCTACAGCGGGGTAACTTGGAGATCCTGGGGTGTAGGGGTGCGGGGGAGAGGAGCGCGGGACAGCGGCCACCCGCAGACTCACCGCTGCGTGGTCGATGCTGGCGTCCGGACTTTGGGTGGAGGGAGGCAGGTACTCGGCGTAACGCAGCCCCTCTTTGGAGGCCACGCTGCCACCGGTAGCCATGGCAGTGCCGAGGCTCCCGAGGACGCGCCGCGTTGCTACGAGTCTACGAGAGGACGGCAGGGACAAACTAGGGCAGGCGGGTTAACTTCGCGCTCTGGGTAAGCGTTTCCTTGCAGAGAATCAGGGTGTCATTTTATGTCCAAGCAATTTGTTCTAACAAAGACCAAACTTGTTTACTTTTGTTTGTTTGTTTTGCAGGATCGCCTGGGGCTAGACGTGTAGTGTCACTTTCCACCACACCCACAAAGCCTGGGGTTGGGATGGGACTTGTTAGGTCTACCTTGAATTCCTCAGAAACCAGGCAGGAAGAGACTCCTGGTCCCTGGTAGTACCTGGGAGTAGAGACCTGCCTGGGGCTTCCTACTTGACCCTCCCAGACAGAAATGAGTATGATTTTATATGTTAATGAAATTACTGGGGAGAAACTGGTGACAAGTAGCTTGCACTCACTGCAGATAATTTTGAGTTAATTTGAATATATAAAGACTTACTTTATTATTAATTTTTAGGGTAAGCTCTTTGGAACAAATATTAGACAATAACTAAAGCCAATATGTTTTCTAACCCCTGTAGCGACTTGGCTGCTGTTTTGCCCTTTATACACTTTGCAAAACAGTTTACAAGAAGGTTTTTTTTTTTTTTCCTATTCTTGAATTAACAGTTTTTAAGAGCCTATTAATTTATCCATGTAGGTAATATCATGTGCATGCTTAGGGTCTGGAGGAATTTACAATCTAGAAGAAAAGATTACAATGACAGGTTGCTGGAATTATACAGCAGAGCATGGGCATGCTGGATTGGCTGCAAAGATAAAGCAACAGAAAGGAACGGCAGCGAACATGAACGTTTCCTTGGAGGCTCAGCCATTGAGACGATTCAATAAAGAGCATGGCTTTTTGCTTTGTTTTGTTTTAGTTTTAAGAAGAAAAGGGCCAGAAGTTCTACTGAAACAGCTGTACTATTGGGTTAAAAGTACTTCAA
This sequence comes from Phyllotis vaccarum, assembly GCA_033318265.1. Classification (NCBI taxonomy): domain Eukaryota; kingdom Metazoa; phylum Chordata; class Mammalia; order Rodentia; family Cricetidae; genus Phyllotis; species Phyllotis vaccarum. The sequence goes on along the minus strand of JARWLC010000005.1, from coordinate 44,585,494 downwards.
GACTCTGTAGAAATGTGATTTTTATCTAAATTGTTTTTATTTTTTAAATTATTTTTTTTATTAAGCCAGTAGTCCACAATTATTTGTGAGGAAAACAAATGAGTTGGACTGGAACCTACATCCCATTCATTCATCATCCATTTGTTCAATTTATTCAATAAATACTTATTGAACATATGTCAAGTTTTAGACACAGTACTGGGGCATTGTGCCTTTAGCATCAATTAAACAAAGAAGGTCTCCAAGTCTTCGGAGTTTGAAGTCTAAGGGAGGCTAATGGTGTATCCTAGCAGCTGGACTGGCCTGGAGCAAACAAGCAATTAGAGAGGGACCCATGTGAGCCAGCTCTTTTTAGAACAGTGCACCTGCTCAAGAGCTGGAAGAAAGCTTCCAAAGTAGAAGCCAGGGGAGGTTCGGGTCTGCATGGAGAGTAAAAGGCACAGGAGAAGACTGCAACGAGGTGGTCGGCAGGTTGCATTTCAGGTTGGACTATGAGAGACTTCTGGCTGCATGTGGACTTTAATGAACTCCCTGCCCCTGCTGCCTTGGTTGTCTACAGAAGTGGCCAGTGTTCTAGAGAAATCTTATCTCCAGTGACTACTTAGCCCTTAGCCCTTCAGCATGCTCAACCTTACCAGCAAATAAAGATAAAAACAAAGGTGGTGAAATCCTTTCCTCTACTCCCAAGGATCTCTTCTTGGTTTAGCTAAACTCACTATTCTGGTTTCCTCGAGAGTGGTGATAAATGATAAATGTTGTTTTGTGAAATAAAAAAGGGAGGTGTACTAAATTTCTATTGGTTTTATTTTTAACTACTAATCCCGTCTCAAAGACATATTATGCTCAGTGGATCTTGTAAAACAAAGGCAGAGATTGCTATATATTTTGCATACATTTCGGTAAAGGGGGTTTAAAATTTTGTTAGGGCTTTCAATTAAAGAACATAAATCTTAACCTCTCTGAGCCTGCTTCTTTTTCAGTGAGTAGATTAGCAGTATTACCTCCCCTGCATGCAGTAAATGAATTAGCTTTGTAACTGTCTTAGAATGATGACTATTATAGGTTAGGTGTTAAGCCATTCCAAAAGATTTATAAATGGAAGGCTTGGTTCCAATTGGCCAGTGGATCATAAAGGCACTGAACTAATCAATAGATTAATCTACTGATGGGTATACAATTTGATGGTATTATTGGAGGTGCTAGGCATTGTCTGAGGTAGGGCCTAGTTGGTAGAGTAGGCCACTGAATTGGGTCTTTAGGGCTTAAATTTTACATAGGACCTGTCTGGCTTTCTTTATGCCTCTTGGTGAAGTGAGCAGCCTCTTCAAATATTAACTCAGACCACATTCTTTATCACTACAGGCCTATAGCACTGGGTCCACCCCCACCCCCCAGCCCCGCCAAAAAAAAAATAAAAAAGCCACTGAAACCATGTACTGTGAAATCCTTCTTCCTTAACTGATTGCCTGAAGTCTATAAAATTCTTCAAATATGTTTCTGTTTCTTTGTTAAAATTTCACCTGTGAATATATTGTATTTACACCATTTCTGTTCCAACTGTTCCATGCTCCCACCACCCTCAAATATATAACCTCTTATTCTATAATGAACATTGTTTTTACATATATATACACACATCCTACTGAATCCAGTAAGTGCTGCCAATATGTACATGCATTTAGGACTGATCAAATTATCATCTTGCAGGAGGCACGTTCCTAGAGAAGGCCAGTCCGATCCTTTTCTAGCAGCCATTAACTCCCTATAGGGTTTCTTGTTGTTGTTGCTTTGTTTTTATTTTTTGAGACTGAGTTTCCCTATGTAATTGCCTTGACTGTGCTGGAACTTGCTTTGTAAACTAGGCTAGCCTCTAACTCACAGACATCTGCTTGTCTTTGCCTCCTGAGTGCCGGGATTACAGGTCCATGCCACCACCATGCAGCTCCCTATAGCCTTATTAAATCCTCCTATACACACTGGCATGGGGACTGGTGCAGCCTCACTGTCATTTCTAGAAGACACTACCTTGCATCAATTGCCCAAGTCCTCTGGCTCTTATAATCTTTCTGCCCTACCTTCTGTAATGTTCCCTGAGCCCGAGGCCTCAGGATTTGTTGTAGAAGATGTCTCCAGTATAGATAGGCACCCAGGTGCTTCTGGTTCCCTATTTGTTGACCAGTTGTGGCTCTCTAGTGTCCTCTAGTGAAATGAGATGCTTCTTTGATAAGGGGTAAGAGGTGCACTAATAGATGGTGTGAGGATAAACATGTAGAAGGTAGTTGGCTACTATAACTATTTAGTGGTAGGTGCTCCTTTAGAACCTATGACATCATCAGTCATGGGTTCGTGGCTAGGTTTACAGTGCCAGGCATGAGTATCCTCCTACGGAGTGGGCTGTAATTAGACATCTGTTAGTTATCCTGAAGATACAGATGCCACTATTGCACCATTGAGATGTGTTTTTCTGGGCTAATCATTGTTGTGGTTCACAGACTTTAGAGTTGGGTAAGATACACATGGAACCTTCCAATAATATGAAAGCTAGATCTCAGGAAGAAGGCTTCCTGGTCAGTACCAGACTGATTCTTCCAAGGTCTGTGACCAAAGTATGTGGTGGCTTCTTAAGCTAAGGAGTCTTACCTTCAAGTTCTGACGGATAATCACGGGGGATGGCAGTATTGTTTTGGAATGATGTCCCATGGATTTCCCAACCATTTATTTGGAGATAAAAAGACCCTGCATTTTTCATGTCTTAGTTTCTTCTCTTTTGCTGTGGCAAAGTATCTTGATAACAACAATTGATCAGGACAACTCAGCGTTCTCTAGAGTCACAGAATTTATGGAATGAATCTCTCTCTCTCTCTCTCTCTCTCTCTCTCTCTCTCTCTCTCTCTCTCTCTCTCTCTCTCTCTCTCTCTCTCTCTCTCATTTATTGGAATTGCCCACAAGCTGCAGTACAACTAATCTAACAATGGCTAGCTGTGAACAAAAAGTCTAAGAATCCAGCAGTTACTCTGCTCCACAAGACTGGGTAACTGGTTTTCTGTATATGCTGGAATCCTGAAGACATAGGCTCTAATGCCAGTGAAAGAATGGATTTACTACCAAGGCAAGGGCAAGCAGGCAAAAATCAAAATCTTCCTTCTTCCATGTCCTTACATAAACTTCCTGCAGAAGGTGTGGCCCAGATTAAAGGTGGTCAAGATCCCACCCCATCCCCCAAGATCTGGAACAGAGGTGTGTTTTCTACCTCAAAGGTCTAGACTAGAAGTAGATTCACCCACTTCAAATCAAGCAGAATATCTCTCACAGGTGTGCCCTCCATTTCTGGAGTGTGGTTCATTCCAGATGTAATCAAGTTGACAACCAAGTACAGTTGTCACAACAATTTGTAAAAAGAAAGCATTTAATTGGAATGCAGTTTCAGAGAGTTAGTCATGGCAAAAGAACATATTGATCTGCAAGAAGGAGGCAGAGATAGAGTCTCTGGAAACCTCAAAGCCCACCCACAGTGGCACACCTCTTAACCCAGGCCACATCTCTTAATCCTTCCCAAGAAGTTTCACCAGTACTTGGGGGCCAAGTATACAAACATTTGGGCCAATGGGAGCCATTCTCATCCAAACTAAGACCCTGTCTTTTTAAAAAAAGGGAACAAACAACCAATATGGAAAGCAATAGGGAAACAACACTCCACGTGCAACACTAACCTCTAGCCTCCATATGTGAATGATAAAGTGCACAAACACCATCCCCCCAACACACACACACACACACACACACACACACACACACACACACACACACACATGAACACAATTTTCAAAACCTACTACTGAGTGGTGTAAATGCAAAGGGGAAAAATAAGCAAAATTTTCAATTTGAAAATTAGATGTGATCTTATGGTCAGTTTTGCATTAAGATCTCGCTTCCTCTTCATTGTAAAGAAAACCAAGTTCGAAGCCCGAAAGGATACTTTACCATTCTTGTGAGTGAACCTGAAGCAGAACTGAAAATGAGATCCATATCCATGTAAAAGGCTTTTACTCTACAGACAAATAGAGAGCCCAAAAGTAGATGGACAAAGTTTCTGTCATGGCATTATACTTTCACAGCATTGGTGAGATTTTTAATAGAAAGGAGAATATCTTGGAGCTGATATTACAACTCAGTGGTAGAGTGCTTGTCCAGCATGCACAGAGACCTGGATTTGAACCACTACATAGCACTATATAATCTGGACATTGTGGTACGTACCTATGCTTCTAGCACTAAAGAGTTGTAGGAGTTCAAGGTCATCTGTGGCTACATAGCAAGTTTGAGGGCACTCCTGAGTTACAAGAGACTCTGTATCAAAAAGGGAATGTCTGAAAGTATTCCCTGGTGGTGATAAAGAAAAAAATTGAGAGGGTTGTATATATATGTAAATATATTAAATATATATACAAATGTATTAAAAATACTGTGCAAAGTGATTATCTTTAGTATTGTGATCCCAGATGTAATGGATTTTCTCAATTTATGCACCACCCATTATCTTGGATAGGTCAGCAAAGAGACGGTACTATAGAACAAAGTGTACGGGGAGACTGTCCAAGGAAGTAGTGAGAAAAGCAGAATTGCAGGTGACTATGAAGGGCTAGACACTATTCATTGTGGGGTGAGGCAGACTCAGAGGTGTGGAGTATATGAAAACATCGTATCTAAACAGTACCACAAGTATATGAAAACATGGTATCTAAACAGTACCACAAGTTGCTCCATTTTTCCAAAGCTTAAACCGTAAAGAAGACAATACACATGGATGAGGTGGGCAAAATGCCAAAAGCCTGCTATCAAACAGCTTTGCAGAATAAGCAAATGCGTTTAAGGTGTATCTTATACATCAAAGAACATGGATCCAGGTGTAACTTGTTGTGTTAGCTGGCATTTTGCAACTAACACAAAGACCCGAGAACAATTTAAAAGAGGGATGGCTCATTCTGTTCCATTCCCAAGGTTTCAGTCCTTGGTTTCTTAGTTCTGAGGTAGAGCAATAAGTCAGGATGCATGTGGAAGATCAGATATGCTCACCTCACAGTGGCAAGAAAGCAGACGCTGGTGGGGGGAGTGTGGGGACAGAGACCATAGAAACATACACAGAGAGACACAATGAGCGAGAGAGACATAGAGAGATGGGAGAGAAGCAGAGATGTTGTGTGAGCTTTCTGGCCCAGACTTTCCGGCCTAGCCTGGTGGTCCAGACTTTCAGATCCACAGTCCCAAAGTCCCACTGAAACACACAGGCACTTGTATTAATTGTACACTGATTGACCTGGAGCCCAGGCATATCATTTGCTAGCTCTTGCTCTTAAACTAACCCATGACTCTTATCTTGTTCAGCCATGCGGCTCGGTACCTTTTCTCAGAGCAGCATTTTAACTTCTTTCCTCTGCATCTGCTGACATCTCATTGTGGTGTCTCCATGGCTTCTCTGTGTTCTTCCTGTTCCCAGACTTTTCTTAGTCTGGTAGCCCCGTCCACTCATAGAGATGGGGTGGGGGGTCTGGAGATAAGATCCATCCTTCATCCTTCAAAGGCTCACTCTCAGTGACCTATTTCCTCCAAATAGGATCCATCTTCTGGCAGGAAGTCACCACTGAATTAACCTATTGATGAATTAAGAGCTTTCATAATCAGAACAACTAGCAAGTTCTGTCACCTATTGTGGGGATTTAATAAAGTTTCAGAAGTTTTGGAGATATCAGAGGGAATCTACCCACAGTCTATGTGTGTGTGTGGGGGGGGGGGTAGTAAAAGCTCCAGAAGTCCCAGAGCTCTAACCACAGTCAGTCTAGGAAAATCAGAGTGGTGATTCAAACCTTTAATCCCAGCACAGGGAGTATCTTGGGGGTGGTGACCTACACCCTTAATCCCAACTGAGTCAAGGTCACTTCAGATTATAGAAGGAATTCCAGGCTTCCAAGCAGGTGTGGTGGGGCCATGCCTTAATTACCGAAAGAATTCTTAAGTTGGGATTCAAACACAGAGAAATCCATTCCAAGGAATGGAGGCTGAGGAAGCTAGAAGACAGCTGAGTAAGATTTGACTGTGGTGTTTATTCCCTCTAGTATCTCCAACTTCTTCAGAGATCTATCCCTGAGTCTCATTCATTCATGCAACAACCTATCAACTAACCCCTTAACAGATAAGGCTGGCAGCATCATATCCAAACCACAACACATGATGTGTAGTCACATTCCTTATTATGAACAAATGTATAGTAATAAATGAAATGAGTCACCTAGCTCAACTGGATTTAGTTTAAAAATGATTACTCCAAGTATTGTTTGGATAGTTGCTAAAATATTTATATCCTGGAATACTATTGCTTCCACATCACTGTAGGAAGACATAAAACTCCTTGCTGTTTGGGGGAACTGGGAACAACAAGGAAATATAGCTGTGGGATGGTTTCATAGATGGTTTCATAGATGATTACATAGAGTTAAACACACACAGAAATACACACAGACACACACACAATGAACCCAAAGGAAGTCAGTAGGGAATAAACCAAACAAAAGCATGTGTAAGTGCCCTTTGTGGAGATGGCCACTCTCTAATGGGAGAAAATGGGTATCTGCACCCCGTAGGTTTGTCTAATGGTCACCTGGAGCAGCATAACCGCATGGGTGCCAGCTACAGATAACTCCTAGGAGGAAGAGCTGGCAGGAGTACACACACGTTGTTTTCGGGAGCCAATTTGCATTTTGTGCTTTGTTTGTCTGAGCCAAAACAGGATAAACTATGCCAAACCTGGTTTTCTGATTATTTTCAGGCTGATTGAAACTGGCACATGACATGGTTTTATCTAATTAACCCACATGTGGTACAAAACAAAACAAATTTGAAATGGAAAGCTCTTTCTGTCTTCTTGAAAGACAGAGGTGAATAAATAACAGTCTTGTCCTTGTCTCTCAGCACGTTTACAGTTGTGGGAGGAGACATTTCCCTAATAGACAGCAAAACACATTCTATGTGTTCTGTGTCTGTAATTAAAAAGGATTATGTTTTACATTTTTCTAAATTGAGTATTTTTCTTTACAACATCTGGCTAAAATTAACTATGTGGGAGATGTGTGCTCAAGTAAACACAAGGGTTGCTCTCCCTACACATATACTTCTGATATTACATGTGTAAGAGTTTGTCTCATCCCAACCAATTTTCCAATTCTCTGGACAGCCACTGTGTTCTACAATCCAATTCTGACGCTCATTATCCTACAATTAGCAGAATTAGCGCAGACCCATAGGTTAAGAATTTGGTCCCACAAGTTTGTCCCCACCTCACTGCCAATTGCAGGTTCCAGGTACCTTCTGTACTTCGGACTGACTGGCTACAAACAAGGAGGCAGAGATCCTATGGCTTCTCCCTTCTCTGGTTTCATAATTTGCTCTAAAGACTCACCTAACTCAGTGTTTGCCATTTCTAGTTTATTATAAAGGATACAATGAAAGCATATCCAAATGGAAGAGATTTAAAGATAAAGAGGATGGGAACATGCAGGGTTTCCAAGCCATCTCAGTTTCTTGATGTGTTCATAAGTCTGGAAATTCTTCAAATTCAATTGTTTAGGATGTATTATAGAGGCTTCATCATATAAGCACAGTAGAGTAAATCATTAGCCCTTTATGACTCAAGTCTTCAGTGCCTCTCTCTATCTGGGAGACTAATGAGTGTATCTACAAATTCCAGTTCCCAAATTCCAATTTCTCTGGTATCTACAACACACTTTTCTCTATCCCACTCCAACATTATAAAGTTAGATATGGTTAATGGGGGCTTGTATTGTTAAATTAGTTATCTATTTCTGTGGCAAAACACCTAACAACTTAAGAGCAGGTCTATTTTAGCTCATGGATTCTTGGTAGCAAAGCCATGTGGGGATGGGGGTCTAGGGCAGATGGTCACATTGTTTCCCCAGTCAAGAAGCAGAGAGAAGTAAATGCTACTTCACTTTGATTCATTTCTTTTTATTCAATCTAAGACCCAAGCCTAGGGAATAATACTACCCACTGTGGGCAGGTTTTTCCACCTCACTTAAGATAAACTCTTATAGACTGGCCTAGGTGCAAACCTACTAGATAATTCCTCCTCACAAGCATACACACAAACTTGTATACTAGGTGATTTTAGATTCTGTCAGGTTGATAATGATGTTCATTATCACAGGGCTTCTTATGAAGGACCTGTGTCTGTAACAAAAATTTTAAATTATATTATATTATATTCACATCAATGTCTGTCTGTATTTGTTTTCTATTGCTGTTCTAATATGCTGTGTACCACTCACTTATATTAGCTCAGACTTTCTCAGAATCCAAAGGAGCTCAGTGGGGCTCTATGAAGCATACCCTGAGGTGGACATCAAGGTGTCTGTAAGACTACCTGCCTATCTCCAGGCCTGGAAGAATCTTCTAAGCTCATTTGGGTCTTCGGTAGCATTCAGTTGCTTGTGGCTGTGGCACTGAGACCGGTGTTTTCCTTTTGGCTATAAGTCAAGGCCATTACAAGCTCCTATGCCCCCTTTCCAGCCAGCAACAGCATGCTATTCTTCTTGTGCTTCAAAACTCTGACTTCCTTTTCTGCTCCCTGATGAATAAGACTGTTTTTAAAGAACTGAAGTAGCCTGTGCCTATCTTAGTAGTTTTTTCTCAGGATCAAATGAAGCCAGGCATGGCATTAAGAGAAGGGATGCTTGTTCCAGAGCTGTTGGAGCTGCAAAGCAACACCTTGTCTCAAGAATGAATGAATGAATAATACATAAGTAATAAAATACATTCAGGGGCTTAATTATACTTACAGAAATCCTCTTATACATGAATGTTTGATTAAATAACTGGAAACAAGAATCTTACGGAAGGCAGCCTTTAGAATTCTACTTACTGTACTATCTATTTGTCAAGTTATAGATCAACAAATATCTATTGAATAACTAGATATAGAAATGGAGATGTATGCATGCTTACTAGTATGTTTATGCATACATACATTTTTATGTATTACTTCTGTAAAAGACCCAGAAGGAACGACACTCCAGGAAAATGATGTGTATGCTTAGCACCTAAATCATGGTTCCCAATGCTGTTACTCAGTGGCTCAGAGGAGAAATAATTCTATTGTCTGAGGCAGGGAAAACTTAAGGCTGGGACATCTTACTGTATCAGAAAGTAAGGGAGTGCTCAAAGGATCATACAAGGAAGCAGAGGGCAGCAAGAAAGGGCTCTCACTGGCCACATGTGACAGGGAAAGTCGCCATACTGTTTGGCAGCCAGTTGGATATTAGTAAGGTGAAGTGCTGAGGATGGAGTTCACTCTTATAATCAGGTCTCTGAATCAGATCCGAGTTACATCTTTGCTCTTTGGTAGAGACATGGCATCCTAAACCACCCAAATGGTTCATAAGCCACTATTTAGTAAATAAGAAAGCCATACCATTGTTCCTTCCTCATGAGTTAACCTAAATGAGGCACTGGAGAGACAGGAGTGCTCTGAGAGTATGCTTTCGTACACTGTAAAGTTTTGTCACTGTAAATATTGGTTAAAAAAAAATACTGATTAGCCAGAAGCTAGGCAGGAAATAAAGGCGGGGCAACCAGACTAGGAGAATTCTGAGAAGCATAAGAAGAGATGCCAGTGAGGCACAGAGGAAAATGAGAATGCTGCACTGACAAAAAGGTACCAGTCACATGGCTAAATGTGGAGTAGAATCACGGGTTAGTTTAAGAGTTAGTAAGTAATAAGCCTGAGCCACAGGCCAAACAGTTTGTAATTAATATAAGCCTTTGTGTGATTATTTGGAACTAAGTGGCTGAGGGACTGGCCTGGCAGGACAGAAACTTCCAACTGCACGGGAGAGATGGCTCAGTGTTTCACATCACTGAAGAGATCTTGAGTTTGGTTCCCTACACTCACAATGGTATCTGATGCTTTATTTTTGGCAATTTCAGGCATCTACACACACACACACACACACACACACACACACACACACACACACACACACACACACACACACTTAAAATAAGCCTTGAATTCAGTTATTACAAATAGAACTGTCAATCACTTGGGCAAGAAAATACTCTCCAGAACCTTTAAGAAATAGTAATCTCCCTAAAATTCTTAGGTTGGCATAACGGTCCCTTTAGCCACTGAGCATTCTCACCCTTGAGAATTCCTCACTTTAATAAGCTCTGAGTTATGAATGCTGCCTGTCTTCTTCTCTAGGTGTCTTGCATGAATTAATTCAACAGAGATGCACAATGATCAGGGATTTGAAGGGAGACCAGAGTGAAATCTCAGAAACATCAGTAATGTATTATAACCCATCGAATAAAATAAAGATCCATGAGCTGCTATTTGTATAAACAATTGAAAAGGGATATTCTCCACCTCAAGGAGAATACTAGTTAATGCAGAAGGAATAATGAAGTCTGAAATTACTATTTCATATTTATAAATGATTCAGGCAAAAACCATCCACGGATGCTAAAACCGGTGGGTAAAAGTTGACGAGAAGCTGCATGTATACATAGCCTCAAAGTATCTACCCACAAATTGCTTATCAGCTGCTTATTAATTATTTAAAAGCCTCACAGTGGAGAAACCTGGAATGTGTCATCTTAAACTAAGTGATTATAGTCCACACTGCAAATAACAGGATAAACCATCACGATGCATTTCCCAAGTGATACACGGAGAGAAGTACAATATCTTTCTGCAGGATTCCTGCCAAAATGCATAGCTTTGTCTGAATCTTGATGAAACTTCAGACAAAGGCAAATTAAAAGACACTCTGCAAAGATATTGGCTGCTACTCTTGAAAAAAAAAACCATCAAAAACCTTTAGAAATAGACAAACTGGGGATTTTTCCAACTTGAAAGGGATCAAAGAAACACAACAATAGTCCAGTATCAATCTCTAGATCATGGAGGTGGGGGAAGGGAAGAATTTTGCTTTTTCTTTATGAATCCTTTATTGGGACAAGTTGAAAATTTTGAGTTCATGTATTAGATGGGAATGTATATCAGTGTGAACCTCTTGATTTTTATGGGTATGCTCTGGTTGCTTAAGAGGCTGTCGTGATTATTAAGAAATGCACACCGAAATATTTAGGAGCCATAAACAGCCACACTACAATGTTTCAGTCAAAAAGAAAGACTTTGGAAACCCTCCTTGGGCTCATCGGTCGTGCTCCCTGGAGTGTTAGATTTATTACTTTGATAACCCCTGAAGGCACTGTATTTGGAGAAGGGGACATTGCTGATACAACCATTACATTAGCTGATGTCACACTGACTGGATTTGAGCTTCTGTGAAGAGCAAGGGATGGGAGTAGACACAAAGAAGAAGTGTTGGGCTGGTAGAGGGATGGCAGAGAGAGAAAGGCTGTCATGATGTAGCTGCTAACCAGGGACACTAAGGATTATCCCAGGAAGAGACAATCCTGCCATTATCTTGATCTTTGAAGTTGTAGCCTCCAGAACTGAAAGAGTAAATGTCTGTTGTAAACTATCCAGCCTGTGGAATTTGGCTGTAGCGGTCCTAAAACCGAATAGATGCTTTTGGAATGCTTTCTGTTAAATTTAGCTTCTTAGTGTAAGATCTCCTGACTTTAAAATTCTGAAAGATCTAGTGAAACAGATTTATTCTACATTTTAAAAAGATTTATTTTTATGATTCTTAAAAATTATGTGGGTGTGTGTGTAGGTATATGCATATGAGTGTGGGTGCCCATGGAGGCCAGAGCTGTCTTTCTTCCTGGAGTTACGGGCCGGCCTTTGTAAGTTGCCTGACATGGGTACTAGGCACTGAACTTGTGTCCTCTGCAAGAGTAGTACGTGCTCTTAAAACTTCTGCACCATTGCTCATATCCTAGTGAAACATGTAAGAAATACTATCTACTTTTTCTACACACACACTTTTATATGATGCTGCTACGCTGTACCTCCTGCTTGGGTGTTGTTATTAACGTGTCTAATTAGATAAGCAAAAAATGTTTACAGAATTATATTTCAATTATTTTTTGGAATTAATGCAACAAAGTAAAAATGCCTCAAAATATCTGACCCAGAGATGTATCCTAGTTAACTATGATTATAAAATGTATGTATAAAAGTCAAGCATTATATAATAACTCTGAACTGCATTACCACTGAGAAAATTGAGGAATGAACATCATTTTTTAAAAGGTTTCTTTTATTTGTATGTGCTTGTATGTACGTCGAGTGTATGTGTGTGTGTGTGTGTGTGTGTGTGTGTGTGTGTGTGCATACAGCAGCCTGAGGTTGACACTGGCTGTCTTCTTCAATTGCACCTGCTTTTTAAAGACTTATTTATTTGTATGTATGTATCTGCGTGTGTGTGTGTGTGTGTGCGGGGGGGGGGGGGGGGGGGTGTATGCTCCAGTGTATGCCTCTGAGCATGTGCAGAGGCTGGAAGAGGCATCAAAGTCTCCCTCTGCCACTCTCTACCTATTCCTTTGAGTCAGGGTCTCTCCCTAAACCTGAGGCTTGTGCTTTGTCAGCTATGCTAGCAGCCAGGGAGCTAGAGAGATCTTCTTTTCTCAGAGCTGAATGCCTAGAGGGCATCCACTTTGCTACATGAGGGCTGAGATCTGAACTCCAGTCCTCACAACTGCTCAGCAAGTGCTCTTAAGTACTGAGTAACCTTTTCCACCTCTTCACCTTAGTTTTTGAGGCAAGGTTTCTCACAGGGGCTTCCCAATTGACTAGGCTGGTTGGCTAACAAGTCCCAGGGATCCTTGTGTTAGCTAACAAGTCCCAGGTTCCATGGTGTTGGGGTTTTTATATGGGTGCTAGGTATGGGAATTCAGGTTATGATGCTTGCACAATACACACGTTATCTCCTGAACCATCTCTCCACCCCCAATAATGGAGACTTGCTGAAAAGCCTTAAAATTCTAGTTTCAGTCATCTCTTTAAAACATAGTTCAGTACTTCAGTCAGAATTTAATGTTTGGTTTCAAAATATGGTTGTTGATGGGGCTAAAGCACAAATCAATCCCTTACTGTTTATAACACACTGTTTATAAATCTAATCATATACTGCTTATATGTTGGATTGCTGTTTGCCTCCCGCCATGTTTGAAAGTCCACACTGACAACCCATGCCCAGAAGGACATTTGAGTTAGGTGTGTGCAACAAGAAATAGCAGCATGATGATGTGAGTGTGTATGTGTGTGTGTGTGTGTGTGTGTGTGTATATATGTGTGTGTGTTTGAGAGAGAAAGAGAAAGAGAGAGAGAGAGAGAGAGAGAGAGAGAGAGAGAGAGAGAGAGAGAGAGAGAGAGAGAGAGAGACCACTTTGAATAAACACACCTAGGAAACAGAAAGTTGCTGATTTTGTTGTGGTCTCAACTGTGTTTCTGGGGCCAGATTCTGAATACATGAGGAGGGTTGGAGACAAGTCAGCTAAGTAGGTTTAATCTAAAATACATACTCAGAACTTTAATGCTGCCATCTGCTAACTGGACTGCTTTCCTAGACCTTTCCCCCCACATGACCACCATGTTAATTTATTGAAACCACGGAGGATTTAGGGTGACATGGGTCCACTTTCACTTTTCACAATATCATGCTACAAAACTCATCTTATCAGTGCAATGTCCCCTCCTGCATGACAACCATAAGAACAGAGTGACCTTTTCAGGGTCAGCTGCAACATAAAAGTAACCAGAAATATCTCTGGAAAGCATTATGAAAGGACTATCTAAATTATAATTTCTCATCCCGATAAGTTTTATATCTTTACTTTTATTATATTCTACTTAAAAAGTCAGGTAGTAAGTTCATTTCCAAAGCCCATGTAAACACGATGTAAACATATTTATCAGTCTTTGTATGCTACTTGAAATTACTTTAGCTATGACATATACAAAGCTATCACAAGCAACAAAGACGAAGCCTCATTTGATGTGCCTGCGTGCATTCGCTAGTCTGATGCTTAAAGAAATGGCACCAGGGTCTCCCAATTCTTGATGCTTCCTTTCTGCATCATGATAGAAAATTACAGGGCACAATGGCCCAACCTACTGCTGACTTTCCCAGTCAGGGCCTGAATACACCTAGACACTTCAGCCAGATCCCTCAGACTCTCATACAAATTTCATATCCTGTCTACCTTGGTGTGGGTATGCGGGTGAAATATGCCTTTCCTCTCTGTGTCTGTGGGATGGACTGCAGCCTTCTGTGGGCCCCTCTGATGCATGCTTTAGACTAGTCACCCCAGCATTTCATGCTCCATTCCTTGGAATTCCAACTGGCTCTCTGTCTAGGTACTTTGGGGACAGCCTTTGTGGGAATTCCCCTTGTGCTGAGTTTGATGCAACTTTAGCCTTGAATTTTTGGGTTTTGCTATGAAGCAAAGTGAGCTACTAGAAGCAATTTAAACTAGTCATTCAGGGCTTGTTCCTGTCTCTTGTTTGTTTAGCCTTCTAAATCATCTCTCTTTCACGGAATAATGCCGACATGTGAAAACAATGAGCAAAGACTGTTGCTACAAATGTTGATGTGGTGAGTCCATAACTGGTGTTCATCAGCCTCAGAAGTGCTGTGCAGCAGCGTGCATCCATCTGAGGCCCCAGGGAGTCTTTATAAATGCTGTGACTCCTTACTCAGGAAGAAGACGTCCTCAGGACAGTCTTCCTGAAATTCCATACTTCCATTCACTTCCCTTTCTCTTTAGTCATTTTCCCTCCTTACTTGTAACAAATGAATTACCCTTATGGTATGGCTTAAATCAACATTTAACATTTATTTTCCCAAATAACCACTGCATGTGTGTGTGTATGTGTGTGTGTGTGTGTGTGTGTGTGTGTGTGTGTGTGCCTGAATGTGTGTGAGCCTGTGTCTGTGTGTTTGAAAACAAAGCCTTGCTGTATAGCTCAGGCTGATCTTGAACTCATGATTTTATCACAGCTTCTCCAAGCTGGGATTACAGGTTCTTGAATGCTTGAATTCAGTGTCTATGAGTTGGAAGTTTAGAAACAGCTAAGCTGTGTGCTTTTGGCTATAGTCATAATGTCAGTTAGCTTGCAAACCCGAAAAGCAGAGTAAAACAAGATCTGCGCTTAGGTTGTGATCATATCGCTTAGAGGTAAAACTATACATGCCATCATGTTGAATGTTAAAGGGAACTGCTTAAAGAAATAAATACAGGAAGACAAGAACCCCTGAAGGCTAGCTACTGCTGTGTATACATTTACTTAAGACCAGGTCCTTTGGCTTCTTAAAACTTAGCTTGGCCACATAACTAAATTTTAGCAGGGAAATGTAGGCAAATGTGGAGTGTTTAAATTATAGCCATAAAGGGAAGGGCATTGCCCATCATTACTTCCCTTTCCACGTTCTCATCGGCTGGATTGTTTATATGTTAGAAGTAGATATGAACTCAGCGAAATCAGAGCAGCAGAACTGCAGAAACCCTTGCCACTATGGAGACACTATAGTGGTCCCAGTTTGCATATGGTTGGGCTGGTACCTAAAAACAAGCTTCCAGGCTGTGTCGTTCAGTTTTATGCCTCTGTTACTGGAGTAGAGTCAATGGTTTAGTCACTATGAGGCACTCAGGTGAGAGGAGTTACCTAAGAGAGATAATGGCTAATTAGTCCTCAAAGACAAATACCGAAGGTGAACGTCTGTGATCCTAGCACTTGGAAGGCTGAGGCAGGAGGCTTGGAGTTTCAGGTCAGTCTGCGCTACAGAATAGGCTACATGGTGCTACTATTCCATTGCAGGAGTAAGTAAAAATGACACATACAGGACTTCCTTATATATAATATTAGCTAGTTTATTATTATGTCATACTAACTAGTTTATTCATCTGTTATTGATCATTTAAATTTTTATTACTTTAAAATTTAAGGCATGTGTATAGTGTACTGAAGCACCAATTCTAGTTTCTAAAAAAACCAAAACAAACAAAAAAAGCTATATTTCAGATTACTCTGCCTGGCTCCTCATCGCTTCTACAGAATAAATCTCTGTCTTCCTACACCTGCCTTAAATACCTTCTTTGCCTAATTGTTTCGTTTCTGGGTTCAACTTTGCATCATAACTCTAGAGAGCTGGTTATGGCCACCCAGCACTGTACTGGTAGACAGAGCTAGAATCCCACACTTCTGTAGCCTGCATGTAACCTCAACTTAACCTCTTCCCACTTACATTGCCGGGAATAGTCTCCCTGATAACTTAAAGGAGGGGAACATATGGTTGCTTGGTATTTAGGAAGCATCAAGAAGAATCTTGACCACTAAGTCAGGTGCTGAACCTGTAGCCATTCTGGTGACCTATGCCTTTAATCCCATAACTCCAGAGACAGAGATCTTTCTGTGTTTCTGTGAGTTCAAGGCCTAACTACCAAATAGTAGTAGCTCACACCTTTGATCTTACCTCTAGAATTATGAGGCAGAGCTGAACCCGGAAATGAAACAACTGGGCAAAGAAGGTATTTAAAGCAGGTGTAGAAAGACAGAATTATTCTGTAGAAGAGATGAGGAGCCAGGCTGAGGAAGCTGAAGATAGCTTTTACCCTGAGAAGTTGGCTGGGTGAGATTTGACTTCCTCTCTCTGATATTCCAGCTTTTCCTCAGTATCTGGCTCTGAGTTTTCATTTAATAACAACTAAAATTCCTGTTACACATGTACATATGGAGGCCAATGGCTTATGTGGGGTGTTTTCCTCAATTGCTGATCTGTGGGTTTTTGTTTGTTTGTTTGTTTGTTTTGAGTCAGGATCTCTTACTGGCCTGAAGCTCACCTATTAACCTTGACTGACTGCCATCAAGGTGTTCTCCTATTTCTGCCTTCCCAGTGTTGGAATTACAGACATACGTGCATTTTTACAGTAGTGCTAGGAAGTGCTACTCAGGTCCCAGGTCTATTTGCAAGTTAGTTACTGGCCATCCTTCACACCCCATCAGCAACAAAGTTATTCTAAGATACTTGTGCCCCTCCCTTTGGCTAGTGGAATATGGATATGGGACCCAAGGAATCCCATGCTGAGGAAGCAAAAGGTTAGGACCCTTAGGCAGCCAGAAAGAAATGTCTTCCAGAAAGAGACATCCTACAGGTCAGGGATCCAAGAGCCTAGACAATGGTGTGTTAGTGACGGGTAGGTTGCGCTCTACAATGACAGTCATGCATCCTTCTTACCCTCTACTTGAACTTCAGGTCAGGACCCAGAAGATGGCATTGAGGAAGGGGATTACTAAACCTCTATATTATTCTCTTCGCAATGTGGCTACAGTGACTGAATCTCCTATTTCTGTTTTTTTACTAATATTTGTTTATATTATTGGGCCATTGAGGAAGTGTGTGTGGTTGAGTCTAGCTTGTTAATACTGTCAGAGTCTAGGTCTGAACCTAACAATTCCTATATTAATCTTGTGGGGGAATCCCACCCCAAACTACAAGCCCGGAAGCCCTTAAATGTTGTGGGGATTCCTAAGATGATAACTTCTCTATGTAAATCCAAGAGAAGCCTAGGGATTATCCACAGAAATAGAATACCTGTCAGCTTCCAGAAGTTGTTTGTTAGAACCTTGTCACGAGATAACTATAGTTTCTAATGTCACCCAGCAATGACTGCACAGTCTTAGCTTCACTAAAAAGCATGGTCCTGTGTCAGGCTTTCTTTTTTGCCAAGGTTTTACTATGTAGCCCAAGCCAACCTCAAATTTACCACTGACCTGCCTCAGCCCTGTGCCAGGCACTTCTACACTGGTCAGTAAAATTACAAATTATACTTAGCTTCTATGCTGAAGGGGGTTTACATTTTAAATGCATTATGGATAAAGTTCTGTGATGTTTTAGAAATTGATAACCAAAGCCCCAAGAACTAAAATTGAAGACAGATTTAGGTACTAATAGAAAAAAAGAGTTTTGGCATTGACAGCTTAAAAGTGTCCATTTATGCTGCATGAAGGTGTCATTATGAGCCTCCTTCCCATCAAGTATCTCAGCCCTCACAAACCCTGCAAAGGCAGGTGGCTGGCCAGGTGAGGTGGCTGTGATTTAACTGCTATCCCACAGATGCAGCCACTGGAGTTCGGCTCGGTGGTTGTCTAAGGCCAGGAATGACTTGATTTTGCCAAGTCCCAACTTACATTTTTCTCATTTGTGTCCCCCATTCTTTCCCATGTGGTTGCTTGGACATATTCAGAAAGGACTTTGAAGTTCACCATACTCTTGACTTTCAGTTAGAACATCGGACCTATAAGTAGTTCCCTTAAAAGTCGATTTTTTTTAAAGGCACAAGTATTTGGTAAACTCTGAACAGTGTTCAGATAGTTTCTGTTTGAATCACTCATCCCTAGTTTAAAAGAAGAAAAACCCAACCAGGGAATCTCCAAGCCAAGGGAGCTGACAGAGTCTGCAGAAGTTTCTCAAGGGATTTTTTTTCAAGCCCCACAGCCACCAGAGAGCTCTTGTGAGAGGTAGCACTTAGTGTGAGAACTTAGAGTCAGCAGCTGCTGCCTTTCCCTCAGGTCCCAGTTTCCAAAGAAATCAGCCTCCTGCCAGAGGAAAATCACTAGAAGTGCATTTCCAGCCACTCATTTGCCAAGAGATGGTATTCATTATCATTGCAAGTTCCAGGAAGGAATGCACAGCTTTCCATGGCTAAGAACGATCCTTTGTTCTGTGTGGGATGGCAGGCTATTTTAAGTCCCACACAATCCATTGGCCGTTAGTGAAAATTTGACAAGTTGTTCACAAGTCTATCACTGTAGAAATCAGTCAAAAAAATCACAGGGGTGAACAGTAGAGTGATAGGGGAGTGATAGGGTTTCTGTTTATTAATAGCGTTGTTTTTGATGGGCCTAGAGACTTTGTAGTAACTGTTTTGGCTTTGGAGAATAATGCACAGCTGATTCTTGGAAATTTTATACTGAATGAATACTACTTGAAATTGTGAATTTTTGTCAAGAGTTATAGTTTGTGGCGCTTGTCTTACAAAATGTAAGCCAAACTTTGATGTGAAAGGCCTATATTCACGTTCTCTTTCTGTTACAGATTTGTACACTACCTGGAAGGTCATTCGGCTTCACAGAGTTTCTGTTTCTTTGTTCTTAAAATGAAATAGTTAGATGATAAACATGGAGATGGATAATGTTCTATTTACCACACTGGCTCTTGTTCCTGAGAGAGCAAGTGATGTGCACTTATCCATCAGTAAACCTTTCTTGCAGGAACCTGAGGTCATTTGTAATGGTGGCATCCCGTTATACCATGACTAAAGAATGTTTTAAACTATGAAATTGTCAGAGTACAAACATGTACAATTCACACATGTATGATAAGAGAAGAGGTGGTAAGGAATGCGTGACATTTACATAACTCCATTTTTCAAAGTCAGGAAAATGGCTTTAACATAATTGCTACCCTGGTTTTATTGCCTTAGTTTAAAAATTATTTATTTTCTATGTCTGAGTGTTTTAAATAATTTTTTAAACATCTGCTTTTACTGTATGTATATGGGTGTTTTGCCTGCATGGAAATCTATGTATGACTTGTGTGCAGTGCTGCATAGGATGGAAGACTATCTCCTGAGACTAGACTTGAAGACAGTTGTGATCTGTCATTTGAGTGCTGGGAATTGAGCCTGGATCCTCTGGTAAAGTAACTAGTGCTCTTAACTGAGCTATCTACCCAGCCCTGTGTATGAGTGTTGTTCCTACATGTATGCCTATTGCCTGCCTGCCTGGTACAAAAGAAAGTACCAGATCTCCTGGAACTGGAGCTGAAGTCACCATGTAGGTGCTTGGGAACTGAGCTCATGTCTTCTACAGGATCAGCAAGTGCTCTGAACTGCTGGCTCATCTCTCCGGCTTCAATTGTGTTAATCTAACCTCATAATGAAGCATGAAATTTAAAGAAGCAAGAGTGGCCGGATTGCTCATTGGCTAAAGTTCTTTCAGAACCCAAACAGCGGAAAGAGTGAAGGGATTCCCACAGGTTTCCCTCAGTCCTCCACATATATCAACTCTGTAGCACGGTGGCACATGCACTCACACAGAATAAATGAATTTATGTAAAAATGTTAAGGAAGCCATTTATTCATTTTCAGAAACTAAGACGTTTCATGTAAGGGATTTCACATCAGGAGAAGGTTCAGCTTATGCATGGTATAAATTCATACCCACCAATGAAAGGTACATCAGGAAACTAAAAAATCAACCCCCTTGGTTTTCTTGGAAGGAAAAGGCATATGTGGATATGTTACCCATGCAAGCCAAACTGAGGAAGGTGTTTTTTTTTTAAAGCTCACTGGGCTGGCTAAAATAGTTCACTTTACTTCTAAATTTCCATTCATTTTAGAGCATGTTTTTAGCATAATTTTCTGAATTCTCCTTTTCACTGCTTTCTCTCCTCAACCAACCCCGCTAGTCTTTTGCTCATATTCAACTCATTTACCTAAAGGGATGAGTAAATGAGTATTTCCTAAGGACAGGGATATCTTGAAAGAAAGCCATTTCCTAGATGAATATCTAATTGGTCAAATTTCAAGCAATATACCAATTTCACTAGATTTGGGGTCAGTCTCCTGTCGTCTAAAATATATTCCTTCACTGTGATGTGGTACGGTGGTTTTTCAAATACTAAAAGCATGCGATTCTTGCAGAAAGAAAATTAGGCATCATTTCAGTATGGAGGAAAGAAGTAATTAAAGTTCTTGTTTGGAGTAGGGACAGGGACCCTAAGTTTTCCAAAAGTCCTTGAGTCCTTCATCTTCATCATCTTCATCATCATCTTCTTCTTCTTTAATGTTATATTTATTTATTTATTTTGTGTGTGGAAACACGTGGAGGGCAGAGGACAACTTTTTGGAGTCGGTTCTCTCCTTCGACCATTTGCAACCTTGGGATCGAACTCAAGTCCTTGGGCTGGTTAGCAGACACCTTTCCCACTGAGCAGTCACACAACCCACAACAGCCACAATAACTTTAAGGCTCTTGTCTAAACGCGCCACTGTGGTTTTCTAGAGCTTTAAACCACTGTACAATGGAGCTAGAGACTCAGCTGGCAGGAACCCTGCTGCTTTTCACCAGCCATTTCTGCAGTGGAACACACCTCAGCCACCAGGGAAGAAGCCACAGCACATATGTGGACAGTGAGAGAAGATGTGATATGCAAATAGGTACTACATCCTGGATTATCCCCAGGAAGCCTGCAAGCTCCTAACGGCCATACTGCCACAATGAATCACAACCATGGTTTTAAACGTGTAGAACCGTGGGAAGGTACAAGAGTTTCTGTTGTCTGTGGACCTCTGTTTCTGTCTCATGTTTAGAACTTCAATGTAGAGTATGTGTGGGTTGTATGATAGTGTCAAACAAATATATTATTAAAATCAGTACAAGCATTACTTGCTCTTGTGTGTGAGGGGGAGGAGGAAGCCTGGGGTTCCCCTAAGTTTTTTTTTCCTTACTCAAATGTTAAATTCCATGCACCTGCCAAAATAGTGATCTCTTTGAAACAAGAGTTCCCGCGGCATTCCCCTAGCACACATGACTTGGAAAAGCACAGCCTCCAGGCAGACTGTGGGTGGCCTCTCTTCTAAAGTCATCATGGCAGCTGAGACCTGACTGGAGCTGTCAGCTAGGTGAGGACTGTGCAGCCTCTGGACCGTGGGCATCTTGGGCTGAGTAATCTGCTGTGGAGGCTGTTCTCTGGATGGTGGTTTATGGTTAGCAGTATTCTTGGCCTCTCCCCACTAGAGACCAGGCATCCCTCCTCCTCCAGGCTTCACAGTTAAAACTGTCTCGAGGCTTTGTCTACTGTCTGCTTGTTGTGATATAGTTTATATTTAATAAAAGCTGCTGGAGGCAAAATCGACTCTGGCAGCCACCGATACGAACTATCTCCATAGACCTCACAATACTTTAAAGGACCGGGATTGTGATTTCATGTTGCATTGTGCAGAGGAGGACCCTGGGGCCACGAAGAATACAGAGACTTATCTCTGGGGCCAGTGTGTGTCCTTGTTGATCTAAAATGGTGCAAAGGCTGTCCCCTCTGCTCTGTCGACCCTAGTGCTCATTCCTTATTGCTATCTTTTTTTTTTTTTTTTTTAACCTATGCCATCTCAAGTTTGGAAGACTTGGGTTTTACTATCTGTTTTGTATTTCCCGTGCAGTTGCCTTACAGCTTATATGCATTTCTTTTCTAGATTTAGTAACCAGGTCTTTGGTTTCTCTCTCCAATTTTATCCTGTTCATCTTCCCACCTTGGCTTTCTCAGACATGTCATTAGATATCTCCTCTATGGAGAAAACCCTCGCTGCCTTCCACATTGCCTTCAGTGCTGGTTCACTGAGTGTTCCCAGACCAGCCACACTGGGAGTTGTTGGAAAGGCAATTCCTTAGCCACACTCCACACCTAATGAATCAGGAACTCTATCTAGGGTGGGCACCTGCATACCTGTTCTAACATACCCAGCACCTGCTTCTAATGCTCCCTGAGCTTTGGGAATCTCTGGCCCACTTAACTGAGCTCTAACACCTTGTTGGGGATACATAGGAATCCTGACCCCCATAGCCACCACCTCCTCCCTTTCTATTTTAACATCTGCACTTAACTACTTTTCATTTTTATTCTTGGATTACATGCATTTATCTTTCTACTCCAAGTACCAGTTGCCAAGAAGAGGGGCACTGCCATAAGACACCACCTGGATTGGTACATATCACATAAATTTGTAGCAGAAACCCCCGTCATAATGCCCCCCAGTCCTGGTGAACCCCCATGCCTTTTTGTGGCTTGTTCTCAAATGTCCCCTTTTCTGAATTAGAGGGCTACTTCCTAGCTCTCCAGTCCGTGAACCTCACACATTTTCCTTTCATTTCAATTCTCCAGTGATGGGGTTACTGTTTGTTTTCCTGCTTCCTAGAATGCAGGAAGAGCATCATACATGTTTGCATAGCCAGCACTGTGAATGGGTGATGAGCCCAGCCACACGATCACATCAGAATTATCTGGAGTGTTAAAACAAACAAATGATGCCAGAAATATCCCAAGACCTACAAAATTAGTCTTGCAAATCTTTTTTTTTCTTTTTTTTAAAGCATTTCAACATAGTTGGATCTCTGGAAACTGTGCTTAGGGCGGGCATTTAATCCATAATTTCTTGAATGTTTATTCAATTACTTAGCAAGGCTAACAGGCCATCAGCTCTCCTTAGCCCTCAATTTGCTTCTCCAACTCTGTTGGGTGTTTGCTTTCTTCTGTTTTCACTTTCCATTCTCTCTAACAGCCAGACAGCAGTCATAACTAGTAAAGGGCATCTTCTTGTCTCATTGATTTTAGCTATTGACCTAACCTCTGGGGGTACTCAGGGTAATATGTTCTCAGTCTCGAGCCTCCAACAGTGACCTCAAATTAGGGACACCTGTTTAAACAGCTCATAAAGTATCTTCAGGATTCTGGTCATTTTGTACCAGCTCAGAAGCTGCCAGTGGCTTATGCTAATGATCCTTGGTGCTCTCCACAGTGGTGCTGAGGGCTTAAGCCCACTCACCTGTAGCGGGTGAAGGAGCTCAGTTGATTAGCCCCGCTGTAGGCAAGGCTCTAGTCCTAGGCTGTTAATCAAGTCGGAGAGATCCTGGGTAGAGCCCAATGAGGAAGTTCTCTGAAGGTAGTTAGAGAAATCGAAACTCAGCTGTTAAAACCGCTGTCCTTGCTCTACAGAACCCTCTCCGCGAGCTTCCTGGGAACCCTTAGCAGGTTCCTTTTCTCTGAGGCCGGGCAAGGGTGGCTGTGAACCATGTACACCCGCAGTAGGGTGGTGGGCCCAAAGTTGGGCTCCTCCTCCATCTCCCGGGACCAAGCTAAGGATGGGAAGCACAAGGAACTAGGCCTGCAGCAGAGCCGGAGACAGAGTTTGGAAGCACGAGCTTCCCAGGATCCTATGAAGCAGGAGAGCTTTGACCAGAGGAGGTAAGTACTGGATACAGGAATTCCTGGCTCCAAACACAATCAGGCACCAGGCAATGTTCAGGTCTTTGGAGATTGAAACCATAGAAGCCCAGTTACCTCAATAAAATCACCTATGAATTACTTTATTATGCGTTGAACCTGACAATTTGCAGATCTTTACAGCATATTCTGGTGTCCACTCCACTGATTCTTGTGACTGGCTCCTGTATTAAAAGATAGGCTTCGTATTCATTACGAAAGTTTATCCTTTACTGGAGAGATGGGGGACGGAGAGGGGAAGGGAGGGAGGGAGGGGAAGAGAGAGAGGGAAGGGAAGAGAGAGAGGGAGGGAGAGAGAGAGAGAGAGAGAGAGAGAGAGAGAGAGAGAGAGAGAGAGAGAGAGAGAGAGAGAGAGACTGAGACTAAATAGGACCACCAAGACTCCAGATATAAATCAGCCTCCAGCCTCTTGGGACCAGTGGACTAGGGCTGGGAGCAGGGGACCCCAGCCACTCAAGGCTGGAAACCTTCTAAGCAGGAACAGAGAAGAGTTATCCTTGATCTGTGGTTCACAGACTGCTGACGGCTCCTGAAAGCATGTGATTCCGAATGTCAGCGACCCTTTCTTTGCGCCAGGTGGAATGGGTTTCTTTCTTTATTTTTTTGTTAGCACTCAGCTGCAGTTTGAAGTGCTGCCTCTGAATCAGAACTGTCCAAAGGTTTTATTTTTAGTCTCGCCCTCCTCACAACACCTTCCTTGCTGCAGGAGAGACAAATGCTGGTTGCTAAGGAACAGTTATATAACCTTATGACCAAGAAGCAGAGTAGTTTCTCATTCCCCACCTTCTGGAAGAACTAGGGTTATAATAATAAGTGTGTAGAGTTACTCTTACACGGGACAGGTGGGGGATCAATTAAAGATAGTGGAATTTCTCTCAGAGTAACTGGCATCTTGCCACAATAGAAGTTCGTTGACTCCGAGTCACATTTTTATACGCTAGTCTCATGCTTATGAGTAGTTAATGATAAAAATCCATTCCCAAGCCTTTTATTAGCAAGCAGCTATTTAGCTATAACTGTGTATTTGTATGCACCTAACATCTCATAAGCACTAATCAGTTATGTCTTTATGTTTTCTGATGTGATGGTGATTACTCTAGCATCTTGTTCGTCCAAATCGCTCAGATAGGGGGCAGTTTTCTGTTAGCTCATTAGAGAAATTCCTGAAAGAATGCAATTACTTCTCACAGTCTTCATGGGCAATGGTGGCAGTCAGCAGGGTATTGGAGAAAGCATTCCCTTTTAGGTGTCTAACACCTAAGTCTTATCTGGATCACTCTGACTCATCTTGTATCTTAATCATTCACTGTGTCCACTTTCTCACTTATTTCCTTAATGGAATTGGTAAGCCAAGGGGAATGGTTGTGATAAATGGCATCCCTGTAAAAACAATGACAAGGAATTAGGGAGGTCTTACTTATTTTGGAGAAAGAATTTAGAGGATGTGAATTTAGAGGGTGTGGTGTGTATGTGTGTGGTGTGTGTAGTGTGTGTCTGTGATGGAAAATACAAAGAGGATGGATTCTAAGTTCATTTGTTTGGTAAAGGTAGTTTCACCTTTGTGTTCAACCTTGGGGTAAATTCATCTGGGCCAATGAATTGGGATTACAAGCATGGCCTTCGATGCCTCATAGATGGGTGCAACTTTTGACTCTGGATAACATGCTTAGCTACCGCATGTCTCAGTTCTCTTATTAATAAAAGTGAAGTAATAGCATCTGTTGAGCCAGAATGGAGTCAACATTGGAGGCTGATAGGTATCACTTCATTTAACAAGCATTAATTGATGATGACGCTATCACTCTTAGATTGTTTGTTACTTAAAAAACCATACTGACTTAAGATGCCTTCCTACCAAATAAACAAAATACACTGGTGTGCTGGGAGTCTTGTGCCCACATAAACTAGAATATTAGAGTCAACCACAAAACCAAGCTAGATTTTGAGGGCAGCAACCCACACCTTTAATCCTAGCTTTAGGGCTGTGGAAAGAGGAAGTTAAGAGAGCTGGGTGGAGCAAAAACAGAAGGTTTTTCAGCTTTCCCAGAGGCATTCCCCAAAGACTCAGAGGCATTCAGTTGGAGAATGCCTGGAGATAGGCTGAGGTTTGTTTCTGATATTCTAGCTTTTCTCCAATATCTGGGTATTCATTATATGCTAACTAGAGTTTGTGTAATGTTAGTCCTTTTAGAAGGAACCTCGGTTGAGAAGGTGCTTCCACCAGATTGGCCCAGACAAGTCTGTGGTGCATAACCCTCTTGGGTGAGGGTTAATATGGGAGGGTCTAACTCACTTTGGGTGGTGTCACTCCTAGGATGGTAATCCTGAGGGACAAAAGAAAGCAAGCCATGAGAACAAGCTAATATGCAGCACTCCTTCGTGGATTTTGCAGCAGCTATTGCTTCCAGGGACCTGCCTTGAGTTTTTGCCCTGACTTCTTTTGGTGATGTGTATGACCTGAGAATTGTAAGCTAAAATAAACCATTTCCTCCTCAGTTGCTTTTTATTATGGTATTTTAATCACAGCAATAGTAAACTAAGAAACTGGTACCAGGTCATGGGGTATTGCAGTGGCAGACCTGACCATGTGTTATTTGGAAGACATGGAAGAACTTTGAACTACAAAAGGCATTGAGTATTCAGAGCTTAATGAGCTCTGAACTATTGAAGTGAGCTGAGCTGTTCTGGGAATTTAGAAGTAACACTGAGAGCAGCAAAGATAAAGGAAGCCTGGCTTCGAAGAGTCAGTGGGAAGTTTAAGAGTCCCGTAAAGACTCTATCAAGGCCATTGGAAATTTTGAATGACGAACTACTAAAATAAAATCTTTGTTTTGCTGGGGAAATCAATACTATGCTGGGCAGCAGGGCCTGAAGAATTGTCTTTGATTAAGAAGAAACCAGTATCATTGAGCCAAAATCCTCTGGGAAGCATCTCAACAGAGTCAACACAAGCTGTGGTCCAGAGGTGGCCAGTGCTGTACCTTATGCTGGCAGCCAGAAGAGTAATGTGTAAGTCATACTTTGAAGACATGAAGGTGTCATGGAGAGAGGCTGAGGCTTGGCACCAAGTGGCTAGGTTAGAGTCTCTGAAGAGAGCCCCACAGAGGCTATCAGTGATGGTGCAGGCCAATTTCAGTGGATCTCAGAGCATTCTAGAGAAGCCAGTTCCATAGGAGAAGTCAAGGACAGCAATAGCTACAGAATGGAGTCACCCTTAGCCTAGGAGACAAACTGGGCCTGTTGCAGAGGGTGAGCCTGAAGCCCGAAGTTTCTAACCCTTCTGAGCCTGTGGTCTGGAGGAATATTTCCCACCTTTGGTCATAGTGGGATTATGTTATTACATTGTAAATGATTGTCCCGCCTACTAGTTTAATAAAAATGCTGATTGGATGAAGGCAGACAGGAAGTGTGGGTGGAGCTACCAGACTGGGAAAACTGGGAATAGGAAGAGCAGAGCAGAGAAGCCAGAGAGACACCACGGAGAGACCACAATATAATGCCAGAGGAAAGAAGTTGCAATGTTCCTCTGAGAAAAGATACCAAGCTGCATGGCTAAACAGAATAAGAATCATGGGTTAGTTTAAGAGCAAGAGCTAGCTAGAAATATTCCAGGGTGATAGGCTGATAAGCCTATATTAATTACAATTAATTACAAGCATGTGTATGTCTGTGGGACTGTGGGACTGTGGGACTGCATGTCTGCGGGTCTGGACCACAGTCCAGACAGGCCAGAAACTTCATACAGCATTTGGTTCCATAGCTGCTTATAAGATAATTACATAAAGGCTTATATTAACTAAAAACTACCTGGCTTATGGCTTAGGCTTATTATCAGCTAGCTATTACAACTTAACCCATTTCTATTAATCTATGTCTTCCCATGTGGATAGTGGCTTTGCCTATGTTCCATTACATCTTGCTCTCTTAGAGGCAGCCTGCAGTTTCTCACTCTGACTTCACCCTCCTTCTCTTTGCCTATGTTCAGATTTTCGGCCTGCCTCTAAGATGTCTTGCCGTAGGCTAAAACAGCCTCTTTATTAACCAGTGGAAGTCACACTGTACAGGAAGACATCTCATATCACTTCCACTTTCCTGTCTAAACAAAAGGGAAGGTTTCAATTTTAATATAAAATTATATATAACAAAACAGTTATCAAGAAAGAATTACAGTTACAATATTTGTATTTAGCAAAATTAAAGAAAATAGTCTATCATCTACCTTATCCTTGTGAGTCCAAAGTTTCATATCTAATTTAACTCTTATTATAACTAAGGAAAGTTATATTTGATTTTCGACTCCATCAAAGACCACAGAAGGATATAATATTACCTGAGTAAACAGGAAGTACATTGCAAGCAACTTCCAAATTCTGAAAATGACAGAGATAGCTGGTCACCTAGGCAGTCACCCAAAGCTCCTTTGTAACGTTGGAACATCCATCTTCAGCCCACAGGCCTAGAGTCTCTGGCGTAACTCTCAGTGAAGTAGGACATTTGAAGGACTGTTCTGCCTCTTCTGGTATAGTGTGTCAGTTGTTTCTCCCTATGTCCTGCAGACTGTCTGACCGTCTCTGCAAATCAGAAAACTGAAGGACTATCTTGGCTTGTCACTTTCCAAGAGTACTGTATGTCCAGTTTATACAGTAGACTGTCAAGCAGTCAAGACAAGAACAATCTCTTGCCCAGTGGTCAACCTTTGCCACAAAGAAAGCAAACTCCACATGCAGTTTCTTCTTTGCCCATCATCCTCTTGAAGTAAATTGGTGCTACCAGGAGCAGACATATCTCACTGTCCAGGAAAGTCTAAGTTATTTAATATTTTAAGTGCCATAATCTATAGGTCTTTGATGTGTTTGAAGATTACCTCTCTAATAGGTCTTTGAAGTGTTTGAAGAATTCCTCTATAATTAAAATATATCTTTATATAACTAAAGAACCTAACATGACTATAAGTTTGATTATCAGAAATGATAAACTATTAATCTGCCTTTCTTAATTATATCTTACAATTTTAAATACATTGCATAAGCATATATCTTAAACAAGAGTAGAGATATACATTCAGTGTAACAAAATTTACCTTAAAAATTTGAATCAATAAACCAAAATCCATACCAATGTAAAGTATTTTGAGGTTAACAGTTGATTTTTGGATTAAAGTAGATTCAATAATCTATCTTTTTAAAATCATTTCTATATCATATCCCTTTTTTTTCCCCAAGAAAGAGATTGACTGTGACCATTAACCATTTATAATGAAAACAAATATAAACAATATTTTGGGAATTTGTGTGTAGCTTTCCATAAACTACTTCCTGCTGATTGAGGGTGCTATCAGTCTTATGGGGGTCCTGAGGCTGGATCATCATCTTCAGCAGCTTTGAATCTGTTGTGGCCATCTCTTCCCATCAGAGATTTTCCAAGGATCTCTCCCAATTAAATCATAAGAGCCTAGAAGCAATCCATAGGTTTTCATTCTCTGTGGAAACAAAAGCAGAACCTCTTTTCCAAAGCAACACATTCTTAGATATAAATTTCAAAGTCAAGATACCTTTAAAATATATATTGGTTTAATTTAACAGCCTTTACAATCAGATATATTTCTGCAGTTAGCTCCTTAACAGTTAAACTATGTGTATTTTCCATTTTTAGATGGCTTATTATATTTTTATTATTCTATTTCTCTTTTTTGAGGACTTTTGGTATCATTTTTCTTTTCTCTCTCAAGCCTATGTATTTTCTTTTATATACATTGTAACCCCTTTAGAGATTTTTTTTTTAATCTGAATCTGTTTTACTCTGCATCATTAATCATTTTTTTAACCGGCAGAGTTTTTAAGTTGCTAGATTGTGTAGCTAGGATTGAAACACTGCTGACTCTGCCCTGCTCAGCTTTTCAACATGGTGGCTGGCAACCCGCTACATCTTGCAGGCAGCTGCTGAGAGTCTAGTCTCTGTGCTAAGACTAGGAAGCCCAGTGTGGCTCTGTTTCTGTGCATTCAGAATCTTTTTAAAGCTTTTTCATTGCACCATTTAGAGTCACAAGTTTCTGGCCTGTCTAGTCCAAGGTCTGGACTTTCAGTCCTGTGGCTGCTTAGCCCCAAACAACTACACAAAGGATTATATTAATTACAAATTGTTTTGGCTTATGTCTTAGGTTCATCATCAGCTAGCTCTTACAACTTACTCATTTCTATTAATTTGTGTCTGGCCACCTCTGTTCCATTACATTTTCTTAATGGTAGCTCTCAGTGTCTCTGTCTAACTCTGTTCTCCTTTCCCTTTATCCATGCTTGGATTTTCTTCCTGCATCTAAGATGCCTTGCCATAGGCTAAAACAGCCTCATAATTAACCAATGCTATTCACAACATACAGAAAGACATCTCACATCATGGACCCAAGAAGTAGAACTAGCCATTTATACCCCTTTGAGTTTTGGAGATTTGGAGTGGGGTCCCAAAAGCCAAATACTAAACTTTTTTGGGGGAGGGGGTGTTCATAAGACAGTTTTGTTTTTTTTGTTTTTTTGTTTTTTTTTTTTTGTAGGTCTGGTTGTCCTGGAACTTGACCTTACTCTGTAGACCAGGCAGAGCTCAAACTCACAGTGATAAGCCTGCCTCTGCTTCCCTGAGTACTGGGATTAAAGGCATGTGCCACCACCATCAGGCCAAATACTGAACTTAATACCATTGAACTTCAGGTTTGCTTTGATTTGATTGTAATTTACTCTATTCTTCCTTCTTAGAGTAAGAAACTGTGCAATTTTTTTTTTCTTCACAGGAGTCCACAACTAAGAGACTTTGAAATTCTATAGAGATTTTAGAATTTTAAAGGGATGTTTGGTTTCAGAAAGACAGGAATTTAAGAGAGACTTTGGTGATTTGGAGAGACTAGATATTTTGGAGTGACTGGACATTTGTAATGCTTGTGGGACTGTTAAAGTTTGAAGTATGTTTTATATTGTGATATTGATATTAATGACATCTTGGGGACAACAAGAAAGGTTTTGGTTTAATAGTGATATGTTTTCATATCAAGTTGATAGGATGTCAATTGTGCTGGGAGTTTTGTACCAACTTGACAGAAAATAACCATTTGGGAGGAGAAACTCTCAAATGAGAGAATGACCAGACAGATCAGCCTGTTGGTAACTATGGAACCATTTCTTGATTGATGATTGATAGAGGAGAAACCAGCTCACTGTGGGTAGTGCCACTCCTGGGCTGGTGGTTCTGGATGCTATAGGAAAACAGGCTGAGCAAGCCATGAGGAACAGTCCAGTAAGCAAAACTTTCCATTGGTGATGGCTTCAGTTCCTGACTCTAATTCCTTCCTTGAGTTCCTGCCCTGGTGTCCTTTGATGATAGACGGTGACATTCAGGTGTAATCAGAATAAACCTTTTCCTTTCCAAGCTACTTTTGGTCATGGTCTTTATTGCAGCAATGGAAAAATAACCAAGACAACTCGTAAAATCAATCAATCAATCAATAAAAGATTTAAAAAAAAATCCTAAACTGTGGCAGAATGCCACATAGGTTAACTTTTTTTCCTACTGCATTTAAATTTTAGTTAATGAAAGTATTTACTATTTCATATTGGCTTTTATAGTTATTTTTACCCGGTGATATGTACTTTGTCCCAATTATTATAAACTATTCACATAGATATAAAGAGAAACAAAAAGCTTATATAAACTTGCAATCTACAGCAATCTTTTATTCTTTCTTTTTCTATTTTCCTTCTAAGCAAATTCTACTTACATCTATATGGATATTAAAGGTTCAGGTTTCCAGCCTGATTATACCCAATTGTGGGCTCTTGCCTGTGTTGCTGATAAAAGCCTGATGCTGTCTGAAAAAAGAAAAAGACATTCTGAAAATGGATCAGCAATATAAAATGTTACTGTACAGTAGTTAACTTTAATATAATTTAGCCACAACTTCAGTTTTCCATAACACACTCATGATCTACTATATGTGGAGTACTATAGAGACTTAAAGATTGAACAGAAATAATAGCAAATGCTTATGGAGTGTTTGCTATGCAACAGTGCATTCCATATGCTAACAACCTTACAGTGATGGAGAATGCCCAGCTCTAGGCAATTTAAAATGTTGGAACAATTATCTACCTAAAAAATTTCATAAGGATTTTTAAATACCTAGTTAATGGGACAGATGCTTCTTTAATAATTACACAAGTAAATCTTTGTGTGTACTGCAAAAGAAAGCCAGAACATAAGCTAGTTGTTAGCGCAGGAAAATATTTCCTAGGATATGATAGTAAGCTGAGACCTATAGGAAAATGAGAAGTAGAATGTGTATAGATGTGTTGTAGGTTGTGATGATTTGATAGTCAAGTTGCCAGAATTTGGAATTATCTAGCCTGGGAAGGATTGTTTAGATTAGGTTAACTTCTGAGTATGACTGTGAGGGATTACTTTGATGAAGTTACTTGAGGAGGAAGACGATCCCTAAAGGAGGGTAGCATCATACTCTGGCCTTGGTGTAGGATTTCATAAGAAGGAGGAAAGTACCTGAGTACCAGCTTTCAGTATTTTCTTCTTTTTGGCTGTGAATACAGTCTTATCAGCTGTTTTAAATCCCTGATGCCTTAATTTTCCTGTTGTGATGGGTTGTACCCTTGAATCATGAGCCAAAATAAACCTGGTAATTTGCATGAAAATGGTCCCCACAGATTTATGTATTTGAATGCTTGGGGAAACTGTTTGGGAAGTATAAGAAGATATAGCCTCCTTATTGGAGGAGGTGCGTCACTATGGGTGGGCTTTGTGGTGTAAAAATTCCATGCTATTCCAGTTTGCCTCTTTCTTTACTTCATGATTGCTGTCTCAATGTGAAGTGTCTTTGAGCTATCGCTTTAGCTCCATGCCTGCCTGCTGTCAGGCTCCCTGCCATGATGGTCAAGGACTCTACTACCCTCTAGAACTGAGAGCCCCAAATTGAATGTTTTATTTTATACATTGCCTTGATCATGGTGTTTTGCCATGACAATAGAAAAGTAACCAAGACAAACACTGCCTTTCTTGAATTGGTTTTGTCGGGGTAGTTTATTACAGTGACAAGGAAAAATTAAGATACCAGGTTTGTTTGCTTTTTTTTCTTTGACTTGTTTGTTGTCGACTTTTTGAGACAGAATCTTTCTAGGTAGCCAAGAATACCCTGAATTCACTATGTAGCCCATACAAAGTTTGAACATGTGACCATTTGCCTCAGCTTCCTCAGGTAGATTACAGATATGCTCCAGTACCCTGCTTCTAAGTAACACAATGGTAGTTATTAGAGCCTATAAAAACTAATTTACTATTTCCTCTTCACTACAGTGCTCCAGATTTCAATTTCCTGTCTCCATGTGATTAAAAGAGAATAAGTTTTTGCCAGTAGATGCTAACTGGCACGAAGCATCAGGCCTGGAGATGGAGAACCAAATAGTGTAGTAGCTTCTCTTAATGTTATGAAATAATAGTACATTAAAAAAGCTCAATGATTGTCTTAATGAGCAATCTTCCTGATGGCTCAATATAGATGGCTATTCATTAGGGGATTATTTAACTCAACTCCCAGACAAGGCCCATAAGCACTTAGAAAGTTTGTAATGTAACAGATAGTGGTTAACTCTTAATGATAATGATGCAGTTCAGTGAGCTGGGTAGGTACCTCAACTACTGCTAGATTCTAAGAGCTAACTAATTAGCAGAGCTCTGCTTCCTTAGGTTACTCTTGGAATGATGAATGTGTTGGAGCATTGCAATACTCTTGTTATATGATGTAAATTAGTTAGAGCCTCAAATAAGTTGGTTTGTTCATGTATACTAGTCATTTATCTAGTATACATGAAGCCCTGAGTTCAAGATAGCATTACCAGACAAATAAGAGCAATGGTTTTAAAAAAAATACTTAAAAATCTCTCAAATCCTAAACCATGCATTAGATCTTGTATAGAGCAATATGAACATTATTGAATTTTATCTTCAAAATAAACACTTTACCACCTAACAGATAGGGAAATTGAGTCTTGGAAGATTAAACGAGTTTCCCAATTTTCCATTTCTTTTCCTAACTAGTAGCTAGAACTTAAACCAGTGAGTCTTTTCTATGGAAGTACAGATTGCTCGGGAGCTGGGAGAGGAAGTGACATCAAAGCTAGCTTTCTCCTTATTATTTTATGTCCCATCAAGAAAAACTCAGTAGGTCAACGAGAGTGCTAATTACAGAAGTAGAAATGTGGTGCTTATATACAGTTTCTTAGGGAGAAACAGTTTCTTTTGTCTGGTTCATGGCTGAGACACCCATAACCAAGTCAGATTAATAAGAGAAAAGAATACAAGTTTATTGTGTGTGACATAGGAGCTTTCAGAAATGATGGCACAAAGACAGAGAAATCTTATATTTTGGTAACTTTTCTCATTCTTGTGACAAAATGCTTAACTAAAGCAACTTACGAGAGGAAAGATTTACTTTGGCTCCTCATTTCGAAGGATACAGTTCATTCATAGTGGGGCAATTTCATGGCAGGTGGAGTGTATGGTGGAGGCTTGTGTACCTTGTGACCACAGACAGGACAGAAGAAATACAGCCTGGACTCATCACAGAAATGGGCATAACTTTCAAAGATTTGCCACAAGAGCCATACTGCTACCAATTAGGCCTCATCTCCTAAAGACTTCTCACTTTATAAATAGTGCCACAGAGGAGTGGAGAAATGGCTTAGTAGTTTGGAGTACTTGTTGCCCTTGGAGAAGACCTGGCTTCAGTTCCCAGTGTCTACATGGTGGCTCATAGTCATCATTGACTACAGTTCCAAGGCATCCCATGCCCTCTTCTGATCTCCAAGGGCTTCAAATGTGCATGTGGTATACATATTTATATGTAGACTGCATACGTATACACATAAAATAAAAATAAAAAATCTAAAATAAAAAATGTAAACTAAAACCAAAATAATGCCATAAGCTGGATACCAAGTCTCCAAAGCATTCCCCCATAAGGGGCATTTATTATATAATCATAACACCTATTTTTATGTTTAGGTTTGTTAGAGGGTAAACAGTGTGAGGTTGGAAGGGTTGGCAACTAATAACCCTGTAACAAAGTGAAGGAACAAAGGCCTGCTTATATAGATTTTTCTATAGACAAGTTTTAAATGGAGAACTTTATGACCTACTGACTCTAAGGTTAGAGAGGTCCTTTATGGTTTACTTCAAGAGGTGGAGAAAGGCAGACTTTCCTGCTTCTATTTTCTCAAATGCCAAGGTGCTATATTTTTGAAAAATGTGCCCTGAATCCTACCACTATTTCTAAGTTATTTTCCAAACAATTTAGAAAAGTAGTTTGAAGTGCTATGTTTTTGTACATGCCTGTGTGTGTGTGCATATCCTTTTCTATGCTGGCTTCAACAAACAGTGCACAGCTTGGTTGCCTCCTGCTAGAGAAGGTTGTTGCCATCGTTTCTAAGACACCTCAACTACAGGGTGACTTTTGAGCAGAGTCTATAGTGAACAATTTGTTAGATATTGTAACCTTGGACATATATCAATATATATGAAAACATATACAACTGTAAAGAAATTTCACAAAACATTTCTCACTGCATGTGATACATTGACATTTTCTATTCTTTCATGTGTGTGGTACATACATATGAGTTTGCATATGCATGCACATACATGGGCATGCTAGTCATGTTTCTCCATCACTCTGTCTTACTGCTATGAGACAGGGTCTCTCACTGAACTAGAAGTTCACATTTTTGGCTAGGCAGACTAGCCAATGAGCTTTCTGTCTCTGCAGGCTCCTGCCTCCTCAATGCTGGAGTTACAGGCATGCAGAGCAACCATACCTAGCCTTTTGCATCTGTGTTGAGGATTTGAACTAAGGTCCTTATGATGGCAGAGCAACTGCTTTTACTCATTAATTAATCTCTCCAGTCCCCATGTTCTATTCTTGTTCATTAAAAATAAACCCATTGCATGATTTCATAAAGTATTAGTGGGCTACCACCTGCAGATTGAAAAGTACAGCTCCATGCAGAGGACTTTGTTAGAGTGGATGGAAAGAAAAGACATTTTAGTCTGATTAGATCAAATTTATCTTCCTGTTTATGGAGCAAGCTATAAATTATGTTCTTGTTAAAATGAATTTCCAACTTATTTTTCATGCTAGACCCTGCTCCTTGATGTGGTGTGCCTTTGTGATTTGCCAAGTCTTGGGGAGCAATCACTTTTGTTCAAATACAGTATCATCAAAAATGTATAGACATTTTTCAAAAAGCCTTTGACAGTTACAACAGTGAAACAATAAATCAACAGGATGATGAAAGCCCCCAAATATATAATACCTATAATAATCAGCAGAAGTGTTGAAGAAATGAGAGAAAAATGAAAGTTAGCTCAATTACACAGTAAGGTGACTCACTTCAAAGTCAGGAGAGTGCCGTAAGGTTATACATATTGTTAAGGTTAATTGCATCTTTCAGAATGCATTTGAATCTGAAACAAAAGCTTAGAAGAAAAAAATAATCAAAGGGAACAGAGGCTTTGGAAGGTTTTATTCTCTATCAGAAAACCAGCAGTACCAGCTCCTTTGTTCCATGGTGTTTATAGTTTTCCCTCCAAATGGGAAGATTAAAAAGCAATCTATTAAAGTAGTACAGAAAAATGCAAAAGTTATTTTCTGTTATTAAATCAAAGGCTAGAGCAGGGTGTGGTGGCATTTATCTTAGCCTTCAGAACACTGAGGCAGGAGAATCATTCTTAGTTAAAATTAGTTAAATCTGGACTGCATTGGTAGGAAGAGATCTGGTAAAGAAAGACAGACAGATAGGAAGGAAGGAGGAAAGACTCAGTGTGCTCTTTAGTTCCCCTGTCAAGAGATAGTGACAAATCTATTATTATTATTATTATTATTATTGTTATTATTATTATTACATCCTTTTGCTTTTTCTAAGATAGGGTCTTATCCAGGCTGTTCTTGAATTCCTTGAAATTCAGGATCCTCCTGCCTCTGCCTCTCAACTGCTGGCCTTAATTCTTTCCATAATAATAACCCCTGCCTCCAGACCATGAGACATTCCATAGGACAATATACTCAGACTTCTTGGTGATGCCTGCCATGAAAGGAAGAAGGTCCAGGGAATCACCCCAGGTTAACAGCCTGCAGAAATAAGCGATATCCGTGACTGGTTCTAGGATGAGGTGGGAATAGGAAGGAATTCAACAGCACAATTGAAATCTGAATATAATTAGATAAATTCCATGGTCATGATAATTTTTTCTTAAAGATAGATGCTATAGTGTTTAGGGATTATTTACCATGAATCTGCAGCTTAATTTAATGTCATACACATACACATGCACAAACATACACAGACACACACACACACAGAGACGCACACATACACAGACACACACACATACACAGACTCACACACATATACACACACACAGACACACACACATATACACACACATATACACACAGACTCACACACAGAGACACACATATACACACACATATACACACAGGCACACACACATATACACACACAGACACACATATACACACACAGACACACACAGACACACACACACACAGAGATGCACACATACACAGACACATATACACATACACACACATACACAGACTCACACACATATACACACACACAGACACACACATATACACACAGACACACACACATATACACACACATATACACACACATATACACACACAGACACACACACACATATACACACACACAGACAGACACACACACACACCAAAACAAAACAAAAAGAGGACGAGATGAATAAATATGTAAAGCATCCAGCACTGATGACTACAGGTAGAGAGTGGTAGTCTTTATTGACAAATGTTTTTTGTTAGGTTTTACTGGTATATGAGGTGTGAGGGGTGAAACCTGTACCCAATACACACCAGAAAACACTGTACCCCTGAGTTGAACCCCACCCAAACTCGAGGCTTCTAAAGAATTTGAAAATGAGCAGTTGGGAAAGAGTAATTCTTGGTAACATCTTAGAGTTCATTTTGTTTCCTGCTTCCTTTTCCTTTTGTCTTTGGGAACCCAGAGGACTTAAAAGGTTTGTCACAGAACTATGGACTTAAGGCTTTGCAGTTTATTGCAGGTCTATTATATTTCAATAAATGAAGGCGCAAAGCCTGGACCTGGAGCTGTGCTGCTATCTGCAGGGGAGAAGCATCAGCTAATCTTTTAAGACATCTTTCTCGGCACCATTTTGTTTCATACACTGGTCTTCTTACTTCTCTGACGCATTAGACAAGAATCAAGAAACTGTGGTGATATATATTTAATAAAGTTAGTCTGGAATATCAGAGGAGAATCAACCAGAGCCAAGCCACGAAGGTCAGGGGGTGGTGACCCACACCTTTAAGCTTTAGGAATGTGGAAAGAGGAAATGAGATTTCTGGGTAAAGGGAGAGAAGGGAAGGTTTTTCATCTTTCCAGGACCTCCTTGGTGGGCTGAGGAGAGAGAGGTTTGGAATCAGGCAGAAGAGTGGAGACCGATCATACTAGATCTTTGTCAAGGCAAGTTGGAGACTAATCAGTGGGAGAATATCTAAGTGGGGTCATACTCCTTCCTGCCTGTTCGGATTCTGTTCTATCCTCTAAAGCCACTGCCCTGAGTTCTGATGTCAAGCCCCACTTAAGAAGAATTCCCACGGCCTCATTCTTTCTCATTCTCCCTCTCCCCTCTCTGTTGTTATAATAATAAACTCATTCTACATAGAAACAGCCTGTCTCCTGCCCGCTGCCTCCTCTTGCCCATCACTCTGTGTCTATGGGGCACGAGGCCTCTCCATTCATAGATATCCACTGCCAGCTAAATGGGTAAAGCGTTATCCGATCCTGCCAGATCAAACACATGATCCCAACACTGTTCCCAAGTGCTGATTCCAAAGGATTGTTAGGATCTTCTGGACAGTTCTCTGTGCAAAGCATTGTTTTGTACAAACGACAGTGCTTTTTTATAATAGTGAATGTTTAAAACAAATGAAATAGCTAGGTGCTGTATTAGGACATACTGTGGAGCCACTTAGAATTAAGTATGTGTAATTTAATAAAGAAACCTTCAAAATG
The DNA here is from genome assembly GCA_033318265.1 of Phyllotis vaccarum. Classification (NCBI taxonomy): domain Eukaryota; kingdom Metazoa; phylum Chordata; class Mammalia; order Rodentia; family Cricetidae; genus Phyllotis; species Phyllotis vaccarum. The sequence goes on along the minus strand of JARWLC010000005.1, from coordinate 44,546,310 downwards.
GAAAATAAGATAAAAAAAAACTGTACTGTAAATATAATTACCAACTATGTAGAGAACATAGCTGGGTGTCCTGATACATACTCAGGAGTTTGAGGCCAACCTGAGCTAGCAGGTAAGTATGAAGCCAGGGTTGAAACACATAAGACTTTGTCTCAAATGAAAACAATAAAAAGTAGAAGACATAGATTATACAAAAATTCATCCAAATGAAACAATAATGGCAATCTTTTGAAGTCGGATTTGGGGGTAACTTTTAAAGTTATCTTTCCACATTGTCTCATGTCTGACTCTCAAAGGGAAAAATAAGAATTTCACTCTGAAGTGTTCCTTTGCGTGACCTGAAACGCACATGACTAGATGCTGGGATCCTGGTCTTACGTGCTAGAAGTAACATTTGAAGAGGCCCACGTTTATGTTGAGTGAAAATAAAAGGGAGACTATGACCAGAGTGTTTGACATGTGAATAGCCGGGGACACTTGTCACCCTGCCCCACTGAGCTATCCTTTAGAAGACAGCTTGAAAGAAAATGGCTCCCACAGGGAGGGGCGCTGTTAGGAAGCATGGCCCTGCTGGAGGAAGTGCGTCACTGTTTGAGGTCTCCTATGCTCAATCTATGCTCAGTGTGACACTGAGTTCTTACTGCTACTTTTGGATCAAGATGAGGAAGTCTCAGCTCCGTCTTCAGCACCATGTCCACTGCATGCTGCTTTGTCCCACCATGATGATAATGGACTAAATCTCTGAATCTGGAAGCCTTCCCAATAAATGTTTCCCTTTATAACAATCACTTTGGTCATGGTGTCTCGTCACAGCAATAGAAACCCTAACTAAGACAATAGCCTTTCTTCAGCTTCCTGTTCTTTGAGATTCTTCTTTTTCTCTGATTTTATTATTGTTTTATTTTGAGGGAGGAATTTTGCTGTATCTCCTAACTCGTGTTGAAGTCCTGGGCTGAAGTGATCATCCAGCCTCCTGAGGACCTGAGATTTAACTCACACACTACTGTGGCCAGCTAACCCAGGATGCTTATAGTGTTACCTATTTAACTGGAACCTGGGGAAACATGTGTACTCTTTCCAAGACAAAGACCGGTTGTTTTATGACCCAATGTGACAATGGTAGATTAGTAGGGTGTGGTGGCACTTATCTGATATCCAGGCCCCTGGGAAACTGGCATGAGAATTGAGAGGCCAAGGCCATGCTGAGAGGTACATCCTGAGACCCTGATTGATAAAACCAAGAAAACCTTAACTATACCGTGTCCTAGCTGTGAGGCAAACATACCAGCTGCTCAGTGCTCGGCACACTGCCCCCATGGGACCTGGGGCCAGACAGCTGATGTGAGGAAGTTGCTTGTCATGCTGCTGACTATACTCAGAGAAATGAAGTCTTTTGTCTCTGACCAGGAATCTCATGTCTTCTCTCAGTGTCCAGGAAGTAAAAACAGGGCAGTTTATTAGCTTGTAACAGTCACATCAAAATTCCAGACCTGGTGCCCATGTCCTAAAAACACAACTTTGTTCTATTTTTCTCATGGGAAAGCAATTTTATACATTTTGTAAGTTAAGCTATCAGCTGGTCCTAATCTCATCTTGGTTTTTGGCCTCCCCCATGAATGTTTTTTGTATCTTTAGTGTCTGTCAATTGTTCTTGTTAGCTTTTGTGTGTGTGTGTGTGTGTGTGTGTGTGTGTGTGTGTGTGTGTGTGTAGAGCATTTATGGTTGGATGTATTTAAGTAAAGAAACTTCATGTTTCTGTCTGCTCTCTGTAGCTGTGCGTTTGAAATGCCCAGATTGCCTCAGCTATATACTATAGGCATAAAATATGTATCAAACCATGAGCCTCTAGTAGGGTGTGTTTTTCTAACTTGTGTAAACTGCTCCTATCTTATCAAGACACAGGAACCCTAGGCCATGTATTTATGTGCATGCAAAATGCCCACACACATAAAATAAAGACAAAAATGTAAAGTAGATAGTAAAAATAAAAAGCTTCATGTCTCCACACCCAAGGCCCATATAACAAAAGCAACATGGAATCCCATAAAGCTCTCCAGTGCCTTTCATTCTAGTCATTCACCACATTTCCAATTGTACCCAAGACTTACGATTCTCTTGGACTGTGAAAAACAGTCACCAGAGCAACTGAGGTCCACGTTTGGGGTTCTTAGACTCATTAATAAAATAACTTAGAAATAGGCTCCAAAGGAAGCTCAAGGACAATGTTTCTAGAGTTTAAGAGAAAAACATCTTACAGGTTAGATAATACTCATTGCAGCTTCCAGGAGAGTAGAAGGAAAGTCATGCTTGTCAAGATAGGCATGAAATAGAAGTGATAATGTATTAAAACAGGACTTTTAAAAGGACTATTAAAACAGAAGTTTCTGGCCGGGCTTAGCCCCGAGGTCTGGATAGGCAGTCCTGAATCATCACACAAAGGCTTATAGATTACAAGCCGATTGGCCTATGGTTTAGGGCTATTACTGACCCTTACTCTTAAACTAACCCACGATCTTTATCCATGCTTAGCCATGCGGTCTGGTACATTTTCTCAGAGCAACATTCTTTTCTTCTTCTCTCTGTGTCTTCCTCAGCTCTTCTACTTCCCAGAATTCTCCTCAGCTTACCCTGCTTCTACTACTTGTCAGCTACTTGACCAATCAGCGTTTTATTAAACCGGTATTTACAATGACCAATAATTACAGTGTACAAAAGCATAATCCCACAGCACAGGATGCTCTGAGGAATGGATGTAACTGAGTGAGCTAAGGAAAGAGCCCTAGACCTTTCAAAATAGTGCTTTTTTTTTTTTTTTTTTAGCCTCTCTCCCTTCCTGCTTGTGTGTTCCAATGCTTTGCTTAACACATCCTTTGATCAGGAGATGATGCTACAGAGAGGAAGGACTTCCAGTTTTGTGCTGAAGACTTTACATGTTAAGATTTTGCTTCTTTGCATGTTAATCTTGAGTTAGGCTTTTTAGTGCCTATTCTCCGTTATAGAATCAAGCCGGGTTTTGCTAGGACTGCAAACCCCACACATCTACTATTTGGCTCGAAGCTGTCTGTAATTCACTCATCTATCTCTTCCTGAATTTCTGCTACCCAGAACATTTCTTTTTTTCAATCAAACCAATACTGGTCTTAATTAGAAATTTAAATTATATATGGGACAATTTGTACACTCCAGGGAATATATTTGTGTAATGTCTTTAATAGCCAATATATTTTTTTACAGCTTTCACATAGAATGTTTATTGATGAGATGTTATGGAAATGGCATAAAAGTATACATAGGGGATGCTTTTGTGCAACTATTCTAGAGCCCTCAAAATGTAAACATGGCTTACACATCTTTTTCTCAAACCATTTTCAAGTATGTATATGTGCTTGGCCAGGGGTGATCATATCTCCCTCAATTGTTTCTCCACTTTGTGTTTTGAGAAAGGGTCTGTAACTGAATCTGGGGTGCACTGATTGGCTACACTGGCTGCTCAGCAAGACCTGGGGATCTGCCTGTCAACACTTCTTCCAGCACTGGAATTGCCTCTCTGAACTTTTTACATAGATTCTGGGGATCTGAACTCACATCTTCATGCTTACACAGCAAGACTGTATTCACTGAGCCATCTCCCCAGCCTTCTTCCCCCTTTAAAAATGACACAGAAAAGATATTTGACTTTGTTTCAGACTGTTGCCTCCTGTGGCCTCTGTTCCATCTCACCAAACTGTGTTGTTGGGAATTAGAAACAATCTTACCAACAGATATCTCATTAAATTTCAATGAGATAATTAAGGAACCTCATTTTCAAAAATATATATTTGTTTCGGCGGCTAGGCTGTTGCTTCATTAGGAAATGACCAGAATGCTAAATTGAGGTAGCTTGAGCTTATCCAATCAGCAGCTCCAGAATCCACTCAATGAAACAAACACCATGAAGCTAAGATGGCAAAGGTTTGCTGTGGGTGGAAGCTAATTGGTTGAGAACATTAATAAATTATACTTGCTATTCATGTCAAAAAAGTTCAGAGAGAAGAGATGAATAGTTTTGATCCATCAAGGCCTGGCACTCTGCCACACAATATTAAAAATAAAAAAGCATATCCTTAGACTTTGGCTCCTCTTCCCACTGCAAAAGGAGCGATAAAAGCTGAATCACTTGGCAGTGCTTCCTTATATTAATATGTTTTTGATTTGGCATTTTCAGCCAATAAAATATTGCTAAAGCATTCTCTCACATAAAATGTGTATTACTAGGACCAATGTTAGGATTAAGCTAAAATCTTTTAATTGAAATCCTTTACTTTCAGGGCTAGCTCTTCCCTTATCTCTTTCCCCTCTTCATGATATATGGGTACTATCACCCAAACAGAGCAGCCTTGTTCCTAGGACAGTTCCTCAGACCTGGAGAGGAGGGGAGGGGAGGGGAGGGGAGGGGAGGGGCGGGGAGGGGAGGGGAGGGGAGGGGAGGGAGAGACAGAGAGAGACAGCACTATCAAGTCACACTGTTTTCTGTGTTTTGAATAGGAGGCCTCTTGTCTCTGATGCAGTAATCTCATGCTGCATTGACACGTGCTAATGTATTGTCACCAGACTCATTGAGATTAGATACTGTAAACAGCAATCTTTTGTAAACAGACCCCCCCCCCCCAACTCTCTTGGATCATTTGTATAAGAAGACTATGGACTGGAAAGCTGTCTGAGAAACATTCTTGGCAAACTCATTTGCCTCATCTTCAACTTGGCATTCTCTTTCCTGGAAGTTCACTGCTGTTCTCCGTCCTTCATGGATGTCCTCTGCTTGGGTCCCTGCCTGCTTGTTTGGATAGGCTTGTCATTGAGTTACGTTGGTTTCTTGAATTGTTCCTAACTAGAGTTTAAGGTCTGTGGAAGGGCTTGCTGTCTGTGCTTGATACGGCTTCCACACCCTGTTAAGTCTCTAAATAGTAATTCTATAATAGATGCTCAGGTAAGTAAGTGTTCATATTCTTTGGAATTATTTTAAAGGGTTATAGGTAGTAGGGCCGATGTATATACTCATCAACAGATAAAAGAACAAAGAGATACAATGGAGATTCTGAAGCAATAATGAAAAATCAAGACATTTAAGGGAAAATGAGTTCAATTAGAAATCATTGCATCAAACGAAATAAGCCAGGCCCAGAGAGACAAATGCCACAAGTTTCTCTCATATGTACAAACATAGATTTAAAATTGTGTGTGTGTTTATAGATGTGTGCTTTTAGGTCATGAAACTAGAAAGGGGAACATGAGAGGTGGAGAAATGCTGTGGGAAGTGGGGAATAGGGAACTAGAAAACATGAAACACTGAAGCAAAGCAAGTGAGTGATTGGAAAAAGGAAGAAAAACAGATGGAAAGAGAAAGGATGTGGACGGGGAAATGGATCAGCACAAAGTACAATGGCACCTATGCATCATTACTTAGTATGTTTAGTCAAGCAATTTATAAAGGGCGTGGTAGATGAAGTTAAGAAAATAGTCATATTTTAAGCTCTCTATGTTAAACTGAAGAATCAGCTATAGTTAATTGGTATAAGTCAAAAGTCCTGACTTCTGAGTCTTAGCCCCATTGTTTAGGTAATTTAGTGATTTTTAACATATGATTTACCATCTGTGTGTTTATCAAAAATTTATCAATCTCTAAATAGTTTTTTTTTTTTTTTTTGGTTTGTTTCTGAGACAATGTTTTCTATGGAGCCTTCCTATGTCTAAAACTTGGTATGTAGACCAGGCTATAGACCACTTGCCTCTGACTCCTCCCAAGTGCTGGCATTAAAGGTGTGTACCACCATGCATGACCCTTGTTAACTCTTTATCAAAATATCCTAAAACACTTTTAGTGTTTCTAGAACAAAATACCTAAGAAGGGTAATACATTTTTTTTTTTTTTTTAAAGAGAGATGTATTTGGTTTACAAATTTGGTACCTATGAAGTCCCAAGAGCATGGTACCAACACCTATACATTGTTGGCTGTGAGAAGTGGTGAAGTGAAAGGGGTATGAGGCATGGGAAAAAGATCAAGCAGGGGACTAGCTCTGAGTTATAACAACACTCCTTCTTAGATGATCCAGTCCTGTGATGTTCAACCCACCTCTGTGAGAATGGCATTAATCCATTAGTCCCTGGTAAGAGCAGTGTCCCTGTGGCTAACAGCATCTCTCAAAGACTTTCCCCAGTCTCAACACCCATACAAGCTCCAACATGGGTCTCACTGGGGACTAACAGTGTGGTTAGCCGGTGGGGACTAGCAGTGTGGTTAGCCGGCAGAGAAGGTGTAACTAATCTACAGCAATGGGTCTTTAAGTGTGGGACCACCAGCAGCACTGCATTAGTTACTCTTGTTGCTGTGAAGGTGACATTAAAAGCAGAAGGGTTGATGGGATCTGAGGCAAATGCTCACACTGAGTCTGCAGTTGGGAAGCAGAGAGATACAAGCTGGCTCTTTATATGTCGTCCCCCCCCCCACTCCCCTTATTCCAATCACATTCAGGGTGGATCCTCCCTCTTTAGTTAGTCCTCCTGGAAATGCCCTTACAGACAGGTTCAGGAGGTGTTTCTTTGAAGAGATTTTAAGTCTTGTGTAGATGACTGTGAAGATTAACCAGCGCAAACATCAACTCGGGATTTTTTTTTTTTTTTTTTTTTTTTTTTTTTTTTTTTTTAATGTGTGTTATCGGGTCTCACCCCAGAGCCACTGAATCAGAAACTCTGCCCTTTAACAAGTCTGCCAACAAGCCCTCCAGGTGATTCTGATGTACGGTAAAGGTTAAAAGCTGCTGATGTGCAGCATAGGCAAATCCCCAGCCTCGATTCTACATCAGTCTGGGCACTGAGGATAGTGCAGTAGCTTCACAGTTGTCCTTTAAGACCAGTGCCTTCCGCTTCTGTTTTAAGGCTCTATAGACTGGCTCACCACTGCATCACGTTGAAGCTTTCAGATACTACTCACAGAATTGAAGCTCCCAAGCTCCTATAAAGTACTGGCAATCGAGGAGTGAAAAAAATATCTTTCTTGGGGTGAACAAAGACTACGTAACAGATAAGGGATTAATTTCCGGTGGCAGTCTCCTAATTCTGTATTCATAACGTTGTATGCATGCTAGGCTACCCAAGCACCATCTGCTGATATACATTAGGTAATTGGGCACCCAGCAGCCCATTTGCATGCAAAGGTGGTTGTGCACCTCACGTTACAAGTCTAAAATTAAAGTCTTGGAAGAAGCAGGCTGAAGACTTGCAGCTAGGAAAATAATGAGATAAGAAAAATGGTTTCTATTAATCAGCACTTTTGGCCTCTACTGTTCTGTCTTTGCTAATTTTCTCTTAGAAATGGTATGCCCCAGGTAGAAGAGAGACTTCTAAGAACATCTAAGGTTTTTGTTTTAAACCTATGCTTCTACAATGATTGCATTTAGCCACAGAATTTTTTCCCAAACTGCACCCATATGTACGCCTCAGTCTGTTACTGTACTTTATTTTTGCTTTATGAAGTATTCATGCTCTGGTGGGACCACATGCATTGGCTCAAAAAGAACCACCCAGCACAGACTCACAGCTGGGGTCTGTGACTGTACTTTAGTTAGCCCACCCTTCATCACCAGGCACGGTGAGCCAGTGAGCCAGGCACTGTAGTATAGATCTGAAATATATATCAATGAAGCCTATCTCTGCTCTTAAAGGTTCACTGTGTTTTATATAGCTCAGTATTTTTGGTATTTCCATATGGAAGCTTTTACTTACAAAAAAGGATCTGGGGAGTGGCTCGGTAGGTAAAGTGCTTGCTGTATGAGCCTGAGAACCTGATTTTGGATTCTCAGCAATGAGGGAACAGTCTAGCATGGAGGGGCGTGTCACTATCCCCAGAGCTACAAGGGAGGAGTGGGAAGGAGCAGAGATGGCGGCGGGGTTCGGGCCAGCCAAGCCAGTCAAAATAGGACTCTAGGTTCTGTGAGGAGAAATAAGGTGACAAGAAACAGCAGACACCAGTGCCAACCTCAGCTTCTCACACACACATGAACGGGCAAGCACCAGTGCATGCAAGGATGTACACACGTTTGTACCTCACCTGCTGAAGAAAGAACGAAGATAAAACTGAAAAAAAAAATGTTTTCCTTGAGTTCTAGTCATGTGGCTGCATGGCCAAAGACTTAGACAAACTCTTGGTTGTCTGAACAAAGAATATATCCGATGTCCCCGGGGTGCTACTGTTCTCCCTATAGTGAAGCTACAAGAGAAGGAAAAAAAACAATCTTAAAGGGATTGACTCACGGGTGCCACCTAGAGGAGAGGTGTCCTACAAGGACAGTCTACCAAGAGCTAGTCACCACACCCACTGCTTAGTATTTATGTGAGCCAGTCCGCCTGTCTTTCAATTAGATTGGAAGGTCCCAGAGAGCAGAACAAGCTCTTAAGGAAGACCCCAATGTCTGTCTGATGGCTTTAGGAGGAAAACGGGCTGATGCCTTAGGGAGCTGCCATGGTGATAACCACTGTTCTCTTTATTCCAGCACAGGCACGTACACCTTGATAGCACCGAATGAGAGCCGGAGGCAGAAGATGCAGAGAAGTATGCACACGATTCACCCAAGACTAGAATGCTTCTCATTTATCCTATAAATTGTATAATTGTTTTCTTTAAGTATTTTTATATTTATTTTTCATATAGAGATTCATTGGATCTCACCAAGGAAGGCCTCAAAAAAAAAAAAAAAAAAAAAAAAAAAAAAAAAAAAAAAAAAAAAAAAAAACCAACCAAACAAAAAAAAACAACCAAAAAACCCCTAGCAGTTTTAATTATACTTGTGAAATTATTCTATTGTTAGCATTTCTAAATTTGTTTTTCTACATTAGTAACAGAATTCATGGCACGAGTAAGTGTAAGTCTTGGATTTTTCTTGGGTTTAAAAGTATTCCCATACTTCTGTAACAATCTATCCTTCAAGGTTTTATATGTAATAATCACCATTTTTTTTTCTAGATAATACCCTGGAGGGTAGGGACCACATCATAATCTTTGGCTGTGCTTCTTGCACTTCGGGCATGAGCAATAGGTTTAACCAAGGCACAGTAAATACAAATGTTGCCTTCTAATACTATAGCATTATTTTTAGTTGCCAGGAGAGATAACGTTCATTTAATTCATAAGGACACTGTGTGCCTGCCCCTGGCAGGCTGTGCAGCTAGCTCTGGGATTCTGGGCTCTCCCTTATTAGGTTATTGTTAGGGAATTCAGTGGCTAATGAGGACACAATGGCACAGCCAGGAAAGTAGTTATCTAAAGAGACCTCACTAGTCAAGTATCAACCCGGGTAGTACAGTGAGTCAGAATAGCAAATGACAGTCTTCTGCAGTGATTATGAAAACTGCAGACATTTACTCAACAGAACCCCAAGGCTTTCAGGCTTCAAGTTCAAATTTCTAGCAGGGTTTTAAGGATCAAAATCATCTGGGGTTTTCATGTGTTTCAGATTTTTTTCTTTTACTAATTTGATTTTTTTTTTTAATGGTCTTTTAGGATAATCCAATCAAACTGAGAGATTAGGTTATATGCTGGAGCAACAGAACAGAATCCCCCGGGCGCCCCCTGCTGTCTCAAACACTGAATATTTGGTCAACGAAGAATACCAAGAGGCAGTGAAATGGGGTGTCAAAGCATGGAGCAGGGCCCCCCTCTCCAGAGTTGCTGCTAGCTTGGGAAACATTAAAAATAAAGCAAATATAGGCACCAGAATTCTTTAGGGATGTATATTTACCTGGATCTTATTGACATATGAATATTCTAGTTTTGTACACATTTGCTATAGAAAACCTTTAGAAATAATTTATGAGGTTTTAAGAATGTTGGTATTAGAGGGAAAACGGTATTTCTTTGTGTTAGTAGAAGTTTATCTATTGTTCAAATTTGCATCTTCTGTGCAGACTCTTGGGAAATGCCGTGGGGGTGGGCCCAGTATTACTCCAAGGGGAAGAGCTGGGAGTTATCATCTTTTTCTGGACACTTTGCCCTCTCATTCTGGAAACTCATGAACTGTTTTCTGTGAGTTGTTTTGATGTTTGCAATGGCTAAGTTTCTTTCCAAATTCTAACAATTGATGACTTGCTATTTCTTATCTGGTTAGTTGCTGAGCAAGAACTGGCTGACCTGGAAAAATGGCAGCAGCAGAGCAGGACAAAACCAGTCCACACGGTGCCACAGCGGCTGGGTGAGTGGCACATGGAAAGCTGGGGCAGGCAGGCAGGGCCCTTGCAGGTCCTGTTGAGACCTGCCGGTGTGCTGTCCTTCACACATGGAGTCTTGTTCCATGGCTGTACTGCTGGGGATGGGATTCACCTGACAGGAAACTTTGAAGTGCGAAGGTAGATTGTTGTTTCTGGGTTTTTGCAAGGAGCAAATGCATCTGCCATAGTTGTGTGGGAATAAAGTGATGGCTTTAATTGGCAAATAATTTAGAGCCTCTTAGATGATCAGCTCTGAAGGAAGCTTACCTGGGGCGCTGCATATGCCCTGTCACAGCATAGTCAGGATGCAGGGAGAAGCCATCACAGCACATTCATCATGGTAGTTAGATGCTAATGTGATGGAAAGGAAGGGAGAGTCAATTCGGAAAGCAAAATGAGAATGAGCTGGGGACCCAGCTGTGGGTATAAAGATAGATGCCACTTGGGTTTTCATGCTAGGGTTGGGGACATTTCAGTTGGCAGAGCAGGTGCTGGGCTGCTAAGTCCTCTGTGTGGGCTTTCAGATCTTTAGAGGGGATGTGTCCCAAGAGGAGTCATTTGCTTGACTTCTCTTCACAGATGAAGCTTGGCACACAGGGGTTTAGCGCAGTTCCAGTTCATAAAGATACCTTGAGTTAGAAGCCACCCTATTGGCACAATAGTCATATATGTGTGTGTATGTGTGATATAGTCATATATATTACATTGACATATATACACATTTACATATATATTTGTATACACACATACATATATAAATACATACATATTTTGGAAGTTTCTTAATGAGTGGAAGTAATAGAATTATAGCTATCACTATTTACCTTTAGCAGAATAAACTAGACGTGAGGAACTCAGTCCAAACACAAACACATCCTTAACAGGTCCTCTCAAGCAGTCTTTCCTGTGATTCTGAGGTGAAGTAAGAAACCAGTTTTTGTTTTGTTTTGTTTCCTTTTGTTTTGTCTTTTGAGACAGTTTCATTTCAGTAATTAGTGTTGAGTGCAAGGCGCTGGCCAGACTCTGTCACCTCCAGGATGGCTTTAGATGCGCCCTCTTCTCATGAGATCCACACTGGAAGAGAAGACAACATTGTTGCATTCTCTCTCCTCCAGCTCAGGAAGACAGGCCATCTGAGATGCAGCCATTTCCCTTCCTGAGCCATGGTCTAGTCTTTAGCCTTTAGCAGTCCAGGCTGGTCTTTAGGCCATGAACGCCTTACCTCTATTAGCACTGAAGGCTTGCAACTCCGTGCCCAGCATCAGCCACATCTCCTTAAGGACCCATCCTACCATGTACTTCTGCCTTTAGGCTCCGATTCTCAGCATCTCCCACGCTCCTAGGAGTGCATGTGAGGGTGATTTTCATTAAGCCCCATCATCATCTTGGTATGAAAGCTTTCTTTCCCACACACAACACAGAGGAGTTAGAACTTAGGAAGGCATCCTTCCTCGGCTCCCAACCTGACTCACACAAACCCTTTTACAGGCCGAAGGGAGTTTCTAGAGCAGCTTCTTCCAACTGGTTTTTAGTTCTTACTTCTGGATCTTTCTCTGGGAACTGAGTAGCACCTCACTTTGGAATTTGTATACCTAGTGTTTTTCAGCCTACACAGAAAATGAACCAGACTTCAGTGTTTATCTATCTGCTCTATGAAATTGTCTTAGTTAGGGTTTCTATTGTTGCAACAAAACACCCTGACCAAAAAAACATGTTTGGGAGGAAAGGGTATATTGAGCTTACATTTCTGCCTTGCTGTTCATTACCAAAGGAAGTCAGGGCAGGAACTCCAACAGGGCAGGGACCTAGAGGCAGGAGCTGATGCAGAGACCATGGAGGGGTGCTGCTTACTGGCTTGCTTCCCCTGGTGGCTCATCTTGCTTTCTTTTTGTTTGTTTGTTTTGCTTTTTCAAGACAGGGTTTCTCTGTGTAACAGTGCTGAAGATTAAAGGTGTCAGCCACCACCTCCTGGCTTCAGCCTACTTTCTTATAGAATCCAGGACCACCAGCTCAGGGATGGCATTACCCACAATAGGCTGGCCCCTCCACATTGATCACTAGTTGAAACAATGTCTTACAACTGAATCTCATGGAGGCTTTTCCTCAACTAAGGCCTCTTTCTCACTGATGGCTCTAGCTTGTGTCAAGTTGACACCCAAAACCATCTAATATCAAAGTGTTTAGGAATAGGTAGGCATGTGTCTTTGTTGTGGGATAGGTGGTTTTTAAAAAGCAAGTTATAAAATTTATTAGCCCTTAAAATGAGCTTTGAAAATTAAAATATATATATTTGGTTTCCTCCATTTTCAACTCTTAATTTATCACCTGTGTCTCTATCACTTAAAATATTGGAATGATTGTAGAAGCTACAGAGAATAGTGTGAGAATAGCTATAAAGCTTCATTATTCCCAATTCTTTCCCACCTTCCCTGACAGTAACAGTGGGGCCCAACCAAATTGGCCTTGAGTAGTTCAGAAGAAAACCACCTTTGGTGCCATTATCAGAGCAATAAAGACCTTGGTAAATACAAAATTCTTTCCACGTAACTTCTGTGACTCTTAAAGAAAGCTCACACCTTTAGTAACCAACACACCAGAGAATTACTGTAAAGAAGTTTTTCTTTTAAAAAGAAAATGTATTTATTTTTATTTTATGTGTATGGGTGTTTTTCTGCATGTATGAGTGTGTACCAGCACCTGCATGCAGTGCATGTGGAGGCCAGAAGGGGGTGGTGGTCTCAACTACCAACTAACAGGCAGTTGTTAGTTGTGATGTGGGTGCTGGAACAGAGTCCGGGTTCTGTGCAGAAACAGTCAGTGCTCTTAACTGCTGGGCTATTTCTCTAGCCCAGGAAAGGAGTCCTTTTAATGTAAATACCAAGTTCGTATAAATACTAAGTGACCTCTCTTAGGCTGGTTGTCAAGCTGTAAAGCCTTCTGGACCCAGATAATTCTGGTTTAAGAGTGGGAGCAAACAAATCATTGTAAGTCCTTGTTTTTGTTTTGAATACAAAAGAAAGAAAGAAATAAAGAAAGAAAGAAAGAAAGAGAGAGAGAAAGAAAGAGAGAGAAAGAAAGAAAGAAAGAAAGAACGGGAGAGAGAAAGAAAGAAAGAAAGAAAGAAAGAAAGAAAGAACGGGAGAGAGAAAGAAAGAAAGAAAGAACGGGAGAGAGAAAGAAAGAGAGAAAGAAAGAAAGAAAGAACGGGAGAGAGAAAGAAAGAAAGAAAGAAAGAAAGAAAGAACGGGAGAGAGAAAGAAAGAAAGAAAGAACGGGAGAGAGAAAGAAAGAAAGAAAGAAAGAAAGAAAGAAAGAAAGGGAGAGAGAAAGAAAGAAAGAAAGAAAGAGAGAGAGAGAAAGAAAGAAAGAAAGAACGGGAGAGAGAAAGAAAGAAAGAAAGAGAGAGAGAAAGAAAGAAAGAAAGAAAGAACGGGAGAGAGAAAGAAAGAAAGAAAGAAAGAAAGAATGGGAGAGAGAAAGAAAGGAAAAGAGAGAAGGGAAGGAAGGAAGAAAAAGCAAAAAGGCAGTAAATGGCATGATGATTAACAATTATTAGCTAGAATATTTTCATTATACTTTAAACTACTATAATTTTGGAGTACTTAGCCTTAAAAGGAATATATACTGTACTCCCAAGGCTCAGGGATCATTGCAGAAGAGGAGGCAGAGAGAATATAAGAACCCAGGTCCGTAGATGGCTACATGAAAACATATAACCTCAAAGTGGGCAGGATGGTGTGTACTCAACCTGTGTAAGCCCAAGCCAGACCATATCTGGCTCTTTCTCTTGTGCCCCCACCAGCTCCCAAATCATGGCACAGACTTACTATAAGCTATGAGTGCCTGGCCTTATTTTAGCTCTTATTTTAATCTGTTTCTTTTTTCTACATTTTGCCTCAGGGCTTTTTACCTTTCCTTCTTTCTGTAGATCCTGCTTCCCTGCTTCTCATGGCTGGCTGGTAGCTTCTGGCCGCGAGCATGTCCCTCATTTTCTCCCCCAATCTCTCCTATTTATTCTCTGCCTGCCAGCCTTATCTATCCCTCTCCTGCTTAGCTCCTGGCCATTCAGACTTTTATTAGACCAGTCAGGTGCCTGAGGCAGGCGAGGTGAACCAGAAGCAACACATCTTTACATAATTTAATTAATGTAGCATAAACAAATGCAATGCATCTTTACATAGTTAAAGTGATATTTCACAGCATAAACAACTGCAACATATCTTCACATAGATAAAATAATATTCCACAACACCAGACCAGATATCAGTATGGAGACAGGAGCAGGGCATATAATTCTACCCATAATTATGGAACCACTAGCAATTATTAGCTGCTGGGTGTGTGTGTGTGTGTGTGTGTGTGTGTGTGTGTGTGTGTGTGTGTGTGTGTGTGTGTGTGTGTGTGTTTCTCTAAGCATGTAGTCCTTAGTGAGTTGACTTTTCTCCAGTGAAAGACTACACAGCCAAGACTATATGGGCAACACAAATTGGTTTTGAAGAATTTAAAAATTAAACAGGATGTGGAGTTGAGTGGGCAGAGAAGAGGGGTGAAGAACCGGGGAAGGGGGAGTGATATGTCCAAAACAAGCTGTATTAAATGCTTAATAAAAATATTGAGGGAAAAACTGGTTTATAAGGAGTAGATACATCTGTAGTATAAAGAATTCTGAGGGTTTAGGGAGCCCTGTTCAAACATTGATAGTAAAGGGAGGAGAAGAAAATTGATTGACACATTATTGGCCATTGTCTTTACTGGGGTAAGAAATAGTCATACTGAAGAAGAAGGAATATTCCAGAATTCTTAGCACAGACAGTATTGCTTAATGTCTAGTGTGACCCTTCAGATATGGTTTCAATCTAGGTGAAAACTTTAACAAATTATGATTGAAAACCCTGGAGTTATCATCCTTTGAAGAACAAGGTCTCATCCTTCCATCCATCATCTTTTAAGTGACTACCACTCTGAGAACTTTGGCTATCTTCTGAGGTCTAGGGGTATGAAAATGTTAAACTCATACTGCAGACTTACCATGCGTAAATTAGTACTCAACAGCTGGCATTTCAGCTTAATACCCCCTTTTTGCCTTCCTGGCTTATTTATTTATTATTTATTTCCATTAGGTGGAAGCCAGTCTGAGTCTGAAGTCAGGCAGAAACAACAGCTCCAACAGATGCGTTCTAAATACCAGCAAAAGGTCAGAATCCATTTCTTCTAGTTTAATTCCAGCAACAAATTTCAGCACCAACATTTCCACATAACCATGAAATAGCACAGTGACCCAAAATATAAAACCTTGAAATCAATTGCAAAATATAATTCTCAAAATAAAAAAATGCCAGATATTGAGAAGTATAAAGGAAAATATCTAGAATTCTTACCCAAGCCACACATGCTAAGCATGACCTTTGACTAAAGGTAGCCCTTTAAATTAGTTATATATTAATTATAGTTTAAGATTACTCTTTTCATTCTTAGAATACAATTCTTCTTATTCCAAGCTCGTGATAAAAGCAGTACAAAATGATTTATGATAACCAAAAATTTTTACAATAAATACTATGAGTTTTATAATGCAGAAAATTACCTGCTTTCTCCTCCTATGTGCATGTATGGACACACACACACACACACACACACATATACACACACATACACACACAGACACAGACACACACAGAGAGAGAATCAGCACTAGATAGATCAAGAGAGCAAGATGGAATGTACTTGAGATATAGATAGACAGACAGATAGACCCTCGAAGAAACACTGAGATTCTCAGGCAGGAAATGCAGCCTGGCCATTTTCTGAGATCTAGTGGCTTACAGTAACAGCCTATAATCATGGTGAGGTATAACACAGACAATACTGTAATTTGCCTTTCATCATAATTTTGTGTTCCGGAAGTTCAGACTGAAAAATGGTAACTGTTTTTCTGTCCTCTGTAATCTCAATACAATTTAGCTAAAGAGAGATGAATCTATACGAATCAGGAAGGAAGCCGAGGAAGCTGAGCTCCAGAAAATGAAGGCCATCCAGAGGGAGAAGGTAAGCAGGTGGAGAGGGGGTTGGCTGATGCTTGCTGAGGTCAGGCTGTCTTCTAGACACTATCCGTGCACTATCCATTTACCCTGTAATCGGAGAAAGTGCCTATTATCCAATTGTGCAAATTAAGAAGTTACAGAGAGAGGAAAGAAAAGGTGCCCAGTGGCCCACAGTTCAAGTTAGAATAACTGGGCTTCATATCTCAACACACTGGCCTCCGAGCTGGGTTTCTGAATCACCACACCCACTCTCTCAGCTTTTAGCGGTGTGCTCAGCCAGAAGGCAAAGCAACAATAAGAGACAGTCAATGGGCCACTGTCACATTTGTATCCAAATAAAGAGTTTTTCCAGAGTGAGCTCAGTGATGGTAAGCTCTCTCTTGGTAAGTATTATGCATTTTTCAAAATTTAAATCTCATTTTAAGCAATAGACTTATTTGTTTAAGACAAAGTCTCACTATGTAGCCCCTCCTAACCTAGAACACACAGAAATTACCTGCCTCTGCCTCTTGAGTGCTAGAATTATAGGCATGCACCATCACACCTACCTATAATAGATATTTTTAACAGTTAGAGTTAAGGAAGCCAAAAGCTGATGGCTTATGGAACACCAGGCAGGAATATGGGTTCCCTATTCTCTGTAAAAATTCTCTTTGCTGAGAACAGTCTAGTCGTTCTTGGAAAGTCTCCTATCTCTGTTGTCTGGCCTTGGGTAGGCTTCCAACTTTCTCAAAACTCTTCCCATAAAATGATTCTACACGTACCACCTCCAAAGTCCAAGAGCAACCTGTTGCCATAGAGATGCAGGTGGTGGCAAGCCCAGACTTGTGCATACAAAGTATAAAAAAATGCTGGAAGTATATAAAAAGCTCAGGTAGTTTATTTACAAATTCTCATCCACCAATCACTATCAGTTGGCTATTACACAAAAGATAGTGA
The DNA here is from genome assembly GCA_033318265.1 of Phyllotis vaccarum. Lineage (NCBI taxonomy): Eukaryota > Metazoa > Chordata > Mammalia > Rodentia > Cricetidae > Phyllotis > Phyllotis vaccarum. The sequence continues at coordinate 44,529,093 of JARWLC010000005.1, read as the reverse complement.
CTGAGCCTGTCTTTTCTTCTCCTCCTTCACGCGTACTTCTGTCTACCATGCTTTTGTTCTTCGGGGAGTTCTCTTCCCCTCTTCCCTTTGAATAGCTGGAGCTTTGGTCTGTGACTGTAGGGGGTGGAGCCCATCTTGCACAGCCTCCCTGCATGTTAAGTAGGTCCAAGGAAAACACCACCAGGATATGGATTAAAGGCTAATAGATCCCAAAGACATTTTTGTCGTTGTGATGGTTGCAGATGCAGATCTAAGTCACTTGTGCTTTCATTTAGTCCCTATAGTTGGCTGGCTCATGGGTTTCTTATAGTTCATTTCTTCATGGCTCAATAACACATGTTCTTAATGTGTGAGTGAAACTCTGTTCTTTAACACAGAGGGAAAACAGTGACTTTACTTTCCATGTTATACCACTGCTGTGGAGTCACAGCAGGCTTTAGACACTGAAACATTAATTGGATTAACTTTTCTAAATTGATAACTATGATATAAAAAGGGGAATGAGAAGAATTGACCTTACCTGGGATTTGCTGATGTGCACACTCCTGAGCCCACCTTGGATGTACTGCAAACTGTATCTTGCATACTCCCCAGGATGATTTCTATGCATGTGAAATTTTGTGGAGCATTCATTTAAGTGGGTCTTGATTTATCTGGCTAATTGACTTCCACAGACACCAGTTGAATCTGGAGAAATATTTCTGTTGAATATGAATCTGTGACTGTTCATAGTTATGTATGGCTGTCTAGTAGCTTGTGTCAGACAGAAAAGTGGATATTGGCTATCTAGAAGTGACATATTCCACATTGCCAGTGTGATAATGGCTGTGAGAAGTGATAATGACTATGCTTATGGAGCACTTAGTCTTTAAAATGCTCAGTAAATGCATGCACGGACACCAGCCCCCACGACTCTGCCCTCCTCCCCTGGCAGGTGGATACTGGCCAGGAAGTCTGAGCCAAGGCAGAGCCAAGCAGCCACTGCCACCCAGGAGTCTGGCCAATCCCCAAGATACCTGCAAGGTGTCTTTCTTATTGTGAACTGTTAGTACATCAGGAGATTAATGCATGCATTTAAGCGGAGTCCTCATGGGCCACTCTTCAAAGCCCCTACAGCTTGCCATGAGGACCAAGCTTTCTATACATCAGCCTTTGCAGGGCAACTTCTCATCTCCACTATAGTAATAGATTTTCATAGGTCACCACAATAATCTTTTCAGCTAAATTAAATATTCTGAGAATAAGTGTCTGTAATACCCGTTTATAGTCAAATTGATGAAATACTCATTTGACTTTTCCTTACTTTTACAATACTCAAAAATCTGAACAATGAAACTTTCAACCTTCATGTCAAAGGCTTTCTATACCCTTAAATTCATCTTACTTTATTATCTATTTATGTTTGAAATAGTATACAATGTTATGTCTTTTACAGATCCTTCCATCTAATTTTCTCAATCTCCCTGTATCATCATAACTTTGAAAAGTGTTAAAAAAACAGCTAAAAATTCAAGTGGCATCTAAAGGCTTTTCCTTATCCTCAAGGTGTGTCACCAAAGTCACTTGCTGAAAGTAAAGTCATTGTGCTTTTTTATAGACCCCAAGAAACATAGTTAATTTGAATGCTGTTCAGTGCTGTAGAAACAGACCAAGTAGAATATAAATTATGCATATTAGATGTAAATGCATTCATATACTTATTTTTAGAGCATCATGCTTATTGCTTACTAGTTCTATAAGGCAAGTACTAATGGCTTTAAGGACAAAACTCTACATTCATGGAATTACTTAAGTACTGTATGAAGTAGGAAATATTTTAAATTCTGTAAACTCTCAAGGCACACAGGTTTCTGAGAGATATGGTTCTTACACTCTGTACTTCTTTGGGGTGGCATTGGTATAGGTGTTATGTCTTTGGATATTGAAATGCTTTCATTAATGAATCCCGTAATGTTGGAATGTGAATGATTTGTCTGGAACACAGACATTAAGAGTATAGGCTGTTAGCTTCCCTGGGATCCATTTGCCTTAATTATAAAATAGACACATTAACAAGGACAGGAGAACTAAAGGGTAAATGTTCAACGTCTTAAGCACAATGACTTTTATTTATTTACTTTTGGTCTCACTGCGCTGCCATAACTGACCTGGAATTCATTACATAGATCATGCTGCCTCTGCCTTCCAAGTGCTAAGATTAAAGGCATGCACCACCATGGCCAGCCCTACCACAATTAGAAATGCTCTGATTGTCTTTCATTTCATTTGATTTAGTCTGTCAACTTCTTGCAAGGAAGGCAAAGGAAGGCTTACTGTTATTTATCACAAATGAAATGGGGTCAATGATTTCACATCTGTTAAACCCACATCAGTGAAACTTCTGGAGAGAAGATGTACTTGGCATTCTTGGCCATGTCTAACCAGGCTTGTAGTTCAGCTAACATTTTAACACTGACCAAAATCCAGTAGTTTTCTTTTGTACTCAAGGCCCTAGTCACCAAGATCCTTGCCCACTTTCAGAATAGGATGACTTCCACTATTCCATAGAAATAAAGGCCATTAGGCTGTGACTATCTTTATTCTTCTGTTACTTCTCTATTTTCTTCCCTCCCCCTTCTACCCTCCTTCTCCCTCCTTCCTCTGCCTCCTCCTTTGACAGTTTTACTATATAGCCCAAACTAGCTTTGACCTGTTGATTTTGCTGCCTCTGCCTCTTGGTTGCTCACTGCAGGCATGCATTACAATGTCTAGCTCTTTGCTCCTTCTGTCTCCCAACCATTTTAAGAGGACTGAGAAGGTGCGTCTTTTTGATGCTAGAATGCCTCATCTGTGTTCATTATCTCCTTCCCTCTCTCATCCCTCAGGGACCTTGTGTTTTCAGTTGTTAAACCCCCCCCCCCCCCCCCGCCGCCTTTTTTCTATGTTGTATTTTTTGTTTCTTTGCTCAGTATAAATAACTTTTACTTAATTTTCTCATCTTAATAAAGCACATGGCTGTATTCTTTCTTATCTACTTTCAGCTCCTCTACCCTAAGCATCATGGTCAACTTCTTGAAAGCCTTCTCCTTAGTTTTTGACTTGAAATGTTAGTCCAAGGATGGATTTTAATCCTCACTTGAATAAAATAGAGTTTTCGCTTTAAAAAGCATTGATGCTATGCCTTTCAGACCAAGGAAATGAAACCTCTGAATCCTTCCTTTACTCACTTCTTGATGAGTCAAATTGGCTTCTGTTTCTAGTACTTATCTGGTACAGATGTAACCATGACAAACAATAGCGTTCTCAGTAGAAACACACACACACACACACATACATATATGTCTTCAATTAAAAATGCCATATGTGTTAATGACATCATAGGAACTAGAGTGTTTTCTTCCTTGTAACTAAATTTGTAAGCCTACAGAATGGTTGGGGTGGGGGAAGAAGAGATGGTTATTTTTGTCCACGCTTCAAAGACTTTCAAAGGAGTTTTCTTTTCCAATATGAAAGAAAGGGAGAGCATTATGGCCAACTATTCAAATTACAAAATTGTAAAATCATCTGGTATTTTTCAATTGCATTGAATGCGCACATATAAAGTAGATCCTTATAAGCCAGTGAACAAGATATCTAAGAAGCAGTGGTAAGATATCCAATAAGCATGCTGACTACATTGTTCCCGAAATGACTTTTAAAATGTGAATAATTTATTAGTTTCTCCTAAGGTGGTATATGGCTGTAATCCCAGTCTTTGGGAAATATAAGTGAGGAAGACTGGGAAGTTTAAAGCCAATTTGGGCAACAGGAGATCCCAGCACAAAAGAATAATATCAGTGTTTTCTTATGAATGTATTTTAAATTAGCCAACCTCTCTATGTTAAACATACAGGTTTGTGCTTCTGTACATCACCGCTGTATATGCTTTGGATTTAAAAACATTCCTCATAAATACTCTGAGACACAACCTCTAACTCTTCCACACTTCTGAGAAACCAAAGTGCTCACTTCAGAAAAATTGATGCCAGATATCACTTGGACGCAGAGGCAGGAGGATTACAAGTCTGCATCCCAACCTCTCCAAAGTGAAGACACAAGGAGTGCTAGTGAGCTGAGACAGAGGGACAGCTGTGAGTGTAAATAAGGCACAGTTAAAATATTGTTAAGGAGTGAGGGCCAGGGTGAAGTCTGTGATTTCTGGGCTGTTCCTAAGCTTTTGCATAATTTACCTGGGATAAGCCATTTTGTGCCATCTTTTACTCACCCAAATTGCTATTTTATTTATGGATTTGCTTTTATACATTTGATAATATCCACAGTTCTTGCAAGTGGAGGGCTTTGAGGGGCTCGGGATTCTATGCTGAATGAAATAGAAAGTTGAAACCTCAAAATAACAACAAACTAAGACAAATCAACACATTAAAAAAATCTTCAAACCTTTATACTTCAAATATCTATGGATTGCCTTCTGAAATTGTTATTATTACTTCTTCACTTGTGAGCATCTCTCTTCTGGTATACTTGACATAATTTCTTCATTTCTCTCTTGTCTATATCCTTTATGGGGCATGTACTTCTTTGTTCATATAATAAATGTATATTGTATAATATAATATAATATGATATAATATAATAATATATTTACACAATAGGGCAGTGGATAAATGTTTCTTGAATATGTGTGACTCAGTGATATTATTTTGGTCCCTTAGCCAGTGGCCATATCCTGGATGAGCTTCCTTCTGCATTTGTATTTCTGCAAATTCCTTTGGGTGATCTGACTAAAGTATTTGGACTGGCATAAAAATCTGTCCCTACACTGGTAGACATTGGATTGAAATCCTTAAACCCTCCATTTTACAAAATGTTCATTGTTTTTTCCTAATGGGTTAATAGACCTTCACCAGGTAAGTTCAGCTGCCTCATGAGTTGGAATCTATCAGGAAGAGATTAAAGCTGGTTTTCTCTGTTTCTGATCTCCCTGAAGGAAGCCCACCTTTGTCCCTAGATGCTGGCATGACTTTGTCCCTGATCGCTAAGGAGATGTCTGCCCTTGGCTTAGTCAATACGTCCTGTTTACGTTCTGCTTGCTTGCAGCTTTCCACTATTTTGGTATCTCCACCCCAGGGATGTGGGGAGATCATCACAATTCAGCTCGTTTGGGCTCGCTAATCAGGACTTTATCTAGATATGATACTTATTTGTAGTTAAATTCTCCTTCACTTCTTTCCTAGAGTTCTCTATCACTAACAGTCAGATTGCTGCTGTGCAACTCATTCCCGGGCTCTACAGCACTTACTATAGGTTTGTTGTTGTGTTAATTTGGAAAACATCTATTTTGCCTGTCAAAATGGGAAAGCTCAGTGTACATTAAGACTTTTATGAAATGAATATGAATAGGTCCCCATCTTTGAGTGACAGAGTCAGATCTGAATCAGAGTTTAAAAGTGGTGATTCCTATTATTATTCTCTTTCATAGTTCTTCCTTTGGGCAATTCCATTTTTCATTTGCTTTTTTTAAACCGAGCTGCCTGCTGGCTTTCCTTTGGGCTCTTTGAAAACTTCTTTCCTCTTACATTGTAGAGGAACTGTCTGCACGCCCTATTAAATTTTATCTTTGTCTAAGAACATTATCTGTTTTTCTTAGGCACATTAAAAAATGACAGTAATGTCATAGTGAGCAAAAGGCAAGTGGCTTTGGTTATTTAAATCAGGTTAAAATGTGCCAGAGTCACCGTGACAGCACTATCAATATGAAGTCGCATTTCTAGTCAACTAATTAAGAAAAGAACTTTTTCTACTGAAGTGGATGGCCTTTGTCAGACATAGGCTACTCAGCTTCTCAACAGCTTGAAGTATCTCTAAGACAGAAGAGAGCTGGATTGGGTTATTGAAAATCTTTTCCTGGATATTTTGGTAGAATGAGTCACACACACACACACACACACACACACACACACACACACACATCACTTTGTACAAGCTATTTAATTGTGCGTTATTATTTCTAATTTAACTTGTTTGGTATGGAATTTATTGTTTCCATCAGAAACTCACTTCCTTAAAAATGGATTTTGCTATCATTTGAGCTGAAATAAAAATGTGAAATTTTGATTCTGTAATTTATCCGGTTATTTTGAGATGGGGGGCTTTGGGAACATCCTGAAGCCTCCATTATAGTGCTTATGGGTTATGAGAGGGGACACTATCTTGGAATCTCTGAGGTCACTGCAACCCAAGGATTTCTGGTTTGAGATAACTTAAACATCATGATTCTTTCTAAATCTCCCATAATGGATCGTATTTTGATATTTTAATTTCAGAGTAATAAACTAGAGGAGAAAAAGCAACTCCAAGAAAATCTCAGAAGAGACACATTCCGAGAGCATCACCAATAGTAAGTTTATGCACTTCCTGGTTTACTTTAAAAAAAAAAAATTCAAAACATGGTTTTTCTGCATATACCTACCTATCCTGAATCTCACTCTGTAGGCAGGGCTGGCCTCAGACTCACAGAGATCCCCCTGCCTCTGCCTCCAAAGTATTAAGATTGAAAGCATTTGCCACCATGCCCAATTGACTATATTCTATTTTTTTTTTGTCATGAGTTGAGATATCATTTATTATTTTGACATTCCAAATTGATGGTTATAAACCAAGGTAATTTTCTAGTATGATTCCTGAATAACAATATTTAATATCTTAAGACTATACTTTGATAATGCCTTTAAAGAGAAACTCATGTCCTAACTTTTGGTACCTAGGTGCCTGAACACAGATTATGAGAAGACAAAAGCAATGTACTCTACATTTCGGGGTGCAATTCTAACTGCAGAAGTAGAACCAAGCAGACAGGGCTTCCAGATTTCAGCTTGGTTGCTCAATTTGAACCATGAGAAAGTTTTAAACTTTTTTGAACTTGAGTGCTTTGTTGGTCTGATCTTCATCTTGAGAATAAGGATGATCATACCTGTCCAACGGGTCATTTCTAAATGGCTTAAAAGTGCCAGGATATTCTGGGGATGGAGGGGGCAATTTCTTATAGGAGTCCTTGTTAGAAGAAATTGTACACATTCGTTTGGTAGAGTTAGTAAAGTAGATCTCTGCTCTCACCAGACTAGCAATTAGACCTTGACTGTTACACAGAGCATTCACCCAGTGCTGAGTGCCCTCATCCCTCATGCATAGATCCAGGAATCTCTCAAGTGTTGACATGGGTGTGGTGGCATTTTAGAGTGTGCATCCTCTCTAAGTCTAGCATTCTCTAGTGTTCTCAGAGCACTGGGCTCAGCCTGCCTCTATCTCAAGCAGCATTCAGACTCCATCGAAAGAATAGAAAAAGAGTTCCCACCCCTGTGCATTGCTCCTTACCAAGTCAAGGTCAGGGCTGGGAAGTTGAAGGAGAGTCTGCCTTCAGTGAGTTTGAGACAGGGCAAGACGGAGGAGAACTTCTTGGAGTTTTTAAATGTTGGGGGCTGTTCTACCCAGCCTCCTGTCTTTTCAAAGTCCCCCAGAGCCTTGAGTTTCTGTTTCACTAGATGCTAAAGATCAGTCACCCTTTAATGTAAAGAAGAAAGGACTTGCTCTCAGTCACCGCACACACCAGCCGTGGAGCTGAATTCAATTACATGCATATTTCACTCCTGCTTTCTCCTGCTTATCATGAAAGTCCCGTTAACCAGGGGAGAGGGGAAGTTGGTTTAAAAAAAAAAGAGAGAGAGAGAGAAGTATCTCAAATTGATTCTTAAAGCCTATTGAGAAACATAAGAGGCATAGATATGTAAGGGTCTTTTTTTTTTCCTTTTAAGAACATTGTCCTTTGAATTACTTTTGAAAGGAGACCAATAGCTGAAGAGGCAGATGGACCATTATATAGCTGGAAATATGAGAAGAACTTCTTAGAAAACGTGGATCTCTATAGAAATGTCTTTGTCGCTTTTTCTTAGAACCAGTTTATAGTGGGGAAGAAGTCTAGCAAAGCCGGTAGGATCCTAACAGTGCAGGGACTTCACCAAACTTCAACCAGATCCTCTGCCTCCCACGCCCGAGTGAGATTCTCCTGAAGCTGTCAGGCGAAGAAACACAAACTAGAAACCAAATAAACAATGTTTTCAAACGAATCGATACCTTGCCAGCGCGCTGTGATGGGTCGTGCAAAAGTGGCCCAGGAACAATGTGTTTTTCCTGTTGAGAAGGGCAGTTGTGGACATGAGTGACCTGGAAATCCAGCTGTGAGAGAGATGGAGAAAAGGCGCATGCGCTATGGCCGCCCTAGGTGCCCCCCGAGCATCTTTGTGGGCTCTTCCTTCGCACCTTGCTCCTGTTCATTTGCTCCTGATTATTTTTAGTGTTGTCAATTATTTAGCTAACAGGCAGAAAACTAGGCTTTTATTGACAACCAAAGGCACTCTCCTGAGTATAATAATGAAGGCAGTTTATTGAATGCCTGTGAGGTTGCTTTCTAATTGTGCGCATTAATCTGCCCATGCAAGCTGGCTGAAAATACACAAGCAGATTGCACACGCAGATGGAGCACACAGGATGGTTTTTATGAAAAGACCTCCACAATGCACTTCTGGAGCAGTGTCTTTTCCTTAAAAATTGAATGGCTGTGACTATTGCAATTTGTGGCTGATGGCAGACCCGATTAATGACGCATTAAGTTTGCCACTCTGGCTGGGGACGTACTCCAATTTCACAACTCAGAATGAGTTCTAGGATTCTCGGACCTGAAAGCAGAGAGTAGAAATGAGCCTTTAACCTTGACACAATTTTCACCATTACTTTTAGCCTCTATTTACTGCCTATAAAAATTCAAATGTGACCTTTGGATATGTGTGTGGGTGGTGGGTGCTTTCCTATTAGTTCTTAGTACAGAAGGATGCCCAGCTCTGAAATGACAGTAAATAAGCCTCTATTTTTAATATCAAAGAGAGATGGTTTGATATTAAAATTTTGATATGGATTTACGTGTGGTGTTTTTTTGTTTTGTTGTTTTGTTTTTGAGACACAATCTCACTATATAGCACTGGTTGTCCTGGAACTTGCTAAGTAGATCAAGCTGGTCTTGAACTCACCATGAACTGACTGCCTCTGCCTCCCTGAGTGCTTGTGTGCAGCCACACCTAGCTATGTTTGGGTTCTGAGTCCATTAAACAATGATATGAGTGCAGGATCCTAGGGTCAGGCAATTTGCATGCTGGTATTAGGAAAAATAGTGGTTTTTTGAGAATTTTTCTGGGAGCAATATGAACTGGCTATGTTTTAGATGTTTAAAGTTGTAACTCTTTTTTAGTAATTATTTACTGGAAGAGATGATGTGTTTGTGTCACCCAAGAAGTGTGTAGTGCTTGACTCTTTCAAACCCAAGCAAGAATCAGCAATGAGTTGAGAAATGGAATGTCAGGCTCCATGATAGACACCAAGTCTTTAAAAAAATGTTTAATCTTCAGGCTAAATTTACTAGCGTTACATCACCCTCCCCTTTACAAATAGAGCCTTGGGTACTAACATTTTCCAAAGTCACAGAGAGAGTAAATAATTCAGTCAAATTTAGGAGATTTTAAAAAATAGCTAATTTGAGGGCATAGGGCACTGTGAGGTTGAGATGAAACTTGGAGAAGACAGAGCAACTCTTTCTACTGAGCTCAAAATGTGGTCCAGGGTTGGCAAAAGAAAGGCTGGAAAAATGAGTGTTTTCTCCAGTCCTCAAATTCAAGTTATATCCCCACTCTGCAGGTCCAATCCTGGTTAATCCTGTGGTGGATGGCACGTTACAGGGGATGAGTGTCGTGACTTATCTGCGGTACTATCCTCTCTTAAAAAACAATCTCCAGAATTGTTTGATGGAACCAAGAAGTTCAATTATGCAAAGTTTAACAATTTACTAGTGTATATGGTACATGTGTGTGTGTGGGGGTGTGTGTGCACCTGCACTGTAGACATGTGGTCGTCAGACATAGACTTTTTCTTTCTACTCTGGGATCCTGGCATCCAGCTCAGGTTATCAAGTTTGTAAGGCTAAGTGCCAGTAGCCACTGAGCCATCTTGCTAATCCAAGAATCTCAGTTCTTAAAACTTTGGTTGGAAATCCTTCTGGAGCCAAGCCCATTCTCCAAAAGGATCTTACTCCTAAACTGCATGCCCCTCCCTCCCCCAGCTCTGCCCGGGACTGCAGTATTACCAAGTTTCCTTATTTCTACCATCGGAGCCATGTATCTCTTTTACTTCCCCTTGAATAGTTACATGTGCTCAGTTCCTCAGAGGCACATTCTCATCTCTTCTAGTCTCCCAGAGCTGGGAATCCAGACAGGTCTGCTGAATATGCACACTTCAGCCCCAAGCTTGCCTACTAATCTGCTTGTGAAACTTTTAATGCCCTTCATGGGAACTTCTGAAAGACACTTAAGGGCTTCCCTTGTCCATGTGGTAGGCTTCAAGCCAACCCTGAGTTTTCTAATTTGGGTAAAGGTGACTGGAAAGTCATCCTGATCATAACTTTCTAGCTTATGCTAATGAAGTGAACTTCGAGGTATAAAATCTCTGTGTCTGTTTTGTTCAGAATGAAAGTGAACAGCTTATGAGAGATCCCTTCTGAGGGAAGGGCCTTCCTGATGAGTGTTAAATCACGCTGCTGAGGGGAGGGGCGCATCAGACTTCTACCCTGTAGTTAGCAGAGTGTCCCCCACCTCCTTCGGCTCCCATAAACACTTCTTTCATGTTGATATTTATCACATGCCTGTTTCTTCTGTGTTCCCTGGTGACCCTAGAGACTCCTGAAACATCTTTGCCAACCATCTCTTTCTTGATTTTTCTCAAATTCTGTCACATTTAGTTTTTTAATTTGTGAATTACACTTATTTGTTATTGTGTTTTGTGCACTGTGTAAGCACAGGCATGTGGAAAGCCAGAGACTGGTTCTCTCCATCATTTGTGTACCAAGGATTAAACTCAGGTGGAAAGACCTGGAACTCTTATCCACTGAACCATCTTACAGTCCCCCAATTTAGTTTTTTAAAAAAACATAATTTTGGTTACGTTATGCCCTATTCCAAAAGATTTCATTTCCTGTTGCCTTAAATATAAATTCCAGTCTCTATTATTGAACTTAGGGGTACTAGGAGGTGCCTTAGTAAGATATCAGAAGGAACTTACAGGACTTGGGGCTATTCTAGGTATAAGGTTTGAGGAAGCAGAGCTTTGTCCCAAGTTTTATGTAATGAGGAATCTGGGCTTGTTATATAATTGTTTTATCACTTTTAAAAACTGAGAAATGGGAGAAAACCAGAGCAAGTCTCCAATGCCACTGACAAAGTGGTGGGAATCCCTCTTTATAGCAGAATATTGAGGTGTTTGGTCATTCTTATGTTTTCATGCTTTTTGGTGCTCATACGTTGTGGTAGTTTGAAATAAAATGGTCCTCATAGATGCTCAGGAGTGACACTATTAGGAAGTGTGGCCTCGTGAGAGGAAATGTGTCATTAGGGTACACTTTGAGTTTCAGAAGCTCATGTGTCTTCTGAAGTCTCCAGGCCCAGTGTCTCACTCTCTTCCTGCTGATTGTGGATCCAGATCTAGAACTTTCAGCTCCTCTCCCACACCGTGTCTGCTTTTGTGCCACCATATTTCCCATCATTCTCACGATGGACCAGACTTCTACAATTAAATGTTTTCCTTTAGAAGAGTTGCTGTGGTCACAGTATCTCTTCACACCAAAGACAAACATGGTCCAAAGTGACTTTATACTTTATATCACAGTCATATAACAGCATCTTCTGGTGTTAATATTACACAGAACTGTTTACTTCCCAGAGAAGAACACCAAAGCCTAGACATTAGTCCTAGGTCCATTTTCATTTTACTCTGTAACTGAAAAAAGATAATATTTGATCAGTGTCTTATAGTGGGATCATGTTACATTATAAATAATTGTCCCACCTACTGATTTAATAAAACAGTGATAGGCCAGAAGGCAGACAGGAAGTGTGGTCAGGGCCACCAGACAAAGAAAATTCTGGGAATAGGAAGAATAGAGCAGAGATGCTAGAGAAGGTGCCATAGAGACCAGCAGAGAAGCCAGTAGATGCAGAAGACAATTATGCTGCTCTGAGAAAAGATGCCAAGCAGCATAGCTTCACAAGATAAGAATCATGGATTAGTTAAAAGTAAAGAGTTAGCAAGCACTATGCCATAGGCTGATCTGCATAAAATTAATACAAGCATCTGTGTGTTTCTGTGGGACTGTAGGACTGCGGGTCTGAGGGTCTGGACCACAGGCCAGACAGGCGAGAAACCACACACAACAGTGTCTTATTGTAGAACAGTCTAACTTGATTACCCAATCACTGGAGTCTACCATTAGTGTTTCTTTCCTGGGAGGGAGGAGTCTTTGGGCTTTGACTTCCTTGGTCCAAATTCTAACTTCTTTCCTCTATCTGGAGAATGTTTCAGAACCTCTTTGGGTCTCTCTTTCCTCAAGCACAGCATGGAATGGGTGCTGATAGCTGTTAGTTATAGGAAGATTGATGAATGCAGTCCACAGAAGAAACTAACCCAGTGCTCGCTCAGGGCAGTGTGCTGGACAGAGTGAAACTTAGCAAGAAGGAAGGGAGACAGACCAGCTTAGCCCAGTCTTTGCTGAACCCTGGGAGCCACTGTTTGAATCCAGTGGATTCACAAAGGCAGCCCTGGTGCACATACCTCATTTTGGAGAAGGTATGTCCATCCTGGAGACAAGTTCCCAGCACAATCAACTTTTCACTTCTGGGTGGATTCTAAAAGCTTTTCTGGAGGAAAAAAAAGAATAAGAACTGTTAGAAAGAGAACTCTAGACAAATAAATAATGAATCAAAGAAAAATGCTGACTAGCGTGGTGGGAAGACGTCCAAGAAATGAGATTTATGGTTCAAACACCTAACTGGTCCCCTTTTCTCTCCCTTCCCCCGTTTTCTTCCCCTTTCCTTCTTTCCTTTCCTAAGCAGGAACAGGAGGATTGTTTCTAAAAGAGACACACACACAAGAGAAGCTATGAGCTGCTAAGTGTGAACCTCCCTGGTGCATGCACAAAGGCTCATGAGCTCCTGATGCTGACAGAAAACTGATGTGCATGTGTTTAGCTATGCACATTAATCCTTTGTATAAATGGGATATATATATATATATATATATATATATATATATAAAATGACAAAATGTGACAAATGACAATTTGATCATTACAACAAAAATCATAAAATGTTGAGTTTTTATAATAAAATATAAGGAAGTAAAATATTAAATCTAACAAGCTAATGTTTATAAAAGGTATATAAATCCTGCTTATTTATTTTAAAAACTCCTCTTGGGTAGCATGAAAATAAATATCTAACTTTATGGTATTATGAGTAACAGCTATAAAAGAGTTAAATTCAAAAGCATAAAAAATATGTCCATAAATACCAGCAAAAGAAGGCAGATGTAGCAATATTAATATGAAACAAATTGAATTCTAGGTGAAAAGTGTTCAATATTTTATGAAGATAAAATATATAATCCCAAAGAAAATGAAACATAAATCTTTAGTGACACAGATTTGAAATGTATGTAGGACACAAAAATTAGACAAAATACTATTATAGACTTTAATATAGAGTCTGGATTTGCTGAATTTTTCTTTTATTTAGCTAATTCTCCATAGAAATGAATTGATCAAAACAGCCAAAAAGGCGACACAAGGAATAAAGGCATTTGAATAATAATTACTCCATCTGATTTTGTAGACACAGTGATGAAGCCCAGTAGCCAGTATATGAAACCACACTCCTTGTGAACATTGTGTTAACTTCTATAGCACTGACCGTGATGGAAACCCCATCTCAGTACATTCCAAATGCCTCTCCAAATCCTGGATAACCTCAATCCTTGGAAAATGTAGTAAAACCAGAAATTGCATAGTAAGACAATTTAAAGTTCCAAGAATTTAAATGCCTCCTTTACTCTTTTATCCTAATTTTGAGACAAAATTAGCCTAGGCTGGTCTAGAACTCACAATTCCTCTGCTTTAGCCTCTTGAGTATTAGGGATTTTGGACATGAGCCATTGTAAAGAGCTTGAATATCATTTTAAATGACTAATATGGAAACCAGAAATCAAAGCTGAAATTAGTTTGTGATAAGAGAATAAGAATTTTAAGACACTGATAGGTATAGCTAAATGTTTTTGTTATTATTTCATATCATCTTTATTGATGAAAAATTATTTAATGTTGAAATCATACATAAGCATGTGAAAAATACATAGTATACCCCATGTGCTTATTTTAACTATCCTATATTTGTCATGGAAGATTTTTGAAGTCTGAACATGAGTTCTTATTTACATCACTTATTCAGATCCTGTAACAATAACTACGTTATATAATTTGCTCATATAAAAATTCAAAAAATACTATAATATCTATTTGCATTTTTCTAATGACACCATCCAGCTATGCCAATATCATTTGCTGAGGATACTTTCTTTTTTCCATACAATTTTGGTTTCTTTCTAAAAAATCAGGTGTTTATAGTTATGTGGATTAATGCCAGTGTCTTCAATTTGATTTCATTGATCCATGTGTCTGTTTTTATGGCAACACCAGTCTGTTTTTATAACTATAGCTCTATGGTAGAGCTTGAAGTCAGGGATGTTGATACCTCCAGAAGTTCCTTTATTGTACAAGATTGTTTGGATATCTTGGCTTTTGTGATTTTTTTCATATTGATTTGAGCATTTTTTTTCAAAATCTGTGAAGAATTATGCTAGGATTTTGATGGGGATTGCATTGAATCTGTAGACTGGTTTTGGTAAGATTGCCATTTTTACTATGTTGATCCTACCTATCCAAGAACACAGAAGATCTTTCCATTTTCTGAAATCTTTTTCAATTTCTTTCTTCAAAGACTTAAAGTTCTCGTTTATATAGGCATTTCACGTGTTTGGTCAGAGTTACTGCAGGATATTTGATGTTAATGTGGCTGTTGGGAAGGGTGATTTTTCTCTGATTTTTTTTTTTCTCAGCCCAATTACCATTTATGTATAGGAGAGCTGCTGATTTTTTTGAGTTGTTGAAGGTATTTATCACTTGTACAAGTTGTATGATAGAATTTTTGGGCTCACTTATGTATGCTGTCATATCATCTGCAAATAGCAAAAGTTTGACTTTTTTTTTTTCAATTTGTATGCTCTTGAGCTCCTTTTGTTCTCTTACTGCCCCAGCTAGAACCTTGAGAACTGTATTGAGTAGCTAAGGAGAGAGAGGACAGCCTTGTCTTGTTCCTGATTTTAGAAGAATGGCTTTGTGTTTTCTCTCCACTTAGTTTGATGTTGGCTGTCAGCTTGCTGCATATAGCCTTTATTATGTTTAGGTATGTTCCTTGTATCTCTTATCTCTCCAAGACCTTTATCATGAAGGGGTGTTGGAGTTTAGTAAAGGCTTTTTCAGCTTGTAATGAGATACTCATGTATTTTCTTTTCTCTTGGGCTGTTTATATTGTGGATGACACTGACCAACTTTGTATGCTGAACAATCCCTGCATCTCTGGGATGAAACATACTTGACCTTGGCGGATGACTTTTTTTTATGTATTTTTGGATTTGATTTGTCAGTATTTTTTATTTAATCTTTTTCCATATCTACCTCTGCTCCCCCTTTCTCTCCTCCTATTCCTCCCTTAGCCTCCCCAACACTTATCCCCCCATCCATTCCCCAAGAATGGTAATGAGTTCTGAGGTGAATCAGTTCAGTCTGGCATATCCAGTTGATGCAAGTCCGAGTCCGTCATCCCAGTATTAAGGCTGGGTTAGGTGTTCCTCTATAGGGAATGGGCTCCGAGATGTCAGTTCATGCACCAGGAACGTGCAGTCTAATCTTACTGCAAGAGGCACCACAAACTGCCCATGCTGTTCAACAGTCATCTACCTTTGGAGGGTTTAGTTCCTTTCCATGAAGATTCCTCAGCTGTTGTTTCTGATTCAGTGAGCTCCCAATAGCTTGAGACAGCTGTTTCTGTGGGTCTCCTCCTCATGATTCCTTTGTCATATTCTCTCTCTCTCTCTCTCTCTCTCTCTCTCTCTCTCTCTCTCTCTCTCTCTCTCTCTCTCTCTCTCTCTCTCTCTCTCTCTCTCACATCAGCGGGACCAGGAGCTCATCCTAGTACTTAGCTGTGGATCTCTGCTTTTGCCTCTATCTATTGCTAGATGAAGATTCTATAATGACAATTAGAGTGGTCATTCATTTGATTAAAGGGGAAGTCCTGTTTAGGCACCCCTCTACTATTGCTTAGAGACCTAGCCAGGGATGTCTTGTGGATTCTTGGAGGTTTCCTTAGGACCAGGTTTCTCTCTAACCCCATAGTGGCTCCCTCTATCAAGATATCCGTTTCCTTTTTCTCCATCTCTGTTGCTCCTCTCACTCAACTATTCTCTCATGATTTGTTCCCACCTCCCCTTGCTTGCTCCCCCTTATAATCCCAATTTACTCAGGAGATCTTCTCTATTTCCCCTTCCCAGGGGATCCCTGGATGTCTCTCTTAAGTTCCTCCTGTAATGGACTATACTAGGAGCATGAGAGACAGCGCTGACAGCAATGTAGATTATGATGGCCCCATTCAAGAAGTTTCATTAATAAATGACCTAGAGATCATTCTTGTAATATTTTGGCAAAGACTGGGCTGCTTTTTGACGTTGTCCTAAACATCTGTCTGAGGCTAAATTGAAGGGTTTTAGATTAATGGCATTGGCAGAGATTTCAAGACAGCATAGGACTGACTGTTACATGAGCGTTAGTAATCATTCTTATGCAGATCTATAATAAAAAGCAAGCTGGACTAAGAGAATTGTAAAATGTACAGTGCGAGAAGAAAAAGAACTCTAGGGAATGTAACAGCAAAGTCCAGGGCTCAAGGAACTAAGAAGTTTAAAGAAAAGCCGGATGCTAAATGGCATAAAGGGAGTAGTGACCTCAGGGCAAGACCCACCCAACTAAGTTTCTAAAGCTTAAACAGTACAGGAGACCATCAACAATAGAAAGTTGATACAAATTTAATCGAAAAAGAGGTCAAGTTCCAGCCCCATCAAATAGCAGAAAGTGGCAGCTTCAATCACATGGTTCTGGCATTAGAGTCACGGATATAAGAAACGGTCTCTGAAATCTCTTTCTGTAGATAAAAAAAGCCTCTGAGGCCAGGTGTGCATCGGGGTGTCCTGGCATGGAGGCCTAGAGAGGCCATTGCATGGAGCTGTAAAAGTGAAGCCTTGATTGGTTAGAGACCCCAAATTTTTGGAAATGCCAGAGTCATGGGATACCTGTCAAGGAGAACTGCAGGCTGGATGTGGAATCTGCTCAAAAGAGAGAAGTTTATTGTAGTTAACAAATCTAAAAGAAGCTGAGGATCTGAAGAGTGCTTTGATGTCAGACATAGAAATGCAGAATTTGGAGTTTGCCATATTGGTTTTTGTTCTTGCATTGGTTCAGTATTTCCTCATTCTGCTTCTCGTTCTCTCTTTCGGATGCTAATTATATTCCGTGTCTTTGCATTTTAGAAACATGTGAATCTGCTTTTTTTATTTTTACAGGGTTTATAGTTAAGAGATTGCTTAACTTTGAACTTAAAAATTTTTAATAGTGTTGAGACTGTGTGGGGACTTTTGAAGTTGGACTGACTGTATTTTTGCACTAAACTATGGCAATAGGCTTATGGGAGCCAGGGAGTGGAATGTGGTGATTTGAATGAGGATAGTTCCCAGAGGCACGTATATTTGAAAGCTTAGTTACCAGAGAGTAGAATTCTTTGATAGAATTAGAAAGATTTGTAAGCATGGCTTGTAGTCTGAAGTTTCTGGCCTGGCTGGCCTGTGGTTCTGACCCACAGACCAATAGATCCACAGTCCTGCAGTCCCACAGAATCACACAGATGCTTATATTAATTACAATCTGCTTGCTGATTGACTTGGGGCCCAGACATATGACTTGCTAACTCTTACCCTTGAACTAACCCATGATTCTTATCCTGCTCAGCCATGCGGCTCGGTACCTTTTCTCAGAGCAGCATAGTTGTCCTCTGCATCTGCTGGCTTCTCTGGTGTCTCTCTGGCATCTCTGTTCTGCTCTTCCTGTTCCCAGAGTTTTCTTAGTCTAGTAGCCCCACCCATACTTCCTGTCTGCCTTTGGCCAATCAGTGTTTTTATTAAACGCCCCAGTAGGTGGGACAATTATTTACAATAGAACAGAACACAATCCCACTACAATGGCCTTGTTGGGGCAAGTGTTTCACTGGTGGAGGTGGCTTTGAGGTTTCAAAAGACCATGCCAACTCCAGTCTCTCCTTCTCCTTCTCCCTCCCCCAACTTTCTCTGCCTGCTAATCAAATGTAGGTCCCCAGATACTCCTCCAGCGCATATATGCCATGATGATGTTGGACTAAACTTCTGAAACTGTAAGCAACCTTCCAATTAAATGCCTTAATTTAATTTAAATTAAGAGAGTTGTTGTGGTCATGGCGTCTTTTCACAGTAATAGGACATTGATGAAGGCAAGTAGCCAATTCACAAGTTAAGGGAAAACACTCTTTCAAATAAAGTTAAATTTCAAACAGTGCATTAAAAAGACCTTCCCTTCTTTTTATTTTGAAATCCTTTTCACCTTAAAAACAAGATATCAAAATAGTATAACTGCCATTAATACCTTCATCTAGGAGAATTTAATGGTTTATGTACCTATAGTATAACTATCAACATCAGACAATTAGCATTGGTACAAAACACATTAAAATTTGGCCATTTTCCCCCTCCAAGTCCCTTTTCTATTTCAGAATATGATTTAAGATCATATAAAAACATCTAGTCATCATGACTCCTTAGTTTTTTCCTATCCATGATGTGGCCTCCTTTGAACAGCCTTCCATTTGGATCAGTCTGACATGTTTCCTGATTAGACTGAAGACATATATTTTAATAGGCAGTACTATAGAGTTGATGCCATGCCCTCTCGGTGCATCTTATCAGAGGGTGTATGTTGCTTATATCCTTTTCATTTGTGATATTACTTTGGCTGTTTAGTTAAGGTAGTCTGCATTGTGAAGGTGGTATTTCCATGTGTAATTGATATGTGCCTTTATTGAGATATTGTAAGACTATATGAATATTCTGTTAGCCCCAACTTTTGCTCAGAAAATTTATTAACATCCACAAGTAAAGCATGTGAGGAAATATTTATTTATACTTTTTATAAAAATATATGTAAAATTTTATTTATACCTTTGTATTTACCTAGTAATTATTTTATATTTGAGGAAAACTTTTAAAAATTGAGTCTTTATGGTATGTGTGTAGTGTATGTCCACGTCCATGTGTGGAGGCCTGGGGAAGGTACTATTACTCTTGACAGAGATCTTTTGATACAAAGTTTTATGGCAGAAAGTTTCAGGGAGCTGAATGGAGGAGAAACAGATATTCAGAGAATTATAGGATTGAAAAATTGAGTGTTAACTGATGATGGGAGGCATTATATTTTTTTTATCACCATAGCAAAATAATTGAAATAATATAATCAAAAGTATAAAAAAATCTTCTGGCTCACAGTTTTGGAGATTACAATCCATGATCAATTGCTTCTGTTGCTTTGGGCCTGTGGCAATCCTTCTAGAAGCACATGGTAGAACAAGACCTTTAACCTCCTGGCAAAGCAAGAGAAGTGAGAAAAGATTAGTTCCACAATCACCTTCAAGGACACATCCTCAAAGACCTAAAGGCCTCCCTTGAGATACCTCCTCTAAAAAGTTCTGCTTCCTGTCAATAATATCTGCCCAGGAACAAGCTGCTGTCACATGGGCCTTTGGGGAAATTTTACAAACTTTATCACTGTGTAAGTCTAGAATATTTGATGATGCCTGAGATAAGTAGAATATATAAGACAGTAGATTGGTACTCGGCAGTGGGAGGCTGTCCTTGCAGATTTCTAATCTCAATACACGGTTTTAGGGTGCTATTCATTTATATACAACATGTTAGCATCATTAAACATGTCTTAAATGTGCATGTCTATATGAACATATACTAGAAAATAATTTCTACGTATGTATCTTAGTGCAGTATTATGTGTACATAGATGTATATACTCTGATGCTCACTAGAGTAACATAAATATTCATCTGTAAGAATTGATAGTACTGTATTTGCTGGTAAATGATTACGTTAGATATTTAAGAATTAATATGAATGAGATCCAAAGGGTGATGTTAATTGAAAAATGTAAGAACAATACAGAATATTATAGTATTTTACTTAGGGGAAAAATATCTCTGTTTTGGAAGGAAAAAAAAACTAAGGTGAAGGAATCATAAATAAAAAATTTAGAAGAGCATGGTTTCCATGTAGAGTGATAGGGTTGGTATATGACTATGCAGTTAACTTTTGTCCTCTAGCATTGGGAAACTCAAGCAAATGGAGCCTCTACCATGCTTAGCAAGCATCTTCCAAGCCTAGTCGGAGTACCTCCATGAAACAGGAGGAAAGAGTACTCAGAATCATGTGGGTAGCTATAAATGCTCCACTCCAGGCCTGTCCTGTCCATCTGCTCTCATTTCTCAGCCCAGAGCTCAGACACAGACACATCTAGTTGCATGGGAACAAGGAAATGTCATCTTCTCTATGCCAAGGCATGGAAAAACTCATTTGAGAAGGGCTGGCCTTTCCGCTTTCTCCTAATTACCATCCCCTGAAGGAAACCACTCCTCACCTGAGTATCTTCCTAAGCAAATGTTTACCAATTAATAGTAAATTTACTAGAAAGATACATATGGAATAATTCATGTTGAGAGAAGTATTACATAGGACATTATTGTTTTATTCCTTAAAATTTTCTATTACACTATTTTCTGTTCCTTTATTATATTCATGTATTATGAGAAATTAAAGCATTATGAAACTGTTAAACAAGTAGAAATAATTATTTTAAATACATGGTTAGTTTAGCACAATTTATCTCTCCTAACATTACTAAATCATTTCCTTGTGATCTTATAAATGGGACTTATATGTCTATATATGGCTATAACCCAGTTTCTCCTGGATTCTTATTACACAGGTTTCGTTAGTGGCAGAAGATACATGACTATCTTTTGTTAGCACCCAGTTATAGGAAATGGGCTTCTGTAAAATAATAATGCTTCCAAAATACATAGAGGAAACTCGGACTGAATACATTGCCTGTGTGAATGGATGTGTGAATGGAAAAGTGATTGCTTAGTCACCCAGACTTCAGAGTTCCAAAGTTAGGTTTGTGACACTATCCTAAAGCGGAGGTAGATTGTCCTGCTAGCACTTACGCAGACAGTTTCTAGGATACACCAACGTTTATTTCCAAGTGTGTTCTATAACATGAATTATTCATAAGTCAGAACCATATGGATCTAAGATAATTATGTATATTAAATATCCATCTGCAGTACTGTGCTAGCTCTTAAGATCATGGTGGGTGCTTTTAAGAAGCAGATTGTTGGATTCTATTCCAGACACTCTGGAACGCTGAGAGCCTGAGCCCAGTGGTCTCCAAGACACTCCAGGTTTACAGTTTCACGTAGACAGAGTCTTCCTATGGGCATTTGGAAAACTATTGTCCTAGGAAGCTATGATGGAATTTGCTCGGACTTTCTCTGTTCAGTGCAACTGAAGTGATTGGGCCTTTTTTCTGTTTGATGACTACTTATGCTGTGTTTATTTTAAAGAGAAATGAAAAATATTGCAGAGACTGTTACAATATCATTATCTTTTCCCTGTAGTAATCCTGTCCTCGTGTGTCTCATTTGGTGAATGCTTTCTCTCTAACCACTAGAGACACACCTATAGGTTAACAAATTGTGTTTATTGTTGGAGCAAAGCAAAGCAAATACTATAGAGAATTCTGAAACATCAGGAGAGAAAACCACTCAAAAGAGCCAAGTGTAGGACTGAACTTTGGTTAGGTAATTTGGGGAAGAGTCTAAATAGACAGAAAGTGGTATAAGGGTGCAAGGGCATTTTATAATCGGATATCTTGACAAATCACCAGTGCTGAGATGACATCCAAACTGGAGGAAGGAGCTGTGTCTAGTGGAATAGGAGGAGCCTTTCACTGAGGTGGTGGTGGGGGTGAGTAATTTGTGGGTTACATGATTATTTTTCAAGAATCAGATGCAGCTGCTCAACACAGAACATGTCTTTGTGGGACTGAATCACTCCATAAGAACTGTTGGGTGCGGACATGAGATCAGTTCTCAGATACGAACGAGACCCACTCGTGAATTCAGGATGTAAATTAATTGGTTATTTTCCTTCTTCCATCCGGTCCCTGCCCCTTCCTTCTCCTTATGCCTTTCTCCTGTCTCGTCCTGCCTTGTCTTGGATACTTATAAATGATGCTTGGCTCTGTGTCCTTTCTCAGTTCCACCTAGGTGTCAAGAGCCTCCTAATTAAACATCTAGACATTGCACATGTATTCAGTTCTACCAGGTGTTGTCAAATTTCTCTCCTGGGTGACCCATTTGCTTTCCTAGCAGCAATTCATGAGGGAAGTTCTGCCAAATATTCTTCTTAGCATGAGGCAGTTTTTCATTCTCGAAAAGTTTCTTTTTTTGGGGGGGGGTGCTTTCTTTTTGGCTTTTGTGTGGTGGTGCCTTAATTTTCCCATCTCAGTTATTGCTGCAATGGGACACCTGTGCATGTGGGTATTCCTCTATAGGGACAGGCGAGTGTCCTGGCTGAAAGGATGGCCTCCGCAGTTGGCATGTCAGGGTCTGAGTTCTGGTTCTGTTTTTTGCTAATTGTGTGGCCTTGAGCCTTGTTGCTTTTGTGAATTGAAGATGTTGAAATCTTTTCAGGGTTGTCATGAAGTTATAGATGTAAGGATCTCTAAAGAGGGCTCGGCACATGTGACATAATATAAACCCTAAGTTATGGTTGCCATCTGTATTATTAATTATGTTTCTTTTTCAGTGAAGTGTGCATTTTTATCTCATACCTACTCTGGGCTCTTTGTCTTTTTGAAATTTGATTTATCAGTGTTCTTCATGCATTTTGCACAATAACCCTTTTATGATGTTTCCTTGGTTATAAACATTTTCTGTGGTTTTCCTTTTCATTTTATATGTAGTGTTTGCTTTTCATGTATTAATACAAAAACTGAGAGCTGTAAGTGTAAATAAAAATGATGCACCTTAGTATTCAGCATAAATATGAAATATGGTGTGATGTCTCATAGCTGGCAGATATAAAGCAGTAATATTGGCCTTTCTTGCTTAAAATTTTTAACCTAAAATAAAGAACCTATAGTCGTGAAATAAATGTCTTGTCAACAACACAAACATGATCAGGAAGAAGCAATGATGTACGTGGTGAAGGGCCCCTGGGACCACATCTGACTTGCAGAGAGCTTCGTTTTGTCTTGCCTATTTCATTGTTTGCTTGGGGCCAGCAGTGAAAGCCAGAAAAGTTTTAAAACTTTTTAAATTAATTGCCAAATTATTTCATACTAAAAATTTCAACATTTTGTTTACAACAGTAAAACCTGGGCCATCTGACATTTCTGGCTTGTTACCCATTGGCAATGCTGGACTGTAGCTAAGTAACAACTGACCCATTTGCATGGGAAATAATTTTCTAGTTTTTCCACCCCCCCCCCAGCATATCAGTGTTCTCCCTGTCCTTGACCCAATTGGCAGATATCGCTTGTTGCCATTTTTAATCTCCTGTTTTCTTTACATTACCTGTCTGGACCCTGCAGCCAACTGAGTCTGTGTGTTAGCTAAAAGAAGGGAAAACTGCCCCCTTTCAACAGCACAAAAACCACTGGTTTGGAGAGCATCCATCATTTATATTTTTCAATGAGGATAACTTCATAATTACGGTGATAATTAAACATAAAACTAGTAGTTTAACCTTTTATGCCATATACTCTGATTCATTAGAGTAACATAAATATCCATTGTAAGAATGTGAAGTGCATTATACAAAATAGGACTCTCTCCTATTTTACATTATTGATTTCAAAAAGTCAGGCTGTGTGATATCATTGGCCCCTGTCTATTTGGAACAAGGTGGGTAATCCTGGGCTAGCAGATGGGTTGCCAGCTGTCGTGGCTGAAGCCTCCTGCTTTGTGGGGCTGCAAATTGTGTTTCACTGTTAGCACCTCACTTCTCAGTTCCAGCTTCTCACTTCCCTTAACCACCATGTTCTCCCCAAGGGTGTATTCACCATGATGGTGACATCTTTTTTTTGTTTCTAATTCCTTGAATTATTCCCCCTCACCCTCACCATCTGCGCACTCCTGGTTCTTATTAGAGCCCTGTGCTTCCTTGGGCGGCCATGTCCTAAGTACGTGATGACCTGAATCTTAATATTAGTAGAGGAAGAGTGGAAAGGAGGAGGAAGATGGGAACAGACCTCAGGAGTGAGGAGCAATAGAAATCAGGCATCGTTGAGATGTTTGATTGTAAATGAGGAGTAAGAAATAAAAGTTCTGGAGGTTACACGGGGAAAGGAAAAGGTGAGTTAGGAAGGGTAGGCAGAGTAAAGCAGGACTTGAAGGGAGGACTGGGAAGCAACTCAGAGTTTTGTGCTTGACACGGGTGAGAAGAGAAACTGAGGGAGGGGGTTGGATTATGAAAAAACCAAAGGCCCTAC
This sequence comes from Phyllotis vaccarum, assembly GCA_033318265.1. Classification (NCBI taxonomy): domain Eukaryota; kingdom Metazoa; phylum Chordata; class Mammalia; order Rodentia; family Cricetidae; genus Phyllotis; species Phyllotis vaccarum. The sequence goes on along the minus strand of JARWLC010000005.1, from coordinate 44,504,441 downwards.
TATATGTCTACTACATGTCTATTACATGTCTACTACATGACTACTACATGACGAGGCTAACTTTTTCAAAGCTAAAAAGAAATACCAGAAATGTGTGTCTGAGTCTGTAGTATTGTTACATTTGGGTGTGTACTAATACATACATATATATGTCGGCAATTGTGTATGTTAACATGTTTACGTAAATGCCTGTTTACATGCATGTGGAGGTCAGAGGTCGACTTTGTGTGTTTTATTCTATTACTTCTTTACCTATGTGTCCTGGAACTTGCTGTGTATATCAAACTGACCTCTACCTCATAGAGATCCTCTTGTATTTGCTCCAAGAGTGCTGGGATTAAAGGCATGGACCGTTGCGCCCAGCAATCACCCTGTGTTTCAAGCTAGACTTTCTTATTGAATCTGGGGTTCACTGATTTGGCTAGACTGGCTGGTCAGCAAGCCCCAGGGAGTCTCCTGGGATCACAAGTCTGTGTCACTACGCCCACCTTTTTATGTCGTTCCCGGAGTGTTGCCTCAAGCCTTCATGCTTGTAGAGTAAGTGCTTTGTTGACCGAGCCATTTCCTCAGTCCAAACAGCACTTTTGAACCTCTAAGAAAGGAAGTTCGTCTCTTCCCTTGACTCAAATGCAAACATGAGTGTGTTTATTGCGGGACGTCTTTCTGCATCTGGACAGAAGATCTATTTCTGTTTCAGAATCTTAAAACATTCATGGTCCATAAACGGGAGAGAATTACTGGCCTATGGGCTGTGTGTCCTATGAGTAGTCAGAGCTCTGTGGGAGATTAGATGACAAGAGAAAGACCCCTGGAGGGTTACGGGCTTAATGCAAAGCTGAAGTCAAGTGAGATGTTGTCAGGGATTACCATTCCACAGGTGGGTACTGAAGTCTGATGTCAAACTGGAGACATACACAGAGGAAATTAAGCACCATCCTGTGAAGCCACATGGGAAACTTATCTCTGCTGATAACACAAAGTGCAGAATCCGAAATAACAGGTTCACATTTCACAAACCTAATTTTATATTTTTAAAGCATATGCTCTTCAAGATGTGATCTTGTAAAGTCATGTCGCTTGGATTTTTCGACTGCACCTCAGTCTCTATTTTTAGGCATCGCCCCATGAAAACCCAGCCTGTTATCCAAAGACACAGTAAACGATGCTATTTCTAGTTCTTTGGAGCACTGACGCCTGTTTGTTTTTCTGTAGCAAAACTGCTGAGTTCCTGAGCAGACTGGACACAGACCTGAGAGACAGAAACACCCGTCAAATTGTTCCTCATGCTTCTCAGTCCTCAACATGGGTGAGTGGAAACTCATGCAGGGTAGTGTCAGACACCTTTTGAAGAAATGCATTTAGACCGTAAAGTGACAGGTAAGGCACAGAATGATCTGAAACCCTGACCCTCCCCACTCCCACCAACTGCCCCTTGTGGTGTAAAATAATGCTTGTGTTTGTTATCATAACACAGGAATCCCAAAAGTCCTTTATCTTAACAAGCCATCCACCTATTTACCCCCCCCATCTCTAACAGAGCAATGGATTTCACTATAATATTTTCATATGTGGATACAATATATCTTTATCATATTAACTCCCTCTCTCCTGTGCCCATGCTCCCTCTGTCTTCCCTTCCCAGTCCCCTTTCTTGTCCCAAACAGCCCTTCCAGTGGTTCCCAACCTTCCTAATGCTGTGACTCTTTAGTATAGTTTCTTATCGTGTGGTCACCCCCCAAGCATAAAATTATTTTTGTTGCTATTTTGTTGCTACTATTATGAATCATAATGTAAATATTAGACATTTCCAATGGTCTTCTGTGACTCCTGTGAAAGGATCAGTTAGCCCCCACAAAGGGGTCATGCATGACCCACGTGTAGAAAACCACTGACGTAGACAGTGAGAGACCTAGAAATGGCCCCAACAGAAAGCTGGTGAAGCTCCCAGCAAAAGAGCCACTGAGAAATTTAGTAGGAGGTTTCTGGTCCAGATTTTTGGGCCTAGCCTCAAGGTTTAGGCCCGCGGACCCACAGACCCGCAGAGACACACAGATGCTTGCAATAGTCTTAGGCTGATCAGCCTAAGGCCCAGGCATATAACTTGCTAACTCTTTACCCCTTAATCTAACCCATGATTCGTACCCTGTTCAGCCATGGTGCTCGGTACCTTTTCTCAGAGCAGCATAGTTGTCCTCTGCATCTTCTGGCTTCTCTCTGGCGTTCTGCTCTGTTCTGCCTGTTCCTAGAGTCTTCTTAGTCTGGTAGCCCCACCCACACTTCCTGTCTGCCTTTGGCCAATCAGCATTTTTTTTTAAACTCACAGGCGGGGCCAATTATTTACAATGGAACAACCTAATCCCCCTACATTTGTGTGTCAAGTTGGAGCACTGTGGGACAGAGCAAGAAGGATTCATGATCTCTTGTATTTTTCTGGGGCTGCACAGAAAATAGTATAAGGGATAGTTTCAAAGAACTGAGAGCAAAGAACCTGGTTCTGTCCACGTGCTACATGATGAGAAATTCAACAAGCCAAGGCTGGATGTGGTGGGGGTGGGGTGTTGAAAACTGGAAGGTAAATGTGCTCTCTGACTGAAGGATATGGTGTTGCTCTTAGAAAAAAAAAGATCACTCTTGCTTCCCATCCTGTAAGTATTCTGTTTTATTTTTTTCCCTGCTTCTGATGTGGTGTTGTGTAATCTAAACTTGTCAGTGTGAGCTCTATAATCGTGTCACCCCAAATCTGTCATCTCACTCCCTTCACGGCAGGGCCCTGAGGGGGAGAATTGAAAAGAAATGGCTGGTCACGGACTTAAGTTATGTGTGGAGAGCTGCAGGGCAGGTCCTAAGCATGTCTGGAGAGCCTTGTGGCTGTGAGGGAACACGTAGGGTTTTGCTTGTCTTTGTCTTGCTTTCTAGTGGGGAGTTTTAGAGTCCTGTGATGTGAATCACCAGCAGGACTGCGTCTGCTTCCTCTATCAATTTTGATTCATTTCTTTGATTTCACAAGAGCATCCTGAATTTTAGTAGTGTCGTCTATAACACATCAGCCATGTTCCCCAGAGCTGCACACTCTGTGGATTGATTTGTGCATGCAGAGCACCATCCTCGAGCTATCGATAGGAAATACAGAGCAGGATCAGCCCCAGGATGGTTCCTCATGAGCTGCATGCAAGAGATGCTTGATTTTGACATCAAACTATTAATACATTGTCAGAGTTCGATATACTCAGCTGAGGTTTTACCCATAGTGTGCTATTCTCCTTCTGTCCAATCCATAGGCATAGAATTCTGAGAAGGCTTTGTGCAGCCATTTCTAATTCTTTAGGAAAGTCAAATGTCTACGTTGCACTTCTGTGAAAAACATTAATTCTCTATTAAGAGGATGCCTAGCAGTGTCCAGAATATGAGCAATGTGTCATTTCCATCTGCATGTGTATGAAGAGCTGAAAAGATTTAAATAATTTTTGACTGTTTCCTAATCTTACTATACTCTTCAAAGCAACTTTTCTGAAAAAAATTTTTTCTCCTTAAAAAATATCTTATGTGTATGATCAACGTATCTGATGATATCTACCCCCTCTCTCCAGGGGAAACTTCATAAAGTTTCTCTCCAGGCTCCATGGACACAACTCTCTCCCAACTTTATGCTCTCTCTTTTATTTTTTAAATTTATATTTTTTCTATTTTTTATACATATTCTGATAGTCTTCCCCCCTCCACTCCTCCAAGATTCTTCCCACCACCTCCCCACTCAATTTCACATTCGTTCTCTTTCTCTCCAAAAAAGGAAAGTACAACAATAAACCCCCACAAAATCAAAACAAAGAAACTCAAAAAACCCAATAAGACAAAAATCAAGAAAACTAAAAAGCAAGCAAGCAAGCAAACAAAAACACAGAGTCTTTTTTGCATTGACCTGTTTATTATTCCTGGGTTTGGGACTGGAGTGGGGTTGATATACCGAATGGCACTCCTTTCCCAGAAAATATAATTTGCAAATATTTTCTTGGTTGGGGTGGGTTGAGTCCATTTCCCTTCTCTGTTCTGAAAGAACTCTTTGCGGGTCTAGTGTATTCTGCTCATAGTCTCTGTGACTTGGTGTGTGCATCAGTGTCTGTTTGGCACTCTGCCTTTGGAGTCTCTGGCACTTTAAATTTTCCTCTTTCACATAGGTCCACATGGAGGGGAGGGCTTTGATGCAGACTCGGCTCTCTGCACATCCCCAGCTGAGTTTAATAAGTTCTGCCCTTGCATTTTGGAGTAGGCCATCTACCAGAGGTCCCACTTCCTGGGAAACATGGCTGTCCCTTCCCAACCAAGCATCAACTGCTAGTAGCTCCTCAGCTAAGGCAGAGGTCTTATAACCCCCCACATAAGTTCATTTTAAAAATATGTAGAGTTTGAGCAAAGGTACCCTGCATAGGTGGACAAAACTGTTTCTAAAATACTTGGGTGAGTATAGGAAATTCTCAATGCCAGGCATGAGTTAACTTCCCTTGAGTCCTTACACACTTCTAATTTGAACATATAGCCACCGTTGGGAGATAGGGATTTTATAAATACTATGTAATTATATGGATGAAAAGGGCTGCAGGAAAATTCCTTTGTGGGTTAGAATTAAGTTCTTTGAGGTTTAGAACTCCAGACAAAAGACATCTGAGGAATTTGCTTACATTCAGAAGGTGTCACTCTCTCTAGTAAGTATGTGTTGGGGTTAAAGTGGGGACAGATATCCTTTCTTTCTGAGATATTAGCAATGGATAGTCCAGCTACATTCTAAATAGTTTGTAATCCTCGTTTTCCCCTCTTTTTCAAAGAATAAAGTATATATATTCATTGAGAATTTCATTTCAATACAATATGTTTTGTCATATTTACTATCCAGACTTCCTCAGATCCATCCCTACCCTTTCCTACCCACCCAGCTTAGTATCTTAAAAACAAACAAACAAACAAAAACTATCAAGGTCTATTTGTGCAGCCCAAATATTCTTGGATGTGTGGCTTTCTAACGGAGCATGGTCACCTGACAAGGGACCACACTACACTCTCAGAGAAAACTCCCCCTCTTCCAGCAACAATTCATGGCCAATACCTCCTCAGCTATGTGTGAGGATGTCATGCCTGTAACATGAATTTTCTGTCCCAGTCTATTGGCATGGTCCAGATCTGCCTGCCTCCGCTTATCTTGCCCCCAAATCCCAAAGTTCCAAAGAAACATACAGATGTTTATGTTAAGTTCATACTGTTTGGCCTCTGGCTCAGGCACATTCCTAGCTAGCTCTGGCCTCTGGCTCAGGCACATTCCTAGCTAGCTCTCTCATCTTAACTCAACCCATTTCCATTAATCTGTCCTGACACATGGTCCACGACTCACCTGTGTTATCTTACAGGTTGATTCTTGGGTTCATGTCTTTCTCTGACTCTGCCCTCCTTCTTCTACCTATACTCTAATTCCTCTGCCTTCTATGGTGCCTGCTGTAGGCCAAAACAGTTCCTTTACTTCACAGCATACAGAAAGACATTCCCACATCACCTCCCCCTTTCTGTCTAATCAAAAAGGAAGGCTTCAATTTCAATATAGCAAAATTAACTATAACAAAACAGCTATCAAGCAAAAATTATAGTTACAATATCTGGTCTATTCATTTTTAGCAAAAAAGTAAATATTCTATCATCTACCTTACCCTTGTGAGTCTAAAGTTTCATATCTAATATACTCTTTTTAATAACTAAGAAAAACTATACCTATAACTATCTAATCTTAAACTACATCAAAGACCACAGAAGGATATAATATTACCTGAGTAAACAGGAAATGCAAGAAACTTCCAAAATCTATAAATAACAGCCTGGATAGTCACCCAAAGTTCCTTTATAATGTTGGGGCATCCATCTTCAGCCTATAGGCCCAGATTCTCTGGCATACCTTTCAGTGAAGGAAATCTGAAGGACTGTTCTGCCCATTCTGGCATAGTTCGTCAGTTGCTTCTCCTTGTGTCTTGAAAAATGTCTGGTAGTTTTCTCTGCAAAGCAGAAACAGGAAGGACCATCTTGGCTTACTCCGCCAAAGTTCAAAGGTCACATTCCTATAGAACCTACATGTCCAGCTTATATAGCATACTGTCAAGCAGTTAATACAAGAACAGATTCTTGTCCAGTGGCTAACTGTTGCCACAAAGAAAGTAAATTCCATATGGAGTTTCTTCAATGCCCATTATCCTCTTGAAGTAGATTGGTGCTGCCAGGAGCAGACCTGTCTCACTGTCCAGAAAAGTCTACATTATTCAGATATTTTAAATAACATATTCTGTAGGTCTTTGAAGTGTTTGAAGATTATTTATCTAATTGGAATATATCTTTGTATACCTACAAAAATCCTAACTAATATGACTATAAGTTTGGTTATCACAAATGACTACTAACCTGCATTTCTTAATTACACATTACAATTTTAAAGGAATTGCACATTACAATTTTAAAGGAATTGCATAAGCATAGTGTCTTAAAAGAGAGTAGAAAAATACAGCATAACAAAATTGACCTTAAATTTGTATCAATAAACCAAAATCCATACCAACGCAAAATATTTTGAGATTAACAGCTGATTTTTAGATTAAAGTAAATTCAATAATCTATCTTTTTAAAATCATCCATATACCATATCCCCCTTTTTTTTTTCTTAGAAAGAGATTGACTATGACCATTAACCATTTATAATGAAAACAAACATTTATAAACATTATTTTGAGACGTTGGGTGTAGCTTTCTGTTATTATTTCTTGCTGACTAAGGAGCGCTGGCAATCTTACAAGGGTCCTGAGGCTGGATCATCTTAGCCTTGAAGCCGATGTAAATATCTTTTCCTATCAGAGAATTTTCAGGTAGTCTTCGTTGATGACACCATAAGAGCCTGAAAGTAATCCACAGGTTCCCATCTTCTGTGGAAACAAAAGCAACATATCCTTAGACACAAATATCAAAGACAAGATGCCTTTAAGACATATGTGTTTGTTTAGCTTAGCAGCCTTCGCAGTCAATTGTCTTTCTGAAGTAAGCTCATTAACAGTTAAAAAATTAAAATAAAACACAATAATAATCACAATTAAGACTCTTTGTATATTTTCCATCTTTATGTAGCTTATTATATTTTTATTACTTTATTTCTCTTTCTTAGGGACTTTCTCTACCCTGTTTTTTTTCTCTCTTAAAAATAGGTTACACATACTGTAACCCATTTAGAGGTCTTTCTCCATCTGAATCTGTTTTATTGTGTATCCTTATTTTACAACCAGAAGAGCTTTTAAAATGCTGGACTGTGAAACATTGTTTTGCTAACTCCGCCTCACTCAATGGCTTTTCAACACGCTGCTCACCCAGGTGCTTCTTGACTAAAGGTTTTACACATTTTCCATTTTTGTGAAAGTCGGCTGCAGCTTTTTTTTTTTTTCTAGTCTACAGCACGGGAATTGTTCGGGAACTTTTCTTTAACGCAGTGGGTAAGAGCCTCCTCTGCCCAGTAACTGATCTGGGGAGCTCTAAAACTTGTCTACACCTAGGTCACACCTCAGATATCTAGCTACAGTATGACCTGGGCTGTTGGGTTTTCAATACACCCAAGGCAGCTGTCAAGTGCAGCCAAGGTCGACAAGGAGTCTCTGAGGATATCTTGGGAATTGCCTTCACTGCCTTTATATCCCGAGTTCTCTGACCTCTGGATCTCCTTGGCTCATGCTTTCATACTTTGTTCCTTTTATTTGATATAACGTCTTGTCTAATAAGATACAGGGAAGGCAAATGTGTCCAGGTTCTTCTGTGTTATTTTTATTCCTGGCCCCCTACTTGCTTGCAGTTCCAAACTGGAAAGAAGTTTGTGTCTCAGTTTTCATGGTCCTGTACTTCCACTTTTTAGCACTGGCTCCCGAGAACACCAAGAGCGTCTGTATTTTAGTTCTTTGGGAGCTTTTAAAACCTGCTCTCCCTGGGATTAATTTAACATTCTCCTTTTCTTCTCTTGATCTCCTGTAATGGGAAGACTGAGCATGCGAGGTTTTATTATTCATTTTCAATTTGGAAACTCATTTCTAGTCCTAGATAACTTTCCTCTTATTCATTTCCCTTCATTTTCTCCTTACAGAATTCCTATTGCTCTAATCCCAGGCCACCTGGATTTATTTTCTAACTTTTAAACATTTTTTTCCCCTTGAATTTATCTTCCAGTACTTTTCACTCCTGCCTGATGACACATTTTCTTAACTTTATCCTCTAAGTGTTTTATGGATTTGATTGTTTTTCTGGAGAAGGGAAAGTTTTTCATTTTCTAGGGAATCTGTCTCCAATTCTTTCAAAAGAATACACCACCTTTTTCACTGGGTGGTAACAGTGTAGGGATGGATGAGACCTCCACAGAGGGTGTCAGGATGCAGGACCCTATGCAGCCTTTTCCTGCTCCCATGGCTGCTTTCTGTGCTCTGTGTACCTGCTTTCACCTTTTCCAGAGAAAACACTTTGAATTTCCTGTTAGGGCTGAGAGAAACAACACTTGAATTTTCAGGGCAAGGCCAGACAGATGGGGCAAACAGCTATTTGGATTTTCTAAGAATTTCTTTCTTTCATTTTTCTGTGACCCATCTGGTTTCCCAAATAGCTGGTATATCCATTTATTATACCCTGATGCAGCTCTGAAAAAAAAAGAAAGGGAGGGGTCTGTCTGTGTTTTAAATGTGAAATGTCTCCCATAGACTCATGTATTTGAATACTTGATCCCCAGAAGCTGATGGTGTTTGGGAAGGTCCTGGAACCTTTAGAACAGTGGTTCTCAACTTGTGGATCATGACCCCCCCCCCCCCTTCACAGAAGTCAGATATAAGATATCCTGCATATCAGATCTTTACATTACAATTCATAGCAACAGCAAAATTATAATTAATTTTGTAGCAACAAGATAATTTTATGATTGTGGGTCACTACAACATAAGGAATTGTATGAAAGGATCATGGCGTTAGGAAGGCTGAGAACCTGCTTTAGAAGGTGGAGCTTCGCTGAAGGAGGCATAGCCTGCCCCCTCCCCCTTCACTCTTCTCTCTCTGACAGTGGATGCAGTGTGACCACTGGTTTCTGCTCAGGACATTTTTCTCTTCTCACTGTGGAGGAATGGGTCCCCTTGAACTGTAGCCCCCAATAAGCTCTTCCTCCTTTAAATGGCATCTCGCTGTCCCCTGTCTCTCGTCAGTCTTTCTTGTGTTACTTTTCCATTCGTTATCAATTGACTTGATATAGTTCCATCTGCGAGTGATGATGCCTCTTGATTAAATCTTTTTTTTTTTTTTTTTTTGTATTTATTTTTCTTTCTGTGGGCCTGGGTGGTAGCTGAGCTGGTCAATGTGGGCCACTGGAGCCACCTGCCTCAGTCAAGGGGGCAGAGCCCGTTCTCCTATACCCATACCATCAGGGTTAGTTCTCCTCACCTGTGGTGAGGGCTGGGCTAGCTCTCCATGAGGGCCAGGGACAGCTCTGAAGGGCAGGTTGGCTCGCATACACCTGGTTCCTATGGCCTCCTGAGGTGACATGGGCCACAAACATAAGACACAGATTCCAGCTGTAGCTGAACCACAGACTGAGACATGGTCTTTGGCAGCAGTTCAGGCCTGGATAATATCCTGGCTTTGGATGGAAACACTGGCCACTGTAATACAAGGTTTCTGGCCTGGACTTTCAGGCCTAACCTCAAGGTTTAGGCCCACAGACCCATAGACCTACAGTCCCACAGAGACACACAGAGGCTTGCTATAGTTTTAGGCTGTTCGGTCCCAGGCCCAGGCATACAACTTGCTAGCTCTCTACCCTTCATCTAACCCATGATTCTTCCTGTTAAGCCATGTGGCTCAGTACCTTTCTTTAGAACAGCATAGTTGTCCTCTGCTTCTTCTGGCTTCTCTCTGGCGTTCTGTCTGGCATTCTGCCTGTGCTTCCTGTTCTCAAGAGTTTTCTTAGTCTGGTAGCCCTGCCCACTCTTCCTGCCTGCCTTTGGCCAATCAGCGCTTTTTATTAAACCAGTGGGTGGGACAATTATTTACCACGAAACAACACAATACCCCTACAGGCCACTCAGATCAGGATGGCTCTGGTGGCAGCACGGCCCCTAGACACCACCAAGGCCTCAGGTTGCTGCCCCAACCCTGAGCTGCTGTGCAACCTTTGATGACAATACAGAACTCAGATTCAGCACAGACTCTAGCTGTTTTAAGACCGTGGACAGATCCAAATATGGTCCTCCATAGCAGTTGGACCTGGATGTCAGGTGGCACTGAAGGCTACTCAGATCAGCATGATCTTAGAAACAGCATAGCTTTTGGACTCCCACATGACTCTAGACTTTGGGCATCTGCATGATCTTTGATGGTAACAGGAGCCTTGAACATCAACACAGACCCAGACATGGCCCTTAGCTGCAGCTCTGGATGGAATGACACTATGGCATTGGATAGCAGTTCAGGCTACTCAGATCTGCATGGCCCTGGCTGAAGCATGGCTCTCAGACACCAACATAGACTCAGGTGGCTGACCTGACCCTGGGCATCCACATGGCCCCTTGGTGGCAACAGGAGCTACAGACATCAACACAAATTTTGGTTGCAGTAAGGCCATGGAGCCAGACACGGCCCCCAGCCAGAGCCCTGGTCTAGACATCACTATGGTACCAGATTGTAGTATATGTCACTCACATCTGTTTGGACCTGGCTAAAGCATGGCCCTCAGGCACTAACATGGTCTCAGGTGGCTGATCAGACTCCAGATGACCATATGGCCTTTGGTTGCAATAGAAGCCACAAATGTCAACTCAGACCCTGGCTGCTGTAGGGCCACAGACCTAGACATGGCCCTTAGCAGCAGCCTGGGCCTGAACAACACCAGAGTCTTGAGTGTTAGCAAAGGCCACACAGTCCAGCCTAGCTCTGCAGCAGTATGACCCTAGGACATCAACAAGGCCATAAGTTGCAGGCCAGATCACAGACCTTTGGTGGCAACATGGGCCATGAACTTCAACACAGATTATTGGCAGCAGCCCAGGTCTGGATGTCAACATGGCTCCAGGTAGCAGCAAAGGCCACCCAGATCAGCATGGCTCCAGTGGCAGCATGGCCCTTGGATACCAACAAGGCCCCAGACGGTAACCCTAACTCCTGAAATCAGCATGTCTGTCCCTCAATGGCAGCGGAAGCATGGACACCAGAGATAGTTTAGCCATTATAGGCTCACAACCAAAAAATACTCTTCTTTCTTAATAAGCTTCCTATCCACTCCTTGCAGAGTCCAGAGTGCTAACCATTATGTAGAGCTTAGCATCACCCAGTTGGAAAAGGTCTTTGACCCTTGACCCTATTTGATTGAATTTCATCTTTTCTAACATCACTTGTTACAATAGTTATCATTGCATTGGTACTTCAGTCATTGCCTCTCTGGCTTCCACACAAAGTGAGTAAAGTCTTAAGTTTGAGATCCTGTTTTGATACAACACTTACACACTGGAGGCTCAGGTATTGTTTATGAGCAAGTACAAGGATAACTTTGAGCAAAACAGATAAAAGTGTTCTTTGGCTTAATGACTAAACTGTAGGGTCAAGTGAATTATTTAATGCTACAAAATTATATGAATGCAGTGATTTAGACTTGGCTAGTATTAAGAATTAAGAAAAAATAGAAAGTAAAACATATTTTGTACTGTATTTCTTTGAACAGAAACTTCCAGTTCTGCCTAGAGATCTCAGTTGGGTAAGCATGAATTAGGTTTGCAAGTAACTTTGAGCTCTCTATAGCTAAGGTACTATGGGACTCTCAGTTCTTGTAGCCTTTTATATAGTACTTCATATGCATAAGAAGCATCTAGCATCTCAACTGAAGAATAAGACTCACATTCTGATAAAAAAACAATGTGATACATTTATAAAGAAAGTATTTGTGTTTCGTGTCGAAGCCATAATATTTACTTGCATTCCTCCTGCTTCCTGGGTCTGATGTAGAATATTTGTGATCCAGATTAGCTTTCTCTAATATAAATGGAAAGGACATGAGAATGCCACCGCCCACTTTCTGTGGCTTATCACAAGTCCATTGTTTGGTGATAGAGATAAGAGAAAGTCATGGTGTGTAAGTTGCTTGTGTGATGAAGCAGGCTTTGGGTGTATGAAGGAATATCTGGGTACACAGAGCTCCACTAGCCACAGGGATACTGCTACATGATGTGATTCTGAAAGCTTCTCTCCCTCCCTGGAGAGTGGTTATTGCTGGTAGGATGGTAGTAGATGGAATTTTATAGTTATAAGGATGGGGGAATAATCTAAGAAGTACTTGAGAAAAATTATAGCATGGGAACAAGGGGAACCAGCTTACATGGGCTTGCCGAATTACTAGTCTAGAGAATGAAGCCTGAAATATGTGGCTTTTTCCCATGTTGCTGCTGGGAGTTTTATGAGATTGAGAGGGGTTTCTGGAACACTGGGTTATCAAGTTATGCTTTCTGCCTTTTGGAGGCTGGGGCTACAAGTTCAGTGTGAAGTAGAAAAAGAACATGTCACTTGAACAGAATATAGATGATCTAAGCTCTTGATGGGGTTTACACCCAAAGAAACTGATCGTAATTTGAAAGTATTGCAAGTCAGAATGTATGTAATGTATCTAACCCAGGGAGCACCCTGGCTTAGCATCATTGCAGGCAGCGGAGTGTCAGTTGTTTATCCTCCTGATTGCACAGCTGACGGGATGTGTGGCTTGCTCCCACAGCCAAGCATCCAGAGCTAATGTGTTACTACATATCACCAGCCTTCAAGTAGATAAAAACTGCATGCACATCACTTTTGCACAACCATAAAATTGAAAAAAAAAAAAAAACCCTCACAAGTGAACCATCATAAGTCAGGGACCATTACTACTTGAAATTTCATATATTTCATAATGGCCCATAGGCAGGTGTGTTGGGCTATGTTGATGAGTCAGGTAGACAGCCGGACATCCTGTTGAAGGTGCTGCTGCCTTTATTAAAGCTCCCATGGTCCAGAAAAGGCTTTACATCTCCTCCTCTCAGGGACAGATAAAGGCTTAGAAAGACTACATCTTTGGAGTTACATGTTATCAATCACCAATGGACCGAGTTTCATAGGAGACCACAAATGACCAGTGGTCACGGCAGCAATTCTAAAGCCAGTGTCATTTACTGCTTGTCTGTGAGAAGGACCAATCAGTCTGTTGGAAGAATCTTGAAAATATCTTTCGCTTCTCACCAGAAGGGATGAATTATGTCAGTTATCTCTGAGGAGAAATTTTACAGCTTAATTAAACAAACATTTAAATCATCCTTTAAAATGTGCTGGATGATTGTGCTTACACTAGCCTTCTTTTTTATATATCCCAGGGGAGGCCTTCAGATGTATGCATAAATCACTCAATAAGCAAGTGTATATGGAAAGCTTAGTGTGTGATCCACATGGAGGCTGAGTTATTAACAGCAGTCCCTTGGTGGGAAGATGGATGCACTGAGTTGATGCTTCTCTACTTGTACCTTTAACAGGCCAGTAGCCAAACACACAAGGATTCTCTATGGAAGGAAGACAACCAAAAATTGCAAAAGATGAGAGATGGACAACATCAGAAGGTATTTACAAGGCCTTCCTTGTTATTGCAGACAGCTTCAAGTACCAGGTGCTTTTGAAGGCTTGGCAAACAGAAATGTTTAGATTCTTAAAAATATTCTGGAAAAACTGACAACACATTGCAAACAATAGATGAATTCTGGATTTTTCTATAGAGGTGGCTCCTTCCCGTCAAAACATTCTGGGGGTTGTACTGTGTTGACCCACAGCTACAAAGAAGATGAAAACATGCATATGAACACAAAGTGTAACCAGCCCACATATTAGCCAGTGATAGATGAAGTTACAAATGGCATCCAGAAAAGATTCCAGTACCTCCAATGAAAGAGGTGCTATGAAGCTGGTGTGAATGTCCACATGCACATGTATACAAATGCAAAGCATTATAAACACTCTGAACAATAGAAATCAGTGAGACAAGTTCAGAACCTCCTAACTTTCTGATGGCTGAATTTCATACCTTAAAGTTTCTAGTCTAGTAACTAAAAGTCTTGTGATTTGATGGTCAAACATGCTTTTGATAAGCAGGCTCTGATAGTGGAGCATAAAGGTAATTTAAAGGAAACAGGCAAAGCATTGTATTTTTAACCTTATGAGCTTTCAGGGCAGTGTGATAACTGGTGCTATTGGGAAACAGATGTGGAACTGTGAGAACTGCTGTGTGGTCCATCATGGTGCTGAATGCCTGCTCTTCGTTACCATGCCTGGCTTGTATAGAGGATTCCACTCTATTTTGCATGGCCTATGTGCCAGAAAATGAAGGAGACATTCCAGGCCAAGGGTTCAGTCCTTGTTCATCTCACAGTCCGTGGGGTTTCCGTTCTTGATTGTGATTAGTTTTCACCAAAAACATAGGCTGTAGATTTGGTCAGAGGTTAAGGGAGATTGTCTTTCAATGTAGACTGTTTATTGAGTTGTGTTATATTAAGTTTCTGACTTGGACTTTCCAGCCTATCCCCAAGGTTTGGAGCCACAGACCTGCAGACCCACATTCCCACAGAAGCACACAGAAGCTTGTATTAGTTTCATGCTGATCCGCCTATGGCTTGGCATATTGCTAGCTAGCTCTTGCTCTTAAGCTAACCCATGATTCTTATCTTGTTCAGCCATGTGGTTCGGTACCTTTTCTCAGAGCAGCATAGGTGTCCTCTGCATCTGTTTTCTGATATCTCTGTGGCATCTCTGCTCTGTTCTTCCTGTTCCTAGAGTTTTCTCAGTCTGGTAGCTCCACTCATACTTCCTGTCTGCCTTCAGCCAATCAGCATTTTTATTAAACTAATAGGTGAGACAATTATTTCCAATGTAACCTAATCCCACTACAGAGTTGAAATAGTCTGCTCTCACTAATTATCTTTCAAGTAAATTTCCCTTTTGTCTCCTGTATTTTATCTATTTATATTTCCTGTAGCTCATTGTTCTTAGCATTTATGTGGCATGTTTCTATCACTTAATTTCTATCACAGACCTCTGTGTCGTTGGTTTAAAATATATGTCCAGAGATAAAAGTGGTTGGTTTCTTTTCACCCCGTTTCATGGTCTCTTTTCATTGTGGTTTTATAAGTTCTCATTTTTTGTGGTTGGTAGTTCATTTGTGCATATTTGTACTCTTGCCACGAAACTGACATTTCACTCACAGCATTTTCTTTACTTCTATGATTGCTGGTTGCATTTTTTCTGTTGTGTTTATTAATCATTCCTCTCTCCTCCCATATTATGAGAAGATTTACAGTGTTTCTATTTCTGTTTTTAATCTTGTTGCACAGCCTCTGCATGTCTCTTCAGATCTGAAAAAGCATGCATCTCCCTGGCTTTCTGTCTGTGCTTCCCCCTCCCTGTTCTGTTGTTGCTCACCATTCCCAGGACATCTATCAGATGGATTCCAGACATGCAGGATTAGCTCTCCATACATCTTCATTGTTTCTTTTGCTTCCTCCCTTTGCATCTCATTCTGAAGAAGGTACTGGATCATCCCACTGATTGCAGTCTCTCAGGACTCTACTCTGTGTTTATTTGACACATATATTGAATTCATTTGCTTACCCAAACTGCTCATTCGCTTTTTTTTTTTGTAGCAATGTTCTGCTTTATGAGTCTAATATTCTCATCTCTCCACTGATAGTGACTACCCAAATATTAAAGTTTACTAGTTCATATACCAACGGTATTTCCTGTTTTATGTCCCATGCATTTGTTCCTTAATGGTTGGTGATTCTTGCTTATGTTCGTCTGGACCTGAGATAAGCATTCACTGACCTTATGTGTGGCAGCTTGTTCTGTGGTCACAGGAACCTGACATACTGTTTCTCTGGGCTCATTCCCTCTTCATCTGTTTGGTTGGTGCCACTGCTTGAGGAAAGAAACCAACACCAAAATGCCCTGGCTGCTGTTCCCCAGCTGGCAGCCTCAGTAGAGACTCCAGTATTTCCCCATGAAATTCCTATGGAGGCACAGTTTACTCAGCTCTAGTGTGTCCTGCTCATGTAACTTACCCTGTCCTTTCTAGCTTATTGGCCTTCCCTACTGTCTCTGATAGGTTGATTGTACCTCCTGAGGTTTGAATGGTTATTGGTTTAATTTAGAAAGTGAAAAGGCAGCAAAGGAGACCTGAAGGCACTCAAACAATCCAAAGGCAAAATTGTTACGGAAGCCATAAAAAGCAGTACTACTAGTGTCTTATGGGAAATGCATGCCGAGCTGTGCGCAGAGAAAGGAAATGATAACTATTAAATCCATTTAATACTTAAAAGAGAAGAGAAGTCATGATTATGGACCAAGGAATTTACAGCAGAAACAATAAGTGAAAGTAAAGGAAGTAATTAAGATAAGAGCAAAAATTAATAACTTAATAATTAAAAACTTGATGAAGCAGCTGTTTCTAAACTCCAGCTATGATAACGTCAGCATGCATGGAATGAAGGAATCTGTAGTGGGAATGATTTGAAGAAGATTAAATGAACAAATATAAACAGAGAATACTAAATCTGGGGTCCAGATATGGAGCTTTGGGAAAATTAAGCTCCTGCTGCTGCAGGTAAGGCTATGCTAACAAGTCGAAAATCTACATAAGTGAATGGCTTTCCAGGAAAGCAAAATGACAAAGAATTAAAAACTGCACAAAGACCTGGTGAAAATACCTTGATTTGGAAAGTTTTCTGGCAGTTCCTTACCCCAACAGACTAAACTTAATGTTAGGAGTAAGCTCTTTGGAATTTTTTACAAAGCAGATATTTTTTCCCCCTTATGCTTTAAACCTGTTCCAGATCAAGAAAAAAATGTTACTCTTTCTTTTAGCTACTGTTTAAAGACATGTACATGTAAGTGTGTATACATTCATGCACACACACACACACACACACACACACACACACACACACACACACACACACACACACACACACACGAGAGAGAGAGAGAGAGAGAGAGAGAAAGAGAGAGAGAGAGAGAGAACACAGACCTTTTTTAATATAAAAGTCTCCAAAGATTAAGATTTAATACTAAAAAGAAAATTAAAATAGAATTTTTCTCTTAAGTAGTAATTTACCAAGACAAAATAGTTCATTTAAAAAATGCACAGATAACTGCCTGTTAGAATTTATTATATTTTATTTTTGCTATAGGAAAACTATGGAGAAAAATATATAACCAAGAATCTTTTAGTGGCAGGGAAAAAGTTAGACTTTTAAATTCTGTCAAGTAAACAAAACTTGAATAAACTATAATTAAAAGGATATTCTTAGCATATGTCTAACCTTCCAAACTAAAACTCAATATATCTATCATTAGTGCCAAAATACCAGAAATGAGCAACATAAGGATGCTTATGATCCCTATCATATAAACCAAGATCATTTTGGAAATTCTGACACAGTACTTCTCAAAGCTGTTTGATGTAAAAGCTGTTAATATTGCATGGACAAGATTTGGGGACTATTTTAGCCAACTTGGTAAGGCAGGAAATGAAAATGTAAAAGGAATGTTTCTAATGATTGGAAATAGGCTGATAGATCTGGATGAGAGCAATTCATCCATACAAGCTAGAGTCTGTTGGAGCATGTTTAGACAGAGCCAAGTCCACAAGGGAGGTAGCTATAAGACATATATCAAGAAGGGACTCTCTCAAATATTAGTGAAAAATGATTAGAGAATATAGTGAGGTTAGCCTTGGTCTTATCTCCACCCACCCCCAGACAACCTAGTGCTGTAATGCTGAACCCATAACAACCATATCTGCAAAGATGTGCATTTGTTCTGAGAAAATAATCACAGAGGCCCACAAAAAGTTGCACACATTTATTTTTAATGATTCAAGAAAATTTGAAATGATTTGTTTACTGGTAAAAGACTGGAAGGTTCTGGAAGTCCATATGGTAGTTAGCAGAATGTTTTAATGACAGGGATATGGGATATGTTCATATTTATGAAAATGAAAACAGAGTTTAAAAACAGAGTACAGACAGACTCTTAAACCTTCCTCCTGCTACTAAACCTTGTGTGGATTGCTTTCTTGCCCCCACTTTGTCCACCAAGTTTGATGTTATTTGCCTCTTGACATTTTGTCACCATCAAAACAGAGGGGGAAGCTTGAGAGTTGATCCTAATGCCTGGCACATACTAAGCCTGATACTGTGAGTTAGGGTGAGAGGCTGTAATCTGTGTGTTTAATCAGGAAGAAAATATAGAAGCTTGTTAAAGGGGCCTTATCTTGGGTGGAGAGTTTTCTGGGTAGTTGTTTTCCCCTATATTTTCTGTAGTTTCTACATTTTCTACAGTGAATCAAACCTTCATCAAAGGAAAAACTTAAAAAAAAAATTAAGATAGTTGATAGTTGATGTTTGTGGATAAAAGAGAGAAAGGTGAAATCAAAGATCTTGGGGCTGGACTCCATTTGTTAATATTGACAGTAAATGATAGAGCTCAGGGCACTAGGCAAAGGGGAACTTAGGCACTCTGTCATTTTCTGTAAGTGTTCTACCTCAACTCTATGGTTCTCTTTACTGTCTGCTCACCCAGTGGTGATTACTTCCTTTGATCTAGTCAGGTGCCTCTTTTCCAGCATTCTTTCTACCATTTCTCTTCATTTTGCTGGTCAAGGTTATCTCTGTCCTTCAGCTAAGGTCGCCTTCTGGAAGGGAGACTCAGAACCGGGCTCACATTAACTCAAACCTTCCAAGCCAACACGTCTTTATTTTTTTTTTTTTCCTGGCACACTTCCACTGTTGTTTTTCCTTGAGTTGAGTCGATTTTCTGTCCCTCCTCCCATGCTTTTCCTCCAGTTGAGATGAGAGAGAGCATCCTCTCCTGGGAGAACTCCATCCCACCGAGGCGATGGCATTTTAATGTTTACATGAAGCAGTCAGGCTGAACCATGTCTGTACGCGCCACAGTCGGAATGGGACATGATTTCAAAACTGCCCTGTCTTTGTTTTCAGTGGGTGCACTAAGGAGTTGCTTTGGAGCCCGACTTTTGCTCTAGTCTCAACACTTGTCAGTTTCCAGCCTTGCACACGCCTGAATGTGATACCATGGCTCCTCTAATGGTGCTCTACTTCCCTCTTTTTAGGCTGGGCACCTGGTACTGATGCTTGCAGCTGTACTGAGGCTCTCCGGTACAACATCCTCCCTACCTCCTGACTAACCCAGATGTCCTCGCATGTAAGGCCACCAGGTCCCAATCTTGGTTACAGGTCCCAATATCGACATCTCGAGAAGGTGTCTTACCATTTCCCAGAAGTGCTCTCTTAGTCTAGCGCTCTCAGTGCCTGGAGAAGGCTCGCTCCTCCTCCCCTTCTTAGGGAGCTTTTATTGATGTACTTTAAGCATTGAATATTCATTTCTCGTGTCTTTCTTGCTTTGTATTTATGTGTTATTGTTGGGGCTTATGTTCAATAATGCTTTTTCTTTTCTTCCTTTCATGGTTCTTTCTGGGTCTGCTTCCATTTTAATGTGGGCTCCTTCAGGGAAGAACTGCATCATGCTTGTATCTGCACAAATCCAGGTGTCTGGGGAGTGGCTGGTAGTTCACACACATGCACCGCATGAGATAAGGGTCGAGGGTCTGGTGTATTGTGTATCACAGAATTTTGATTTTCTTTGCATTACAGCCCTAGTCTCCGGAACCAGAACACCTTACCTTGTACTTTTTCAACTAGATGTCTCCCATCCGAGAACCCAAGGAAATGAACCACAAATGTGCTTATGAGGCATGCAGACAAATCCTTGGCGGCTGTCAGTTCAGCAGAACAAATTAATTAGTTGAAATTACCTTTCTTGGTACTAAAGAAAAAATCAGCCTCTCTTTGGAATACACTATACTGATGATCAGAAAATAATCCTGAGCACAGTAGAACCTGCCTCTCCCCTTCTGCCACCTGGAACAATGTTCTCGCATGGCCATGCCTCATCAGCTCCTGTCTGAGATTCCCACCAGGTCTTTACCCCTTTTTCTCGTTCTTTTCAAGGGGAAGGCAGGCATCACCCTCTTCCCCCCTCTTTCATCTAATAATTCTTAGCTTTTTAATATACCAACTTCCTGTTTTATCTCTAGATCTTAAAAACTGTACCTATTGGAATCTTTTTATTTATTAGCTTATTTTAATACCTTTTAATTAAAGTAGAATTAATAGGGAAAAACTCAAGAAAGCACAAGTGGCCTTTTGCAGAAACCACATAAATAGTTTGAGGAAGTTTTATATATATATATGCATAAAGATTATAAAACCAAAAATGTATAAGATGTTAAAGCTTTATCCTTCTATCCATCTACCCTCCCAATCTTTTACCAATGGCAATGAACATTTTCTTTTATTGTTTTACAAAGTATTTTACATATGACATATGCAAGCATATAAAAGTTGATGGGGGCACTGGAGAGGTGGCTCAGTAGTTTGGAGCACCTGTTCTTGGAGAAGATGTGGGTTCACTTCTCACCACCTACGTGGTGGCTCACAACTGTCTATAACTCCAGTTCCAAGGACTCCAACAGCTTTTTTTTTCTGGCCACCAAAGGTACCCACACATGGCATACATATATGCATGCATGCAAAATGCTCACGCAAATAAAATTTAAAAATTCAAAAGTTGAAGTGGTTATTTATTTATAGATTCTACTTATATGTAAGGATTCTAAGAAATTTGCTCTAGGCTTTTATTTTATTTTTCTTTTTGTATTTTGTGTATGCATGTATATTTGAACAACTATGTAGTATATGTGCCTAACTACAAACACATTCTCATGTGTGTAGACATACATGTATCCAGATATGCACATGTGTGTGTGTTCATGTGAGGCCGGAGGTTGATGGTGAATATCGTCTCTGATTACTTCATACTTTAATTACCTAAGGTGGGATCTTTTACTGATCTCAGGAGCCACCACTGCCCAGGGAATTCTGGGCCTTTTGACACAGGAACGGGTAGGCCAGCCATGGCCACCCAGTTTTTATGTGAGCGCTGAAGATCTGGACTACAGTCCTCATATTTCTTGATAAGGTTTTATCCACTCCAGTCTCAGCTCTGGCATTTGCTCAATTAACATATCTTACAGTAGGTCCCACTCCAGCTATAACCTAGTCTCTGTAACTATTTCATGCCAACTTATTTATTGTTCCTCCTTGATAGGCATTAAGATTTCCTCCTAAATTCTCACAGATTTGGATACAACTGTC
This sequence comes from Phyllotis vaccarum, assembly GCA_033318265.1. Classification (NCBI taxonomy): domain Eukaryota; kingdom Metazoa; phylum Chordata; class Mammalia; order Rodentia; family Cricetidae; genus Phyllotis; species Phyllotis vaccarum. The sequence continues at coordinate 44,483,130 of JARWLC010000005.1, read as the reverse complement.
AGCATCTGTATCATCCTCCTACTCATCCTTAAACAATTCTACAAAGGGTTGTGGTTCATTTTATTCTTGGTGATTATTGCTGGACCATTCCTGTGTTTGGATGTCCCCAAATGTCTGTCAGACCTTTCTGAGTTTTGTCAATATGTTGTCTCATTGCTGAGATTCCTGTTTCTCTGTGTGAAGATGAGAATAGCATTGAACTGACTGATGGGCTCCAGTTTTTCTGTGCACCACCTATTTGTTCTTAGTCTTCAGCCTTCTATCAAGGCTGGTCCCTCTCCCTTGCTGGTTGATTCAGGTGTTCAGGTGATTTCCTGGGCCTCAGCCTAAAGTCATCACTAAGCCACCGTGTGTGATGCCAACTATCCTCTGTGTAGGCTCGGGGCTGCATATTTTCCTTCCTCTAGAACAGGAACTGTAACAGGGCCAGGTTCTCATCCGTCTTGGGCACCACTGTAGAGCTGTCATATCCATCTGAGCCTGGCTTGTGGTGACAAGCCACTCAGAGATTTTGTTAAATGAATGAATGGAACATATCAAATTACTGTGTCATAAATATTTACTTGTTCCTATTTTACTGCTGGTCCATGATACTTTATCAAAATGGGAGCAATAGATTATTATTCAGCTGAGTTTACCAATTTTCTTCTTGTACAGTTTTTCTTACTATGTTTATAAACTTACCTATACTTCCTTTGAAAATATTTGTGATTCATCTTTTATGTTCGAATCTTAGGCTCTATATTTATTGAGTGAAGGATCTAGTTTTGATTTTTGTTTTCCTTAGTCATTGCTTGGTCTATCAACCTTCATTCAACTGTGTCCTAGGCAGACTCAACTCTAGTCTACTGCAATGAAATTTGCATAGGCTCTGGGTTTCTTGTTAGACTTGAGCTGTTTAAATCACCAAGTTTCGGGCACATCTTAAAGTCTGGTAGATATAGTTCTTTCTCCATTATATTCTTTTACATATTTTTTTTGTAATGATTACATTCTTGGATTTTTCCCTAGTAAATTCCACAACCATTTTCTTTATATCTGGTCTCTTTCTTCTCATTTCTCACAGAAAAGGGAATATGATCTTTTTTTTTTTTTTTTTTTTTTTTTTTGCTCCTCTTAGTTTGCAAAAACAAAAGAATATGTAGGGGGACTACAGCACAAAGAAAAAAGATATCTATTTATTTATCATCTATCTGTCTGTCTGTGTACTGGTGAGATTCAGCCCAGAACTGCAGACATGCCAGGCAGGTGTTCCACACAGAATCATACTTGCAGATCTTTTACAGAAACCTAGCAATTGAGAAGTGACCGAGTAAGACAGACAAGGCAGAACTCATATTGAAGAAGCACTGAGACACAGACTGATTAGAGTGCAGAAATGTAGAGGCATGTGGCACTGCAAAGGCCAGCCAGAGTTCAACAAACAACAAATTACTTATACAATGCGAAGTGCTCAGCCCTGAGGTCATATACACAGTGACGCTAGACACACTCAGCAGCTTGTGGTTAGACATTTATAAATATGTATATAACAATGGCAATCAAGCAATTTGAGAAGGGAGGCACAGGTGGATGAGATGAATAAAGGGAATGGGGAAGTGCTGTGGTTAGTTTTTAATTCAAACTTTGGAAATCTTGGTGAGGAGCTCTAAGAGCCTCCGGTCCTCCCAGCCACTGCACTGAATGTTGAGAGAAGTGTTTAAGAATGAAAAATGAAAATGGGGATATGGGGAGGGGGATTGGGATTGGCATGATATAGGCCCCGTTCCATAATAGGAAATAAAATCAATATAGCCAAAATTAGTAAGTAGAATATCAGTGCTTATTGTGGAGATAATTTAGACAGCTAAGCACACACAGGAGGGGTGGAAAATGATATGGAGACAGAGGAGGGGCAATGCTTGGTTTGGCTCTATATAAACCTGGGAGTGCTGGTATGTGGTTATGATACTTTGACTTCTTTTTCGAAACAGGGTCGTCAGGTAGCCGAGGTCTTAATAAGTAGCCTCAAATGTAGTCTGTGGGCCTCAATCTTCCAAGGGCTCAGATCACAGACCTGTACCATTATGCCTGGCCATTGACAGAATCTTAAAACTTTGTGTGTGTATATATATATACATATAAATACATACATGTATATTAAGCTCCAAAAGAAGAAAGAGTAGGATATTTTTCAGGGGTAGAGCCTCACATAGCATTTCCATGACCCTGGGAGACAATATGATTAAAAGATGAAAAGAAACAGAAAGCCTTATTTCATTGTAGAAAAGTGAGAACCTCAGCACTGGCCTGGCATCCCAGCTCTGGTGGAGTGTTGAATGGATGGTGGACAGTGTGCCATTATTTTGAAAACCCTCCATTTTTCCTTATTAGCACTATTAGAATGAGAATTCCTGATCTGCTTCATAGACAGATAGGTGATAAATGTAGAGTATAATGTGGAAGGAACAACTGTATTTCTTTGGCGTTGACATTTGAATGAAGTTTAAAAGAAAAAGGCAGTATGATTTTTCAGTTTATTTTAGAGTTTTCGCCAGGAAATGCAGTCGCTCTAAAACACCAGCCATGGCTATGACTGTTCCTTGGCATGGGTTTGTCAGAACATGATAATATAGCTTCTTCCAAAGAAATCTCTGCAGCCTGAGGGTTGGCTTATGACTTGGGCCTAGTACTTTTCTTTCTTGTGTTTTTTCTGTCTTTGGAAATAGGATTAAAACCTGGTCTGCCTGGAGGTAGATGACAGGTATTCAGGAAATCCTAGCACTTAGTCCTATGATACAAGACTAGAAATGAATTATCTGCGTCCACAGGACTTACTAATTCCAAGGAGGAAACTGGGATGTTAGAAATGGGAGACTCCAGCCATTGTAACCACTGCTAGGAAGCCTAAAATTCTGGTATCAGGAGAAATAACCATTTAAAAAAAAAGAGAGATAACTGTTCATTATTAAGGTAGAGATTATTCTCCAAGGCTAAGAATGCTTTACCAACAGAATTGCAATGCAGAATTAAGTCCAAAATTTATTTTTAAGTTGCATGGATTTTTACAAGGAAAGAAATGTTACAAAACTACTAAGAAATAGGATCGTGTGATATTCTTAAAGGAACTAATTTGATTTTTTTTTTAAGTCACAGATAAATCTGAGTCACATTGTATTTTCTTCTCTGTGTTTTGTGGGTCTTGCTCTAATTTCTTGACCGTGCACATTGGTTCTTTAATCTGATGGTTTCACACTTATGAAGCTTTTCTGTTAGACTAAGCTGCAATTTTTGTGCTTACCTACTTATAGAGGGAAAATAATTTCACGTCCAAATAGATTTAAGTAGAAGTTTCAGAAGTGAAATGTTGCACCAGCTAAGGTTAAATGTGTAATTGATTTGGGTGCCTTCTGTACAACCATGTTAATTGAAAACCATATCTTAAAACTTTTATTGTTTCTAGAATAAATTACTGGAAACTAAAGGACAGCACCAAGAGGAAGAAAGAGCCCACATCCATCATGCTGAGCACTGGAGGTATAACTGGCCAATAAAATAAGCAGCCTTGGTAAAAATCAATTACTTATAAAGTTTTGCAGCATTTTGGAAAAACATTAGAGCAACATTAAGTAATGTTCTGGAATCCAAACCACCTAAATCTGTTACTGTATTATAGTGTGTGTGTGAGACATGCCTACTGTTACTATCTACGTATATGTTAACTTATGCATGTGCACATATGTACATGCATACAGAATATCCACACTTTTGGGTGAAGGACATTTAAACTCATTTGAGAAGGCTGAATCACAGGCTTGGATGTAACGAGAGATTTCTGACTGGCCTAGCTCCATGGTTCAGACCTGCCTGCCACTGCTTACCTGGACCAGCAATCCCAAAGTCCCAAAGAAACACACAGACATATTAATTTCATGCTTTTTGGCCAATGACTCAGGCACATTGCTAGCTAGATCCTTCATCTTAACTCAACCCATTTCCATTCATCTGTCCTGTCATGTGGTCCGTGGCTTACCTATTGCATTACATCTTGCATCATGGGCAGCTGGATCACTCTTTCTCTGACTCTACCCTCCTTCTCCTACCTATGATCTGATTTCTTGCCTACTGCTATGGTCCCCACCATAGACCAAAACAGTTCTTTTATTTAAAGAGTAGTTTTCACAGCAAACAAAAAGACATTCCCACATCAGTTGGAGAAGATTGCTTAGTGATTAAGAGCATTTATTGCTCTCACAAAAGACCTGAGTTGATTTCTCAATGTCCACACCCAGCTACTTACAACTGACTATAACACCTGTCCCAGGGAATCTTACACCCTTACTAACTTCCTTGTTAATGTGTAGGAAAAAAAACCAACAACCCTCTCTGTCTTAAACTAACTTCTCCTTTTAAGAAATCTCAATTAACTCACCAAATTTGCTGTCTGTGACCATTCAGATGACAGTGAATTGGAGCAGCTACCTAGTGTGGTAGCAGCCCAAGGTGAGGGTCCAGAAAAACAAACAAACGCAACCCACCAGGAGAGGGAAGTCATTGGTCAAAACTTATGTGGAGAAGAAACACTTGTGGGAACTGCCTAAAAGGCAGAGCTGGCTGGAAGCCAACTCCAAGTGAAAAACCTAGCCAGCCCTAAAAGTTGAGGGCTAGGTATTTCAGGAATTTTATTTAGTATATAATAAAACCCAGAGCCAGACATTGGAGAAAAGCTGAAATATCAGAGAGACAGGGAACAAGCCACACCCAATCATCACCCAGCGAAGTCCTCAGGCTGAATGGGGTAGATCCTATCTCAGACTAAAGTGTAGGGAAAGGGCTGACTTGTGTCCCTGCACCAGCTATTTCAATTCCCGGATTAACTTTCTTAGAGCTAGGATTAAAGGTGTACACCACCACTGCCTGGCTCTGGAGTGATGGGATTAATGGCAGGATCACCTCCTGACCTTCAAGAGTGGCTCTGTCCTCTGATATTCCAGACTATTTTTGTTAAATATATAATATATTAACACATTCCATTTCCCTTCTCTCCTCCCACTCATGCCCCAGTTTCCCCCACCCTACCCCATCATCCACTCCTCAAATAGGATAAGGCCTCTCCCATGGAGTGTCAACAAAGTCTGAGATATCAAGTTGAGGCTGGACCAAACCCTCTCTCATATCAGGGCTGAGCAAAGTATCTCTCAATAGGGAATGAATTCCAAAAAGCCAGTTCATATGCCAGAGATAAATCCTTGTCCCACTGCCAGAGGCCCCACAAACTGCCCAAGCCACACAACATCACATCACTAGTTCAGACCCAGGCAGTTTCCCTAGCTTCCGGCCAAGAGTCAGTGAATTCCCAGTGGCTCTGGTCATCTGTCTCTGTGGGTTTTCCATCTTGACCTTGACCCCTTTGTTCATATAATTCCTCCACCCTCCTTTTAACTGGGTTGGGAGCTCGGATCTCTACACTTGCTTCCACCTGTTTCAGCTCATGTTTGTGTGGTCATGCAGGTGAGACTTTATAGGTGTAGCCTACAAAGTCTCACAGAAAACTCCCCGTTGTCAGATGTGTCTGGAGACCTCAAACCCAATGAGATTTGACATGTTACAGCATTGCTAAGAACACTATACTCTGTAATGACAGTGGTCTTCATAGGACGCACCTGACAGGAATGCTTTAGAATTTAGTGTAAGGGTATTCATGATTTAAGAAAGCATATTCTTTTTGCAAATAGATGATTTCTCTTATATATCTAAGTTCATCCATCACTGAACTATGTTCTTTAAATTTTACGAATAATGATATTTTGGCTGCATCATATACATGCTTGGTGCCTGAAGAGGCCAGAAAAGGGGCATCAAATCCCCTAGGACTGAAGTTGCAAATGGTTATGAGCCATCATATGACTGCTAAGACTCGAACCTGAGTACTCTAATAGAGCAACCAAGCCTCTTGACTGCTGTACCATCATCTCTCCAGCCCCATTGAAGTATATTTTTGAATTGTAATACTTTCATTTTGTATATGAGAGACTTTGAAAGATGTCCAGTGGGTGACCCAGTTCTGAGCCTCTAAGTGCTGGTGGATGCTGATATTACTTTGAGTAGACTATGCTGTTTAAATGGTTCTCACAAAGTACCTTTAAAATGTTAAATGTGAATTTGTATGTTTTACTCTGATTTAGGAAAATGTCAAAGCCTTGAAACTTTGGTTAGATTGTTTTATTAGGTAAACTGAGGGGGAAGAAGGAACTTTTATTATTGCCTATAAAGTAGGCCATAAATTATCTAGTATTTTTATGGGTTTTTCTCATGTCCTCTTGAGAAGACTTGGTTAGAAAAATATTGATATTGTTTTTATATATACAGTGGTTGCTTCCAGTAGTCAATTATTCCTCTGGATTAGTTTAGATTAAAAAGCTTTAAGATAGCAATGTGTTACATTAATAGTCTTCATTGCTAATGCATTGGCCTTTGTTAGGTGCCAAGTAAAGGTGCATGTTATTTGTTTAGAGGGGAAGGGGCTGTGTTTTTGTTACAGGAATCTTGGCCATTATTCTATAAGTTTATTGTTCATACTGCCAAATACATGAATATTGGTGAGACTGTTATTTTATGTATCTGTTTCCTCTCTTATTGATTCCAGTGGCACGTAAATCCAAATTAAACCCACCAGGAAATCACCGTGGGTAATAAACTCGGTAATCAAGTTTGAAACAACTAATCAAGCCTCTAGACACATATTTTATATTCTTGATCAATTTTTGAGAAGAGTTTGCATTTGTACTGTCTTTAAAGTTTATAGAGTGCAGTCCCATGGTATCTTGAGATACACATCCAATAATTCTTTAATGAACAAAAATAGTGGTACCTCTTCTGAGAACACCAACACAAGCTGTGTAGTGTGCATGTAGGGTGTATAAGTTAGGTGTACCTGGGGACATGATTTCATTAGCATTCAAAAGGCAACAAGCTTTCTCCTGTTTAGAAGTTGACATAGATGAGCACTCAACTCTGCATTCATAATAGAAAGCTTGTGGGATTCTGTATGAGCTTTGTATTGAGTTCTGCAATTAGTGTACACTTGACACTGCACCTACCCTGACCCTGACCCTGTATAACCACTTGAGCAAGAGAAGCATCTAAGAACCTAGCAGAGAACTGACAGAGTTCTAGTTCAAAGGCTTGAATGGATCTGAACTGTGAGGCGAGTGTCAGAATGAATCCTATTGATTTATGAAAATTCAAACCATCTCTGAGTAATAGTTCTTGATCCAAATTAACCCTCAGTGGGGGGAAAAACCCAGAGCACAAGTTTGATAGTAATAAAAATAGTCTCAAGCTAGTCAACACAAATGTGATAGGAAGCCTTTCTCCCTGTTTAGACTCTTGATGCCGATGAGGGAAACAAGCTGTACATTCCCTTTGTCTTTGGGTGACCCATTCTGCAGTGGACAAGCCAACTGAGGATCTTCCTAAAGCACCATAGAGAACTCATTATCTCTTCCTCTTAGTAGCCAAGTTTATGAGTGAATCTGTCACCTTTATGAAACCCAGTCAGAGCAGTTGGCAATGCCAACTCTACACCAGCGGGCTTTTCACGGCACAGCCTCTGCCCATAGCCATGGATGTAGAGAGTATGTGCCTAGAAGCCTCAATCATTCAATGAGTAAGCTATCAGGACACATTCAGCCAAAGCTCTATTCTAATCAATAAGGTGAAAAAATAGCAAAAAATGGTCCCTGACCTCATGCAAACCACAAAGGCAGAAACAGAAGTCCAGAGTTAAACAGTGAGACTTTTCCGAATGGTTGTGAATACCTTGAGGGTGATAGCAGAGAGGTAGCAGGTGGAGATGACAGGTGACTAAGGCCTCACACAAGAGCTGTCATCAAAGAATGAGGAAGAAGCAGGAACATAGAACTCAGAGGCAGAGATTCATACTGGGATGGCTCCTTGTCAACAAGATGGCAAGCGCAGAAGCTCTGTTGTGGGAATGCGGTTGGACTTTACATCCCAAAGTTTAGATGAAAAAGAGCAGAATATGGAATCTGGCACAAAGTGGAAAGGGTGAAATATGAGATTGCTTAAATAGTGACTCTTCCCAAGTCAGCAACCATGGGAGACGCTTAAACAGAAGGAAGGTTACTGTTCCATTTCTGTGAAGAGAAGCCATGACCAAAGCAGCTCTTATGAAAGCACACATTCAATTGGAACCGGCTTATGGTTTTTGGAGGTTTCATCCCTGATTATTGTGGTGGGAAGCATGGAGCAGACATGGCAGGCATGGTGAGGGAGAAATAGTTGAGAGCTAAATTCTGACCTGCATGCAGACATGGGGACATTGGGCTTGGTGTAGGCTTTTAAAACCTCAAAGCCCACCCCCAGTGATGCACTTCCTCCAGCAAGTTCATACTCCCTGGTGATTAAGCATTCAAATGTATGAGCCTATGGAGGCCAGTTGTATTCAAACCATCATTGAGGTCAAGAGCACTTTTCTAACTTGGGTGGAGTGTAGTTTGTTATGTGAAGAGTGAATGACAGGGTAGGGTGGAGACAGTAACCCAGAGAGGTGATAGGACATGAGTGGATTCAGGATGTGTTGGTAAGACAGTTAAGACATCTAGGGGCTTGTATGGAGTGGGAGGACATTGGGGAGACTGAAGGAAAGCTCCTTCTAGTAATTGACCAAAAGCCTAGATAAAGGGATTGGGGAGATGGTTCAGCAACGAAGTGCTTGCTGTATAACAAAAACCTGAGTTTGAATCCTCAGTACCTGGGAAGAATGATGGATCCATCTATGGCCCCAGTGGTTTGGTATGGAGCAGACAGAAACAGATGGATCACGTTGGCCATCCAGTCTAGCCAAATTAAGTGACCCAAAGTTTTGTGAGAAACACTGTCTTAAAAAGTAACATAGAGAGAGAAATTGAGGCAAGCACTCAGTGTTACACACACACACACACACACACACACACACACACATACACCACACACACACACACACATACACACACATACACAATAAAAACAGCACCAAGTGTGTCCACATTCCACAATGACTTTGGTTGTTTTGCTCACAGGGCAATTTCCACTCATTAGTATTCAAGGCTGTAATATAGTAAGATTTTTCTCAGCCTGTCAGACATGGGGTCCTGCAGTGGTATGCTGTGGCATTTGCATAGGTTTCTAGGGTGAGAACAGAAAGCTTAGCTGTAGCCACTGCCTACTGGGAATACACTTGTAGACAATCTTCAGAGATCAAATGAGCCCAAACACAGTTGATATCTTGGCTGGTACTGAGTGAGCTCAGACAAGCTACATGACTGGGTCACCCAGCCATTGTTTTCCTGTCAGAGTTCCCCCATCTCAGAGAGTTACGACTTGTGGCCCTCCATCAGGACCTAATTCTGCTTTCTGTGACTGAAAAGGAGGCCAATGTGCTCAGTCCCCACCTTTCTCTTCCTTCCACAAATTCATGCTGAATAGTTGCTTATGTTAGTTGCTGTTTCTGCCCCAAGAACTTTCTAGTGTGTCTTCTAAGTTTCTAAATCACTCATTGCTATTGACCCAGCTTCTGAGTCCTCATCTCTATTCAGCCACGCACAGGTGACTTAGAGGATGGTGTTGAAATGTTCATAAGACAACTATTTAAAATAATGATAGCCAAGGGAGGCTCCTGTAGGAATAGTCAGCACATCATATCTGTGAGTCTATTCATGGCTTAAACAAGCTGAATTGAAAATATTCAGAAAAGCTCTATAGCTTATGTGTTACAACAATTTTCCTGCATTATTCCTTAAAAATACAGTGTAATAAGTCTTTTACTCTTTATATAACACTGGTACTGCATTAAATACTGTAAGTAATTCACAGATCACTTAAAGCAGGAGGATATGTGAAGGATAGCCATGCTATGTCATTTAATAGAAGAGACATGAGCATCAGTGTCCTTTGGTACCCACAGGCAGCCCTGGAGTAAACTCCTCATGGATACTTGTTAAACCATCACTGTGCTGGCAGCCTCTATCCTGACCTTTGTGAAAATAATTGTCTTATTAATTCAGATTTGAGTTTTGAAGTTGGTGGCTGTAAGCAGGACAGAGCATCAGAGAAAGGTGTACTTATTCTGTCTTTTGAAACGTGAACATCTTTTCTCTCCCACAGCCTGCTCATCTACTTTTCTCTCCTGTGATTCTCTTCTGGTTACCCACAGCATAGTTGTCAAGTTTAACTGGGAAACCTGTCTTCTGGCAGCAGCTGTGCCACAGAAATTTCTGCCAGCCTTCCCCCCATTTAGTTCCTTCTGGCTTTTCCATCTCTAGCCTCTGTCTCATTCCTTGACCAGAAAACCAGCTAGGATGAGAGTGACTCCCTGAGTGAAACTTTCAAGTCAAGAATGGATGCCCTTTTGGTTTGAGTTACACCTGTACCAGCCTCAGTAGGGACTATTTCCAGACCCCATTGTCAGCGGACAGAAGTTTCTACACATCGCCTCTGAGCTGAAGGGAAGAAGCAGCCCACGCCAGTTTGCACAGCACATTTGGTTCTCAGGAACCTCTTCCTCCCGCAGCAGGCTTGCTACTTACACACATTTTTCATTGTTTTAAAGGGTAAATAACGCTTTTCTGGACCGACTCCAAGGCAAAAGTCAACCAGGTAGCCTCGAGCAGTCTGGAGGCCGTTGGAATATGAATAGTAAGAACAGCTGGGTGAGTTTTTTCTTTTCTCAAAAAAAAAAAAAAAAAAAATCACCTTTCTCAGTCAAAGAATAAAAATAAGTGATCGCTTAAAAATATATTGTGCTTTTCTCCCAATTATCATCCTTATCATCAATATCATCTCCGTTATCATCATCACTGTTGTGTACTGTGATGGGCAGCTAAGGAAAAAATATAAATTCGGCAGGGAAGGAAGTGGAAAAAGAGAGGAGGGGAGAGAGAGCAGAGAGAGGAAAGAAAGAGAAGAAAGTGAGAAGCGGTTTAGCTTGGGCCAATTAAAAACAAGCATCAGGACACTGTCTTTTGTTCTTAGCATGTGCCCAGCCTGGAAAGCTCTTTATCACCTTTTGCTCAGACCCGCAACTGAAACAAATGAACATTTTTTTTTTTCTCCCTAAGGAAATTTGAAGTGAAATGTGGTTATGAAAACACTAAGCACTCTTCCCTAGTAATGGGTCCTCCCTGTGAAACTGGCACATCAAAGAAACTAGGATTTAACTTTTCACTACAATATGATTAAATAAAGAAAAGTCCTACAGCCAAAGGTACTTTTGGAAGATGAAATGTCCTTACATATTTCTGTAGGGAAAACACCCATGCAATTCTGTGTTTAATGCTATTTTGTGTGCAATATATTCTCAAACCAACAACAAAACTTCAAAATGTGTGTGACTACAGTGTGTGTACAGTTAGAGCTAACTACAATTTGTTTTGCAGTTTAATTAAATCCCAAATGAATGAGGTCTTAAAAGTATTATGCGTGTGTGTGTGGGTGTGTGTGTGTACATACATTTATATGTGTGTGTCTATACATAGATGCATATATTTTTGGAGTGAGGAGATCAGATAGATTTTTTTTTAATAATCACAGTCTAACAAAATAATCAAGTGCTGGGCTTGTAAGATGACTTACAAATCTGGGACCCACATGATGGAAAGAAAGAGTGATCTCCAACAAGCTGTCAGCTGACTCCTACATGCATGCTGTGGCATGCCCCACCACCAAATAAATATATATAATTAAAAAAAGATCAAGTGCTTTCTAACCTAGAAACTAGGAGATAAATAACTTAATAAATAGTTGAAGTGCAAAAGCTCACTGTGAAGAAATCAATGCATTAACAATCAAATCTTATATGCAGGACTCCTCAGAAGACAGCTAAAAGCTAAAATTAATAGCTTTAATTAAAGTATATATGTTGAAGATGATGGACCATAAGCACATTTATAGAGAGTATATCTTGGATGGTTCTATTTTATTCACAATGTATGTTGATTGGGTTGATGTGGCACTTAGAATCTGGACCACGTGACAGAGGGCGAACACATTTGAAACTCAGCTTCCGGGTTGTGTGATGTAATACACACAGTGCTGACTCCTTCATGAAGATATGTGAGTAGGAGACATAAGAAATCATACTTGGAAATCAAATTTTGTCCAGGACTTGAAACTTCACTATCGAGTTTACATCTCTCCACTACTCATCAACTTCCAGGAGTACCTGGGAAAGTGTCTAGGATCCAGGGAAACTATGGGGACATGTGAGTGGAAGTGACTTAAAACACAGCTCTGCAGCTGGTGACCTTGGAGAGTGGGTTACAAGTTGTTGCTTAGACTCAACAGATCAAAGAGAAGACCACCATAGTCTCGTGATGCACCTACAGGTATGGATGGAGAGCTTGCCTAGCTGTGGAGCCTTCTCTCCCCAGTCACCAAACATTCTAGAAAAGTAGAAAATTGCACCAGTGTAATATGAACAAGCGCAAATTTTATTGATACATTGCTATCACCGACTTAATGTCCTACTTATTAAAAAACCATCTCCTCTGTAGCTCAGGCTGATGTGGAACTCTCAATCACCCTGCGTTTTCCTGGTACACAGGTATGTCTGCCTCTGTTTTCCTTTCTGTTCTTTCTTTTTTTGATGTAAGGCCACTCAACCAGTGGACTTTTTTGTTTGTTTGTTCTTCATGGCCACTGACAATGTTCACAGTGCAAAAAAACCCACGGCTACTTTTCATTTTTTATCTCTAGCCTCTCAGTATTGTCAAGATGAATCTTTTCCCCCTTTGAAGTTATTTCTAGGTCACGCTCCTGTCCTAGGAATCCATATATCTCAATGGCCATCTCCTTTCATTCTCCTTCCCTGAATCTCCTATACCCCACAAAAGCCACATTCCCAGCTATTTCATTAATACCTTGGTGGCCTTGCTCTGCCTGAAGGAGTCAAGCACCTTCCACGTGCTTGCTGCTCTTGCCCCAACCTAATCCTTTTCTTCTATTTGTACATCCAGTTGTATTGATTAGGATATTCCAACTTCTACATATCTAGAGCTAAATTTAAAATAATTTCAGTCCAACCTTTCTCACACACTTCACGGGCATTATTCTCTGTCTAGTCTCTCAAACTGCACTTCCAAATCCTAACAGTCATTTCCTGGGATGTTTTCTTATGTTCACAATTACACATCTGGAATCTGTTTTCACTAGGAAAGCAACAGAGGTCAGAGTGTGTCAGTTTTATCTTTAAAACCCTCCAGGGGTTCACAGAACTCCCTCTATTTATTACTTGAAATAAAAGTTAGGATTCTCTACACAGCCCCTTGGGATGCTACATGAGGTGCAATCCATCTGACCCTTGGTTCTTTACTGTCGTGGCTCTTTCTACCTACATCAGCATCCTTGTGGGTATTTCAAAGCGCTCTGACACTAGCTGCTTCAGCTTGGGGCCTTTATACATCTTCTCTCTATACACTTTTGCAAAGTATCTGTGCTATTTACTTTCCTTTAAGAGCTTTCTTGAATTACATCATCTTAATAGGATTACCTAGGCTCTTTCTTCTCTTTAAGCCTTTCAGTGTCCTTCCCACATCCCACCACACTCTTGAGTTGAGTTAAGATGGAGGAGTTAGCTAGCAATGTGCCTAAGCCATAGGCCAAACAGCATGAAGTTAATATAAGCATCCGTGTGTTTCTTTGGGACTTTGGGATTGCTGGTCCAGATAAGTGGTGGCTGGCAGGTCTGAATTGGGTAACTAGTCCCTGCCAGAAATCCCATTGTTACACTTCTCCTTCTACAATATTTTCCTAACACATGACTATGTTAATCCCTTGGAACGCAAGGATATGTCTCTTGGATTGTTTTGTTTGCTGATACCTCAAACAAGAAGCCAGGACTAGAGTCTACTGTACACATGGGAGAAAAAGTCCTTGATAGTTCACATTCTGAGCACAACAAAGGATTTGGGAAACATTTTGATACAGTAAAATGAACGGGTATTGAATTTAAAATAGCTGTGTAGGAAGCATTTGCTAAAATAAGAATGAGATTTAGAATAATGAGCAAAACCAAGATACAATTAAAGATAGCCCAGGGGCTGGGGAGAAGGCTCAGTTTCAAGTGTTTCCTACACAATCATGAGGGCCAGACCCATGAAACAAGCTGGGCTTTCCAAAAATGTACAAAGAATGAGGGACTGTGGAGTGTTCACCCCCAAATGGCACATCTACAACTAAAGCTTAGGAAACATCACAGACGCGGTGGGAAGATCGTAAGAGCCACAAGACCAGGAGGACTGGCATGAAACTGGTTTGTTTTTTGTTTTTGTTTTTGTTTTTGTTTTTTTTCTGGACATGGCAAGGGTGTAACACCCGTGAACTCCAACAATGTGATTACTGCACAAGCCTTGCATGTGACCACATCAGCTAAGATGGATGAAGTCCCTTGGCCGAAGAACTATAGAGAGTTGGCGACTTCTAAGGAAGAGAAAGTCAGCTTTATTCCAATATAAGCTTCTTGATAGGTCAACCAGTGTACCTACAGGTAGTACTAATTCAACTCCATAGGTCTCTCTCTTTGTCTCTTCCTCCCCCCGCCCCCGTGTGTACAAATAGAAATATTATGGAGGAGGAGTTGATGAGTTCGACAATGGACTGTGCTGGGAACATGGAAAGGAACTGGAGAAGAGGAAGTAGTGGTTATGATGGAAATGTACTGTAATTATGCATGCCGTTCTCAAAAAATACAAAAAGGACTTTTGCTCATAAACATAGGTTTAAAAATCATAAAATTTTATAGACCTTTAAAAATATTAAATAACATAACCTCATTAAGTTATATCTATGACAGAATGGCAAACATGATGCTCCGGTTAGATTCTTCTGTAATAAATGGCTAAAAAAAGCTTGGGAAGGAAAGAGTTTATTTCATCTTATGGTTACAGTCCACCACGAGGGGATGTTAAGACAGGAAATCGAGGCAGGAATTAAAACACAGATTTTATCCTGCCTCTCCTAATTTGCTCAACTACTTTTCTTAGTCAGCCCAAACCCACCTAAGGGGTGGTGCTTCCCATAGCCGACTGGGCCCTCAGACACCAATTAGCTATTAAGAAAAAGTTCCTCAGACATGCTCACCAGTATCGACTAATCCTTAATTGAGGTTTGTCCCCTCTTCCTGAATATGTCAAGTTGACAACTGACACTATGACCCCTAGCTTATCACAAAACAAGACATAAAAATTCTTCTAAAAGAATATATATCATAAATTTTGTATGGTCATTTTTACAGATACAGAGAAAGCATTTGGCAAACTTAAGTGCTCATTTGCAGTCAAAAGTTCTATCAGAGGAGGAATAGAGGGCAGGTTTCTTTATTTAAAAATAAGGTCAGAACTTCATAATAAAACAAAACTTCAACAAAAATCTTTCTGTTGAATTATTTATAAGTATTGAAAAGTAAAACAAAGCTATAAACTACATTACATATGGTGTGGTCACCTGCATAGAAATCCCAAAGAATATTTTTTCCTGTTAGAGTAAATAAGGGCTTGCCAATGTTAACTTATATAGAATCAGTATATCAAAACCTCAATTTCTACACATTTAGAGCAAACAAACAAAAACCAAATAAAAAATACCTGATCAAAAAATGTGAGTTTTTTTAAGGAATTGTAAAATATTCCAGGAGACACTAAAAAATAAAGAGAATAAATAACTGGCTAGTTATAACCCCGCTAATGAATAGGAATGAGTTCTCAGTCTATGATTTAACTAATTGTGGAAGTAAGGAACCAAGAAGAATTGAAGATAAAAACATATACGTGAAGACTTAATCACTTAGGATGGCTCACAGTTGGTATTGGTGGCTGAATACTTGTGGGCTTTTGATCTATAACAGAAGTGGAGAACACGTGCCTGCGAGGAAATGGCTTCTCAACAGATGCTTTTGGAATCCGTGAATACCTATCTGAAATTAGATACATTCATTCCTGACACCATTTATGGTCATCAACTCTAGGGGGATTAAAGCTTTTATAACGACAAACAAACCTTTTTAGATTTTAGAAGAAAATGAAAGACATTATTTATAAAATTGAGCTAGAAAAGAATTTTATAAGACCCAAAGTATAAACCAAAAAGAAAAAAAAAACTATCACTACATTAAAATTTAAAATATTCATTTTCAAAGCACCCCAATCCAAAGTCAGAAGAGAGTACCAGAGACTGGTCTTCTATTCTGGGTGTATTTTTTAAATAGCAAACAGACTAAAGCTAGTATGAAGGGTATATTGCAAATAGGCAATTTATTTAGAAGTGAATGGTTGGCAATTGGGCCTCTCTAAGGAATGTGAGCAAAATCTATTCCCCCAATGGTGGCTGAGAGGAGAAATAGGAAGCAGCAGACAGCCAAAGGCAGAGAAGAAAAGGAAATAGGCCAAAAGGAAGGAACTACGGCAAAACCCACGAGAAGAATAGTTCCTTTGTACGTCATATTGGCTCTGGGAAGGATGCTCCTAATAAGCGATGGTGAAAAGACAGACCGGATTGATCTTTATTTCTTAAACTTTTAAACTTTATTATAGTTTGATATTGCTTAATGCATATAGTTATTGTTCAACAATTTAAAATTTCTCATGTATTTTTATTTTGTCAAATTTCATGTTAGTTTTCATGAGGCACCTAGTGTTGAACATGGTGAAAGTCACTGTAAATTATATGTTGTTACAATAATAGCACAGCTTTGTGGGATATATTGCTAAATGCTTTGCCTTCAAGGGCAGTTAAGATCTTGACATGATCTCTGAGTTTCCTTCCTAAAGGGCTAGCAAACCAACAGTTGTTTGTATCTCAAGTGTAGCGTGGTCCACTTCGCATGTAAGGATGATCATTTGAACACAGTGGAGGAGGGACTCATTAGTCCATCTGTCAGCCTCAAGGTCCTCTTAGAAGTCACCTTTTGGATGAATAATCCAGTGTGACTCTACTAATACATTTCAATTCCACTTCCTCTGACCCAGATTCTGTCCTGGTTGTGTTTGGAAGGTTTCAACATTTATGACTCAAATACTGTTGGCCTGTGTGTAACAGCACAGCCACTAAAATGTCATTGGATAAGACATAACATTCTGAGCAAAGACCATGTAGCAAATTAAATGCACCATGACTTAAAAATTAAACTCATTTTACTGGGACTTCAGTCATTAGCACACAAAGAAGGTCTTCTTAGCCTGATGCACTGAGTGTAGTTTGTAGGAACTCCATTTTGGATTGTACAGGCGCTGGACTTTATGTTACTGTTTGTGGTAATTTATCTTTTCTTTTTATTTCAGGGTATATGAGAAACAGTCACTTCCATCTGATCTTCATCAGCTGACCTTAAAAACCCTCACGAGATGCTTTTCCTCCATGCAGTTGTGTTTGGCTTCAGTCTTCATACCTTAACTTCAACTGCCCACTCTCAGCTGAGCACTTGTGGGTGGCCAGGTTCCTTCTGTTATTAGTTATGTGTGGATTTAGAGGCTCATTACTGACTCATATTTAATCTCTCCTGCCAGCATAATGTTACCTTATTTTTCCTAATTAGTTTTGCCTCTTATTAGAAGGATAATTAGAGCAGTGTTAGTAAAATAGTAAGAGGGAGTCATGCGACATTCAGGGTACTTAGAGGTACTACATGCTGTAGGCTTGTGTCTCCTAATTGACGATTTTCTTTTTCTTTACTAATTCTTACAGCAGGTTTGTGGATCCTTTGGGGTCTTTTTAAATTCCCACTTTCTTAATCTAGGGTACAAATGTGAGTGAAAGGAGATCTCATACATTTATAGACAAATTTATAAATAAACTCCAAACTACTTCTTTATAAATGGATCATTTTTTTAATGAAAAGTTCTCAAAGAGCCTGATTCTAACATTTATTTTTACAGCCTATATAGATCAGATATAGTGAACAATCACTACTGGATCTTCCTTTGGTCTTTATATATTTATTCGTATTGTTCCCCTGATCTTCAAAGTGGAAAAATTTGT
The DNA here is from genome assembly GCA_033318265.1 of Phyllotis vaccarum. NCBI lineage: Eukaryota > Metazoa > Chordata > Mammalia > Rodentia > Cricetidae > Phyllotis > Phyllotis vaccarum. Next base: position 44,465,121 of record JARWLC010000005.1, on the reverse strand, counting down.
TTATTGGAAAGCCGATGTTTTCATGAAAATTAACTAGACACAGTATAGCCCCTTATCTGATTTGTAGCTCTGAGGGAAACTTATCTTTTCTGTGTTCTGTGCAACCTAGTTTAATAGGCTTTCCTGTTCAAGCTCCATGACCTTGAACAAGCTCATCATTCTTAGAGTAAAAGAATATTGATCTCTATACCGTGTAGTTCAGTTCCACAGCCACCTTTTCATCCTCAGCGGTGCACTGCAGTTAGTCTTATAGAATAAAGGTTGAAGGAATGAATATATGTCTGTGTATATAGGTACAGATGTGTAGATAGATAGATTATACACAAATAAGTTATCAAAAGAGAATAGATAAATGATAGAAGACAGATAGTTGATAGATAGCAGACAGATTGATGATAGAGTTTTTGAGTATCTGAGCAACCAATAATACTTTATAGCATTAAGAGATCATCTGTTTTACCAAATGCCCTGTTAAGATTCATTTTCCAAATCTCTATAGTCAGGGGAACATTGGGATTTGAAATCTTGGGCCATGACACATGACTATAGTAATGGTGCCACGCATAAAGCTCCATATCGGGTGGGTGGGGTCAAGGTGGCTAAGGACAAATGCTGTTCTGGCAATTTCTCTAGAAAAAAAAAAAAAAAAAAAGGATACTCTTGTTCTCCTGTTCTCTGCCCACCAAAGCTGTGGGTTCTGCTGACACTAATTTGAAATGTTTAGTCCATTGGAAACCCTGTTGTTGTCAGATATGAAGAAAACTGAATCCCTTAGCCCATGTTAGAAATGCTGCCAAACCAATTGTACATGTGCTGTGGCCACAGACACTTTACATTTTAGCCCTATACCTGCCTGCCCAGTTCCCTCCTGGATGAGTTTTGGTGTGTGCTCAGGAATGGCATTTCCCACTATGGTGACTGTCATTGTGAAGCCAAGGGTAGGTGAAAGGTGCATTCTTCTTATGAAGGCTCTTGGGAAAGTTGGCCCAAATCTCCTCCTTTGCATATGTCATTTTCTATATTTCTCAACAGATTTTGTTCCACTTATTTTTTAAGTGCAGGTACAGAAAAGTATAACATCATGGCTGAAATTATGAATATGTATGGGCTGTTTCTTTCTTTTAAAAAAATATGTGTATGTATATACTGACATATTTTTTATTTAAAAGTTCTTTTTACGTACTAACCACAGTTCCCCTTCCCTGCCCTCCTTCCACTCACCACCCTTCTGTAACTCCCCACTGCCACCATCTACTCTTCAAGGTGGATAAAGCCTCCCATGGGGAGTCAACAAAGTCTGGGATATCAAGTTGAGGCAGGACCAAGCCCTTCCCCACTGTATCAAGGCTGAGCAAGGTGTACTTCCATAGGGAATGAATTCCAAAAAGCCAGTTCATGCATCAAGGATAAATCCTGGTCCCACTGCCAGAGGCCCCACAAATGTCTCAAGCCACACAACTGTCATCCCCATTAAAGGATGTAGGTTCCTCAGCTGTTAGTCCAGAGTCAGTGAGCTCCCAATAGCTCAGGTCAGCTGTCTCTGTGGGTCTCCTCATCATGACCTTGACTCCTTTCCTCATATAATTCCTTCCTTCCTCTACCTTCCTTTTTTCTTTCCTTCCTTCCTTCTTTCCTTCCTTCCTTCCTCTACCTTCCTTCCTCTACCTTCCTTCCTTCCTTCCTTCCTCTGTTTCTTCCCTCTTCTATCCTTTCCTCCCTCCCTCTCTCCCTACCTCTTTCCTTCTTTTCTCCCACCCTTCTTCCCTCCCTCCCTCTGTCTGGTTTGGGAGCTCGACAGTGACAATACTTAGCTGTGGATCTCTGCATCTGCTTCCATCAGTTGCTGGATGAAGGTTCTATGATGACAATTAGGGTGGTTATCAATTTGATTACAAGGAGAGATCAGTTCAGGATGCACATTTATACCACAAAGACATTGTAGCAATAAGGTTTCTTGGTCCTGAGCAACCAGAGGTCCAGACCATTTAGCTGCCTGCTACCTCTCAGGCCCCCCAAAATGATTCAGATGCTTATATTAAGTTCATGCTGTTTGGCCTATGGCTCAGGCACATTGCTGGCTTGTTTTTACATCTTAACTCAACCCATTCTCATTAATTTGTCTGCCACGTAGCCCGTGGCTCACCTGTGTTCCTTACATGCTTCTTCTTTGGTGGCTGGCTCAGTCTGTCTCTGACTCTACCCTTCTCCTACCTATGCTCTGATTTCTCCTCCTACTTTTTCTATGGTGCCTGTCATGGGCCAAAACAGCTCCTTTATTTAAAGATTGATATTCACAGCATACAGAAAGACATTCCCACATCAAGACATTTGTTTAACTATGTTCATCTCAGCATTATTTGTAATAACCAGAATCTGGAAACAACCTAGATGCTCCTCAACTGAAGAATGGGGAAAAAAATGTGATGCACTAGCACAACGAAGTATTTTGCAGCATTAAAAAAAAAAAAAAAAAAAAAAAACAGGAAAAAAAAAGACATCTTGAAATTTGCAGGCAAGTGGATAGAACTAGAAAAAAAAATCATCCTGAGTGAAGTAACCCAGAACCTAAAAAGCAAACATAGTATGTACTCACTCATCAGTAGATATTAGACATAAAGCAAAGGATAACAGGTTATAATCCACAACCCCAGAGAAACTAGGGAACACGGAGAACCCTAAGAGAGGCATCCATGGATCCCCCTGAGAAAGAGTAATAGGTAAGTTATTCTGAGTAAATTAGGATCACGGGAAAGGTGTAGGGTGAGGTGGGGAGAGAACATGAAGGAATGAGATGGGGGAGGTGGGGGAGGGACAGAGAGGGAGAACAATGAAATAGATATCTTGACAGAGGAAACCCTTTTGGGGTTAGGGAGGAACCTGGTACTAGGGAAACTCCCAGGAATCCACAAGGATGACCCCAGCTAAGACTCTAAGCAATAGTGGAGAGGGTGGCTGAACTGGTAAGTTTCTTTCGTAAGGAATTTCTTGAAGTATGTAGATGGAAGTTCCTAGGAAAGAAATATGAACCATGACCTGAGGGAGCCTACGACTATGCCTTTTATATTTAACTAGCTTTGTTGAAACAATTGGAATAAATTTTGACTTGCCCATAATTTTGGATAGGAAATCCCCAAGTCCTGTCTGTATTTCTCTGCTTTGAAGGTGCTTCCTTTTTTCCTGAGAAACAAATTATTGTAAAAGAATTTATATGGTATAGAAATAAATATTGATTAGTACAAATAAGACCTTAACAAGTTGATAATATTTCAGGTTTTCCTAGATGGTTATAATTAAACTTGGTTGTGTACCCTTTTGGATCCTTTCTAGTATGTGTATCAAAGGTTTCTGGGTACACTGCTGGCTAAGAGTGAGTTCCTAGAGTTTGAACTGGTGATGTAAAGGATGCACATGGATGAAGTATCTTAATCCATTCAAGCCATTTAAATAAGCTTCCCGAGTCAGGTTAGCTTATGAACAGCATTTTTATTCCTCATATTTCTGGAAGCTGGGAGTCCAAGACAGAGGGACTCCCAAACTTGGTGTCTGGCTGATAGCCTTCCTGGCATGCTCTCGTGAAGTAGAAAGGGCAAATGGTCTATCTTGAGCCTCTTCTAGAGAACACTGATTCCAGTCATATGGAGTCTGTCTCTGTGACCTGATCACCTCCTAGAGCCTTCATTTTATTGATGCTCAACACTGTAGGGATGAGGATTTGAATGTGTGACCTTGGTGGGGTGGTCTGGTTCCTTGTCTTATCACTGTGGTAGGTGCCTGGCAAAAGCAGAGGGAGGGAGGGAGGGAAGGAGGGAGGGAGGGAGGGAGGGAGGGGGCTCATGGTGGAGGATGCCTTTCATTGTGGTGAGGAGGGCCTGGTGGCAGGAGTGTGAGGCAGCTGGCCATGTTGGAAGCAGGTGGAGATGAGTACAATTGCTCAGCTCATGTATTTCTCCTTAGACTCAGTCTGGGACTACAGCCCATGAAATGGTGCCATCCACGTTTAGTGTGGGTCTTCCTATCAGTGATACATCTCTGGAGTTAAAGCATCACAGACACACAAGTTTGTCTCCTGGGTGACTCAAGTTCTGTCGTACTGGCAGTTGATTAACCATCGTGTAGGGATATAAACAGGAGTCTTGATGTAAGTGAAAAACATTCTTCTCCAAAGGAGCTGCCAGTACTTATCAGCACCAGAAATGTACAGCACCACCTGCACATTTACATTCTCTAGTAGAATTAACGACTTTTAAATCTTTGCCTGTAGAATGAGTTAAATGTCACTAGAGAAGTCACCCTTTTCTTCTCATGTGCTTCCTGCTCAGTGGCTTCAGCTTCGTGGAAAAGAGAATTTAAGTGTGTGTAGATATAGCCAGTATATATGCAAAAGATCTGTCTCTGGTAAACTATGATTTCACAGATATTCTAATTTTGGGGGATTTTAACTTTAAATCCACTATTAAAGTTTGAAATATTTATGCATTTTGACTTGCCAATCTTTTTTCTTTTATTTCTTCTTGGTATCCATTTGATCAATTTTAAGATGTACACATCAACACGTATTAGCCTTCCGATCCAAACAAAAGATGCTACCTTCTTTGTAGGTTTAGTTCTGAGCAGCATAGGATACCTCATTGCAGTCCCGATGTAACAGCTCTCTGTGCTTGCTTATTGACTTTAAAATTTTGTATTTACTTTTTTTACTAGATACATTTTTTTTTTCTCCAAGACAGGGTTTCTCTGTTTAGACTTAGGTGTCCTGAAATTTGTGCTATAGACCAGGCTAGCCTCAAACTCACCAAGATCCACCTGCCTCTGCCTCCCAAGCACTGGGATTAAAGGTGTGCGCTGCCACTGCCACCACCACCACCCATCACTAGATATGTATTTCTTAAGGTCTTTACATACTTTGTTTATATTGAAGGAAGGCGGGGATGGTTTTAGCTCTGCTGGTTATTGAGTCAAGGTCTTGGGTATTCTTGGCAAGTGCTCTCCCACTGTGTTATACCTCCATCTCTTGGTTTCTTGAGGCTGGCTCTGTAGTTGAGGTTTGTCTGAGCCCAGGATCCTCCTGAAGCTTCCTCCTTAATGCCAGAATTTCACACACACACCACCTCTCCTAGACAACACATCATTTTTTCTTTGGATTGATTTGTTTTGCAAAACATTATGTGTAGCCTACAAGTTGGCTGCCTTTCAAAATGTATCTGTGAGGAATTATATTACCGTTATAGCAAGTGTAGATATACCCCCCACCCAAATAAAACACTTGACACTTATAAATATGAAAAATGTGGGTTGAAAGTCAAAATTTTATGATAATCCATGCTAAAATAAACAACTGAGTTCTGAAAGTACATCACCACCAAAACTGTGTCTACATGCTTGTCTGCAAATTGCAGGCATTAAGCAGGTAGGTCATGATTAGGTATACCAATTTATTCCTCGGAAAAGGTACCTGTGGAAGCCTGGCTGTCAGAAAGGGGAAAAGGCATTGTATTAGAACAACTAATAGATGGAAGGAAATAAGAAGGCTGGGGACTCTTTTTCTAACTCAAACTAAGCATGCAGGAGTAGCCTTTGTCCTGATATGCATCAAACAATCTTGGGTGCTGTGTAGCACATTTACATTTACATTACACCTTTCAAGTAACTGTAAAAACTGCGGAAAATAAATGTACTCCAGGCCATTTTATTTCTAAGGAATGGGCTCTCTTTGGGAGCCCTTTTCTTTTATAATATGCCACTGCTCTACAGTGGGGTTTAAAAGCATCAGAGAAAGGGTTTTTTCTCCCCCCTTTCTGTTCACAGACTTGCAGGCTCGGAAGTAGGATTTTTGTAAAAGGCAAATGGGGAGACACTCTCATTAAATTTATTGTCATGATATTGTGCCATCTGCTGGGACAGAAGATGCAGGGAGACCGGCACTGCGGCACATAGAGCCGTCAGCTAATTTGTCACAGCCTCTTGGCTTGGCTGGCTGCTCAGCTGCTGGCCATGTGCTAGAGCTGCTTTTCTGTTGGTCCCCAAAGATCACGGGCTGCAGCAGAGCTGTTGAGAAAGTGACATTCTGTTCTTTACAAAATGCTAAGCCAGTCACCACCCCCAGAATCTGTGCTAGTTAGAAATGTTAATGTTTAGGTTTTAGGAACCAGAATTCTGCTAGAATGAAATGTAGCTTAGAACTAAGAGAAGAAATAGAAGAGTATTTGACATTGAACAGTTTGAATTAAAAACCCAGAAGTCATCATTAAACTATATTCTAGTCTGTTTTTAATAAGAAACAAGAAGGCATAAAAAGAAGTGGCAGGGTCCTCTTTAAGATATGAAATATTTGGGATAAGATACCAGTTATCTGACCACAGTAGCAACCCATACCTCCCTAGTGTTTTAATCAATACTTTGTTTCTCATCCTTGTGACCCTAAAACCATACAGAAGCAGAGCTCCATTCACACCAACTCTCAGGGACCTGGCCTGACAGCGCCTTCTCCTCCCGCACTTGACATACAGCAGAACACAGTAGCAGGGCCTCAGACCAGGCAGTGAAATGCCTTCTAGGAACAAACACACTCTATTGTTGAGACACTGTTTTTTCTATTCATCCCAGTTCCTACCTCAGGCACTACTCCACTGAAGTGCCTGCTCAGCCTAAAATAGCTGCAGATTATGTGTATGTGCCACCATGTCCAGCTAAGTGCAATGTCTGATATACATTTGTAGTCTGAAGTTTTTCTGTCCCACCTGTCCCATCCCACAGCCATTTAGTCCCAAATAATTACACAAGGCTTATATTAATTATAAACTATTTGGCCTTTGTGTAATTATTCGGGACTTTCAATCTTTTGGGGTTTCTCACAAGTAATTTTTCAATTCTATATATGACAGTCAAGGGTGGAGAGACTCTTGGTCTAAGAATATCAAGCTATGCAGAGTAGTTTTAATAGCCTCAAGCCCTGCTGTAGTCAAGCACTGACTGAAACCAAACAGTGGGCTTTGGCTCTGCACATTGGCAGACGTAAAGGATGTGGGCAAGGCCTGTCCTTTAATTGCTATGGCTGGTAAGCAGTAACCTTTTGGAATAAAATAGATAACCACTTGATCTTCTGGAAGATAGGTCTCACACAGTCATTTACTAATGTTGACTTGTTAAATAAATCTCTTCTTTGTCTATCACATATGACAGCCTTTTTGTCCATCGATAAGGTAAATATTGTTAGGTAAGCCTGAAGGCAAGGCAGAAAAATGGCATGGGAAGTGCTAACTTCGTGGTAAATGACTCTGTCATTACTCTGTTCTTTCTTTCACTCATGGTTTTAGAGAATCATCTATCGTGTACACAACCGTCTTGCCAGTCTCCCCCTACCCATCCTTGGCAGGAATTCCACTTCTATAACCTCCCAAAAGCTTACACCCCCTGTCCCAAGTTCATAGCCACTCACCATTGTCAGAAAGGCTGTCTGGCTTTGTCTCTTGCACCCTGCTTCTATAGCCTAATAGGAGGATTGGAATTTGGTGGGGAAATGATTGCTTTAATATCTGTGCCAGCCCAAAGGATAGGGCTTAGGATGCTGAGATGGTGCTTAACACTGGGGGAATGTATATTTTAAAGAATCCAAGAAAGGATCATTATAATACTATTTCTGAAGAAGGGACTCGAATGAATCGGTTAGCTTTTGAAGCTGTAATTCATTTTGAGGTCATGTTTGATTTTGAAGCTTTAGTACATGTAACATACTGTGTTCTGAACACATCCTTTCTCATGTTCTTATCTTCATTGTTCTTGCACCTCACTTCTCCCTACACATCTTTTTAAACTTTTGCTATACATACACAGATTTTTTAAAAGTGTATAAGATATAATAACCATAAATGAGGAATTACATGCGATATTTATTTTTCTGGGGTTGGGTGAATTCGTTTTTCTTGTTATCTCTTGTTGCATCCCTTTTCTTTCAATGACACAACTTTGTTTTCCTTTGTGGATAAAAAACCCCCCATTCTGCATATATAGTACATTTTCCTTTGAAATTATAATTCTGCCTTTGCCATCCACATCCTGGGAAGACAACAGAAGATGACATTGGAACCAGGGTCCTGTACACTCACCCAGAGACTCATATTATAAAGGGCATGTGCCAAAAAGTGGGCAGAAAACTGCTTGCAATGCTGGCATGAAAGAGAAGCAAGGGAATGGGGGGGGGGAATGGGATGGCTCTCTGAGTAACAGTACCCAAGTGCAAGCCTGAGTGCCTACCTTCAGTCCACAGAGTATGTGCAGAAACTGGGTGTGGCCACATGGATCTGTCTTCCCAGTGCTATGGAGGAGAGAGACAAGAGAATCACTGAGGCTTGCTGGTCAGCCAGCCTAGACAGGAAATGGTGAGCTCCAGATTCAGGAAGAGACCCTATCACAAAGGAGAAAGGTGCAGAGTGATGGGTCAGGAACCCCATCAGCTCCCTCTGACCTCTATGGGCACATGCATAGGTGTGTGTACCCCTTTACACACACACACACACACACACACACACACACACACACACACACACACACACACACACACACGAGAGAGAGAGAGAGAGAGAGAGAGAGAGAGAGAGAGAGAGAGAGAGGGAGAGGGAGAGGGAGAGGGAGAGGGAGAGAAGAGAGAGAGGGAGAAGGAGAGAGAGAGTTAGAAGGGGAGGGGGAGGGGAAGGGGGAGGGGAAGGGGGAGGGGGGAAAGAGAGAGAGGGGGAGGAGGGGAAGGGGAGGGGGAGGGGGAGAGAGAGAGAGAGGGAGAAGGGGGAGGGGGAGAGGAAGGGGAGGGGAGAGGGAGGGGGGAAAGAGAGAGAGAGAGAGGGAGAAGGAGAGGGGGACGGGAAGGGGGAGGGGGGAGGGGGGAAGAGAGAGAGAGATCACCCAAAGGCAGAATGGATGGAAGCAGTCCAGGCTGAAGGCTGAGGGTGGAGGGCTTTTGAGTTCAGAGCAGGAACAAGAACAAGGAAGGGCCAGCTGTTAGGGCCAAGCAGTGTGATGTTGATGGATGACACAAAGAAAGCGGATCTCCTTTTCTTCCATCTACTCCTGTCTTCTCTGTCAAGGAGAGTGATCTTTAGACCGAACAGGCTGGAGTGAACATTGTTAAGAGAAAATTGAAGCTCAAGATGGGTGAAGAGATTATGTGAGAGCATGCATCCCCTGTAAATGAGCCTGCGTTTCTGACTCTGAATGAATTGCAGAGCAGGCATCTGAGAAAATGCTGCATGAGTTTTACTCAGCTAAGCAGGAAGAACTCTGGCTGATGGAAAAGGAAGAAATATAAGGGGTTTGGAAGTAAGCAAGTGCTGTGAACTTCAGATTGTAGAATTCAGAGTGGGATAGGGCCCTGGGTGTCTAGTTCAACCCTTATTTGATTCACTGATGTATATTTGGAGATGTTTAATGGATATTTAAAGATTCATAACAAGCTCAGCTTATTCACCACACACTTTATTCTTGTCCATAATATGTTAAGCCCCTGATGTACAGACAGTTTTACAGTTGTTAAAATCACTCCTTTCTCCCCCTTCCACAAACACTATCTGGTCTTGTATAGAAAAATAAATATGACATAGCTTTGGCTCTTGAGTGCTTACAACCTGAATTTAGTTATTCCTTTTGTCAACAAATATCAAGTTCAGAAAGGGTAAAAGCGGTTTTAAAGAAGAATTGAAAGTCACAATTCTCCTTAAAAATTGGGAGACAATTAAAAATTAAAAAATGGGAGACAGTTTCCCATTCTCCCATTTTTTGTTGTTCAGAATTTGTCTCGTGGTCTTTCTGTGTGTGCAGATCTCTGCAGCTTTGCACTTGGCCTGCCTCTCAGAGGTGCTTCCCCCAGTCCCAAAGAACAACCTCTTTGAAATGAATCATTAAGGGAGACAGGCTTTAAGTCTGTTAGAAGACAGCTCCAGCTGTCCTGGCTGCAGCTCAGTGAACCTACACAATGCAACATGACTGTATACACTTAGCTGTGAGCAGGTAAACCTTAGCTGTTATTATTATTTTTTTGCATCTTTTTAGGCAGATTTTCTGTAATGTGTGTCACATTCTGGTTAAGTTCTCAGTCAATGATGTTATTAAATCCTCTCCCACCTCTAAGGAAAGGTTTTCTCTTCTTTTCTTCTTTTTCTGGTCTGGAAAATTGTTTTCCATTATATTATGTGCCTTCATATGTACCAGGTACTCTTCCAAGTACTGATGATATGGCGTTCCATCAAACGTGCCCCCATGACACTTACAGTGTTGGAAGAGAAGAACTAACAATAAGAATCATATCTAAGTAGATGACATAGCTTTACTAAATGGAAGAGATACAAGAAGGCAGGCATAGACAGCACATGGAATCTGGGCTTTCTGGAGACAACTGGTGTCCAAAGGAGAGGGAGGGATAAATCATCTCCAGCGAAGTAGAGGGTGATGTTTGAGCTGAATCTTGGAGGTAGGGTGGGGGTTGAAGCGGCTACTTTGATAGACCCAACCAAGCAAACACAAGAATGTCCAGAATGGAAGCCAAGGTCGAGAGAGAACTACATGGTGACTCCAATAGAGACAGGAAGACAAACTAGTGTGGCCATAGGGCGCAGGAGTCCTGAGATGGGATTGGGAGACCAAACCTAGGAATCTGTAGGATGTAGGAAGAGGCTGAAATAGAAAACTAACTGTAATAAGAAGTTTCTGGCCGCCCTTTCTCCCCTAGTCCCATATTAGTTTCTGGCTTGGGCTTTCCAGCCTAGCTCTGAAGTTTGCACCGTCTCCCAGCCACATTGCTGCTTAGCTTCAAATAAGCAAACGGAGGTTTATATTAATTTTATGCTGATTGACCTACAGCTCAGACATATTGCTAGCTAGCTTTTTCCTCTTAACGCAACCTGTTTCTATTAATCTGTTTAGCCATGTGGCTTGGTATCTGCATGGCTGTCTTCTTTTTTCTGCATCTGCTGGTGTCTCTGCTCTGTTCTTCTTGTTCCCAGAGTTTTCTTAGTGTAGTAGCTCCAACTACACTTCCTGTCTGCCTTCTGACCAATCAGCTTTTTATTTTATTTATATAAAAAAGTTTTTATCCATATATCCCCTTCTGCTTCCCCTCCCATCCCCCCTCTCAATTCCTCCCAGTCAGTCACCCTTCAGCCTCTTCATCCCCATCCCCCCATTCCTTCCCCTCAAAGGGCAAGAAGTCCCAAGGTGGTCAGCTCAGCATGGGGCATTCAATCAGGGCAAGTCTGATTTCCTCATCCCAACATCAGGACTGGGTTAGGCACTCCTCTGCAGGGAATGGGCTACAAGGTGCCAGCCCATGCAAAGGAACACAATCTGATTCTACCCCTCGAGACTCCACATACAGCCCATGCCAATCAACAGTTGTCTACCCTTGGAGAGCCTAGCTCCTTTTCCTGATGGTTCCCCAGTGACTGTTCTTGATTAAGTGAGCTCCCCAGAGCTCCAGCTAGCCATCTCTGGGGGAATTTTCCTCATAATCCCTATCCCATTGCTCATACACACTCTCCTCCCCTGCTCTCAGTTGGACCAGGAGCTCTGCCCAGTTTTCAGACATGGATCTCTGCCTCCACTTCTATTCATTGTTGGATGTAGGTTCTGCAATGACATATCGTATCATCTGCAAATAGAGATAATTTGCTTTCTTTCTTTCCAATTTGTATCCCCTTAATCTCCTTTTGTTCTCTTATTGCTTTAGCTAAAACTTTGAGAATTATATTGAATAGATAAGGAGGGAGAGGACAGCCTTGTCTTGTTCCTGATTTTAGTGGTATTGCTTTGAGTGTTTCTCCATTTAGTTTGATGTTGGCTGTCAGCTGGCTGTATATCACTTTTATTATATTTAGGTATTTTCCCTGTATTCCTGATCTTTTCAGGACTTTTATCATGAAGGAGGGTTGGATTTTGTCAAAGGCTTTTTCAGCATCTAATGAGATGATCATGTGGTTTTTTTTCTTTCAGTTTGTTTGTATGATGGATGACATTCACAGTTTTTCATATGTTGAACCATCCCTGCATCTCTGGGGTGAAGCCTACTTGATCATGGTGGTTGGTTTTTTTTTTTTTTTTTTTGTTTGTTTGTTTGTTTTTTGATATGTTGTTAGATTCAGTTTGCCAGGATTTTATTGAGTATTTTTTCATCAATGTTCATGAGGGAGATTGGTCTGTAATTCTCTTTCTTTGTTGCATCTTTGAGGAACTTGGGAATTGGGGTGATTGTGGCCTCATAAAAAGAGTTTTGCAGTGTTCCTTCAGTTTTTACTTTATGGAACAGTTTGAGGAGTATTGGTATTAGTTCTTCTTTGAATGTCTGGTAGAATTCTGCAGTGAAACCATCTGATCTTGGGGGGGGGTGGTTGTTTTTTTACTTGGGGGACTTTTAATAACAGTTTCAATTTCCTTTGGGGTTATAGGTCTATGTAGGTCTTTAATCTGATCTTGATTTAATTTTGGTGAGTGGTACTTGTCCAGAAAGCTGTCCATTTCTTTTAGGTTTTCCATTTTAGTGGAGTATAGATTTTCAAAGTATAACCAGATAATTCTCTAAATTTCCTGGGTGTCTGTTGTTATGTCCCCCTTTTCATGTCTGATTCTGCTAATTTGGATACTCTCTCTCAGCTTTTTGGTTACTTCGAATAAGGGTTTATCTATCTTGTTGACTTTCTCAAAGAACCAAATCTTTGATTCATTGATTCTTTGTATTGTTATCTTTTTTTCCTATTGTATTGATCTCAGCCCTAAGTTTGATTATTTCTTGTCATCTGCTCCTTCTGGGTGAGTTTGCTTCTTATTGCTCTAAAGCCTTCAGCTGTGCTGTTAGGTCCTTGTGTGAGATTTCTCTAGGTTTTTCATATAGGCATCTAGTGCTATGAGTTTTCCTCTTAACACTGCTTTCATTGTGTCCCATATGTTTGAGTATGTTGTGGATTCATTTTCATTAAGTTCTAGAAAGTTTTGATCTCTTTCTTAACTTCTTCCTTGACCCAGAGGTGGTTCAATTGAGAGGTGTTCAGTTTCCAAGAATAGGTAGGCTTTCTGTGATTTTTGTTGTTGTTGTACTCTAACTTTAGAGCATGGTGGTCTGATATACAAGGAGTTATTCCTATTTTTTTATCTATTAATATTTGCCTTATGACTGAGTATGTGGTCAGTTTTAGAGAAAGTTCCATTGGTTGCTGAGAAATATGTATATTCCTTTGTGTTTAGGTGGAAGTTCTGTATATATCTATTAAGTCCATTTGAGTCATAACATCTGTTAGTTTCATTATTTCTCTGTTGAGTTTCTGTCTGGTTGACCTATCCAAGGGTGAAAGTGGGGTATTGAAGTCTCCTACTATTAGTGTGTGGGGTTTGATGCAAGGTTTAAGCTTTAGTAGTGTTTCTTTTTACATATGTAGGTTCCCTTGTGTTGGGGATATAAATATTCAGGATTAAGACTTCATCTTGTTCCCCCCCCCCCCCCGAGGTGAATATATAATGTCTGTCCTGGTCTCTTTTGATTGATTTTAGTTTGAAGTCTATTTTGGCAGATATTAGGATGGCTACACCAGCTTGTTTCTTAGGAACATTTGATTGGAAAATTTTTTTCCCAACCCTTTACTCTGAGCCTGTGTCTGTTTTTGAAGTTGAGATGTATTTCTTGTATGCAGCAAAAGTATGGCTTCTGTTTTTGTAGTCATTGTGTTAGGATGTTTCTTTTCATAGATGAATTGAGTCCATAGATATTAAGGGATATTAATGACCAATGATTGTTATTTCCTGTTATTTTTGGTGTAGCTTGTGTGTATTTCCTTTCTTTGGGTTTTTCTTCTGTGGGATTATTGATTGTGTGTGGTTTCATGGTTGTATCTAGTTTCTTTAGGTTGGATTTTTCCCTCTAGTGCTTTTGTATGGTCAGATTTGTGGATAAGAATTGTTTAAATCTGGTTTTGTTGTGAAATATTTTGTTTTCTCCATCTATGGTGATTGATAGTTTTGCTGGGTATAGTAGTCTGGGTTGGCAGCCATGTTCTTTTAGTGTCTGTATAACATCTGAACAGGACCTTCTTGATTTCATTGTTTCCACTGAATAACCTGGTAATATTCTGATGGGTCTGCCTTTATAGGTAATTTGGCCTTTTTCCTTTGCAGCTCTTAATATTTTTTCTTAGTTCCGTAGGTTTAGTGGCTTGATTATTATGTGGTACCCAGACTTTATTTTTTGGGGGGGAGTCTAGTCTATTTAGTGTTTTGTAAGTTTCTTGTATCTTTATAGGAATTTTCTTCTTTAGGTTAGGAAAGTTTTCTTCTATGATTTTGTTGAATATATTTTCTGTGCCTTTGAGCTGATATTCTTTTTCTTCTTTGATTCCAATTATTCTCAGGTTTGGTCTTTTCATGGTGTCCAAGATTTTCTGGATGTTTTGTATTATGACTTTTTTGGTTTTAGTGTTTTCTTTAACTGATGTGTCTATTTCCACTATTGAATCTTCCACTCCAGAGATTCTCTCTTCCATCTCTTGCATTCTGTTGGTTATGTTTGCATCTGTAGTTCCAGTTCGTTTCTGTAGGTTTTCTATTTCTAGATTTGCCACAGTTTGTGCCATCTTTAGTGCTTCTATTTCAGTTATTAATTCCTGGACATTTTTTCTTTCATCTGTTTTTTTTTTTTAATTTTCTTTAAAGGATTTGTTAATCTCTTCCAATTTTTTGTTTGTATTTTTTTTTCTATTTCTTTAAGGAAGTTTTTTATATGCTCTTTTAAGCTTCTATTATCTTCATAAAGTTTTTTTTTTTTTAAAGTTGTTTCCTTCTGTTTCCTCTTCATTGTTCTGCTCAAGTCTTGATGTTGTAGAACCACCAGCTTCTTGTCGTGGCGTCTTGTTCTTTATATTGTTATATGTATTCTTGCATTGGCATCTGCCCATTGCTTCTTCAGTTCACTCTTAGTCAGTTGTGAGCCTGGGTGTTGTGTGTCTCTAGTAATTGCAGGCGCTGCTCTTAGTCAGCTCTTAGTTCACTATAGGCCAAGGAGCTGTGTGTCTCTGGTTGTCACAGGGGTTGTTCTTAGTCGGCTCTTAGTCAGCTGTGGACCAAGAGGCTTCAGGGTCTCCAGTTGTCAGAGTGTAGTGACTCAGCTTTTTATTAAACCAGTAAGAGGGACAAAAATTTAAAACATATCAGAGCACACAAGTAAGGGCACAGGAAATCTCTTGAGTGAAATTATAGTCAAAAATTCCCCACATTTAGTGAAAGAATTGAACACCAATTTCAAGAGGTTTTCAGAATCCCACATAGATAAGACCAGAGAAGATACACAAAGTGCCAATACTGAAGGCTATAAATAAAGTAATGTCAAATCTAATCCAAAGCCAAGAAACAAGGGAAGGTTGTATTTCAAGTTTCAAAAGTCAATAGTTGTCAAGGCAGTTTTCTGTATCTTTGAAAACTGATGACGAAATCCAAATATTATAAAATAAGCAAAGACTAAGGAAGCACTTGTTCATCAAGTCAGCACTGCAGATGCTTAACAAATACTGTACAAAGAGACAGAAACAATATAGTCTCCATCACAAGAAAACAGAAAAGAATAACATTCAGCAGAGGAGTAGATAATAGATGAAGAAGATGTGGTATATATACACAATCGACTTTTATTCAGCTATAAAGAAGAATGAAGCCATGGCATTTGTTGGAAAATGGATTGAACTGCAGGTCATTATGTTAGGTCAAGCAAGCTAGATTCATAAGATAGTTTATAACCTCGTATGTGGAATCTCGGTTTAAATTTACAAATACATACATAGGACACAAAAGTAGAAAGGCAATGATCAGAGGGAGGTGGAGGGCTAAGGGGGGAGAGTCAGAAGAGTGGCAGGGAAAACGTGTGGCATAAGGCAGAAGGAAGGGCCATTTGGAGGGCAGGAGGGATGCCCAGGAGGGGAAATCAGAAAGGAAGAAAATATATCTATGTGAATGCCACAGTGAAACCCAGGACTTTGTATACTTACTAAAATAATTTTTAAAAAGAGAATAAGTTATTTGTACAAGATGAAAAAAAGGAAAGAAAAAAGAGAAAGCCAGCCTGCCTTGGAGGAATAGTAGATCTGTTATCTAGCAGACGGTGCATATTTAACCGATAGAATGGAAATGGCAGCAGAGTGCTTGGGGAAATCTGGGTAATTGGTCGATGTACATTTCTTTCCTCTTTATCCTTTCTTGCTGTCTCTTCGCCTTGTCCTTTCCCTTCTGCTCCATGATTCTCTGGTATAACTCCTAGCGTTTGGTCCACCAAGCTTGCCTTCAGCTGCCGATCTTAGCTTGTCTGCACACATTGCTTGTAAACCACACAATCCCAATCCTTGCGTGCAAGGTTGCTTTTCTCTTCTCATTTTTGAATGAATGTATATGTGTTAGTGTGCATGTTTGAATATCTCTATGTGTGTGTGCATGTAGAGGTGGTGAAGGGACAAAAAATTCCCTGGCAACAGATGGCATCTCCCTCATTTAAAAATCCACTATAAGAACAAGGAGCATTTTTTTTTTTCTATAACTATTAGTGCTAGTCAGTGGTACTTCGGAATGTGAAGTTCAGCATTATATCAACAAAAGCTTTTAGAATTATTTGAAAATGGACCAGGTACATTTTTCAAAAGAATCTTTTGGGGGGGGGCAGATTTTGGTACAAGTACAGACTGCTGGGCCTCATCCATGACATATATCACATTCCCTACCACCAAGGACCAGAGACTTATCTTCTAAGTTCTCAAAGATCTTCAGTACACTGAAATTGGATACCTTGGAGGCATTTGGCGCATTTTTTTTCCTGAGATGCCCTCCAGTCCTGGGAGCCTTTGATTATCTATCCTAGAAAAGGAAACCAAAATCTCTCTCTCTCTCACTCTCTCTCTGAGTGTAGAGTGTCTGATGAATCTATAACTGAGGTGACCAAGAAGTTTTTATTTCAAGCTAGTGTATCTTGGAGAATGAAAGAAGACACTAAAGTTAGCCATGACTTGGGAACTTAGTTTCAGTTGTCTGGATGGGTTGATAAGATAGTGATATTTCAACACTTTATCGAAACTATTTTTCCTTATAAAAAATTAACATATATCTGTGTCCATTAAGGTAAACTTATAACTTCCTTCTGTTGAAAACCAAACGTTAAATAAAATCAGGACTGCCACCTTCTATAGTTTTAAAAAACCACATTCGCATCAAACTCACATTGCTGTATCTTCCTTAAGAAGGTGATTTTTCCCCCTTAGTGTGATCTTGCTGTGTCAACTCTGGATTTTCTTCAAAGTTGTATTTTACAGCTAATAAGTTTGAAATGAACGTTCTATTGACCTCCTCTGTAGACCTCTGAGAATGTGCTTCAGCTACCACACTTAATTAGATTAGCACAACTGTGGCAAAGCACAATGTTCTCTGCTCTAATTTATTTTCAAGGGTACTAACTTTTAAATTCCTACTTGAATCATCTTTCTTCAAACAATATTTTACTTGGCAAATTGTCTATTCATTATTTTTTGCCTAATTTACATTTGGAAAGTTTTAGTTTTTCTCAACTCTGCCCCAGTCATATAATTTAAAATAAAAGCATCAAGAAAATGCCTGTCTACACCGTTGGGGGAGTTAGAAATCACAGCAGTGGGTTTTAGTCTAGGAATCCATGGGTGTGGCACCCACTGTGGTACTGGGACAGTGAGACCTGTAGTTATGCCCTGAGAAGAGGAATGGAGGCTATGGGTAAGCAGATTCGGGACTCAGAAGACACACTTGGCACCCATGAGAAAGGAATGATAATTCAGAAAGCTGACATGTTGTCATGTCAGATAATCTAGCTCAGCCCGAAGGCTGTGGACCTGCCCTGTGTAATTCCTCAATGAAGTCTATGTGTCTATGGCTCAGGGGCATAGGATTATAACATCTCTCTTCCTCCAATCCTTCCCACCTAGACTCACTCTGCAAACAAATGTGATAGCAATCTTTTTGAGATCCAGGTCTGAATACATTTCTGGCAATGTCTTGTGATGTGCCTTAAGCCTTCAATGGCTGGTTTGTACTTATTTTTCTTACAAAAAAAAATCTATCCACAAATTGAGATACTCTAATTACAGAATATTAACAATGAATGAACTGAATTTTTTTTTCTTGGTTTTGTATTGTTAAGACAGGCAAGATTTTGGAGTGAGCTCCAACAAGATGGAATCCCTCATGCTAAGTGTCGAATAACTAAACCAAAATTTCAATGAAGCAGCTTCCAAAACAGTCCAGATATCAGCACAGATTTTTATCATTGCAAAAAAGGAACTTCGTTCTACTTTGTTTCTTACAGAAATGTAACTTAGAGTTATCCAGTCAGGTTTCTTGTGTTCTAGTTCTTTGATATCATGTCTTAAAATCTACTGTTCAACCAATGCCCCAGAGGATCTGTCATTCCAATTTTTAAAAAACCACTCCAATTCATAAATTGCAAATAAAAACCAATTAAGTCCATTAATAAGTCTGTTTTAATGTGTCGTTTGGCTGTACGGATACATTTTGGTGTCTTGCTACTTTTCAACCTCATTATCTAATAATCCCAATTATCAGAGACTCTAGAATGCTGAAAAATTTGGACTTTACCTCATTGAAAGTGTTTGTAAAACATTTCTAACTGATTTGGATAAATACAACCCGAACTCATTTTCAAAACACCCAGTAGCATTATAGGACATTTAGATAGATTTTTAAAAATTATTTACTTGAAGATTCAAATGATTTTAAAGTTCTATGACAAGTGAAGAGTTAAAACAAACTATTTCCTTGTGTTTGAATTGAATAAAAAGATACGTAGCTCAGTTTAACATTTTCATATTTCTCAGCAACTGCTACTGTTTGGATGCCCATGGAGTATCACTATTTACTTTATTATGGAAATGAATTCTAGTGCAGCCACGCAAAATTCCAAGATCCTTTCTGGTCCACATATTTTGTCACAGTTTATTTTGCAAGGTCTGTTTGTTAGATTCTCTGTGACAATGGAGCTGAAAGTATCCCATGTTTCCAAGTGGAGAGAAGGTGTCATGCACAGAAGGACCTCTGGGAGGATCAGAAAACCCTTGCTAGACCTTAGTCCTGCATCAAAAAGAAGGATGGAAGAGGCCAGTTACCTCCCTGATTCTGCAGTTTTCCCAGATTCCTTCAGATTAGAATATTCAGCGTGTCAAGTTACCATTATTTCGGAATAGCATCCTAAATTCTATTGATTTCACTTTCTTATTCATAAAAACCAGAAAATAAAACTATTTAGGAAACAGTTATTTGACCAAAATGAAATGCCATGCCTTATACTGTCTTCTATGTTCCTGTACAGTCATTGGAAGAAGGCACTGTAATTTGAATAGATTTGTATTTTCTGGATATTATGTGGTCACTGACACCAAGTCTCCTGGGGAAACATGAAGAGTAGCAATAAGCATTTTGGAATTTATACTTTTACCAGCTTTCTCATGGACAGAGTATTTGATTTTTTATTAACTGTTCCACTTTATCATTTTTTATTCCATTAACTCCAAAATATTATTTCAAATTTGAAATGTGTTATCAAATACTAACCATATAATACCTGTAGATACATACAGCATGGCTTTAATGCTACAAGAACCATGAGACTCTTTTTTGATTTGTGACCTGGCAGGGTGCTCAGATTCTCCTTCACAGCCACTTAGATAAAAATGTCTTCTGTTTTCTATTGACTGCACCAAATGACAACCTCCTGGCCTCAGACATCTCTCTAATTGAGGCCAAGGTCATTACACAATTGCCTGTTATGCTTAAGGGTAACAAGAGCAAATCTATCCTAGATAAAGAGTGAGCTGTCCCTGACTGCCAGTGCCCAAGCACAATGCATGTGTTAAGCAAACACCCAACAAGCTGTCCTTGGAAAGGAGGTATTAGTTGTATCCGTGGTGCAAGTTGAAATATCAAGATGCAAATGCAGCCTTTTATGGATGGGGTTGGCCACTCCCCCTTCAGGAGCCCGGGACCTTGGATAAGCGTCTTTGGACCTTATCAGCTGACACCTGAATCCCACCACAGAGAGGAAATATGGGGCTCAAGGGAGAAGAAGAGAAAAGCCAGACTGGGTAAAGGAAGATGTGCAGTTGTGAACTGGGTTAGACAAAGTTGTGGCTAACCTTTCACTGGAAACAAATATGGAGATATTCCATACGAAGCTGAAGTAACTGGACTTGCATGCACCGACTCACCTAGTCACCAACTGCGGACTGTCGTAGAAGGAGAATGTCCCACGGTGGGGCCACTCTTTGGTAAGGCTGGCCTTGAAGAAGATGACAGCTAGAGGTTACTCACTGGAGAGTTTGCAGATAGGCATCAAGTCTTTCTTCAAAGAGGTATCTGCACATCATATCATTTGGGTCTCATGTGTTACATTTTCATAGAATTGGCAAAGATGAGCTAGTTTATCTCTGGAAATCCTCTGATTTAACCAGCTTTAAAATAATTCACTTCATTATACACATCTTACATATACCTGTCGAACTTGTGGTAAAAGTAAAATCACCAAGTAATGATTTTCAAAGGCTCTGGCAGCTTAGCAAGCAGATGCTGAGACATAGATGTACGTCTAGCAGATTTTTTGAGGGTTTCTAATCTTGGGATTAGCTCCTCTGGAAGAGGAAATATGTTTTAGGGTTGGGCAGAAGGAAAAGCTGGCCCCAGACAAGGTCAAGTTTGTGGTTATCTGGGAAGAGGGATGAACTTTATATCTCCTTATAAATCAGCCATTAGTTATGTATGTCTTGGGAGAAGGTATGGGCATAGCTAAGTTGGCATTTCTCACTCAGAGCAAGTCTGAAGAGAGATGTGTGGTGTTTGAATAAAAATGGCTCTATAAGGTCATGTATTTGAATGTCTGCCCATAGTCAGTGGAATTGTTTGGGGGAAGGTTAGGAGGCATAGTCTTCTTGGAGGAGTTTTGTCTCTAGGGCTTTGAGGTCTCATCAGCTTATGCTTTTGCATTAACTTTTCCAGTTAGTGTTGTGCTCTGTGCTCTGTGTGTGTGTGTGTGTGTGTGTGTGTGTGTGTGTGTGTGTGTGTGTGTGTGTGTATCTGTCTGTCTGTCTGTCTGTCTATCCCTGTCCTGTGTCTATGCCGCATGTCTGTGTATCTCTGTCTGTCTCTCTATGCCTTGTGGTTATTGTCTCAAATGTAAGCTCTCAGTTTCTGCTCCATAGATATGCCGGCCTGCTGCCATGTTGCCTGCCATGATGGTCCCATGGACTCACCCTCTGGAACCACGAGCCCCCAGTTAAATAAATACTTTTCTTAATGAGTTGCCTCCGTTATAGTATTCTGTCACAGCAATGGAACAGTAACTAAGACAGCCTGGGAGCTGAGGTCTTCTACCCAGTGATCACCTGGTAGCTGTGTATAGTTCTGTTCTGGAAGGTGCTTTGGGTGGCACAGCACTGACTTCTGGCATCTGTTGAGCCCATCCTGACTGATGTAATGCAGCTCTGAATCCTGCTAATATTTCCTTGCTCATTGGTACCCAGTACAAACGCTGGCTTGTGATAAGATGCTGACACAGCAGGTGTAACCAGGAGGGCCTCTGATCAAAACAGGAAAACCCCTTCCATCTACAGTGCACTTTCATACACGGTTTCTATGGAGAAAGGACAATGTGGTTGCTTGGAAGGTGAGTGGCAAGATTCAGGAATCTTTTGAGATGCTTTAGTTGGCTTCCCTTGGATTTTACTCAAAATGCAAAGGGGTTTAAATGGATTATCTAATTCCTCTTGTCTTCCGATGCAGTGCTTATGTATGTGCAGTGGTACTTTGCATTTTCAGAAACCCATCCATCCCATTTAATCGTTGCGGCCACTGCCATGCTTTGACCACTGAGCACACCCCACTGTCACTCAGAGTGAGCTGGCTTCAGGTTCCAGCATGCCCCAGGCATGATAATTTGGCCTTACTTTCCCTTATGGTGTGAGCAGAGGATTTCTCATACCAATTGTAAAACATTAAACCTCATGCCCCCACCAGTCTTTACAGAGTCCCAGAAGCCCACCCTGTTCCAAATGAGGTGCGTCTGCCAAAATGACGCAGTGAGAGAGAGGCTCCAGGCACCAGAGGGAGACTGTCGAGTGTTGCTTTGTTGTGAACTCCAATCAGGGTTGAGAGAAGGTTAAAATACCTTTATTTAGCTCTCAATCATTGTCAGGCCTTGGTACACAGCACTGCAGAATTGAAAAAGAAGAAGACACAGCAGGAAGAGCTGTAGACCAGACATCAAAAGGTCTTGGTCCCAGCCCCTCTCCACCTCTAATGTTTCTGGCTCTGCTGTGGTCATGTCAGACTCATTCTGTTATCCTCCACTGCCAATGAGGGACAAATGCTAAGGGACTCTGAAAGTTCCTCAACCCACACTCAGATCTCACAGCCCTGTGCATGAGACTCTCTTACTGACTCTGCACTTTGTAAGCCAGGATATCAATCCCATGCAAATATCTTAAATACCCTACATTATATATCTTCCCTAGGGAAACACTGCACATGTATCTGTATCAATCCTCTGTATAAGACAATATGGTCCTATGTTACTCCTCCACATTCTCGTTAATCCTACCGGATAAACGTTCAGCATTTTTTTTTTTTAAGTTCTTTGTGTTTCTTAATCACTTGTGAAAACTTCATATTTCTTTGTATACGACTGTGTTGCATTTTATGCTGTTTCTCCAAATACATTCTACAGTTTACTAATTTTCTCCTGGGCTGCTTCTCATCTGCTGCTTAACCCACTCCTTGAATGTTTAAACTTTAATGGCTTCGTTTTAATATTTAAAAGCAATATGCATTTTGGTTTTATTTTTCACCTTGCCTCTTTCTTTTGTGGTCCCCAGTGCTTTTGCCCTCATTTTTGTGTGTATTTTATACTCTCTTCCAG
The DNA here is from genome assembly GCA_033318265.1 of Phyllotis vaccarum. NCBI lineage: Eukaryota > Metazoa > Chordata > Mammalia > Rodentia > Cricetidae > Phyllotis > Phyllotis vaccarum. The sequence goes on along the minus strand of JARWLC010000005.1, from coordinate 44,442,176 downwards.
GTTCTGCTATCTACCACTCTAGAATTTTCAGTGTTAGAGTGTCTGCCAGCTCCCTATCCAGTGGTTTGATTCCTTGTGTAGGTTGTAATATTTGTACTGTAAATTGCTGAATTAGCCTCCCCTACCCCCCAACTCATGCACTCTGGTGTAAAGCTTTTGCATTTACTTCCGGTTGGATTTTTGGAGTTCAGTAGCTTGGAGCAGTGGTTTTGTTGTTTGATTTTATATCATGTTCTCCTAGCTGGAGTTGTTAGTATTGCGTGGGCATCTTAACTTCTGATGCTACATCTAATTTGAGGTTCTGTCCCATGAAAATTTCCAGGCAGCGGGTTTTTTCTTCCAGAATGACCAAGTGGAATTCTCCCATCTTCTTTTTCAGGATAAAGGAGTCTTTGGAAGAACATCCTGGAGTCTTTTTCGGGAGCTTTCTCTCTGACCCTGCCTCAGGGCTATCATCCCCTTGTTCTATAAGATAAATCCCCTACTCTGGTTACTCTAAGCTCTATCCTATCTATTCCCTTTAGTCTTTTTCCTCATTAATTGCCATGGTTGCCCGTCCAGTTTAGGTTTTATATATATATATATATATATATATATATATATATATATATATATATATATCCTGGTTTCTGAAGATTTTCCTCCTTCCTATGCTGTCCCTGCCTATTGTTTCTTTTTTCTTTTCTCCATTTCTGCTTTCTTCTAAGAGTCCTACATGTGTACCTAGAACACCTCTGTGTCTTCAATACAACCAAAAGACACAAGAACAGAGCAGTGGGCAGAGAGGAAGCTACAAACCTATTCATGTCATTTGGTCAGGGGTCTTGAGAGATCTTGGAAAAAAATAAAATAGTTCATGCCACTTGTGGTAGTTTGAATGTAATTGGTCTCCATAATCTCACAATTCCATAATCTCATAGGGAGTGGCACTATTAGGAGGTGTAGCTTTGTTGAACTGGGTATGGCCTTGTTGGAGGAAGTGTGTTACCTTGCGGGAGGGGCTTTGAAGTTTCATATACTTGAGTTACCATCCAAGTGTCTCAATCAATTTTCAGTTGCCTGCAAGATGTAGCAGCCTCAGCTCCAGCACCACCTCTTCCCACATGAGGCCATGCTCCTGCCATGACAATAATTGACTGAACTCTGAAACTGTAAGTGAGCCTCCCTCAATTAAGTGTTTTCTTGAAAAGATTTGCTGTGGTAATAATGTCTCTTCACAGCAATGAAAATCCAAACTAAAACACCACTACTCAAGTTCAAGCTGCCAATGCCTTTTTATTGTACTTTGATATATAAATTCAAAATTTTGGTTTAAATTGTCATATATGAGTCGGCCCCTAGCTCCTTGCTCAGTGAGAATTTAGAGTAATTTCCCTTCTTCAGTCAACCATATTTTACTTTAGAAGTATGTTCTAGGCTGTTCTTTCTGCCTGAAATGACAGATTCCTTCGTCTTTGCATGATCTCCTCAAAACCCTGATAATGGAGTATTTGCCTTTCTGAAAGGGCTTCTTAGCCACACTGAGGGCCTCTGGAACATCCTGTTTCCTCATCTACATAGCACACATCATAAATGGGATTGGCTAGTGTTTATATGTTTATTTAAGGAGCCAGGACGACCAGGCTTCCAGAAGTGGAAAGAAGGAAATAGTTAAGAGTAAATCTTACATCTGATAACTCAGCAAGTGAGTAGACACTTTTCAAGAAATAGATGAAGGATAAGAATTGCAATTTCTGTTTTAAAGATGTTTATGTTGAGATTTCTGTCTTGCTAGGATTGATAGCAGCAAGCTGAGGTGCAGAGGCAAATGTATTTACCAAGCCAAAATATAGCACAAAAAGGACATAGATACAACAGGCAGTTTTTTTAAAAATAGAAATTAATGGAAGTTACTTGTCACCAAGAGGACTGTGTCGCTTATGTAGAGTTCATATATGGACATATAAGTAGTAGGCATCTCATTACCTTGTTAAGAAGAAACTTTAAAGCATCGGTTATCTGTAGTGGACTTACGATGTTACATTGTAAATAATTGTCCCGCCTATGAGTTTAATAAAAAGCACTGATTGGCCAAAGGCAGACAGAAAGTGTGGGTGGGGCTACCAGACTAAGAAAAAGGGAACAGGAGGAAAAGAGCAGAAATGTCGCAGAGACTCCAGAGTTGCCAGACAAGCCAGAAGATACAGAGGACAACTATGCTGCTCTGAGAAAAGGCACCGAGCCCCATGGCTGAACAGGATAAGAGTCATGAGTAGTTAGATTAAGGGTAAAGAGTTAGCAAGTTATATGCCTGGGCCTTAGGCCTAAAATTAATGTAAGCATCTGTGTGTCTCTGCGGGTCTGTGGGTCTGTGGGTCTAAATCTTGAAGCTAGGCCAAAAGTCCTGGCCAGAAACCTCTTACTACAGTTATCTTTTTTGAGATTGGCCATTTGTAATAAGGTGCTATGAGTCATCAGAACATCACAGATCACCTCAGTCAGATGTCACCAAATAGTCAGTGTTTCTTGGCTGAAGCTTGGGAATTTCTGCTCTTACTTTAGGTCTTGTCTTTATACTTCCTGAGCAGATCAACAAGGTGAAATCACTGACAATGGTTGGGGTGTCTTCAGAGTAGGGATACCAGAGAACCCTGGCTGGGACTGCTACTCTGTTATGGGTTGTAGGACCACAGGATATAAAAGTCTTGAATGCCATTTGGAAGAGCACATAGAGTGATTACTCTAAGAGGTGGAAATCTAGACTGTGACATCACTTAGAGGCTGAGAGATCCTCAGTGATGGGAGACAGATATTGATTGTAGCAGTTTACTATCTCTGTGACAGTGCCATCTGGAACCTAATGGTCTATAATCTGGAAGATACCAAATGTACCATAAAATTAAGCAAATAATGGCTGTGAAGAGGAGAGTTATACTGTTGAGCAGACCAAGGAGAGGCTGTAATTGGAAGTGCCAGTCTCATGTGCTCTACCATAGGAACAATCTCTCTGATGGTCTCCACCCTAAATCAAGTATCTGCTTTGCTGGTCTTCTAGCTGATGTCATAATACTCCTGACCAACTGGCATAGATAAAACATACTTCTCTTAGACACAGACAGGTACCGCTTTGGGCAGCTATATAAGCATGTAATGGGCACAACAGAGTGAGTGAAGCAAGAGAATCAGTCTGGCCTGAAGGGCCACTGATTAGGAGTTGAGGGAAGGCAAAACCAGCAGTCTTATGCAAGGACTGAGATGTGCTCTTTGATGGATTTCCCTACAAGTATATTATGATGTAAGAGAGTGAGTGAGTCAAGAAGCCAAGAAAGCCTACCTATCCATTTGGCCCATGAATATGTTCAGTTGTCTTGTAGAAGGGTTCCAAAATGGTCATCTCGATGTGTCTTCTAATCTAGTGGCCACCTAGATCCACCTAGATTGGAAGTCAAATGAAGTGTCAAAATCTCAGGGTCAAGTTTAATTGAGGCATTGTGGTCAGAGGAGAATTCTTTCTGTCTAGAATGCTACATGGCCTGGTTACGGACAAAGTGAAGCATGAATGTGGGGGAATGTAAGCTTTCATTCCTGCTTTCAGATGAAGAGTCCTAGAGGGCAATCGGTTCTATATTTGGAATAATATGAAATTACTTAGAAGGTGTAAGAGTGATATGGTCTGTTAGAGGCTCACTACTGCATATCCTGAAAATAATCTATGTCCTGCCTCCATAAAACTCTACCACACATGAATCAGATAGCCTCAGATTGGGGAAGCCATGAACATTATGACTGTGGTCTAGCACTGAGGTGGGGTTCATTGTCTTCACACAGGAACATTACAGAGAGGCCTCAGGGTAAGGGTTTGATGTTAAGGTAGCAAGATTTCACTTGATAAGATTTTATAGTAAGCTCTGAAGTTTATATGAGAAGAGTCTGACCCTGTCAGATAGCCAAGCACCGTAATCATGAGGATGGAGAGAGGCTAAGAGAGGCAAAGAGGCCACCAAAATGTTGAGTCAGTAATGATGATGACAAGCCAAAGGCATGTATGTGGAAGTATTTTATGAAACAAACATTAAACATTTAATAAAGAAAGCGGTTCTGCATATGGCATAGAGATGCAGCAAGTATGTGAATTCTAAGAGGAAGGGAACAGGAACTTTTTTTTATAACAGCTAAAAGAAGTTCCTTGGTATGTATCATTGATGTGGGGCAATGTATGGATGCATGAGCAGGTGTCTTAAGATCCTGTTGGGTAGCACACTTTACAGAATAAGTTTTCTTTTCTGAAATTGGCTGTTTGAAGTAAAATTTTGTGGGTCACTGAGAGCTAGGCTATAAGTCATTGCTGAAATGTGGAGATTTTTCTCATTATTTTTGACATTTTACTTTACAGTTGCTATTCTTCATCCCAATAAATAAAGAAACTGAAGTTCTAGAACTCACACAATAGTCAGTTATGGAGATAAATGCATAATTGCCATCACACACGGGTACTATGTAAAGCCACATAACTAGATGATAGGAGCTTGGAATGAGGAAATATCCTTGGCAAAAAGATGGTAATGCATTTCAAAAACCAATCCCCAGTTTGGAACAGTCAGACAACAAGGTAATGCTCCTCTGCAAAGACTCTTACAGTCAGCAGCATCGAGAGCTCACTTACTGCTATCATCCCTATTTACTCTCTTACTCCTCCTGCCAGTCAGAGTTTAAGGCATAGAAATCCAGTGGTAACTGCTATGGATCAGCTTCCTCACTAACTGAACTCGATCTCTCTACACAAACATACAGAATGAGCACATAAATATTCCTCTCCTCCTCCTTTGTCGCACAGGTATATGCAGGAGGGGCTTCTGTCCTAGAGTCCCAGTGGATACTGCCTGGTGCAGATAGTGACGTCCAAACTCTGAGAAGGTTCATTTTCTTAGTATCTCTAAGGGCTAACAAGACTGAAACAGAGAATTTCTTCCCTCTTTGAGGAGAGAATCGGGCCACTTATTTATAGTTCAGAGGAGCGGGGCATTTCTAAATTTCATCAGATGATTTAATCCAAGGTGGGAATTAGGCTCTGATGTTTTGAGACATGTGATAAGTTTGAAAGATGGTCACCTATGGTCCTGGTAATGGAATGAACAGGCTCCCTGTCTACTGCGGCTTCCTTGGGCCACACATCACCATTCTGTCCTTAAATCTAACTCACTTACTGCTCACTGTCTTCCAGACTTATTCAGGCAATAAAAGGTTTGCCTAGCAGTGCAGATTGTTTATGTAGACCGTGAGACTGCAACTGCACAATATATCCATGCCCTTGCCTTATGATTTCAGCCCAAACAAAATTAAGGCCTCATAATCACCCATGTTCTGGAAGCAATGAGGAATATTTTAAAATTTACATTTTCATCAATCTTTTGCCATGAATAGGGCTAAAGTTCCGAGGTAGGTGAATTTCCATAATTCATGGGGCACCCCATCCTAAAATGGCTGTTGTCTTTGTCATTCTGATTTGCTGAGCGGGCAGTTAGAAATTAAACGATAAAGACTACATTTTAGTATATGACATTTTCATTTGTGGAAGACCAGCAACCTGAATCCCCAGACTTGGAATTAGTGTATTCATCTCCACAGGTACCTGGAAATGAAATGAAATGTCACCCAGCACAGTAAATGCACCTCACTGCTGTCATACCCCAAACTTTCTTCCAATAAAATATTGTATTAAAATTAAATGAGAAACCCAACCCTGTCCCATGGCTGTTCAAGCAGCTTTAATGAGCTTTGGAATGGAGCACACCTTGGACACTTCTCCAATGGATGATATTTTACTAGTCACAGGACAGTTGTTCAAGGAAAATTTATACTATACTAGTCTCCCCTCATTTTTGCCCATGTGTTGAATTAAATTGCAACTTATAAATTTCTGCTTGGAATCTTTTTAAGAAAAGTAACTTTTTTCTTCATTTCTAGTTACTGCATAGAGTGTCTAATAATGTCCCCATTCCTGCTGAGTTGCTTCTCTTTTTCACCATCTAGCTGTTCGTGCAGCTGGTATTTATTTGTGTGTCAGGCCATTGTGTTTCTTCTCAAGGTGGCAACTCTAAGGAAGATAATCAAAGTCTCTAGGTAGTTATGGTATCTATAGTTTAGTCCAGTAGGCTGATAGCAAAACCATAGTGACTGTAGCTTCCATTCAGTTTGGTTTACTATTCTTCATGCTCTTCTCTAGACCAGCCTATGTCCTATAACCCCATCATTACAACAGGATGTACCTAATCACCACAAACCACATGGGAAAATCTGTGAGGCAGGTTTCTGCTGCTGACTCCCCCCCCATATGAAGATGGAAAGAGGCAGAAGACATGTTAAAGAGTGGGTCTTATGGTCAGCGAGTGGTACTAACAACATCATGCAGCAGATGCTGTATTAGGCAGAGTCCAGATAACTCAAGAACATGAGGTAGAGACTCTTCACTGTTGTCTTGGCCTACTGAGAGGCTGCTCTGACAAAAGCCCATAGATTAGGTAGCTTTAATGACCAGTACTTATTGTCTGATAGCCCTAGAGTCTGGAAGTCTGAGATCAAGGTCCAATGGGGTTGAGTCTCTGGTAAGGTCCCTTCACATACACAGAGCTTATAAGCAGCCAGTTTTCCTCTGCACACCGCCCCCCTTCCAGAGAAAAACTCCTTGGTATCTTCTAATAAATGCAGACTCATGACTTCACCTAACCTTGATGGCTTTCCAGAGGTTATACATCCCAATCCTGTCATTTAGGGTTTAGAATGTCAACGTGTAAATTTGATAGGCATAATTCAGTCAATAGTGTCTGACTTTGTAAGTTGTCTGGGTTAAAGATTTTACTCTAAATAATAAATGATATTTAAGAACTGTGAGTGAAACTGTCTCCAAAACAGAAGTCCCCACTACATTCCAGTATTATCCTAACGACCCTATTATGTGACTGTTAGCTTCCTAAGGTCTTTAATCTCTGAGAAAAACTGTGTTGTTGCAAAACTTATGCAAATGCAGTTGCTGCTGGGTACATATAGAAGCCCATGATGCTTAAGTTCCTTGATAAAACAGTATACTACTTGCATATAGCCTCTTGACATTCTCTCATATATGTCAAATCATCTTTAAATGGCATTGTATTACTCAGAGAACAATGGCAGACTCACATCTTCAACATTTTTCATTCATCTCTAATCTGCAATTTGTTGACTCTGCACATGTGGGTTTGTAGAGTATAATAATAGGTGAATTGCACATAATTCTATAGTGAATATATATGTGAGTGTTGAAGGTGTGCATATGCACACACATGTGAAAAGGGCAATAAGTCTGTCTGATACTTTAATATGCCTAGCATTTTTAGTTGGCCTTCTTTGTAAAATAGATGTATGTTACATTATTTGATTTTATGAATAGAGTATTATTTACATCCTCATTTTACATGTGTAGGATTTGAAGGCAAGCAGCTTCTCCAAGGTCTGCACTGAGTATCTAAGCTGAGGCAAGGCATGTGCCTTAGACCTAGGTTTCCTGATTGGTGCTTTGCCTAGTCTCCATGGCTGCCTGGTGCTGCTGTACCTCCTGCTGGACACATGGGCTCTGAAAGAGATGTTTGCTGTCTTCAGTGTGCTCCGCTGATAATTTCATTTGGCTTCCATGCTGTCCACACCCACACACCACAAGGATACTTGCTTCAGTGCATCCTGAAATATTGATTTCCAGTCAGTCCCCATCCCAAAGTCCCTGCCACGCACCCAATCCTATTTGCCTCACGTTAGCTCACTGTGTGCTGGTCTGAAGGCTCTTAGTTTGGTCCCACTCCTCTTACATGCAGGTGTCAGAAGTGTACCACGAAGACATCAGGACTAAGAAACCAGGTTTCAGAAATGTAAGCATATTTTACTATTTTTAAAAATGAAGAACAATAGTCAGGTGTGGTGGCATATGCCTCTAATCCCAGCACTTGAGAGGCAGAGGCAGGTGGATCTCTGAGTTTGAGGTCAGCCCAGTCTACAGAGAGTGCTCTTGGACAGCAGGGCTACCCAAAGAAAACAAGTCTCAAAATAACAAACAAAAAACAAAAACCAAACAAAATCTCACTGAAAAATTAAAAAAATCAAGATAAATAGAAATTAAGAAAATCCTTTATTTAAAGGTCTATTTATATCACATCATATAAACCCTTATGTTGGGTTATGTCATATTGCTTTTGAAATATGAGATCTTGCTTACATTTGCCCCATTCAGCATTTTTCCATCTGTATTAACTTCCACTTCCATAGTTGTAATGTAGTATAGACCCTTCAAACAATTCTCCATGCTCATAGCATCATATACAAATATATATATGTCTATAGATAACATAAAAATCCTTATGCATATTTGTTAAACCAGGGCTTTATTTACAAAATGAGATCATATAATTGGCTTGTTCTTCATTTTGGTTTTTGATTCAACAAGAAATTGTCCATTTCAGGATGGACGTGCTAGCAGTACTATGAGCACCTGTCTCTTAGGAGACACATCTTTGTGGGTTCAAGCTGGCTGGTTCTATGTTGGAAGTTCTGTCTCTGTGGGTTAAAGACCAGTTTGGTCTATTTTGGAAGTTTCAGGCTAACCAGGGTTACAAAGTGAAACCCTATTTTAAAAATCTTTGAAAACATTTCCCCAGAGTTTTAATTTATCCCATACTTTTTACCTCAAAAAGAGAAATTTAAGACATTTACAAGGATGGCAAAAATATGTAAATATTCTCCATTGCCTGTTATATGGTTTCAATATCTATTGACATTTTGCTAACATTACTTTATCTTTAGTTAGCTTTGTGTTTATTTTTGCCAGATATTTTTAAAGTAAACAGATTTTTTTGTTCTATCCAGCACAGCACTCCTGAATATATATCACTGGCAAGTAGGTAGATAGATGTAAAAAACAAAATTATATCACTATGCCAATATCACCCAGAGCCTAATTTATAATAATTCTTTAAACCATCCAATCCCTAGGATACATTCTAATCTCCCGGATATCCTCTGAACTGTCTGGCCTGTATGAGTGGTGTCCCAGTGCAAAACACTGCATCTGACTCATACAGCTGGTAAATCTTTCTGATACTTAGAAATTTTTTCCCTTCTGTTTCCTTCTTGAAACTCATTTGTTGAAGTGACTCAGTTTATTTTCCTTTTTACAATCTCCCACCTTCCACATCTGGCCAGCTGCATCCTTGTGGTGCGACTTAACAGGTTCTTCTGCCCTGTGCTTCCTTTAATTCTCTGTTGAATATAGAGGATCGGCTAGAGTTTGTATTCTTGAAGCATGAACGCTTAGTGGCTATTGCTATGGACTTCCTACTGTACTGAAAGGAGAGTACTAATGTTTTAACAACTTCTCCTCTTCCTCCTCCTCTTCTTCCCCTTCTTCCCATCCTACTCCCTCACTTTTCTTTTCTTTCTTTTTTTTTTTTTGCTTTTACAACCTTTAATGGTAATCAGCATGTTCTTTGTACTTCTTTTTATTTATTGCGTGTGTTTTGTTATCGCGTTTGGTGCTCAAATGATCTCATTCCTTGGCAGACAGAAATCCCTCAGATACTCCTCTGGTCTTTTGCAGTAATACTCTGGTGGTCTGTTGTGGTCTCCTAATTTTCTGGTACTATAAGGTAGCCTAGATATACCCAGTATATTTCTACACTCAATTTAGATTAAGTCATCTCCCTAAGGGGGATTCATCTCCTTTAGTGGGAAGTGGCATTTATAGGACATAATTTTAGTTTTAAAGTCATGGCTCCATTGTATTATAGGACATACCATGAAGTATTTACCTTTGTTCACACTCACTTTGCTTCCAGTTTCTACAGATCCTATCAACTCCAGAGTCACACAGGAGCCAGGATAAAACTGTCCATGAAGCTCTCAATGGCCTTTCCTTCATCAGCAGAAAGGATGAGACTGAAAACTAATGTGTGTGGAGCTGTAATTTGTAGTAGAAATTCTGACATCCAGTGTTAGTGGGGACTAGCGCACAAAGCTGCTTCTCCAGCTGAATAGAGAGCTTCCCCTTTGCTTCGTGGAGAGCTTCTTTAGAAACTGAGAGATGCCATTCTCTCTTTTTCTCTTTCCAATGGAGAAAATTTTTCTTTCCCTTCTCTCAGGGACTTTAGTGGAAGCACATTTTCTGTTTGCCTTTTCGAACTGTGCATCTGGCAAAGGGAGCCTGCTGGCCCTCCATGTCATCCAGCAGCTTGGACCTCTCATGTGCTCCATACAGCTCGGGATGGAGGTGCAGCTGTGTGCCATATTGGCTGAACATTTTATTCTCACAGAGGGCATTCTAGCCTTCTTGATTCTATATTTTATTTCTTTGCCAATCACTGGACAGTGTGAAATGGAGAAAACAAAATTTATTGAGAGCTTTCAGCTCTATAACTAGCAATAACCATTCCTGGCTGGTAACAAAGTTCCCCAGATGCACCCTGCTATATAACCCTGATTTCCTAGCTCCTTGTAAATCCACCACACTATACTAACACTGCCAACTGTTCCTCTTTTAGTATCTACATAAAAAAGAAAGCTCCTGGTAATGGTCTTTCAGCTTTTAATAATGCTTATGGACTTTACAGAAAAGAAACTTTTGTTGGAATATTATATACATTACAGAAAAATACAAATAAGTATGCAGCTGGTGGAGTTTTGCAAACCGAACACAATCACTTAATTTGCACTTGAATCAATAAATAGTATTTTATGAGCAACCTGGGAGCCTTTTTATGTCTCTTTCCTTAAGTTTCTGCCCTTTTGCCCCCAATGCTAACTATCTATTTCCTGATTGCTCAAAGCACAGACTAATTTTGTCTGGTTTTTTTCTAACTTGATATAGGCTACACACTCTCACATCTGGATTCTTTCAGTATTAGTGATATTTACCCACATGAATATGTATAACTATGAATCCTAATTGTTGTACACCGTTCTATCATATGCCTCTACCATGATCCATTTGCTATTTCTTTTTATAAATATCAAGTTGTTGCCAATTTAGGCTACTACAATTTTGGCAGCTATCACCATTCTGGTACACACCTTTGCTAAGCACACATGTGCGTTTCTCTTGGGTATACCCACAGGAGAGAGGCTTATGGGGTCAGAGTACACAGTGTGTTCTTCTTTGTTGGATAACTTTTCTAGAGGGGTTTTCACCAAGTCATGCTTCCAGCAGCAGTGCGTGAGAGACTGGGATAAGATGCATCCTTGCCGACTGTTGAAATCTTCTTCTTTCTGTTTTCCGTGACCCAAGACTACATAGGGTCAGCCTTGGAGTTCTAGTTGAAATGCAGCAATGGGTTGAGGTAGAGAAGACTGATCCTAAGAGCATCCAGTCTTTTATCCTCCGAAATAGGAGAGGGATCAATTGATGTAGCAAAGGGCTGCAATCAGCTCTGTGCTCCATCAGAAAGACAAGGCCTGCGATGACAGGGGAGGGTGGTTATTGTAGCTACACGGACAGAGGAAGAGACTGCCTGCTTTTGCATCAGTGCTGTGGCAATCTATAAAGACAGTGGGAGAGAAATATCACTCACTCTTCCACTACAGTAATAACATAACCACGCATCAGTTCCCACAACCGCAAGCATACTTACCTAAATTTTATATGGCTGAGTTCAAAGTCTAGACAAATTTTACAATGCACTATTTTGGCGTTAAATGCTTTTATCTGACACACTCTTGCGTTTTGTTTAAAAACTCCCTTCCTATGCTTCAAATGTTTTACTATTATACACAGGTTCTGTAGAAAACAAATTCACCAGTAGCAATTAAGAGAAAATTCTTGGTACTTACATGAGAACTGGATGGATTATAAAATAATTGTGCTGAGTGAAGGATTTCAGAGGGAAAAATGCATAATCCTTGATTCCATTACATATAACCATAAAATGCAGTAAAATGTGATAGAAAGCAGAATGGTGGCTGCCTTGGGGAGATGGGGTGGGGTAGAGGAAGGTGAGAATGGAAGATGGTGAAAGGCCCCATAGGTATCTTGGGCTTTATGGGGTGCTTATTATCTTGATTATTGTGATGATTTGATAAGGTCTCACATAAATCACAACTTACCATGTTATATACTGTAAATATGCAAGTTATATACAATATCAATTGTACCTCAACTAAGTTGTTTTAAAACAAACTGTATTGTTCAGTATTTCCAACAATGGGGAGATCAAAAGAGAATTAACATTAATTCAGTATAGAGTGCAGTGGGTTCAGGAAAAACAAATGTGCCTACCATACTGTATTATTACAGCCACAGAAACTTGTACCCCTTTTTTTTTTTATCAAAAAAGAAAGATATGTTCAAATCTTAACATAGGAATCTGTGATTTTATTTGGAAATGAAGTCTTTGCAGACTGTTGGATGGTGTGTGTGTGTGTATGTGTGTGTGTTTGTGTGTGTGTGTGTGTGTATGTGTGTGTGGTGGATAGAAGGAGAGATGAAGATGAAGGAGGGGGGCCTTTGTGTAAATGGAAGCAGTACTTGGAGTGACACGTGCAGGAGGCATCAGAAGCTAGGAATAAAACAATGGGGCACTTCCCCCAGCACTCTCAGTGTCGTGTCACTGCAGATTTTAGACCTTGAAGTCCCTTAGAGGTGGGACAGATTAGATTTCTATTGCCAGCCACAAAATAAGTCTTATAGTAGCCACTGGAAACAGGTACACATAGCACATACATTTGCTGACTAGTCTAAAGAAAGGTGATAGTACCAAGTAGGAAATGCAAGGTTAAACTCAGTACCAGATGTCTGCTAGATCTTCTTATGAAACTTTGTGTTCTCTCCTTGTTTTGATATCTGCTGTTCTGGACTCGAATGTCATCCATATCGTTATATTAAGATACCAGCTCAGCAATTTTCAAATGATTATCTATAGACCTTTGGGACTCCCTGGTGCCATTCTGGAGGCCTCTGAGGCCAAATGCATTATCTTTTTATTCTTCTGCTGCCCTGACATTTGCAGTGATAACGTAAAAGCAAGACACATCAAATTGCTGACATCTTAGCACAAACCAGCAAACCCAGGCAGCCCCGCAAAGCATACTGGTAAATCTCTTAGTCTGGATCTTTATGCTATGGCAGAAAGCAAAGACAAAAAGATTGTCCCTTAAGAGTAACCTTGACGAATCAGCAAAATGCTTAATCTGATTAAATGTTACTGCTTGAATGTTCAGCTTTTAAAATATTCTGTGTGATGGTGTGGGACACACAAACAAAGTACTTCCGTTATATATGAAAGTGCAAAAATGGCATTTCTGTGATTCTACAGTTATCCTTGACAGACAAACTCTGGTTATGAACATTATTCAGAAATAGGGTCTTTGGGAGATGTGCAACTTAGTATTCAGAAACTTGGAAGCAGCCATCCCTGAGATTCAGTGTGTGTGTGTGTGTGTGTGTGTGTGTGTGTGTGTGTGTGTGTGTGTGTGTGTGTGTGTGTGTGTGTGCGCGTGTGTGTGTGTGTGCATGCGCGCGCTCATGTGGAGGTGAGAGAAACACTTCAACAAGTGTCCTTCCTTAGGAACACTCACCTTGTTTGTGGAGATGGGGCCTCTGATTGCCTGGGGGGTCCCTGATTTGGCTAAGATGATGGCCAGTGAGCACTAGATATCTACCTGCATCTGCCTCCCAGAATTGGGATTACAAGCACCAGCTATTCCCTCCAGCTTTTCACATGGGCTGTGAGGATCCAAATCCAGTCTTCATGTTTATGCAGCAATTGTGAGCAATTATGAACTCTTGCCCTTCCCTGAGATTCTCTTATTCTCAGTGAGAATTGTGTTTCTATAAGAGCTTATGCATAGGCAGGGTTCAGGGAGCCATGGGGCTTTGCTTATGGGCACAGGCTGAGCATAAAGTACTGCAGTCTTGTTTGGAAACCAGGCACCTCTGATTTCCAGCTCACTACCCTTCCCACTTACTGCACAGGACAGGTGGCTTACCCATTTCATGCATCCCCTCTTTGAGAGAATGTGTAATGCTGAAAAAAAAGAAAAGAAATGCCAGGTGGAAAAATTGACAAGTCAGACATTACACAGCCACTTAATTTTTATCTTGTAATTTTCACAATCTGAGCAACCAAGTAGAATCCATAAAGAAGACACTAAAAGTGGCCTAATAAAATTCATCTGACCAGGGATACAGGTGTCCAGGTTTCCATCTTTGGCTTAGTTTTGCTTTATTTTAACAGCAGCTATTTTCTGAGCCCAATATCCATTTTGAAAAAAGCTGCACTGAGTTGCCAGTTGAGATATGGTACAAAGCTTCTATGATTAAGGAAATCAGAATCTATCCAACAGAAAGCCTTGAGGGCAGGAAGAAACACCGAGGGAGAACCCATCTCAACATCATGTACAGATGAATGCCTGAAATAAATATTAACTGTTATTTCTGCAAATGTTCCCACTGTTTTATGGACTTCATTTCCCCATTTGTGTGTCTGCAATGCATTCAAGCTGCATTCTGGGCTTCTGCTTATGGTGATCTTCTCAGCGTGGGCTGGGTCAGTGTTTGTAGCTCAGCTGGCTGGTGCCAAAGTGAAGAGCTCCTTTGATTAGATTCCACCCTAGGCACTGAAGGATTTTCAAGATTTTCCTCTTAATATTTGGCTTTGCTTGATAATCCTAGAGCATGCTGGGAAATCTCAGCAAGAGGAAAAATTTAGTAACCACAGGGAAGCCTGCTTGGAAGGCTGTAGCTAAGTAAGAAGGCTTAGGAATATGACTACTAATGATTCTTGAATGTTCTGTTTCTCACAAAGTTTTCCTTCGATATGAAGTGTGTAGGTTTGGAGAGAAGAGGGCTTTTAGAAAACTCAGCCATCTCCAGAAACACAAATAAATGCCTGATTGAGCCATTTCCCATGAGAAAAACCATTAGTCAAAAAGGTGTGTGGAACCATATGGCTCAGCCTGCAATTCTGAATTTCAAAAGCAAGAGTTGGCAAAAGGTGGTATGTGATTTTTGCCTTGTGATTTTTATCTTTTTCTTTCTTAGTTGTTAAGGGATGACCTTGCCTTAACATATGCGAGATTGAAAATTGTTTCCTACTTCTCGGTGTTGGAGAAAGCGCCCAATTGTGACACAGACTTTACAGCCAAAGAAGTGACTAAATCCCCAAGGCTTGAAGGTTTTCTTTGTGCAGAGCAATGCCTATGTTTTTCTTCAGAGCTTTTTTCTGTCTATGTTGGCTTTTGCCTTTGAGATGTTTAGGCTGGACTCTCATTCTGTCTAGGTGACCCAGGTCTGAGCTGGCCTTGAGGATGCTAGCTAGGGATTCAGGCTTTATTTGCAGTGTGCGGGGGAGGGGGAGGAGGGCTCATTTTGCTGGTTGGATCGGGATTCTGAGTGGCTTTGCTGAGAATGCAGTTGTGTGAGATTGTGGCTGAGCCTGATGTGGAAAGACTCTATCCAGAGGGATGTGTGTGCAACATGCACTTCTTTAAGTACACAGAACCTTGCCTCATGATTCTGTACCTAAGGAGTCTCAGCTGTATGAAGGAAATAGCCACTGTCTAACTGAATTCCATTCACTTCCTACTGAGGAAAATGCAAGAATCTTTAACATAATTAACTCTTGTAATTTAGGTCATCCTCATTTTAAGTAAGAAGAAAAAGAATTGGAGAGGGTAGTTTATATAAGTCCATGCAGTACTTATTATATAAGTTTTATATATGTGTATTCTACATATTATATAAGTTTATATATACCTTCAAATTTAATTTTTAATAAATACATTGAAATAATCTGTAGGCTTTGACATTCAGTTTGTCTTTTAAGTGACTATGGTGGATTGACTGAGAAATGTCCCCATAGGCTTACACATTTGAACAGTTGACCCCCAGTTGAGTGGTGCTGTTTGAAGAGGTTATAAAACCTTTAGGAGGAAGAGTCTTGCTGGAGGAAATCCAGGGGTCACTAGGGACTTTAAGAGTTTGGAGTCTTACCTCACTTCCAGGCTTCTTTCTGCCTTCTGTTTGTGATTGGAGATCCGCTCTCTCAACTGTCTACTCTAGATGCCCACTGTCATGCTTCTTCCACCAGAAATCCTCCTTCTGGAACCATAAGCCAAAAGAAACTATTTCTTCCATAAGCCACAAAAACCATTGCATTTCATAGTAGCAACAAAGAGTGACCATTTTCATTAATTATATAAAATAATGGGTTTTATGATGACATTTTCATATGTGTGTAGACTGTGCTAAAATGTTTTGATTGTGGGACTCTCTCTTGTCCTTCATTCATCCCATTCCCAGGTGGCCCCTACTTTCACGTCCTGCTTTTAGAATGTAGTTTACTCATGAGAGATTACGTGTGACATTTGCCTTTCCTTCTGACCCATGCTACTGAAGGGTAGCTTTCCTCCCTGTGGCAAAGATTTGGTTCTGCAGTCAAGAGTACCACTACTCTTTGTGGAGGACCTGAGTCCAGCAGGCAGCACCCACCCCAGGCAGCTCACAACCACCCATAACTCCAGCTATAGGAGATGTGGTGCCCTTTTTGGCCTCCATGTGTACACACACACACACACACACACACACACACACACACACACACACACACACACACACACAGATACTCACACTAAACAACTTCATTCCCAGGTTAGGTGGCCTATGAATTCTTTGTATCCCATGACTTTTTGCCCCCTCACAAGAAATTAAGTAAGGTGTACTATTCAACTAAGTCTAGACTCATAAAATCTTTGGAAAATGTATGTAGAAGGCCCTCTACCAAAGGATACCTGTACATACATATATGTAAATGGAAAACATGTATAATTTCATTTAATAAAAAAGAAATAGAAATAAAATCACATGATAATTGTCCCAAGTTATATGCTTCCAAATCTTATGTCTACACTGTGGTACAAAAGTCCTTTTTGGGCTCCTCAGTGAGAGAATATGATCACATTATTGTCACAAATTCCCAGTCTTGATGTGAAGTCTTGTCCGTGGACAAATGGATGTTGAGGCATCTCTTTTCTTATTCCAATTTAAGGAAACATTTGCCCTTACCTCAACGAAGTGAGAATGTCTATTTCCTCATGTTATCAAGTCCTCATGACACTTATGAATATTATTATAAACACAGAACTGGTGCGCGTGCCTGAACTTTACATAGCCAGCTGTGGCAGATGTGGTAGAATGGCTGATGGAGGGGTGTGACATGTGTGCCAATCTCCCTCCTGTCCATGTTACACTGAGTGTGCCTGGCTGTTTATGCAGGGTCCCGACAGATTTACGTTCTGTCAGTCAGGTCCGATTTCTAATGACAGAGGAGCTGAGACTTTTTCCCTGTTTCCTGTGTGGGAGAAACAAAGTGGCGTTGGGACCAGCATCCCTAAGCAGCTTCCCAATTCCGAGAAGGAGAAGAGTGCAGATGAAACATGGGATTCCAGAAATATCATGACCTCTGAGGATATCAGTCTGAGGGAGGATCAGAGAAAAGGAATAAGCAGGCATAATGATTAGAACTTGGCTCCTATAATGTCAGAGGGCTTACTAGTTGCCAACTCCAAACTTTGTAAGGCTTTTGGAGTCTCAGGAATTGTCGTCTGGGGTCTGAAGTCTCTAGGGCAGCCTAAAAATCTCTGGCGATATTTGTGTGTTTCTGTGCTGAGGCAGAAATCCGTGTTCTCTGGAAACATCGGTTCTTGTTTCTTCACATCACAAATAGATAGACATTAGGTCTCACCAAACTCATAGACATCTTCAAAGAAATTTCAGCTGGAGCTAGAGAGATGGCTCAGTGGTTAGATGCCTTTTTCCAGACATTGGAGTTGGACTTCCAGCACCGCCTAGTAGACAGCTCACAACCACCTGTAACTTCAGTTCCAGAGGATCCAATGCCTTCTGCTGACCTCTATGGTCACCCACACATACATGGTGTCCACATATGCACACCCAAAAGATAAATAAAAATAAATATTTAGAAAGACAGAAATTTCAATCAAATCCTCAAGAGAAATTTAATGAATTCAACAGAATTTAAACTGTCAAAAAAGGAACCAAATGTTAAAACTAGTTCAGGTAGGTCCCGAAGAGATGCTCTGTGGGTATTAGAAACAGGAAAGAGCATAGCTACCAGAAACTTTAAGGTTTAAGGAACTCTGAAAAAGAGGTCTAAAAAACCGGTGGATGAGGCAAGTGAGCACATGAAAGGGCATTTCTGTGGGAGAAAAAATGAGAGAGAATCTAGAGGCAGGAAGGTGCTGGAGCCAGGAGAAGGGACTGCATCTATATATGTATGATTTTCTTACCACTATTTACACGGTATTAAATATTATAAGTAAAAAATCTTCAAAAAATTGTTGGAGTCTAAGTTACATCTGCTTTGGCTACAAGGAGAAAGATGGGCAGTCATACCAGATGACGGATATTGTATGGTAACCATGTTAGCTTATTATATCCTATAGCATTGTGCTGTAATCCTTAAGCAGACACACTAAAATTTATACTTAAATGCCATCATAATCTTGTCACTAGGAGGAGGCATGGATAAGTAATCATTGTGACAGAGAAAAGAATAGATATGAAAAACCATGAAATTACATCCATATTCATAAGATATGCTAAATTGATTCCAAATGTGTATGATTTAAATATGATAGATAAAACTTTAATTTAAAAAAAAACAATTTAGAATTGCCTTATACCTATAGTTGAAAAATACTTTTGTTGTACACCCTCCTGCAGAGCTGAGAACAGACTGCAGGCTGCCTCCACATGCTGAGCAGGCCCTGGTTCTACACTGACCACATCCCCACTCTCAGAAAATCATTTCTTGGCAAAACTACAGGAGGAGTACATTTGATTTTGGAATTAGGTGTTTGTTGACTATTTATCAGAACTTCCACAGAAACTTCTGGTTCTGGGATTTTCTTTATTGCAGTTTTAAAGAGGATTCTGTTACCTTAATGTGCATGGCCTGTTTCAAGATTTCTGCTATTTTCATGTGTAAATGTCAATGATTTAACGGTTTGAGGGAGCTTGTCATTTTTCCCTATGTTTCAAATTTATTGGCAAAATATCACTTGGTTTTTAACCAGGAATCTATAATTATGATCATTTTTTTCCTAATGTTACAGCTTTTCTATTGTTTCAGACCTATACTTCTGAAATTAGGCAAAGGATGCACTTCCTTAATGACATTGTTTTCTACCTCATTATATTTCTGCTTATTGTTATTATTTTGTTTCTGCTTATTTCCTTGTTTTTTTTTAAATGTCCATTCTTCTTTTTTTAAGATTATTTTATTTTTAGTTAAGTGTATGTATGTGTGCCTGCATGAAGTCCCACAGGCATGTAGGTGCTCACAGTGGCCAGAAGAGGGTATTGGATCCTTAGTATGAGTCACCCTGAGGTAAGTTTTGGGATTGACCCCCCCATGAGCGTAATAAGTACTCTTAACCACCTAGCCATCTCTCCAGCCCCTTACAGACTTTTATTTGTATAAGTTTGGAGTTGATTCTTGGTGTATTGACAGAAACCTTACTTTTTCTTTGGTGAAAATATAATTATAGTTTTTCTCATACCCTTTTCACTGTATTTATCAAATTGCGCTTTGTAATTTTTGTTACTTTAATTAAGTTGATTTTACCTTTGATCTGTGAATTATTAAGAGTACATTTTTTTTTTTTAATTTTTCCAACTGGCCTTAAGCAAAGATCTCACTTGGACTGAAGAGATGGGTCAGTAGTCAAGAGTACTGCTACATTTCCAGAGGATTTATGTTGAATTTCCAGCACCCAGATGGTGGTTACAACCATGGGCACTAGCAAACATGTTGTACACAGACACACATGCAGAAAAAATGCCCATACTCTAAATTTAGTATATAAATATTTATTTCAATAAATTAACTGTTTAACCTTCAACTGATCAAGAGAGATCTATTAAAACTCTCCTATCTGTTAGATTTATAAATTTCTCCTTTCATTCCATACCTACTGTTTTGTGTTTTTAAAAAATGTTTTATGTGCATGTTATCGTGTGTTTTATTATTCGCATAAATGTTTAAAGTTTATGTCTTTCTGGAAAACTTATAATTCCTATGCAGGAGCCTCCATTCAATCAACATTCTCTTAAACCCTATTTTTTTGCCTAGTATTAATTCAGAGGCATCAGATTTCTCTGTTTAGATTATGACCGATGGATATTTTTGCCTAGTATTAATTCAGAGGCATCAGATTTCTCTGTTTAGAGTATGACCGATGGATATTTTTGTGTCCATCTGCTTATCAGTCTTCTGTGGAATTTTAAAAATCTGCTGTCCATAAATACTGTCTCAAATGTAACGTGCTTTACTTTTCTTAATCTTCTAATTGAATTCATTTATATTGATTGTATTACTGATATATTTGCATTGATTTATTTCATCTTCTTTAGTGATTTTTCTTTCAACAGACACCTTCCTGTCAGGAAACATTAAACTTATTCTGTAAATATATTTGTGGGACAAAAATTTGTACATATATAGACAATTGGACGTTAGTCTACTGGCTTTTCATGGTGGCATGCTGTTTTCATAAAAAGAGAGGTTCGGTCAGCCACTGGGAATCGAAGATGTCAGAAAAGATCAAAGCAGGGTTCTCAAGAGGAAGTGGTGAAGTGTGCTGGGCTCAGAATCTTTATTACTTTTAAAACCATTTTTCTTTTATTAAGACATGTATTAATTTGGGGGGGGGGGTTGGGTCACCTACCATAGCACAGAGACGTCAGAGACAAATTGTAGGAGTTGTTTCTCTTCTTCTGTCACATATGGCAATGCTTGTGTCACCGTGGATGGCAGCACCTTCACCCACTGGCTCATCTAAGCAGCCCCCTATACTGCCGTTAAATGAGGATTAAATAGAATTTTGAAACTGAACACCAAGGAGACTGGACCATAAATGTTAAATCTAAAAAACCCCAGGAACAAAACATCCAGGAAATCTGGGACACCCTGAAAAGACCAAATTAGAGGGTAATAAGACTGGAGGAAGGGAGAAGAAAAACCCAGGTTAAGCGGTACAGAAAATATAAATATAAATGAGTTTCAATAAACTCATAGAAGAAAATTTTCATACTCTAAAGAACGAGATGCCTATCATGGTACACGAAGCACACAGATCACCAAATAGACAGGACTAAAAAGGAAATTACTCTCAGCACATGATAATCAAAACACTAAATGTTCAGAACAAAGAAAGAATATTAAAAGCTTCAAGGGAAAAAGACCTAGGAACATATAAGACCAGACCTATTAGAATTACACCTGACATCTCAACGGAGATGAACAAGAAGGACCTGGACAAATACTGTACAAATTCTAAGAGACCAAGCTGCTAGTCCAGGCTTTTATACCCAGCAAATCTTTCCATCACAATAGGAGAGAGAAAGATAAAGAGAATGAACATTCCACTATAAAACCAACCTAAAGTGGTATCTTTCTATGAATCTAGCCCTCTAGAAGGCTCTAGAAGGAAAGCTTCAACCCAAAGAATGTAACTACACCCAAGAAAACACAAGAATAAATAATCCCAGACCAGAAAATCAAAACAGAGGAAAAAAAACAACATGAACGTACAAAAGCATAATGACAGAAATCAGCAAACATTGCTCATTGCTCTCTCAACACCAGTGGTCTCAGTTCTCCCCTAAAAACACAGACGACCAGAATAGATGTGAAAACAGGATGCATTCTGCAGCTGCATCCAAGAAACACATCTTAACATCAAGGATAGACGTTAGCACCGAGTAAAAGGATGGAAGAAAACATTCCAAGCAAATGAACCTAAGAAGGAAGCTTAGGTGTTGCCATTTTAATATCTGACAAAAGAGACTTTAAACCAAAACTAATCAAAAGAGATAGAGAATGACACTACATACTCATCAAAGGAAAAATCCACTGAAAAGACATTGGAATTCTTAACATTTATGCCTCAAACACTATAACTGACTTGAAAAAGTCATTTGATCTCACATGTTCTGCTACCTCAAGTATGTTTGCCTGCTAGTGTGTGCATGTGCTCTTCTCTCTCTCTCTCTCTCTCTCTCTCTCTCTCTCTCACACACACACACACACACACACACAAATAATAATAATAATAATAATAATAATAATAATAATAATAATAATGATAAAAACAAAATTAAAGTTTGCAAAGTGTAATATTATCTCTACTTTTTTGAACACATAAATGCCCCAGGAGGTGGCATTACTTTTCCAATGTCACCCACCTTGTGAGAAGAGGAATCTATACTAGAGTAGAGGCAGCTTACAGGTAGAGGTTTTAACAGATGCTTTTCTGCTTCCAAGGACATAGGCTCCTCCTATATACTAGTTACCTCATAAAGTAACATTCATTCTTGCCTCCTACCTCCACCAAGCTTCTCGCTTTCTCTCTCTCCCTTACGACCTTTTGCTTTTGAAACAAGAGCTTTTCGATTTTCTCAGGCTCCGCTTTGTTATGCCCTGGTCAGGAGACCCCCAAAGAGACCACCAGAGGCGTGAACTCTCCGAAATGCAAAAGCAAGGTTTATTGAGAAGAAATATAAGCCATGATAAGGACCCTGTCCCATGCACTGTTGTAGTGGTGGCTAGAGGAAGTGCACCCCTCTGCAAGCTAAGTTTATGAAGGCAAAACTCACAAGGTTACACATCAATTAGAACTCTCACTATGGATACAATTCTGATTAGCTCATTTTTTAAGGGACTTTCTAGAATTCCTCTGTTGTCTTAGCTTTCAGGTTGTCTGGTTGCTTGTCAATCCCTTTCTGTATAGGCTATCTCTGGTGCTGGGACATTCTGTGGTTAATTAGTGGCTATCAGATGGCCCTAGGTTCGCTCCACTATCTCCTGTACTAGGATATTTTGACTTTGTACTTTTGAAGTCCCCGGAACCTATGTCAGTGAAACTCAGGCCTGTTTCAAGTCAGGTTTAGGGACTTGCTCAAAATGGAGGTGCTTCTCTGATTCTTCATCCTTGAACTTGCTGTGTAGCCCAGTCTTACCACAGACTCTCGATCCTCCAGCCTCAGTTCCCTGTGTTCATACAGCTCTTTCTGAGGAATAAAATCTAGAAAGAAATAAAGACCTATGTGAACTGTACCTAGACGTAAACAGGAAGCTCATCTGGCATCCACGAAAAATATACCCACAGAGAAGCTACAGAATCACCTGGAACAAAGGCTCTGATAGAGTTCTCTCTGGAGCATCTTCCTCCACTGTCTAGGCATTACATTCCTGACACTATGTAAAACCTGGGATTCAATAGCCTGTTTTTCCCTAGCCCTAGACCATATCTCATTTTCTTTCCTCTGCTTCTCTTACCTTTCTATTTCCTGACCTAGTAGATGGAACCACAGCTTCCATACTGACTTCCTCACCGCTCTCACCCTTCTATGTCTTCTGGGCGCAGGTTGAAACCCTTGTCAATGATCTGGCCCCTAGGCTGTCTGTTCAGACTGGGGTGGCCTTCACAGATAGCCTCCTGAAGATGTTTGTTTGAAAACAAGTGAGTTAGTTCCTCTGGGTATGCAGCCCCCCCACCGCCCCCCTCCGGGCTCTGTACTTTAATAGGCTCTGTAGTTCATTCTCATGTGGCCAATGTGTCCCTAGTCCTACCCTCCCAGTTTGACATGATCCCTAAACACCTCTATCCTTTCTGTCATCCTCTGCAACCGCTTCCCTTTGTAGGGTGACTCATGGGCCTGACCCAAATATAATAACACTGTTCTGACCCATTAATGAGCTTGTTTCTATTGTTTGGGCTTTTTAGAAAATCATGGGCCAAGAGTGGCTGCCTGCCCTTTGTAATCACAAATGGAATTTGCCCTTTATTTCACAAATAACCCATTTCCCCCAGGCTTCATCTGTTTGTAGGTACAAATAAAGGCACTTAATGTTTATTACCCAAGTTTTACTGACTCATGCCCACACCTACATAATACAAGAACTCAGTTCCCTGCAAAATCTCCCCCATGTGCTTCTGAGGGGTCTCAGTGGTGCTTCACTTTGCTGCACATTGCTGCTAGCTGGTGGGATTGATTTTAGATTCATGTGGCTGTGCTTCCCACATCAATAAGAGCAATGGCCTCCCAAAAGATGAAAATGTAGATGTCCCCTTCCCCCAGATAGGGCAACTGCCTCTTCATCTCTTGGCCCCACAGACACAAACTCCTGGAGAGCTGGAAATGTGTTGCCAGGCCTCCTGGCCTGACTTGTGTGTAGCTGTTGATGGCCTGCATGGCCCAGAAGTGGGGTGGAGAATGCTCCTTTGCACTGATGCTGTGATTTCTTCTCCTCCATTTCAACATATCTCCCTCTCCTCTGGATTTCCAACATCCCTGGTAAAGTCATTTTATTCAATTTCTGCAAACAACTCCTCTCTTCAACACCTCCCGAGATATACTGTATTTTCAGCCCAAACATGTCTCTGAGTACCCACAGATAAACCATATGCTCTAAACAAAACCACTGTGCAAAGTCTTAGCCTTGTGGACCATGTCTGTGACCAGCTCATCATACATGACATGTTCAGATATTACCAAAGCTCAATTTTACATTAGGTTGAGAACCTAGAGGGGTTGAGGGGGAGGGGGAGAGGAAGTGAGGTTCTGGTTCCAATAGATTAGAAATCTGTGGTAGTTTAAAAAAATGTGTGTGTGTGTGTCACAATGGGGGTGTGCTTTGAGGTCTCTTTTGCTCAAGCTTCCCTCAGCGTGACACCAAGTCTACTTCTCCTAGCTGCATATCAAGATGTAGCCAGCACCATGTCTGCCTGCACGCCACCATGTGCCTCACCATGATGAAAATAGAGTGAACTACTGAAACTGTAAGCAAGTCACCCAACAAAATGTTTTCTTTATAAGAGTTGCCATGGTCATGGTGTCTCTTCACAGTAACAGAAACCCTAACTACGAGAGTCATTAGTGAAAATCACTTAGATACGCTTTTCACAACCTCTAGAGGGTAGGAGAGGCTGTAGTTTGGGTCTTAAGTATTCTCTAAGGTTCATGTGGTCACCATCTCTAAGGCTTGGTCATCACAGTGCCGTTTTCTGGGATGTGGCGCTGTCCTAGTTTGCCCTCTGTTGCTTGATAAAACATTGACCAAAAACAACTTGAGGAAGAAAGGGTTTATTTGACTTACAGGTTCATCATCAACGGATGTCTGCCTGGGAATTCAAAGGAGGAACCTGGAGGAGACACTGAAGCAGGAGCCACAGAGTCCTGCTGCTTATTGGCTGCTTCCAGGCTTTTATTCAGTTACTTAAAAAAAAACAAAAAAACTAGGCCTACTTGTGTAACTAGATTAATAAGTCCAATAATTATCACAAAGAGATATATTATTAAGGTGAATATTTATTTAAGCAACTTACAATATAAATGTAGGAAATGGAGAAAGGATTGACTCATCTGGAATGGATCTTCCTTTCAGGCCGTGGAGAAGCAGAGAAATTCGTCCTCATGGTGCAGAACTTTTTGCTGTCTTTGGCCATGCAGTAAGACTACAGCTTTGAAGTTCATAGGTGAACCTCAAACCTGCACTAGCCCAGAGGCCACTACACACCTGTCTAGGAATGGTGTTGCCTACAGTGGGCTGGGCCCTTCTACAGTGATTAGCAATTAAGAAAATACCCAAATAGATGGGTCCACAGGCCGATTGATAGATGTTGACAATCAAGATCAGCTAGGAGTGGGAGGAAGGCCCTTACAGAAGAAGACTGTGGAGTGCCAGCCCCTTCTCTTTTTCTATTTAGTTCCCAGGCCTTAAGTGAGTGGTTTGGATTGGTCACGCATTCTCGGCCTGACGGACTGCGTCTTCAGAGGCCTTAAGGGTCTGCTTTCTTCGGAGGCACCCACTGAAACCAGAAGCCTGAATCAGCTGCTTCTCTTTGTAAGCTGATTGCCTCAGACATTGGTTATACTTACAGAAAGCTAACCAACACTGAACCCAAATGATACCGGTGCCTATTAAAAACGAAGCGAAACAAGAGAAACACAAAGATTCTCTGTTCATTTAAAACACAGCATCTGATGTTTGAGTTACAGAACACAAAAGGAAGAAAGCGAACAGAAAAGGGAAGTATATGCAAGATTGCACGTTATAAATAGAACCCATTCTCTCTTACCTTCGTCTTCGTTTACCATGAAAGGCCAGCTGTCATGGAAAGCTGTTTCTATACCCATTACCCTCCCTTTATCAGAAAGGAAGATAAAACCTTAGCAAAGGAACAGATGATCAGAGGCCATTGGTTCCTCCAACTCCAGAACTGCTTTAGAGAGGAAGTTGCATCTTTGCAGAATTATTATTATCAATCAGCCTTTATTGCTTCGGCTTTCTTTATTGCATTCAAACACACAAAGTAATGAAAACATATAATAAAGAGAATAAAACACGCAATGCATCACTGTGCAGATACTGCAATCATAGCAAATCCAATGTAAATGCCCTACAGGGAATACTTGAGTCTTCCAATGCATGGCTAACAGTTTGCATGATACTACATTCCGTTATTTATCTACTAAAGCTGTCATGCTTTGCTAAATATCATGGCAGCATCAACCCAAATAACACTCCTCCTTGCCATCCTCCAAAGGGGAGGCATATTTCTCTGCTGTCACCAGTTTTAATGTTTTCAAAGAGTAGCTCAGGCTCCTGAATAATTAATGCATAACGATTACTAAGCTATGAGTAGTTTATTCTTCAAGCCCCCTCTGGTCTTCTCAATGTTGCTTGCTTTAATATGCATTTCGAATTGGAACCAAGAGGTAGTAAAGGCCGTTAAGACAGTATGGCGCTCAGTCGATAATGATTTAGAGTTTGGTCACATCCTGGGTTTTTCAATTTTGGCTCTCAAGCCCCATCTGCTGCTCATGCTCTGACGTGGTTCTTCCTCCTCTGCAAACACTTCTCTGAAGGCAGGGTTTCTGCTCTGTTTACACCCCCTTAAAAGAGCTGACACTTAAAGTTTGAGTCATGTACATGTTTCCTCTGCAGTACGTCCAGCTGGGGGAGAACACAGGCAATGATAGGTAACCCTTGAGGTGTTTCTGTCAGTTTGATTTAGTAAATCTTTAAAACTGCTAATTTCAAGAGAAATCCATCCTAGGGATGTGAGGAGGGGCTTCTAATCTAGCTGGGAGGGCTTCAAAGGAAGGAACATAATTTTCTTCCAGAGAGGACAATAAAGAGGTGGTGTGAAAACAGGCTGAGCTATGGCCAGAGGTTTCTGCTCCATGTCTCTCCCAACAGGAACTCAGATGATAATAATTTGCATGTGTCAGAAGCTGTGGCATCCGGAAAGGCAGACATAGATCATTCTGTGGCTTTACTTGTGAGCTGCAATGACCTAATGCTCCACAAACATCTAGGGACAGGCAGAAGTGGGCAGCAGGACACTAGTCACTTTTTGAGGGGCAGCAGCCCATATTTTTTTACTTTGGTACTTTGATTTGGGTATGAACCCATAACATGCAGTGAAGGACTAGCTAACCTATCTGTGGGATGCAAGTAAATAAAAGAAAATGTGTTATTGTGATCAAAGGGTCACTTAGAGCTTGTTGCTCAATAAAGGTAGCATCTCCCACCCACCCCCCTTTGAAGTCCCCTAGAAATCCTCAATAAGTGACAAGAAAATATTTTAGAAATACATATATAAATATCTTGAGTCTGACTCCCTTGACATGTTTGCTTACGGTAGATGATAATACCGTCCATTCTGTGAGGGGGTTCAGAAAAAGGTCTTTGGCTAAGTGGATCCTTGTGACCGACACATTAGCATAAGTCTAAAAGGTCAAACTCGCTATTTCCTCCTCACCCTGCAGATCCAGCTTACATGTGGTAATTGGTGTTTTGCCCTTTCTAGCATTTAAACCATTGCTGGGCCTGGCACTGGGTTAAGTGGACAAGCCCTGTGTTGCACGGAGAACAAATAGAAAGGAGGCTAGCCCAAGTACACTGCTCTGTGGCTGCAATTGGCTTGCTAATGAATAATTTGTGAGAAAAGGATGAGGTGAGATGAATAGAAGCACAATGACCCCAAAGACCTCCATGGGAAGGCGTATGCTAAAGTCACAAAGTGAATAGTAAAGCCTCTGAGGACTCTGGTAGACCTCAAAGATAGTAACTATAAATGAGTGCCACCATCATGGCAGATTGCTAACGGGCAATCCGGTATCTCGCAGAACCATTCAAGTGAATCCTTTTCCAATACACTGATTGCTGATTTCCATAATGATAGGGGTGGGGATAGAGCCCCAAGAGCCAGAATAATGAGTATGTTCATTCCTAGAGGTTCTTCTAACACCTCTATGCTATTCTTCCGTCATCAGGGCCTCACTATCCTTTTCAGTAACTTTGGTTCCTTGTATGAGTGACACAGACACATGTCATTGAAAGTGGGGGAGGTGATTGTCTCTGGTGGATGAGACAGAACTTCATCCCAATTATCACTAGTCACAGTGACACGGGATTGCTGTCACTGCCACGCTGGGTCTTGCACTCCAGTCTCTGTAACCCTTTCCTTTCTCCCTCAGTTCTGAAATCAATTTCTGGACTAAGAAGTGCACATATTATATTTCTTCTTTAACTTTGTACCAACTTGATCTTCCACTTAGCTTGTCAAGCATGAGTAAATAATTTCACTCTATTATCTTTTCCATCTGCTTTAATATTGCTGAAGCCTTAGGTAATTCATGCCTCACTTGTATTAGACAAGATACTTTATGAGATGCATGAACAAAATCTAAGAAGATGAGAAGCTAATGTGGGAGGAAGATTGAGCCTGGTTAAAGTTTTCGAAAAACATTAGCTTGTACGATTTGTTATATATGCCATAAATTCAAGTATATAAGGCCTTGAATGGGATAATTTAACCTCCCTCTACCTTCACTTATTTCCATTTGTAATGGGAATAATAATTACATCTATTTCCTAAAGCTGAGAGCACTAAATGGTATAATGCATGTACAATTATTTGTATACTACTGGAACGTCGCATGTTCAGTGTGAAGGGGTAACGTGAATGTCAACATCCTGTTCACTGTAGTGAAAAGATAATACTTCTAAAAGCTCTTGATCAGAAACTAGGCCATGTTCAGAACATCCCTGACTAAAAAAGGAAACTTGTCTGGACTTTAAAACCAAAGCACCTGGCTTTGAATTGTGATTGACAGGTTTATGATATTCCCACTAGTTACCCACTATGTCAGTTTCCTGAGGTTTCTATAGCAAATTATCATAAACTCCATAGCTTAAAATAACGAAGACTTATTCTTCTATAGTTCTGGAGGCTGGAAGTCCAGAGCCAGTGTCATGGGGCTGACATCAATATCTTAGGACAGCTTTACTTGCTTGTAATCTGTTTCTGTGTCTAGTGGCTGAGGGTGTTCTTTTGTATGTAGGTGCATCTCACCCTCCTGTCCCTGTCTCCTGTGTTTCCTCCTGTGTCCATGTCCATGTGTTGATGTGGTCTTTGTCTGTGGTAGGTATCCATGTCCATGTGTTGATGTGGGAAGGTCTTTCTATATACTGTGAATATTCATCTTTAAATAAAAGAGCTGTTTTGGCCCATGACAGACACAGTAGAGGTAGGTGGAGGAATCAGCATAGGTTGGAGAAAGAGGGCGGAGTCTGAGACAGATGGAGCCAGACGCCAAAAGAAGAAACATGTAAGGAACACAGGTGAGCCTCAGGCCACATGGAAGACAGATTAATGGAAATGGGTTGAATTAAGATGAAGGAGCCAGCTAGCAATGTGCCTGAGCCCTGGGCCAAATAGCATGAAGTTAATATAAGTGTCTGAGTCATTTTGGGGGACTAAGCAATGGCGGGCAGCTAAGGGGTCTGGGACTGCAGCTCTGTGGGTCTGGACCTCTGGCTGGAAGGGGCCAGAAACCTCAATGTGACAATGTGTATGTGAAAATTCCATTCTACATCTTGTGAAATAGTTATGGTAATTCAAAGTTGAAAATCATAAAGAGTCACAAGATTTTTATTCAGGCCTCCTCTTTGCTGCATAGTCTTTTAAGAACTGAAATCATAGAGATAAAAATTCCATGATTTTTTTCTTGAGGAAATTATATTCCATTTGCTACAGACAGACAAATTCAGGATTGATTATCCTATGATAGACAGTATAATAGAATGTTGTGGACATTATCTCAGTGGACCTGAGATAAGGGAGATAAATTGGTGGTTAAGCACTTGCCCTGAGTACCTAAATTTTGATCCCCAGAAGCAGTGTAAATGCCAGGTGGGTGTGCAGGTCTGCCTGTAATCCCAGCCTCAAAAGGAAGAGATAGGGGATTCCCCCAAATCAAGCTGGATAGTGAAATCAGCCATATTGGGTACTCTGAGTTTGATTGAAAAAACTCTCCTTCATTGAATAAGGTAGAAGAGCAATCAGAAGATTCCCAACATCAACCTCAAGCCACCACACGCGTGTGTGCACACATGCACATGTAAAACAGACACACACACACACACACACACACATGAAAATGGAAAAAGTAATATCAACAAGGGTGATATGCCATGGAATGGGGCTGGAGAAGGCTTCATCGGGTGTGCAGAGGCTATAAGGGGCTTTGGTTTTGTTGTTGTTTGGTAGGTAACAACACCGGGGAAAATACCTTTTCTGGATATGTGAGCTTTTAGTTGCTTTGAGACCTAAGTCAAGCATATCATTTCTACTCATTTTGGCTCTGAATGCAGAATGGAGTGGATGGTTATACTGTGGAATGAGATGATAGCATTCTATTTGACCCTTCTCCCATTCTTGATGGCCATAAAATGTTGCATTGGGGGACACTTCTCAGATTAGCACAAAGAACGCAGGAAGACCTCCTAAACCATTTCTCAATACTTCCCAATTTAAGCATGCCCAAATATTTAATAATAAAAACAAATAAATTATAAACACTTTAGTGGCAGCTGGTGGACTCAACGGAGCTGGCCCTGCAAATGAATGTGTAATCTTGTCATGTTGATGGGAGAGGAGATGTTGATCTGTGTGTTGCTGACTCATTTTCATGCTAGCAAGGGCCTCTGCCTCGTGATTTCCTGTCAGATCCCTTGTTCAGCAAGCGATGGAGGTAGACATAGGAATGTGTCATTTGTACCTACTGGGAACAAATGTTGTTTTTGCTTCCAAATGCATTGTCTCAGCACTCTAAGTAATTATTGTATGAGAGCTAACAACTGTAGTCCCAGTTCCATGGGAGCTGATAAATTATGGGTATCCTACTTGGAGAGACAAAGCATATTAATCAAAAGATAACAATTTCCAGTAGTACATTTCAAAGTAGCAAATAAATGGCTCAAGCAAAGAGTTTCAAAGACATTTGGAAGAAGTCTTGTCTGGGAAAATTCTCTTAGGGAATGGGCCCAGAAGTAAGCTACAATGTAATCAGAAAGGTAGGAAGGGCTTCACAGAACTGTGAGAGGGCATCACTGGGGAGGGACAGAGACGATAATGTGCTGAGGTGCTGTGGAGCAGTATTTAAGGATTTGTTATTGTTATTTTGTGTTTCATTTGGGGACAGGAGCTTACTATGTACCCGCTAACTTTGAACCTACAACCCTCTTGCTTTTGCCTGATGGGTACAGGATCATAATTGTGTATCATCTTGTCAACATGATGAAGTTGTATGACTATAATTGAGATTTCCAATAGACTTTTGCTGAAGTCACTGACTCCATTCTTGGGTCTGAGATGCCCAATGGGTAATTGAAAATGAGACAAAAGCTTCCAACCTCCACCTTTTAAATGCACCTCTCTCCTTTGCAACCTTAAACTTTGGTTGAGACATGCTCGTCATTTAAGGTATGTGGGGATATGTTTCAAATACAATAAAAACATTCGGAGATATCAGAGGGATCTAACCACAGTCAGTCTAGGAGGATCAGACAGTGGTAACTCATACCTTTAATCCCAGCACAGGGGATATCCTGGGAGTGGTGACCTATGCCCTTAATCCAAGCTGAGTTCGAGGTCATTTTAGTTTACAGAAGGAGTTCCAGGCTCTCAGGCAGGCAGTGGTGGTGCCACGCCTTAACTGAGCAGAGAAAGTATTTAAGGCAGATATAGAAAGACAGAGCAGGAAGAAGCCAGGAGGAGTGAGACTGAGGAAGCTGGAAGACAGCTGGGTGAGATCTGACTGTGGTGTTTCTCCTCTGATATCTCTGCCTTTCCCAGAGATTTGGCCCTGAGTTTCCTTTATTAGTGCATCAAAGGTATGTTCCTCATGAGTAGAAATAGTTGTAAATTTACCCAATATATCTTCATCTCTGCAACCACTCCAAGGCTGAAAACACTAGGATAAGAGTAGCTACAATATTGTCACGATTCTAGGTGCAACAAGTATGTCACAAAAATCATTGAATCTTGGGAGCTGGAGCCTATCCCCCCCCCAGGGGGGGAGTTACCTTCTTATGGGAGCTAATGTCTTCTTTTCTTGGTGTCCGAAGGACAAACCAGGGGGACTGGACCTGAGATCATGATGAATGAGCACCTGATTAACTAAAACTGCATGATTATACATCATTGTCCACTTTCACTCTGTATAACCCAAATATTCCTAGTGTTACTGTCAGTATTGACAGAAAGGCCAGAAGACATCAATCCTTGTGGTCCTTCCTCCTGTCGTCATTCTGAATAATTCCCATCCTATCTAACACCACTTATCTCTGTGCCGTTGAAGTTTCAGGTGACCAAACCTTGCCATGCCCATAGTCAGTCCACTCTTCTAGAGCCACATTAACATAATTAGAGGCATATGGTTATACAATCTAATCTTCATTAGCTAGGTTTGGTTTAGATGGATTGATTCACCAGCTACTTAGTAAGAATATGCTCCCATTCCTATATATACTTACTAAGAATACACTGTGTTCTCTCCCTAACTCTGAGGTGAAGAAATTTGCATTTTATAGTTTTAGAAATGAGAAACTAAAAATACTGCTGAGGACTGAGGTGAAACAGAAAATCATGGCTTGGGAAAAAGCTGCCTTGTATACTGTGCATTAGGTCAATAAGATGAAAATGGAGAGATGAGGGAGGGAACACATTACAATACAAAGGTGGGATTAGTAAGTGAGATAGCAAAAGAAATGGATGTAAGAGATAATGTGGAAAGTGCTGATTTTTCTGTATCTCCATAGACAATTAACGATGGAGTGTATTTTTTTTTAATATCTATTTTTCTACAAGGCTTTTCAAAAGCATGGACCACATCTGATTTATCATGTTCCTCTTTAATGTCTAGAATGTAACACATTCTCAGTAAATGTTGACTCTTTAATCATTAAAATCACTAGATGTGAGCTGGGAGAAGAAAGTTGAAGAAGTTTCAGTTTCCTTGGAACAGGGGTACAGTGTTGATTAGACATAAAAGAAGAACCACCTCAGGATTATCAGTCAGTAAGGATGTTCTGGTCTGCTTGGCCAGACATTTGTGGTGCCAAAATTATAAGAACTGACTTAATTTCTAGGCTACATTTTACAATCAATTAACATGGCTTCCACAAGTGTTTTAGATTCTTGGACAGAAAGACAAGGCAAAGTATGGTTTGGAAAAACATGCTACCTCTCCCCAAATCTGATGTTATACTTAGGAAAAACATAAATTATAAATAAAAATACTTAACAGGTTATCATCCTTTAGTAATACAACAGAGATTTTTACCAGAATCTTTAAAACTTACCCTCCAAGAAGGTAGGGTAGTGACAGGATCATGCACTCCATTTTAAAGTTTTATGTGCAACAACACAAATAATTTAATGCCTGCTCAAAATAATAATTCAAACTATGAAGAAGTGGAGCATGAAGTTAGGCTTCAGACACAAGTGACAAGCAAGTAAACTCTATGTCTGGGGACAAAGCTATGTAGCATATAGATTCTCCTAAAAACACTGTTGGCTCTGCTGATAGATGCACTGTTGGACACAGCCTTGACTACAAGACTCTGCACAGCTACTTTACTACTGAACAAATGTCATCCGTGCCGCTGTCAATGTGTTATCAGTAAATGCAGTTCCTTGGGCAAAGGTGACTCTACATATTAACATCAAGAAAAGGTCTATTAGAAGAAGTCATATGTATTTGGTTGCATGTTGTCAGTAGCATGTTAAAATCACTGCAAAAGAAGCTCCATGGTCAATGAAATAAAAATTATTTGCCATTTAGTCCTTATCAAAATTTTTCCAACCTCTAAAGCAAATGAGATTCCATACTCCTGTATTATTGATAGTGAGGCCAAACCAAAAACCCCATATACTTGGTATCTTAGACTCCAGAAAGCCAACAGTCCAAGATCAAGGTAAGGTTGGCTTCTTGTGTTGTCTGACACATTGGCTGTTCTTTCCTATCTTCACACGTCACTTTTTATTTTTTTAAATAAGGACAATATTCATACCAGATTGGAACTCGCCTAATGGCCTCATATTAATGTAATTACATCTTTAAAGGGCCTATCTCTAAACACCATTACATTCTGAGATACTGGACTGTTACTGTTCTAGTTGGCAGCACGAACCTGGGAGAATGAGGCCTAAAAATGAAGCAGACTAAAGTCTCATGCAATAGCCAAAGAACTTTACTTAGAGCATCAGACAATTTATACTCTTAGGGTTAAGAAAGGTCACCTGAGTAAAGTTCTCATGAGTTGAAGCTAATTGTTATCACAGGGACAAACTACATATGGAAAAAACATGTTTTTTCCATAGAGCATATAAACAAAATCCCCTACACCTGGGAGGGCCATGAAAGTGCATTCCAAAAACAATTCTGTGCTTTTGAAAAAACTGAAATCACAAGACTTGTCTTATTTTCTTGAAGTTTTCTTATACGCACTCAGAATTCCTTTCACACGACTTCATTCTTGGACTGTGTTTCAATGCTGGACCTTAAGGTTTTAACGTTTGATTTTGTGCTACTATAGGAGATGCTTGTCCTGTATAGACTTATATTCCCACCAAAGATTTTAGAAATGCTCATTTGTTTCCCTACAGCCTTGGAGTTTATGTATTTGTGTGTGTGTGTGTGTGTGTGTGTGTGTGTGTGTGTGTGTGTGTGTGTGTGTGTGTGTAATACTATATATATTTTATATATTAGATATCTTTTATATAGTATGCTAAATATATGACATATTTAGCTATATACACATATATAAATAATTTAATAAATGAAACATATTTTCTTACTATTTTATTTAGACAGTAAAACTGAATATCTCCATATGTTTACTGGCTAATTTTATTTTTTTCTAAAAATCTGTATCACAACTGCTTGTCTTCCTTGTGTTATTGTGATCTTCATGTCAACATCACTGGGGTTGAGATCACCTCAGGAGACATACTTGTGAGCATGTCTTTGAGAGTATTTCCAGAGAAACTTGTTACAGAAGGAAGGCCTGTTATGAACATAGGTGCACCATCACATGATCTGGGCTCCAGAAAGAATAGAAGGAGGGAAGAGAAAGCCAATGCACATTGACATTCCCCAGTCTCTTCTTTGTATAACCATCATGGGCCATACTCATCTCTCTGTTGCACTTTCCCTACGTGATGGACTGATTTTCTTCAAAGTATGGGCCAAAATAATCTTCCCTGGAACTCCTTTTAGGTATTTGGTCAGAGCTACAAAAAACAAACAAAACAACAAAAATGTATAAGATTATTTATCTTATTGAAATTAGGAAAGTGTCAGATCTCTTAAGAAACTAGACAGAGAATTGTAGCTTTCTATTTTGATACTGCAGGTATTTTTTTTCCTATATTCTAAGCTATGATTCCCATATTTTTTATACAGAGGCTATAAATACTTCTTTTAGTAAAGCTTATTGATTTATTCTTGAATAGTATCTGGGTGCATGGTAACCTTCCACACTCTACTGCTTTAGTTTCAGAAAAATCGCCTTCTACAATTTTTATACTTTGTTTTGGTTTAGCTTATCAGTATTCTGAGATTTAGTTTATATCCATAAAGAAAATATAACTCAGGTTTTTTTTTTTTTGATATGTGGCGAATTACTCAAATTTTAAATTTTGATGATATTATTTAAAATCTGAAATTCACCTTATCAGTAAGTGGAAAATAATCTTGTGGGTCTCATTTCATACCATTATTCTACTACATTACTATGATACTAATGATAATTTTTAATTGGACTTTTCTTAGTGTATTTGATATTTATTGGGGCAAACACTTTTTTCCGCATCAAGTTTTGAGGAATGCTTTTGCAGATTTTTTCCCAAGTAAATATTCATATAATCAATTTAAATTTAATTTGAATCATCATTTGGAATTTTGATTGGATTTGCATTGCGATTCATTTGGGAAGAATAGATAACATTATTAATAATGAATTGCAACATTACATGTTTATTAATTTGTCAAGAATGTTAAAATAAAACTTTGTTTTGATTTGTTTTTAATTTTTATTAAAAATTTGTTTATTTTTATAACCTTTAGTAAAGATTTTTCATGTAGGCTTTGCATATTTCTTAGGACTGAAGTTGCAGGTGGCTTGTGAGCTGTCAGTCATACGGATGCTGGGAACTGAATGCTGGTCTTCTGCAAGAGCAGTAAGTGCATTAACTGATGTGCCATCTCTCCTGACCCTAAAAGGGTAGCCCAGGCTAGCCTCCAATTCAGGACTCTTCTACTTCTGTGTCCTTGGCATATCTTACAGGCACACACCACCACAGCCTTCCGCTGTTCTTCTTATGTTCATTTCTGAACATTCCTCAGTGTGCATGTCATAATGTGTGCAGCATTTCCTATTACCTCCTAGTCATCATCTATTTGTAGGACAGAAATGGATTTTGCAAAGTACACTGCTACACATATTATATCCAAAACTGTGCTCCAGGTGAATTATCATCTTAAGTACTTAAAAAAAAATCAGTGAATTCAAGGTAACATTGCAAAATATATTTATAATAGAGAAGCAAGGGGACTTTTAAAGAAATTAATGACAAAATAGAACAAAGTCAAGCAACATATGGTGACTTTGATTTCATAAAAATTCAGGTGATTTTTGTTCAGTGATGGTGGGGGACAAAGGAGCAACTGAAGGAACATTCTAATAATGTATAAAGCAACAAAAATTCAGTATCTATAACTGTGCTAAAAGGGGGGGGGACAAGGAAAATGCCAGAAACCCCAATGGGAAAATCAACAAAAAGAATCAACTCATAAAGAAAAAAACTAGAAAACATGAAAAGATACTCAAACTTATGAGTAATCAGGGAGCTGGAGTTTGGAAGAGATGCTAAGTATTTTTCACATGGAACAAAAGTTGTGTAACACCCAGTGTGATCTGGAGAGAGGAGATGCCAGAGAATTGCTGTGGGAGGGTGATGGATGTCACTCCCCTGAAGGGCAATATGGTGATGCTTAGCCCACCTGTAGATCCAGACCAGAACCTGTGACTTCAGGAACATTTTCCCTTGCAATACACGCCTCAGAGACCCCATCACACAGGTCAGTATGGTGAGAGATGAGGAATTCCATCACGGAGCTTGGTGAAATTGTGGAGAAAATCTGTTTTTTCATTATTGGATGGATACATACTGTAGCCTGTTGTGCAGTTGTTAGGGTCAGGAGACTGGATGCTAATGTAGCACCTGCTTTTAAGAAGGAAAGCTTAAGGAACATAGCAAAGCAACAATGAAATAAACTCTATAGTATGATGTCATTTCTGGAAACTAGATGCTGCCACATAAACTATATCTCATGTCTTCCTGGAACACAGGGAAACTAATGGATGGACTTTAATGAATTGTTGCCCAGTGATGGAGAAAATAAAATTGGAATGAAAAATGAACATGAAAAACAATGAACATGTGAATGAATTTAGAAAGCTCTTATTTTAAATAATTTTAGGGTGTGTGTGTGTTGTGTGTGTGGCTCTGTCTCTGTGTGTGTGCATGTATGTGGGTGGGTGCTGGCAGAGTACAGAAGAGAGTGTCAGGTCCCTCAAAGATGGAATTGCAGACATTTGTGAGCTACCTGACATGGGTCCTGGGATTAGAACTCTTGTCCTCATGACTGAGCAGCAAGTGTTCTTAGTTACTGAACCATTTCTCCAGCCTCTGAAAAAACTCAAAACTGCCCAAAGAAAGAAGTAGAACGTCTTCACCATCACTTTTAGGCATGATTTGGTTAACATGATTGGTTAACCTCTGTTTCACTCATTACACTACTGTAAAGATGACTTGATATATGTAGTCAATTATTAAGTGTCTCTTCCTTAGTAGTTGCAGTAATTATAGAATCATTGTTTTGGGGTACCAGCAGCTTGCTCAGGGAGACTTGGTTGAACCCACTAACCAGCCAGCAGCAGAAAGAGCAGAGTCATTTTGCTTGCACATCATTTGCTTTAGCAGAGTTGTCTTCATGCCTCACCTGGTATGGTGACAACATTTTGATTGACAGGTGCTCAGTCATTTCTTTCTGATGCACAGGCACTGGGAAGGGCCTCTTTCTTGAGAGGGATGATACACTTCTGGAACTACCTTTCTGAAATTGGAGAGTCTCTTCCAGGTAGGATTTTACATTTAAATGGTAATGAAGGCAGGGCTTCTGTTAGATGGTCATCATGAGGAAGTTGAGATTTTTATCCCTCATTTTTTGTCCGCCTCTCAACAGCCTGGACTGCGTTCATTCCTCACAGTGTTCTGGGCAGGTATAACTGTGGTGGAGTAAGAGATGACCTCGCCTGGTGAACTATAAACTCACTTTCTGTTCCCTCACGTGGTCCTTTCACACCAACCCAGTGTACTCGCTAAGCCAAATAGATTTTCCAGTAACTTCAAGATTATAAAAAGTTCTTCTTCTATCATTTAAAGCCACAAGGAAGGTGTGGATAGTTTACTCTATTTTAATAGTAAAATCTCTAAACTGATTTAAAGCTTGAGGTTCCCAATTCCTAACCAGCTCTGCCCTGGGCAGGGACTCTGAAAATGGGAAGAGAGGGGTAGCATCCATGTCTGTATTTCCTGACCACTTCATCATCGCGTTACATCACCTTCATATCACCCCATCACGCTGCTTCTACACTTTCCAGGCTTGGAGCTAGAAGCAAGAAAAACAAATAGGGGAAAGAAAGTTTTTCCTTCACAGACAAAAATGTAAAGCAGAAAGGGAACTGACCTGGGCGTTTTTAAGTGGTTCTAGTAGCATGGAGCAGGTCCGCTTCCCAATTTTGGGTTTGTCACCTAAGGTGAAGAAGGGGAAACTTATATGTCCAAAGCTTTCAGGAGGCATGTTTAGAATGTGCCTTGAACATATCTGACCAGCCTGGACCAGGAAGAAAAAACAAACAAACAGACAAAAAACAGTAGATGAAGAGGGAGCACAGTGACCTAGGTCCTGAGGGTAGAGGAGTAAAAGCAGCCAGGTTGGTCTCAGGTCAGGAACATGTGGAAGGAGCTGTGTTTGCCATGTTCATCGCCCATCTGTAACCCTTTTCCCCAGATGTCTGCCTATCAGGGATCTATGTATCTCATAGCCCTTTACTACAATCTTCAAACCAAAGGGATAAATTGTATTCAGGGGGATAATACAACACGAACAAGGGCAACATGAAAGGAGCAGTTGGGGAGGCAAGAGAGGAAGGATTCTCAGAGCCAATTAGATCTCTCTCCAGGTTTCTGGTGTTCTCTCTTGCTATTCCAACCTCCTCCTTTTACTACGTCACATTCTAAAAGCATCATTCAGTTATATTTTCAAATATCCCATGAGCCCCTAGTTAGTTATGTCATTCTCTTACTTGGGATGTCTTTTATCTTTAGATTTTTTTAATGATTTAAATTTCTTTTGGTAGAAAAGGCTGTATTTGGCTAATTTTCAAACTTTCTCTTTTATAAGAGAATGTAATTTCTAGTTCATGTTTTCTTTAGAGTTTCTCTCTCTCTGTCTCTCTCTCTCCCTCCCTTCCTCCCTCCCCTCTCTCCCCCCCCTCCCCGTGTGAGTGTGTGTGTGTGTGTTTAGAACTGATTGGCCTGGAACCTACATAGTACAGGCTGGCATCAGGCTTCTGTCCCCTAGACTACTTCTCTCTGCCTTTTGAGTGTGAAAACTAAAGGCATGTACAACCAACCACCATTGTTAGCCTTTATTTCCTTACATATTTTAAATACACACACACACACACACACACACACACACACACACACACACACACACACTTCACTTAACTATTTGACTATTCTATGATATGGAATGTAGTTGTTTAATTTATGGTAGTTGATTTCTCCGTTTTAATAGTTTATTCTATAAGAATTAAGAAATACGGCTTTAGTGACTGTCTTAGCTGATTTTATGTCAACTTGAAATAAGCTAGAGTTGTTTTGGAAATAGAAACTTCAACTGAGATAGCCTGTGGGCAAGGTCATAGTAGATTTTCTTGATTATCGATTGATGTGGGAAGAGCTTGGTCCATTGTGCATGCTACTGTGGGCAGGTGGTTCAGAGCTGCATGAGAAAGCAGGCTGAGCAAGCCAAGAGAGCAAACCCAGAAAGCAGCACTCCTCCAAGGCCTCTGCCTCAGCTCCTGCCCTATCTGAGTTCTTTCCCTGGCTCCCTTCAGTTCTGCTCTGTTATGTGAAAGTGTACACTCAAGTAAACCCTTTCTTCCCCCAGTTTCCTTTGGTCGTGGTGTTTATCGTAGCAATAGTAACCCTGAGACAGGGACCTCAGCCTTTGTCTTTTCTGACCACTCAAAGTCAGTTGGCCTCCACGTTAGGTAGGTAGTTGGTTTGTTTAATTTCTTTACCCAATTCTCTAGCTCACCAATCATTTTACTTTATTTTACATTATTTGTGTGTGTGCATGCACTTGTGGGAATGTTGTGGACATGTGCATAAAATTGTCTGAGGAGGCTAGAAGAGGGCATCGAATTCCCTGGAGCTAGTTACATGTAGTTGTGAGTTCCAGGATGGGGTGCTAGGAACTGCAGTCTGGTCCTCTGAATGAGCTGCATGTGTTCCTAACTGCTGAGCCATCTCCCCAGACTCCCATTAATTCCTCTGTAACCCATTCT
The DNA here is from genome assembly GCA_033318265.1 of Phyllotis vaccarum. Lineage (NCBI taxonomy): Eukaryota > Metazoa > Chordata > Mammalia > Rodentia > Cricetidae > Phyllotis > Phyllotis vaccarum. The sequence continues at coordinate 44,401,104 of JARWLC010000005.1, read as the reverse complement.
CATCTTCTACCGAAGCAGTATATCGGCTGACTTCCTTTGTGGTGGTTTTGTTGTTCAGAACTGGGATTCCCCCCCCATCCCCCAGTTTCAGTTTTCTAAAGAATTCTCAGTTTCATCGTTCCTTGAGCATACCAAGTTAATTAGAAAAAAAAATTCCAATAGTCCTGTCTTAGGTTCATTTAGCATCTGTCTATTTTCCTTTACTTCCATTCATGTTGTAGTGTCTCTGTGTGTGCCTGGTTCTATTTTCATTGGGTGCCACTCTTTAATTACAAAGGGGAAAAAATGTAGAAATACTTTAAAGTCTCGTATAATGTTACCTTTTTCCAGGACAAGATCTAAGTTTGCTTCTGTCATAGACTACAGGCTGTAGGTATCCTGGGTCATGCTGATCAGTTAAAGGGAAGGAGCCAGACTCAACCTGGCTCCTCGTGCCTCTGAGACCCAGCTTACTCATTCCTTTTCTATGTATATAGACCCCTCTTCTCGGCCCCTCCCGTCTGGTCTTCTGCTTCACAAGGCTGTCAGAAGCTCCTGTTTTCAGCTTCCTAGGTGCATTATTTTTAAATGGTGGACAACAAGGCCCAGAGAAGAAAAGGTCAACTCATCTAGCAAAGCATTCGGTTTCCTGCATAACCTGCTATTTAGTTCCCTATTGTTAGCTTTTTGAATAAATCAAACATGTATTCATCGTATTTTCAGCTTTTCAAATTGCCCTCAGTGAGAAGGTTGCTTCTATTAGCCCCCTGTGCCATTATCAAAAAGTGTTTTTATTGATTTTTAATTAAAAAATGTTTCTTAATATGCCACCACTTCTCCATCTACAAAGGCTGTCTGATGAGATTGTTGGTTTTGTTGTTTTCCTTTATTTGGGAACTGAGTTCATCAAGTGTGTGCTTTCTTTGTATGGCTGCATATTTCTGTTTGTAGCTAGTGGTGCTCAACAGTTAGGGTGAGGTCGATATTCTCTTTAGAGAGCTGACCGCTAATAGGCAAGTGGTGAAGGCACAGCACCCAATACACATTTGAGCCACCAGGATATAGCAGAACAAATCCATTGACCTTGTAATGATGCTCAGAGAGGAACCCCTCTTACCTCAAGATCTCATTGTTCCTCGTCATAAGGATTGGCAGCCGTGTATCCACCTGTGTAGGACATTTCCAGCTCAGTTAGGATCAGAAGCATCTGAGTCCGTGGGAAAGCTGGTCGTGTATGACTTTCTCCAAAATGATGTACAGGCTTCCTATAGTTAAACAACCCCAAGGAACCATGAAGTCACAGACCTAGCACTGGTAAGAAAGACAAATGAGCTTTTGACTCTGATTAATTTATTGTTCTCCTCAGAAACATAGATAGGTGGTGTTTAATACCATCTCCCTGCCCTAGATTCTTGAGAGAATCCTGAGACCCAGAGACACCTCCAGGCTATCAACCATTTTTGTCTTGGCTACACAGAGGAGAGTTATCCTGGAGTCCTCTTCTTCCCAGAATTCTCCTGTCTTTCTGAATCAACTCTTAAGATTCCAGATCTTTATCCCTTAGTGTGTATGAGGATCACTGGACTTGGTACCTTTCTAAGAAGAGGGTACTGATAGTAGTGGTGAGAATGATCAAAATCGCTGGAGCCATAATTTAACATTTATTAAATACCAGCCTTTAGGGCTGGAGAGATGGCTCAGTGATTAAGAGCACTGGCTATTCTTCCAGAGGACCCAGGTTCGCTTCCCAGCACCCACATGGGAGCTGATAATTGTCTGTAACTCCAGTTCCAGGGAATCTAACACCCTTTCACTAATGAATATAAAATAAAAAAATAAGTGCATTAAATGCCAGCTTTTGTGTTATATACTTTATGTGCAGTATGTAAACTACCCCCAAGATACCATATATAACAGTTTTATTGTCCATATAGTTACTTAAAAAGATGAATAACTGGTCTATACTCCATGTAGTTATTAAGTTTTAGTGTAAGTATTTTTCCAAATTTGCAAGGTATTCTCTTTTGATTATTTATTGAGGAAAGCTGTGTATATCTAAATAATTTTATTTTCATATTTATTTTTGAAATACTACAAATAGCACAAGGGTATTACAAACAAACCACTTTTAGTATTATATTTAATCAAACTTTGTTTAAGATTCAATGTCAAAAGTGCAAAGATAACCTTGAAATTAGCATTCATTACTCCAAGACTTTCAGTTTTGTTTGCTACTAAGTAGTAATAGATACTTGAGAAAATTAAGTAACATTTCTATGGTTCTCAAGTTGTTAATACTATAATGAAGGAATTGGCTGAGATGATTCCTAAGACTCTCTGTGACATAACATAAAACATGAGAGAGAGAGAGAGAGAGAGAGAGAGAGAGAGAGAGAGAGAGAGAGAGAGAGAGAGATTTACAAGGAAGACTTGGTAGACACACCTTTAATCCCAGTATCCAGGAGGCAGAGGCAGGCAGTTCCTACGAGCTGAGGCCAACCTGGTCTACATAGCAAGTTTTGTAACAGCAAGGGCTACATGAAGAGACACTGTCTAAAAGAGAGGTGCAGAGGTGCTTGCTGCCCCATGCTTACTGTAGCACTACGATAGCAGTAGGAACTGGAGAGAATGGGAGAGGGTATCTATAGACAAAGACAATACATGTGTGTGCGTGTGCGTGTGCATGTGTGTGTGTGTGTGTGTGTGTGTGTGTGTGTGTGTGTGAGAGAGAGAGAGAGAGAGAGAGAGAGAGAGAGAGAGAGAGAGAGAGAGAGTCCTAAAAGAATTAAATTCCATCATTGATAGCAATGGCACATATCTGGAGATGTCATCTTTAGTGAAATAAACCAAACTCAAAAAGATTAAAAACTCTGTGTCTCATTCACTGAAGGTTAAGAGAGCAAAAGGCACTGTTAGAACGTGAGTCAATAGCAGGTACCAACGGACATCTAAATAGGAGGAAAAGCTTTCATATTTCACTGCACGGCAGGGTGATTCTGTGTGTGTGTATCCATATGTATGTATGCAAATATATATGTGTGTATATATACATATATATATGAAGAGAGAGATGCATACCATCCAGTGAAGAATGAAGGGCTCCCATTAAAGGAACTGCTGAGTGTTTACAGAGAAGGATTGCTAATGACCCTGGTCTGGTCATTACATACTGTGTACTTGCACGAAATTCTCACGAGGTACACCATGTATTTGTGCAAATAGAATCAAAAGTTAAATAACCAAAAATTAAAAATAGACATTTTCTTGAGAGAAAAATATTTGCAATCATAAAATAGTATATATAGAAATTATGTTTAAAATAAAATTTAAGAGTTATTTTATAAGCTCTCTGATCAAGCAGACTTGCCTTCTCTTAAAATCACAATTTCGTACTTTGAATAAGATGTATATTTTCTTGCACAGAAAAACATCCAATACAGATATTGGGAAAGCATGTGTGGTAGGCGCTGTTGGAGGCTTTCCTTCGATCCTTCCTCCTTTATAGCTAACAAATGGATCCACTGAGCTCAGTATGGCAATATTCCCAGCTAGAAATGCTAGATATATCAGTGCATGCCAGAGGTGTGAGCATGTGCAGAATACTGGCCAGTGGGGTGCCAGTTGCTAGCAATTATTTGGTTTTTTGTTTGTTTTGTTTTTGATACCATCCTTCCTCCTTGACTGGCTTCGTTCTTCCACCCTGAAGCCAGTCAAGGCTTCTAAGATCTCACACACCACAAGCTAAAGGTGGCAGAGAAAAAGACCGAATAGCATTGTTGACAACCTCAGTAGATTAGCTTTCCATGATCAAACTTGATACTTAAAGCCATCAGTAGGACAGTTTTGCTGCCAAATGTGTCCTTAACAGTTATAATTCCCCATAGTAGAAGGGGATTTAAGTTTTGTTCTAGAGTTGCACTCAACCCTTTACTTTGCTGTGAGTGTTCATACACACAGCTGATGTATAATCCATCTCAAGTCATTTATGTACACACAAACACACACACACACACACATACACACACACACACACACACACACACACACACAAACTCCTCCATCATCTTCACCCCTCACCGCTCTGTCCCCCACCCCAAGACTGGCCCCCCTCCCAGCTACTCCCCACTGTCTCCTTCTACTTTGTACTTTCAACATAAAAGCCACTCACTTTCTGCTTCTTGGGGAGTATAAGTTAACCCATCACAACCCTCATTACAGTAAGAATGGGAACAGGGTGTTGTCAGTCTCTCCTCCTTTCTCCTGACCCTCCTCATCCCCCCTCCTCCTCTCCCCTACTCCTCACCTCCTCCTTTTAAATTCAGGATCTCCACATGTAGCTCAGATTGGCTTTACAAAGAGAATTTAGCCAAGATTGGTGCTTTGAAATCGGCATCCTCCTGCCTCAGCTCCTGGAGCACCAGGGTTACAAGCACTCATTAGCACACATGATTTCTTTCTTGATAACTCACTGTGTGTGTGTGGATGTGTGTGTGTTAAGTGAGCTCCTTAAGCTTCTTTGGTCCCACTTTTCTCATATGGAATTGAGGGGTTGTCATTTCTGCTGGGACTTTGCACCTGCACTTCGCCTCATTAAGATTCAGTAACCAAAAAAAAAAAAAAAAAAAAAAAAAAAAAGATACTAAGAAAAAAAAAACTTGAAATCTCCAGGGAAAAGTGTGATATTATAATATGAAAAGTGATACAGTAGCAGATACCATAGCTGGCGAAATGGATTTTAACCTTGGCATCCCTGGATGCTTCTTGGTCCATTCTTTGTGAAATATATTTCAATCTGGAAAGACATAGGGGCCCTGCCAACCATTATTAATGCTCACTTGCCTCTTAATTGAAGCACACTCTTGGAAAATGCCGTATGCATCTGGGGAAATAGAATGCACACAGCATAAGAATAAATCTTTTGTGAGATCCTGGCTACCTTCGTTTTTAGTCATCCACCATCTCTCTGGTTTATTGGTTCCTTTTCTATGCTAAGCGCTGATGGTAATGCACACATTTCCTTTTTCCAGTAAATCACCCTTTTATAATAAGGCTTTCTTTCCATCTCAGATTCCCATCAGAAGGGCTTTACCTCAGGCATATTGCAACCAATTTCCCTGTAATTAATGCCATATATTCCTCAGAGTCTATTTCAACTCCCAAATGAAAATTGATGAGGCAGCCAACCACAAACAAGGCTCACATATCACTGATGAAAGTATCGGGCTTTGACGTTACAGGGCTGGATCATAACAGGGAGAGTTTGCTGGTCTTTTGCAGTGCACATTGCTCAGAGTAAGTGTCTGTAAATTGCCATTAGCAGACGAGGAAAGGTATTTTATATGACCCCTATCAAATTCTGCCAGAAAGACTAATGATTAGAGGGGTTTGTGTTACAGGAACTGAGACTCCACAGCACATGAAATAATGTGTCTAGACTTGATCAAATGAGCCCCACACAGTGTAACAAAAGTCACCAGGCAAAGAGTAACTGCCCGCTTAGGTAATTGTTCCCTGTCCAAGTGGGATGCAAATGGTTCAACCGTGTAGTTGCCTGTTGCTTAGGAAACAACCAAATCCTCCACCCACAAGCCTCAACTTCAGACTTCAGGGTGAGCTCTGCATAGGAGATAAATGTGTAGGGTAACCATTTACCTAAGGTGAAGATCAGGAACACACCCGTTTCTGTTCATTCACTCACTCAATTTTTGTTCACAGATATTCTGGGCTCTGTGTGATATGTGAGGACAAACTGAGAGGAGGAAGGAAAGGAGAGAGAGAGAGCAAAAAAAAAAAAAAAAAGAAGAAGAAGATCATTTTTTTTTTCCTGCTATGGATGATGCTCTCAGGGCAGAGTGTCAGGGAACAGATAAACAGATGATCATTGGATAGAGGGCGCTGAATTCGGTCACCAAAGAAGAAGGAATAAAGTCTAGTGAAGCATGAACACAGGCATTTATCCATGAGGTATTTGGCAAATACTGTGTGTGTGTGTGTGTGTGTGTGTGTGTGTGTGTGTGTGTATGTGTGTGTGTGTGTGTGTGTGTCGCTTAAATGGAGTTGGTGAGCCTTGTTCAGAATGAGGGATGAAGAGCTGGCAGAGCAGTTGAGGTATGCAACAGTCAAGGACTTGTTTACTATCATTACCGGAAAGTTAATCATTGCTGTTGTAACGAAGGTGTAAGGGGCATAAGAATGCCAGAGGAAGACTTCTAGATGCTAATCCCCCAAATATTTGGTCATTGGTGTGAATAAGGCAGATGTGAATATGACTATGAAAATGTGTGCGTATGCATGTATATGAATTCATGCACATGTGTGTACATTTGTGTGTATTTCAATCAGCAATATGTGCCTTTTGTTTGGGCATTCCTTCATCTTGTTTATAAACACATCTCAAAAAAAATGTAGACATGTGCTCTTTTCTGCTCCCAAAACACTTCCTTTGAGGCTCTCAAGGAAAGGACTTAATATCCTAGCTGGAATTCTCTTGCTTTAGATTATCTACCTAATACCAGCAGGCAGCTACCCTCCCTCCAAATCAGTGGCAGAGTGCTGAGACATGGAATTCCAGGGATGTGTCTGGTTTTGAAGAGTGTGCCCTTGGTGAGAACATAAATCACACTGACTTACTGAATCCACAAAGTCAACCTCCCTAAGGCTCGGCCACTCTTCAGGCTGCTGTGAGCAGTGAGTAGTATAGTATGGGGAAGTGTGGTAAGGGGTACAGGGGAAGGCTCATGTGGCCTCCTGTCAGATATACACCACAGAATCAGTGGATACCCAGAAGAGAAGCCTGGCTCCAAAAGGTAAAATAGTAATAAAAGCGTACATTGGGCTGATAGCTTAATTCTACCGCCTTTTAAAATCATTCTATACTTTTTATACACTCCTATAAGCTGATTTGTTCTTATAATTTATTTTAGGTAACAAAACTATTAGTTGCAAAAGTGATAAGCAAACTTTATGATTATTGAAATTCTTAAAATGGACCGATGGTGATAAAGACAGTTCTTTGTATTCAGTGATACTTTACCTAAATTCCGCTGAATTAGAAATTCCTAAAGGTGCTTTGGAATGTCAGGTATATTACATGCACTTTTCAGCATTTTATCCTCAAGGACATCAAAAGATTGGAAAGAATTCAAAAGTAATAAACTCTGATGGGGCTGACTGAGCTGGCTAGCCACCTGAGAAGACAACTGTCTGTCAGCTTCGCTGAGAAAGCACCTTCCTGGGGCTGCTCTGACTCCCCTGCTATCCCACTCATACTCAAGAGCTGAGGACATTACTCATGGTCCACTGGCCCTGGAGCAGCTGTTGCATCTTTCGAGATGCACAGAGTGAGCTTGTTCAGAGATTAGAGGCATGCTCAGTAAACTCCTTCATTTCATTTTGGCTCTCAGAGGTGATCTAATTATATAAGGGGAGGGGGGTGTACTAAGTGGTTTCTGGCCCGGACTTTCAGGCCTAGCCTCTAGGTTTAGGCCTGCAAACCCATAGACCTGCAGAGACACACAGATGCTTACAATAGTTTTAGGCTGATCGGACTAAGGCCCAGGCATATAACTTACTAACTCTTTACCCTTAAACTAACCCATGACTCTTATCCTGTTCAGCCATGTGGCGCGGTACCTTTTCTTAGAGCAGCATAATTGTCCTCTGTTTCTTCTGGCTTCTCTCTGGCCTTCTGCCCTGTTCTGCCTGTTCCTAAAGTCTTCTTAGTCTGGTAGCCCCGCCTTTGGCCAATCAGCACTTTTTATTAAACTAATGGGTGGGGCAATTATTTATGATGGAACAACATAATCTCCCTACAGGGGGCTCACAATGTAGGCAACTCAAATTTTCTCACGTTATGCTTTATCTTTATTAATTAAAAAAAAAAAAACTCTCATTTATTTTTAAAGTTGTCTTTCCCAGAGTTGGTAATGAAAATGAGTTTAGGATAATCACTTAATAATCTTGCTTTCACAAAGCAATGAAACTGTGGCTTAATGATGTTCTTGCTTACGAATCTTTCAGAATCTAGATCCTTGAAGGGCATGGATGGAGGCTTTGGGACAATGATCTGAGGCAGCTACTGAGTCTGGAAACCAGACAGGTCAGTGTGAAGGGAGGTGATGGTGTGCTGGTGCCTGGGAGATGCTGTTAGGGCCCGAGAGATAGTATGCTGGGGCCTAGACATGGTATACTGGTGCCTGGGAGATGGGGTGTACTGGGGCCTGGGTAATGATGTTCTAGGTCCTGGGAGATGGTGTGCTGGGGCCTGGGAGACAGCTAACTCACTGGCTTTCATGTCTCATCCCAGAAGACCTGAGAAGTAGAAAGCTGAACCCTTTGCAAAGATCACCCAGTTGCTGGTTTGAAGATGGTGATCCAGAGCATTGGAAGGTCACAAAATCCCAGACTTTTATTGCTGTGCTTTGTTTATATACAAAAATTGCTCTTCATGTATATGTTTCATCTATTTCACTTTGTGGGTCTGTTTTACTTTGAGGCTTTTCATAAACAAGCTAGACCAGAATCCCTCACAGAAACACAAGAGAGTGAGAAACTGCCTTTTTTTGGTAGGCTCCCAGGTTCAGCATGTCATATCACCAAGGGGAGTGGCTCCTCTCATCAACCCTTCCTTCAGCCTATTGAGCCCCTGAAGCTACCTCCACCCTAATATCTTCAGTGTATGTGGATATCCTGTGTGTGAGGGTGTAAATGAAAAAGCATGCACATCACTGTGTGCCTGTGGGTGTCAGTCCTTACCTTTAATTTTGTTTGAAACAAAGTCTCTTTGCTGGTTTTCTGTACATATTCCAAGCTGCCTGGCCCAGGAGCTTTAGAGAGTTCTGTCTCTGCCTTTCTTTTCCTCACAGGAGAGCTGAGATTACAAATGCATATATTTACGGGGGTGTCCAGGATCTGAGCCCAGGTACTCTGTAAACACTTTCACCCATGGTGCCTCCTTTTTTTTTTTTTTTTTTTTTTTTTTTTTTTTTTTTTTTTTTTTTTTTTTTTTTGGACAGGGCCTTACTATGTAGCCTTTGCCAGCTTAGAAATCATGGTCTTTTTGATTCAGCCTCTTGAGTACTGGGATTACTCTTTCCCAATTTTTTTTTTTTTTTCTTAAATATCTCCGTCACTGGGAACTATTCTACTTTACAGTCTTGTCCTGGGCACCTTCCATTTCAGGTCTGTTGCTTAAGAAGCCTGCTAGATTTTAAAAAATCTGTTCCTGTTCACATGTTCCATTAAGTAGAGTGGATTGTGTGTATTTTTAAACTGTGAGTTCTTCTAATAGAAATTAGCATTTTACACAGTGGATCTCTTTCATACACTCAGTCTTACATCTCAGGGGCAATTGGAGGCCCAAGTTTCTGCTCTTTCCTGTTTAAGTGGAATCAGAAGATCATAGAGTGAGTTTTCTCTGTGCAGTGGTTTGAACAAGGACAGACCCTCATGGGCTTGGGCAATTGAACTCTCCGTCCCCAGTGGGCAGGACTCTTTGGTGAGGGTTTCGTGGGAATGACATGCTGGAAGAAGCGTGTATTTAGGGAATGACTCTGAGCATATAAATCCATTCTCTACTTCCAATTTGTTCTTTCTGCTTCCTTGTGGTTGAGAATGCGATCTCTCTGTTTCCTGCTCTGGCTCTGGACACATGCCTGTCTGCCACCACGCTTCCCCACCATGATGGACTCTGGAACTGTAAGTTCAAATAAACTCCCCCTTAAATAAATTGGCCACGGTGTTTATGGACAACAACAGAAAAGTAACTAATTTACTCAGGAATGTGTAAGACTCGGGGATTCAGGGTGATGCCAGAGAATCAGGCTCCAACAGTTTTTGTTACTTTTCATCCTGCCCCATTCAAAACTTTAGGCTTGACACTTTCTAAGAAGCAGAAGGATAAAGAATGAGGATTAAGTTCAGTGTTCAGACGCTCTGGGTTAGAAATCCAAATTCCACCTACAATCTCCCTATGGACAACTGCGACAGGAGACATGGCCTAAAAGACATCCTACATGTCCATTGTACGGACATGATGGGATAGCCATCCAGGGCCCCCACACCAACTGGAACAGTGTCAAGCTCAATAATTAAGGGAGATGAGAGGACATAGAGAGTCAAAGATTGAAAAATTAATAATAATAATAATAATAATAATAATAATAATAATAAAATAAGCAAGGTGGCCGAGCAAAAGAGAATGTACTGAGCATCTGCCTGAGGTAGAAATCATTAAGCTCTGTCGTACCCATAAAGAGATGCACCAGGGTGGCAGAGTAAGTGGAGAGAGTGACAGACAGCAGAGTTAGGATTGAAGTGACAGGGACAGGGAAACAGAATGAGACCAGGCCTTAGGGCTGAACAACCACCGAACCAGCGACAACAGAGTGAGATAGTGAGCGAGTGGCATCCAGCACAGCAAGGAAGAATGGATTATATGTCATAATGACTTTTAACAGAAAGCTATCCTAATATATCCAGCTGTCAGAATATAATAGACAGCTCATGAATAACAGAAATATTTTACCCTGAGATCTACAGAGTAGCATATATAAGAGTAAGACAATAGCAGATTCGAGAATTGGCAAAGCCCTGACTTCTAGAGCATAGCTGATTGCTTCTATGTCTTTCTGTGGTAGAAAGATCTGAACACATTCCCTTAGGCTTATATCATGAGTGTGTTAATCCCATTTATGTGAGCAGAGCCCCCGTGACTTAGTCAGCCCCCTCCAAATTCCAACTCCTTAAAATCATATACATTTCAGAGGAGATAATTTTAGCATCACCTTACAAATCTCAGTAGCTCTTGAGGATGACATCACTGGATCCTCGCCAACCTGTAATCAGTGCTTCGAATGATGAAGCTGAGCCATCCAGAACATTTTCAGTTATGAATGTATTATATGGAAGACTGCAGAGATGTGCAATAAATTTTGAGGTATTTTAATAAAATCTAGTTGAAATTTAAGTTTTTATCAGTGAAGGCATAAACATCCACTATTTGCAAGTATAACCAGTTTCCCGTCATCCCAGGTTAACTGAAGGATAGCCAAAAATCACTGGTCATGTTTGCAAAGGCATGGGTGTGCAAGTGCAAGAATTTATTCTAATCCTGGAGAAAGCTGTGTTATAAGAACCATGGAATTGGATAAGGATCATATAGGGTTGTAGAGTTTGGGGGGCCATGGAAACATCTATACTATAATGGGATCTATATTTATTTAAATTAAATATGATTATGACAGGCTACTATAGGAAATAGCATTGGGATCATACTTGATAGCAAGATGAGAATTAGAGTGAGGGGTTGAGGTTTTCTTTTTAGACACACACTATAAGGGAGTGACAAAGGAACATCAGGTATCGCTGATTGTGGCGGCCCGCACCTTTACTTCCAGCACTAGAGAGGCAGAGGCAGGCAGAACTCTGAGTCTGAGGCCATCCTGGTCTACAGAGCGAATTTCAGGACAGCCAGGGCTACATAGAGAAACCTTGTTTCAAAAAAAAAAAAATCAAAACAAACAAAAAAAAAATGAAAACTAGTACGAAAATTTAAAATGAACAAAAATCCAATTTTTCAAAAAGGCGCAGAACAAGCAGTGACTGTGAACCCCTCTGGGAGAGGAAGAGGAAAGTGACTCAGAGTGACAGCAGGCAATGACAGGGATAGAAGGCCAGCTGCACGACTCAAGTGCCCCTGTCCATCACGAGTCTAAGGGACATAGACATGAAATAGCTCTGGGAAGGATGTAGATGAGTTTTATTACGTGACTGGCAAATCTGAGATGCATCCGGGTTCTGGACAGACAGACCTATGCCTGGAAGAAAAGGCTTAGATGGCATCACCAAGGGGAATGTTCTCATACATAGGGCTTCTGGTAAACCTGTCACAAGAACACACACATGAAGAAGAAACAGGACAAGGGTGTGCTGATATATTTAATATTTAATAAAATCATCCTGGAACGCAGAAAGATTTCTGTCTCCTGAATTAGGAGATTAAATGCGTAGGTCATTTGGTCACTTGGTCATTCCTGTGCTGGGATTAAAGGCCAGAGTTAGCATTCTCTGACCCTCATGGCTTGACTGTGGGTGATTCTGTTCTCTGATAGTCCAGGCTGATTTTATTAGCTATAAAATACATCACCGCTTGAGGGTATGTTAAGTAACAATGAGAAGCAGTGGTGACATTTGTGTCATCACTCTGCTAAGTAGCCTGCAAGAGTTATGAAATGAACCTTCACAGTAACACTAAAAGGCCTGTGTTCCTACCATCTTCTGCTAGATAATGCTCTTGTACTCTCTAAAGATTTGTTACTCAGATTGGTTTAATAAAACACTGACTGGTCAGTAGCTAGGCAGGAATTAGAGTCGGGGCAACCAGACTAAGAGAATTCTGTAAAGAGGAAAAGCAGAGAAGCAATCATCAGTCAGACACAGAAGAAGCAAGATTAAAATGCTGCACTAAAGAAAAGGTACCAAGCTACATGTCTAAAAATAGATAAGAATTATGAATTAATTTAAGTGTAACAGCTAGATAGTAATATGCTTGGGTCCAGCAGTTACTATAATATTAAGCCTCTGTGCCAATTATTTGTGAAGTGTCTGCTGGGTATTTGAGAATTTCTGATAGGATAGAAATTTCTGACTATAATCTTCCTTTTACAGATGAGAAAATGGGCATCTGGAGTAGTTAAGGAAGCTCTCCATGTAACAAACCCAGTGCAAAGTCTAGACACAAACTCAAGAAGTTTGAAAAAGAAGGAGACAGTGTGGTTCAGAGGCTACAGACCCAAGATTGGATTCTAGTGTTGTGGTTCGTACACTGTTATCTTGGCTAACTCTTGGGGGTTGACACAGTCTTAGGTTAGCTTGTTAGCTATACGTTCTCCAAAGAGCACAGTAGTTTTATGGGGAGTGAAGTGGTACGACACACATGAATGGAAAAGAGGATTAATGTGTCTGGATTGCACTTACCAAAATCTGAACTCTGAGATGAGGAAAAGAAAGAACCCTGCCTGAAGAAGGTATAGCTTAGTCAGAAGCTTCCTCCCACTGACATGTGCCAGGGAGAAGTCAGAGGTGCTTCCCTTCCCGGGAGGAAAAGGATCTTACAAACAAAGAAAATTCTAGTTCTAAAAGTAATGACCACTTGCCACTGGAGATGAATTAACATATTTGAAAATGCTTTTATATGCATGTAATATGCAGTTGTTAGAACAATCCTGTGGAGTAAACAGGTGGCATCCTCAATTTATAGATATTGAAATGAAGATTTGGGAGAAGGTTAAAAATAGATTAAGAATAGTCCGTGCTGAGAGAGCAAGAGACTCCTTCCTGGCTCCAGCTGGAATGGAGAATAGAAGTAAAGGGTAGGTTCTAGAATAGACAGGAAGGGAGTGTTTCCAAGTAAGAGGGTTGCTAGTGGAAGGGATGAGCTAAATGTGGGTGAGAATTCATGGGAGGGAGAAGAAGAGGGAGCCTGGTCTTCAGCTGCTCATCAAGGCATGTCCAACCTGTGACATGCATGCCATTATATATGTGCAACTGCATGTGATCAAGGACAGCTATGCATGCGACCTAAAACAAGGCATCACCTTACTTAAAACATGCTCTCTCTCTCTCTCTCTCTCTCTCTCTCTCTCTCTCTCTCTCTCTCTTCTCTCTCTCTCTCTCTCTCTCTCTCTCTCTCTCTCTCTCTCTCTCTCTCTCTCTCTCTCTCTGTGTGTGTGTGTGTGTGTAGTTACATAGTTATTTTGGTAACTTGATTATGTATTGTTTTTAGTGTTAGCATTGCAGACGCCAGCTTTGTGCCAAAGCTTGAATTGCTGGATGTGCTTGGTAGAGACATTTGAAAGGACTGTAGAGTTTAGTTTTGAATTCACAACACACAGAGACCTTTGCATGTTCTTAGACATTGAGAGAAATCTGAGATTGTTTATAGTATTTGGCCATTTTTTTTTCCTGAGCCCTCTGGCGGACAGATTATGGAGATATTTGAACTGCCTGTGGCTGGAACATATTGACAAGTCTTCCAATGTACTCTCTGCACCCTCTGCACTGAACGCACAGTGTTTTTGTTCACAAGTGGGAGGAACTGAAATCTTTCTTTCTGTTTTACTTGTGAAGATCTCATCCTCACTTCCACAAAGGATCATGGACAAAGCTTGCAGTGGGGACCAAAGATGAGGGATCCTTTGCATCATGCTAGCTAAATAGAGAGAGGCTTTTGCTTCATTGGGTTTACTTAATAATCACAGAGGCTGGAAGTCGCTCAGAACTTGGATGGAGATTGAAGAGAAAGTAAAAGAGGCTGCAGTTAAACTGTTCACTGAAGTGACCCAAATCGGAAGAAGCTGTCCGTGTTAGTGGGAGATGAGATCCATCAGCAGGTCCTGACATGCCCATGTGTTTAAGAAGTGGCATTTCATCCAGGTACTCTCATTTACATACTTGTGATTTCATTTGCATGTATTTTACTGTGCTGTGCCCTGGAAATATATTCACTTATTTCATTCCCTTCTTTAAATTCCATGCACCCTCTACTATGCCAAGGAATGTAAAAGACCAAATATGGAGGGAAATATTGTCTTAAGAAAGAAGTGCCATTCTGGAGCACTTGTATTCAGTTTGCCGTGAGTTTCTTCCCTTCTTTACCTGGTAATTAATCCTTCCTACTTTATTTTATCACAATATCATAGGAGACCAGGGTTTTCTCTCTTCCTAACTAACCTCATCTTTAACCCAAACTATATGATTCAATCTTTTTTTTGCCTTCTGAATATTTTCTCACTCATCCAGTGCACAGGGCCTTTAAATTTAGTAAATTTAGTAATCAAATGCCACTCCCTTCATCCAATTTCAGTTTTGTTTTTAGAATTTAGAGCATTTATTTTATATGCATTAGTATTCGGTTTGTATGTATGTCTGTGCACCACATATGTTCCTTAAATCCTGTGGACACCAGAAGAGGATGTTGAACGTCTGGAGCTGAAATTGCTAACAGTTTTGAGCTGCTATACAGGTGCTTGGAATCCAGTTCAAATCTTCTGTAAGAGCAAGTGTTCGGCCATTTCTCCAGCCCTTCATTCCAGGTTCCCAGTTCCTATCATGAAATTTCCAAAGTTGATAACTGTGTTTGTAACCTGAAGTCCCTTACTCCAACTCTGCTTCTCTTCTCATCTCTTCTACGAAATATTTGCCCTCATCTGTTCAATTCCTTCTTGGAAATATAGGGAAATAATTTTAAAGATGAGAACAATGGCAGCCTTAGAAGGACTAAAAGCTTCATTATCACTTGTTTTTTATATAAGACAGGAAAGGCCAGAGTTAGAAAACAAATAAAGACTTTAAGAAACAGGTGAGGAATTTAAGAGAGAATTGAGCTAAGAGAACATTGTTGAAAGTGAAGCTATGAAGCATCTGGGCCATTTGCTAACTCAAAATAAACCTGAATCAGAAAGGAAGAGTGAGACATGGAGAGGGCATACGTGAGACAGATAGGCTAATAGTTTGTTACTTTAATGGTGTTCACACCTTTAAAAATGAAACAGATGGAAGGTTGGGTTGAAGGAAGCCTAGAAGGGTAGCCATGCTCTGTGAGGTTAACCAGGCTGCCTGTGCCTCCTTTTCTTGTTCCCACTGGCATTGGCATAGTCTGTGTGGTCAAAGTTGGTCCAAGACCTCCACAGTTCAACTCAATGAGGAAGGGAAGAGGAAGCAAGAGACAGAGGCTTCCTGTACAAAGAGAAGCTGAATTATGCACACCATTGTGGACCTCATCAGATCATGGCACCTAGCTGCAAGGGAAGCTGGTATTTGGGTTGTTTTATTAAACATAAAATACATCACCACAGTCAGTGAAAGATGAAAGAGAGTAGTATAAACCAAGGGGCAATTAATGGTCTCTTTGCTTAGTCATTGCCTAAATCTCAATAGATCTGTATAGATTACACGGACTTTAAAGGCTAACCTGTATTTGGGTAGCAGAAAGGGGTATGCTGGGTTCTGAGGGGAGCAACAGATGAGAAAAGAAACTCCTTAGAAGGTAAGTCTCGCTATGATGAATGTTGTGCTCTAGTAAGATACTTTGAAGTCTGTGATTCTGGCCCGTGGTTATATATCCAGTCCAAAAATCAGAAAGCTTTTTCTTACAAGATAATTAGTTAATATTTTAGGCTTTGTAACTTGTATGTTTTCTTCCAAGTCTACCAAGGCAACCTAAACAACATGTAAGCTAATAAGTATGATTGCCTTTCAATAAAAATACTACTTATAAAAATAGGCTAAGAGCCAGATTTGGTCAATAGACCACACTTTTCAGAGTTCTGCTTTAGTCTGTTGCTTTAAAAATGCAGTCTTCTACAACTGACATCTGGCCCATCAAATAACATCCTTCCATCTACCATGCCTCGGGAATTTATTTAACTGAATTTAGTCTACCTGGGATACATAGAAATTGAAGTGAGGAAGGTTGGTATCTAAGTATATCTATTAGGAAGTAATTTCAAAACATCATTGTGATTTCACCTATAAACATAATGAAGAAAATGCCTAAGTTTTCTTGGACATCAAGAAAGACACGAGACAAGACTTGTGGTGGATCTTGAGAATAGGCAGCGATATCTCTAAGTGACTAACATGCCAAGGAGTCAATGTGTGCATCAGTTGGGAAGTAAGAAAGTTTGGTATGTTTCAGGTGCCACAAATGTGCAAGGGGAAGAGAGATGAAGGTTTTGGTGTTCAGTTATAAAAGATTATTTAGAAGACATTGCAAGAATTTTGTTTTTCTTACAGGCAGTCAGAACCCATCCGATTAGAATTTTTGAGCCAAGTAGTGACAGTATCAAATATGAGTGTTAGAGATTTCAGCAGTGGCATTGATGAGAGGGGGAGCATGACTAGATGAAAGCGTGGGAGTCAGGTGTATCATGTGTTTGGTGGAATGTATTGGGTCTGGAGTGAGTGACATAAGCTTGACGGGATAATGTGGAAGGGAGTCAAGAGGTTTGTAGGAGATTGATATGATATGAACTGTAGTCAACTGGAAAGAACTTTGTAGAGAGAAGGCAGAATCAGGAGTGACACATGAAGTCTGACCTGTGTAACCTAGTGACCCTGATTAAGACAGAGAAGGGAATGGACAAAGACTAAGTTTGGGGACACTGGTAGGCTTTTCATAAACTTGTGGCAAATCTTGACAGCTCTGCAAAGCCAATAGATGTTAAAAGTATGCCAGTTGCTTGGGAAATTTTGAGGTAGAATTAAAGACCTAATTAAATAAGGTGCTTGCATTCAAAGGCTGGGTAGTTACTTTCTTGTGTTCTGCGAAATGCAAATTACAAAATCAAAATGGACAAATACAGAAGTCTATAGAAATATTAAAAGATGGATATGAGACCCAAAATCAAGCCAAAGCTTGTCTATGCTAATAACAGAATGCACTTTTTGCACTAATGCACAGTGTAAAACAATTCCCTGGATCACAATTTTATAAGATGAAACATCTATGATTTAGAAAAACCCAGTGAGTCTTGGTCCTAGGATTTGAGAGTTTGCAGTAACAGGTGGCAGACAACTTTTATAATAATATCGTGATAAAAAATAAAATTAACTTCATTGAACTGCTATGTCTTTGAATTTTCAGAGTGTCAGTGTGGAAGTTTGCACACCTGCAAGTTGATATGAGCTTGGAAGTTCCTGATCCATCCTACAGTCCCGAGGCTGATCATTCTTCCTAGTTGCTATGGAAGAGAGAGATTGGACCAGATAGAGTTCAATAAAAGACAGTTTCCCTCTCTCATTTTATGAACTTTGCTTGACTTTCTTTTCTTATATTTGTACACTTAAGTGATTTCTTAGAGAGGTCAACTTTAAGAGGGCAGGGGTTTTTCCGTATCATTAGATGCAGCCAAGAAAAAGCTTTTCACATTGTAAATATTGCAACTAGATTAATGGAACACTGTTTCTATGAGCCATTATCTGGGACATGGAATGGACTTTCACTGGTCTATTATTATCTAAGACTTTTGCCCATCTCTGCTAAAAGCTTAGATGAGTACTTCTAGAGTCAGAAATAGAAGGCAGGCTCTCAGTCACTTCTCTCCTCACAAGGAGCATCTCAAGTGTTTCACCATCTGGGTTTAAGTCCCTACCCCAGAGTAAAAGCAAGTCCTTATGGGCTCTGTGAAAATATCCTTAGTGCAGTGGCCTGTATTTATTCATAATTATCCATCAACCTTTGATGACTGAAAGATGTTGAGAATTGAGATGTTAAAGGAGATAGAGGCTTGGAAGGGTATGTACAGACAAGAGCTAGTATGGGGCACATGGCCATGTAGAGTCTTAAAAACCTTCACTCACAAAATTGTTCTTTGCAGTTGTTGAAACTTTATAAATTCACATGTGGCATGAGTTTAAGGCCTTTTTATCAGCCACAAAAAGGAAAGTGGTCTAACATAAATACATAGCATTGCAAATTATCAAGATTATAAACACTTTATAATATCCACTCTGCAGACCAAGATATGATTGGCAGATTTGCAGAACTATCCCATATGCACACACGCATCCCTTCCCAACACTCTCTCTGTGCAGCATTAGTCACCGGCTACACTATTGTGGCAGCCACTGGGCATCCCTAAATGCTGGTAGTTTGAATTTTCTATAAGTGGGACACACACACACACAGGCTTCCTGTGGTCAGTCTTATACCTTTATCATTTGTCTGCACCATTGTGTGCTGTGGTTGTTGTTATACAAGACCTAACTCCTTATCAATTTTATTGTTGGTAAATCTGAGTAATTACTAATTTGAATTTCCTCATTGCATTTTTCAACAACCCACATTGCTCTTCTTTGATATTGAATTTTATTAAATCTAATGAGGTTTGAAAGTTCCCAATAGCCTCGACAAACTTTTTCTCTGGAATTGTCTTTTACAAGCTCATTTGGCCAAACCTATTTTCTTTAATTAATTAATTTTTGTTAAATATTTTTCATACAATACATATGTGTGTGTGTCAGTCCTGTTGTGTCTGGATTATGCTACTTGTTTGAAGTCATCCACCATGTCTGCTCTTATACTTTTTCTAACTCTTCTTCCATGTAGATCTCTGAGCCTCAAGCAGAAAGTGTTTTAATAAAGACATCCTGTTTAGGGCTGAGTGCTTCAAATTCTTTCACTCTCTACATTAGCCAGGTACGGGTCTCTGTGTTAATTCTCATCTACTGCAAGAGGAAACTTCTCTGATGTGAATTTAGTGAAGCATAGACCTTATGGGTATAGTAGTATGTCATCTGCAGTCATTTTATTGCTATGCTTCTTTACCAGAAAAATAGTATTTGGTTTTTCTCTAGACCTATGACCTATCTAGTCTTGGGATCTTGGTCACCTTGGCAGTGTATCTGTGTTTCAATCCAAATAACCACAGAAGTTACATAGTAAGGAACCACGAGGAAGGAGCAGTTCTTATAAGGAAGGGGAAATAGAATATAGTACATACCAAACTTAACTTTTGATCATACGTGATACTTATGACAGTGCCTTGTAAGTAGTAAACACTAAAATTAGTGAATATTAGTTGCTTTGATGCTGAAATTTTATACTATTAAAATACATTTAATTAGATCACACTCATTAATTTACACAGGCCAGGCATTGAATGCTGGTCCTTCTGAAGCTCTGTGAAGTAGAAGCTGATATAGTCTCCATTTTCAGATGAGAAACTGAAAGTGATGTTGCCCAGAACTGGTTTCTCTTACATGCAATCATGTAGCTGTTTAATATCATACCCAGAATTTGGCCTAGATAACCAGATTCCATGCTTGTGTTCCTATGGTCAGACTAATATCTCAGACTCAGAGCAAGCACTGAAAAACCATAATAGAAGGAACATTTTCATAATTTTTGCAAGCATTGCATGATGCTTAGTTCTGATCAAAATCTCACATATCCATACAACTGTCAAGACCTATGTCAGAGCACAAAGGATTTATATATGACTCCCCTGCAGCTCCTTGATATTGTTTTATTCTTCTACCTCAGAGATGAAGACCTTGAGATTAAGGACCTCAAAAGGCAGCCTCTGTAACTGGCAGGCAGGGCTCTTCAAGAAAATAGGGAATGTGGAAAGAATACGCCTCACATCAGCTTCTCTTTCTATACAAAGTTTTCAGTGCCATCTATGAGAGCTACTTGCTCTCCAGTACCACGAAATGTCTACTAGATGAGCTTAAAGAAAATGTGTGAAGCTGGCTTGATGATTTTACACAACTGCTTCCTTTTGTAGTTGGTGATAAGCATTAGAACTCATTGGAGCCCAGCTCAGCTTGCCCACATCCTTCCTCCCTGGAATCATGCTGGGGGCATGCTCCTAAGCATCCCATCCTGGGACTCTTTCTGGCAGAGCATTCGTTTACAGCTTTGCAGGCACAGCTGTGAGGTGTGGCATCGCCTTCTCGCATCCAGATCCAAAAGCTGTTAATTAAGATCCAGATTTATTTATGCTTCCTTCGTGTTTTCAATTGAATCTCTTGTTAAGCAGGGTCTAGTAATATGATTTATCACAATAAACAGCAGGACTCCTGCTTTAATTGATTTATTTTTTTCTCCAATTAAAAATCCTTCTTTTTCTGTCTTCAACCCCCTGTTCTTTGTTGAGTGATAAAGGGGCTAGATTTATATATATATATATATATATATATATATATATATATATATATATATATATATATATATATGTACATATATGTACATATATATATGTATGTATATATATATTCATATATGTACACATAGTCTGTCTTAAGTCATTCATTTTCTCATGTGCTAAGTGCTGACTATAATCATTCCTTGCATTTACTGAAATTAGCATGGGCTTCAAACCATTAGCTACAAAGAAGAGGTTTGGGGAAAAGGCTCCTGCTGTTCTCTGAATGAAACAGTAAATGTGTTAAGAGGTTTTGATCTGACTTTAATTTCCAGACTTTAATGTACTCTTAACTGTTACACACAGAACGGTCTGTCTTAAAAGGCAGTGCTTTTGTGGTGGCACCATTATATCCACTCTCTACAATGGACCAGTTCATTTCACACAGGATACAGAATCTGGAATTTCATCTTTTACTCATATCAGGTCCTTCACTGAAAACCATTTTGGAGTTATAAACTCCTCCATCAATGGATTGGCTGTATGAGTCCATAGCAGTAATTGTTCATGGAGTTGTATTTTATAACATGCTAATAGAATAATGAAACACCTTGCAGTGACAACATGCCCTATGGGATAGGACTCCATCATGAGACTTCATCACTCTGGTGGGCATCAGCTTTCCAATATGTCTTCCACTGTGAGGAAGTGAAATGCTCTGTACACTGGGTTGGAAAAAGTGAGATTAAACGGGAGTTTCTAGAAGGCAAAAAGTATAACAGCCAGTGACTGACCACTTTGACATTCACTGTGCTGTCACCTACATTTCTCACAATCCACCCTGTGGTGATTCAAAGAATGACTCACGTGTTTGAATGCTTAGTCATCAGGGAGTGGGGCTACCTCAGGGGCATGTTGGAGGAGGTGCGACCTTGATAGAGGAAGTGTGTCACTGGGGGTGGGCTTTGAGGTTTCAAAAGCCCAAATCAGGTCCGGTGGCTTGTTCTCTCTTCCTGCTGCCTGTGGATCCAGATGTAGACTCGCAGTGACCTCTCCAGCGC
This sequence comes from Phyllotis vaccarum, assembly GCA_033318265.1. Lineage (NCBI taxonomy): Eukaryota > Metazoa > Chordata > Mammalia > Rodentia > Cricetidae > Phyllotis > Phyllotis vaccarum. The sequence goes on along the minus strand of JARWLC010000005.1, from coordinate 44,379,416 downwards.
CATGTCTGTCTGCATGCTGCCATGATGACAGTGGACTAAACCTCTGAAACTCTAAACCAGCCCTAATTAAATGCTTTCTTCTCTAAGTGTTGCTGTGCTCACGGTCTCTTCACAGCAACACAACACTAAGACACACCCCTAGAGTCAAGCTGTTCTTCTCCTTGAATTGAGCAACTTTGCCAAGCCCAGCAGCAGGCTCCTAATTGGTGGCCCCAAAGGCCATGTCTAGCTCTTCATCTTCCTCTTTCTGGAAGGTGTTTTCCTTCCCTGACCCCACATTTGACATCTGTAAGACTGTCGCTCCTTTCTCCTAGTGACCTCTTCTGGATCTTCCAGAGTTCCACACTGGACCCTGACCCCTGGCTTTGTTCTCTCACCCCTCCTCTCTGGTTTACCCTCCCCATTTTACCTCTTTGCAACTCCCCTACCCACCATCTCATTCTCTCTTCTCCCACCTAACCATAGACGTACTCCCAGCAGACCTTCTGACATACAGGGCCTTACCTTATGATCTTTGCTTTCTAACATACACACAGCGCTACACATATCACCACATATTGATTTTAAAACATATATTTATAAGGGTATTTTTTATATAGAAAGCTAGATTTCTGAAACATCACTGACTACTATTTTATTTTTTAATTAGCATACAAAGCAGCAGCTTTCCGTATGGGATTTTGTTACATACTACGTTTTAGTAAACTGTTCCCCACCGTTTCTCTGCTGTCTCCCCTCTCCCCATCCCTGCTACCCTTCCATTTTCAGTATCTCCCTTTCATCTCATGTAATGTATGTTTTGTTGCCTGCATGAACTGTTCCCTTAACACACACACACACACACACACACACCATTTTCATAGTACTCTTTCTGGTTTCCTGGCCTCTATTTAGCCTCTCCTACATAAATACACATAGGTAAAAATTAGAAGGCAGAATTTGCATGTGAGAGAACATGTGTTACGTCACTTAATATTTTCTTCAAGCTTCATTTTTATTTATGGCTGAATAAAATTGTACCATATTGTTCTTATCTATCCACCTGCTGAATATCCTTAGCATCTAATGATGTCAGTGAAGTAGTTCAGTTTTCTTCTCGGACTTAATGTTTAAAGGAAGAAATTTGGTCTGGTGAGATAGTTCACTGGGTAAAGGCATTTTCTATGAAGACTGAGGAACAGAGCCCAGAGCTCAAACACACACACCACAGCACACACACACACTGTACACATACACCATACACTCATGTGCATACACACACTATATACACACACCACATCACACACATACACCACAGCACACACACACACACACTGTACACATACACCATACACTCATGTGCATACACACACTATATACACACACCACAGCACACACACACACCACAGCACACACACACACACACACACTACATACATACACACATACCCCCCCACACACACCACAGCCCATACACTGTACACATACACCATACACTCATGTGCATACACACACTATATACACACCACACACTACATACATACACACATACCCACACACACACACACCACAGCCCATACACTGTACACATACACCATACACTCATGTGCATACACACACTATATACACACCACACACTACATACATACACACATACCCTACACACACACACACACACACTGTACACATACACCATACACTCATGTGCATACACACACTATATACACACACCACACCACACACACACTATATGTGTGTATATATGTACACACACACTACATACATACACACATACCCTACACACACACACACACACACACACACACACACACACAGTCCTAAAAATTAAAGGAGACATTTCTTTCTCTAGAACTGTTATTTCTAGATAGGTCTTGGGTGCCCTCAGGTCTAAGCTTCATGGGCCAGAAAGATGGTCAAGAGCTCGGGCTGCCACATCCAAATGTTCAGCCCTGTACAGTGTGCTTGATAATTATCCTGACCTATCTGAACTGTGGTTTTCAGTGGCCACAAAGGTTCCCTTTCTGGCCTGACTGAGTCCATTGATGCACTATGATAACTCTAATGTGGAAAAAGAAACATACAAGCATCCTCCGGAGGTAGATGGGGATTGATTTCCAAAGCAGGGATTGATTACAATTCAGGCAGAATACTGATTTAGGGAGAAAAGCAGAGACAGTGAGGCTGATAAAATGGGGCTTTTTTTCTATATGGTTTTTTCTATAAGCACTCATGCAATTAAGAATTCACTTTAAATGAAAGGGTACAGAGCTCTTGGACATTTTTCTCTGGCTTTTATCACAAATAGGGATGAACAGTGAAAAACGAGACAAGGGTTTGCTTCAGGGGAACTGTATTGTGTAGTTGGTAATTCCAGCATTAGGGACAAGGGAGCATTTAGTAGACTCTGTGCTGTGCTATAGCATGCCTTGGCTTTTAAATTACAATAGTAAGCAGTTTATTCATATGAGATATTGAAGGTTATCAGGAAGTATTTCCCTTACCTACCCCTCAGTATCTCCTCCATCATATAGCTCTACCCCTCATTTTAAAGATCAAATTTATCAGGGAGATATTTATTTCTTCTGGGTTTAAGCACATTAGTATTTGAATCATACCTTAGATGCAAAAGGCTGTTCTACTTTACCCTGCCTAGGTATTAAAAACCAAGAATGCTATCTCTTATATTCTGATTAATTGAGCCTAGGAGGAACATAAGAATTTTCATTTTAAGCATCATCACTAAATCTGGTATATGGATTAGTATTCGGATAAATACTATTCTAACTGGATATGTTACACAAGAACAAGGCATTAACTATTAATATCTTCAGGTTATTTGGTATTGCTTTTCCCCTACAGTGTGCTGGAGTTTAAAAACAAACTCAGGAAGGTCACACAGGATCGGCACCTGCAGGGTAGAATGATTGCCTTCAAAGACGGATAACTCTGACTAGACTTGAGTAATCAGAAGTTAGCTTCAGAGTGCACTGGGTATATGTGACCAGCAGTGGGACGACAGTAATGTGGACCCGGAATCAAGTTGGAGTTCCTTTCTGGGCTGTGTGAGGGAAGACAAGTCCTCCCTTTCCTTAGTTGGCACCCTTAGGCATGCCAACCATTTCCCTCCCCCCATAAAATAGTACCCAATGAGCCTGACCTTCTAGCAGCCATACCCTGGGGTATCACCCTACCCTGGTATGGAATTTGGACCTGGCGGCTTATTTCTAATGCATAAAACATCAACATCAGATGTTATGAAGTAGGTTATAAATGGCTCTGACTTCCATCTCACACACATTCTAACCCTGAGGATGTAAGTCATCATTTTGAGTTACCTACTGAGATACTTGTGACCCGGAAGAGAAGTCAAACCCAGGCTCTGAGTGCAATAGATCCCAAGGCACAAAATTCTGCCATAACCTCCTGAGCGAACTTGGCAGCGGGTCCTTCCCTGATGAATGTGTAGAGATCACAGCTTCATCACATACCTTGGTGACAGCCATGTGGAGTGCAACCTTAGCCAGAAGCACCGGCTAAGCCATGTCCAATTCTGTGCCTCTCATCCAAATTGTGAGACAATACATAAGACAGTTTTAAGTCACTGACTTTTGGAACAATTTATTATATAATAATAGATAACTGCAGATCTGGAGGGTGAGAATCATGCAAGCAAGGAAAGGTTATGAGCACATGAAGCTGACCCACGGCTCCATCCAGGGGTTCTTCCTACAGTGGCTGCTTCTATCCTCATTTCTCTGCTGACATTGAAGAGCTGCCTTTCAGGGTGAACCGCTAAGCCTTCCTGTTTCTTTCATTAAACCTTTAAGAATCTCAGCATTGCCACCTTCACGACTCTTAAGATTGTCTTCTCTAAAACTTATCACTGAGAAAGTGGCTGTCACTAATAGTGACAGTGTTTTTCACAGACCGAAGCTGCTGGGCAGCAATAGTCACTAGAAGACAAAAATTAAAGTGTATAACATTTCTAGGATTTGAAATTTCATAGCCACTTGGGAAAACCTCATGGCGTTTTCACATATAATGCAATACAATGCAGATATAACTTATGAACCAATTATACTTCTAGGTATCTTTCCAAGATAGACCAATGTTCAAGTAAGACTTACTATTTATAGTGCTTATGGTCAATGAATTCAAAACTAGAAACAACCCAAATATTCATTAATGGGCAAGCGAGTGCTTGATTTGTGGCTTATCTATGCAACAAACATTACTCTGCAATGAAAAGGAATAAAGTACTGATATATGTGATGTGATGACTCCTAGCAGAAGCATTATACTAAGCAAGTGAGGGGAAAAAAAATCCCACTTATGTAAAATCTAGAAAAGGTCATACTATAGTGGTAAAAGCTGTGATATCCATTGGTCATAATTTGAAGAGAAAGCTGACTACATAGAGACATGAGGGGAATTTAGAAAAGTATAGACAGCTTCTGTCATGATTGTGATGAGGGATGGATGGTTATCCATTTGTGAAGATGCACTGAGCTTACACCGAGTGCATATGTAGCCTATATATTATATAAAGAATTGAAGTCATTAAAGTCATGCTTTTTGTCATTAAAGTTCTTCTTCAAGTCTGGTATTTAGATGAAGAACATGTAGTGTTGGGCCTGGGGAGACGAATCAACAGTTAAAAGAATATACTGCTTTTTCCCAGGGGACTGGGATTCAGTTCTCAAAATCCACGGCAGCTCAGAACCATAACTGAAATTCCATGGGATCTGAGGCTTTACTCTGAACTCCTTGGATACCAAGCACACATACATTACACATGTATATGCAGCCAAAACACTTATACACATCTAACAAAAATAAACATTTTGTAAGAGGATATGCCCCCGCCCATCAATACCTGAGGAAGTGGGAGAGCTGACCCTAGGGTCATAAGTGTGGAACAACTGTCCCTGATCCCCCACCAACTGCAAAACTTGGGAGAGCAGGCCAACACAATAGAGACAACTCTGTTATGGCAGAGACCTGGGTGAGTAAGACCCTAAGTTGTGGCAGCCTGGGCAGGCGAGAGATTCTCTTCCCCTATCAATGCCCAAGGCAGGTAGAAGAGCGGGTCCTGAGGTCATAAGCATGGGAAAGCTGTTTTCTGCCCCTCCTCAGCTGAAGCACTCTGCACCCTGCCTGGACAAGACAATAGAGCTGTCCCTGAAAGTATATTTGTGGGAGAATCAACCTTGAGAATGTGAAAGCCAGAGAAATGGCCCCACCCCGTGCTCACTGCTGCATAAGATGAACTAGCCAGGGCAACGCTGGAGAGCTCATCTTGGTGGCTAAGACAGGGCAGAGCTGGCATGCTTCACCACCAACTCTGCAACTGCCCAGGCCCAGAATGAGGGTTCTATGTTGGCCCACCCCAACATCTACCCTATCTATGATCCCCTGGAGCATGTGGGTTGGAGGTGGAGTTAGTCCTGAGGATCAAATGCTGCAAGATCTCCATGCAAAAGGGCAGCAACAGAGTGTCCAGGAAGAATCCCAGTGAGGGCCCATCATTATGTAGCAGAGACCAGGGGCCTGGAGCTAGACCAATTATTCTTTGGGATGAACATCTGCAAGTAAAAATCTATAGATAAAGGAGTTTACTGTATGACTCACTAAGTCACACTGTAGCTTTCATGATGAGCTTTTTCTTTTTCTACCCTGCACCTCCTTTTTTTTCTTAAATTTTGTTTTATTTGAGGGAGGGGGATGAGTGAGAATTGGGAGATATAATGTAGAGCCATGATGTAAAAGACACAAAGAATAAATAAAAAGAAAGATAAAAAACAGGATATGTTATATAGTGATTAGAGACACATCAGTTGATACTATGTATATTGCTAGCCAGCCAGGTAGCAGGCTGTGTTAACCTGTTTTCTTTTTTGATGTAATAAAATATCAGAGACTGTGAACATCATTTTTAAAAGTATTATTTTTAAAGTTCACAGTTTTGGAGGCTGCAATACTAAACAGTATGGCATCATTCTGGCTCCGGAGAGAGTCCCCTTGCTACACCACCTCATAGTAGCTGGCATCATGGAGAAAGGGAGTGATTGGCATGTTGTACCCAAGTCCAGACCCCCCAAAAGACCACCAAGAGACCAGTCTGATGCAATAGCAAAGAGTCTCTTTATTGACAAGCTGGCTTGGGTCACTCTTTCTGTCCAACACAGTGATGGAGCAGGAACTACACTGAGCAGCATGAGGCAAGGGTTGATATTTGGTGTAGGGCTCTAGGGGCTCCCTGGATAGGCCCAAACTCCAGCTAGGATACCTGTTACAAATTCATTGGCTGCTTTGAATTCTAAGGATGTTTCAACATTTAGTGTGGTTCTTTCCCCATATCAATCAGCAGCTCAGCAGGTTACACCTGGAGACTCTCTGTCCCTTTCCCAGAAGTTTGGAATGTCAGGTATTTCCCCCTTAAGTACTGGTTCCTCCCTGGATGGTGTAAAGGGAGGAGGGAGGGAAGGAGGGAGGGGGAGGAAATGTAAAACAGGTGGGGAGAGAGAGAGAGAGAGAGAGAGAGAGAGAGAGAGAGAGAGAGAGAGAGAGAGAGAGAGAGAGAGAGAGAGAGAGAGAGAGAGAGAGAATGTGTCAACAGGGCAGCCATTGAGTGTTTGAGCGTACTCAGGGATCAACACTTTCAAAAGAATCAGTGAATTTGGTTTATTAGACATAAAGTTTTATTTCCACAGTCATCCATTAGAGAATATACGATTGTCTAAGAACACTTGAATATTTATAAAATGGCCACTCATCAAGAGGCACAAGGAAATATCAGAATTATTCGTATGACTTCTGGGTTTTGTGACAGCCTTTTCATAAGAGCTGCCTGGGATCTCCTAAGAACCACATCAATTCCCTTGGGGTGATGCCTCCCATAATTCCCCATAAGTCTAAGGTTCCACACCACAGCAGTTCTGTTCCACCTCCTCACATCATCACGCTGAAAACAAAACTCCCAATACAGGTTCCATTCAGTGCAATCAAACAATATCTGAACCGTAACACCAGGAGGTTTTCAAACTATTTCCCTCAGAGACAAGGCTAATTCAACCCCAGAACTCAGGTTCCCTTAGCAATTGTTTAGGATTTATGTCAAGGAAAGAGTGGGGAGCACATTCTGTCCCGGACTGTCTTGTGGCAGTTATAAAAAGGAGACCAACTTTATCAGGCTTTACTATCTTTTGAAAATTCTTTGCTGCTGCTACTGCCTGCACCTTAGCATGAACTGTTCTGCTCACTCCTCACTGACAGCCACCTGCCAGGTCTCCCCATAGCTTCCTGGGACCCTTGAAGCACATCACAAAGCCAGAGGCCAGTCTGATTGTTCAGTATTGTTCAACAAATGTTATTGATAGCCTTCCACAATCAAGGTCTCTTTAGGTGCTAGCTATTTTAGGTAAGATGGTTCCTTGATATCCCTGTGTTGATGTAGCATAGCATACCTTCATGTGTACCTTCTACCTCCTTGATTATCTTTCCCAGTGTCCTTTTCAGGGAGCATCTTCTTTTTAAGCTTCCCAACCTACTACTTCTCTACAAGTTGCAAATGTAGGGCTCTAGCTGTAGGGGAGCATTATCTTCTCAGATAAGGAATAAGTAAGCCAATTTACATCTATTAAACCCATTTGTCCTTCTTATGGGCCTGTGACATTCACCTGCCTATAGAATTGTAAAAGCTTCTGTGAAACAAACGCTCCAGAGATTTTTTGATGCGGGGTTGCAGCAGGGATGCTCTGTGCTTTCTGTAAGGCTTACTCAGCAGACACCTAGGCCAACCAAGTCACAAAACTCTAAGATAAAATGCACATCAGCAGTTCCCACAGATAAAAGACTCAGAGTGGAAACTGGAAGGTTAATGTCAACTGTTAGTGCTGCTACCACCCTCTACCTCTTATGAGGGCTACCTCACAGTTCACCCCAGTTCTATGAGATTTTTAAAAGCTGCTTGGCAATCCCTAATTTAACAGTGTATCTGCATAGAGTGCTTAAGTCAGCGTCAGGATTTGCTGTGGTCCAGAGCTGCTTCATGATTAAGCCCCATAGTCTCTCCGCATTGATGATGGACAGTATGAACCACAGCAAAATAGTCTCCATCTGGTCAAAGGTTGTTCCTGCTTTTCCTGGACGTCCTGACAGACAGGTGGAACAACTATGCCCCTCACCCCACCCAAAGAAAAGTCAGGTGGGATTGTAGACCTGTCAGAGAGGCTCCTCAGAAGCTTTTGACTGATTTCCTGATTGTGTTAAAGGCTGCAGAGAGAAGACAATGGTCAATGTGGAGTTTGGGTTTTTGTTAGTTCGGTTTGGGCTGGAAAGGATCTGTGGCAGAGTGTTGTAAAAACTTCTTTTCAGGGTGAACATTCACATTCTATCTCTCCTGAAAATAAGTTCCATCTCTACAATTTCTTCATGTGGTATCAGTCACTAGCTGACACGAATGGCATGAAAAATAATACAGATGAGGAAGGGACAGTTTTTAATTTGACTGTACAGGATCACTAATTTTTGGCACACACAAGAGAATAATTGGTGAAGAATAACTAATATGACATTGTGCTGTTTGTGGAGAAAGCTGGATGGCCATTTCTCATTATCCACTTATTTTCATGGTCTTGTATGAGATCTTCAAAGACAAGACTTGAGATCAATCCTTTGGGGCTATGTTCTGTTCTGCTGGAGAGCGTTGCTGTCGGGAACAGGTGTGTACACAGATGATTTTACCCATGTCGAGGCCTATTACAGCTGTATAGAATCAGCCTGGCAGCCGCAGACTGACAATCACAAATGTCAACATGACACAAATGTGATGGAGTCAGGGCTGGAACCAGGAACCACAGGGCCAATGTGAATATTATTGCCTGGTGGGGGCTAAGGGTACAAAGAGGCACGTGGCACTCGTCACTAACACTGTGACTCCAGAAACCTCTCTAATCAGTATTGACTGTGTGGGTTTGTATATTTTCAGATATGCAATGAGAAGCAGGCAGGTAGCTGTCACTCAGGGATAGGGGAGGAGTCCAGGCATGTGTCCCTTCTACTTTCCTGCAGATTTCACTGGACATTGGAAATCAAAATGTTTTTATTTTGAAAGCCTTCAAAGTCCCTTTATGTGACAGATTATATGTGGTAAATCTTGCTTATTATCTGCTCTATAGCTTGCACATCTTCCAACTTCTTCTTGTTGGTGACATTTATGTGAAGATGGGATTATGTGTGGGTCTAGACTTTATATTAATATTCATTTATTCTTTGTCACACAGCAAACACATACCAGTCACCCACTAGGATGCCAGGAACACACACGCAAGCAGCTTATTTTAGAAATTATACATAGTCTCAGGTCTTGCTGCTTAGTGTACTTTGCTGGGGGGCTCTTGGTTCAACTATAGACTTTGGTTTTGGTTGTCGGCATTTTTTTTGTGTGGGGATGGTCCTTTGAGGAGATACCTTGGTTGAAGCTTGCATGGTTGAATGTCTTAGCAGAGCAGCACAAGACAAGGCCTCCTGCTGAGTGATGTAGCCTGGGGAAAGAAATGAGAGGGATTTCGAGGATAGCATTTTCCTTTGAAAGGTTTATTTAGTTTTTGTTTTATGTATATGAGTGTTTTGCCTGAATGTGTGTATGTGTCCCACACATGTTCCTGCTGTTCCCTGACAACAGAAGAGAGTGACAGACCTCCTAGGCTGGAGCTGCAGGTCTGAGCCAATTGGGTGATGGGAACTGAATCCTGGTTCTTTGCAAGAACAGCAAGTGCTCTTAACCACTGAGCCATCTCTTCAACTCAACAACGTTCTAGAACAAAAATATTCACAGAGGTGAACAGAAGCTCTACTTAGGGTGATTAGCATGCCCTGGCTATACTATCTTTGAAGACAAGAAGTGTTTGTTCCTTATTTTGCATTTTTTCTTCACTGGGCGTGATGGTTAACCTTTGCTGTCAATCTGAATGACTTGGATGACTTCAAGATTGTTGAGGCATATCTTGGAGGTATGTCTGTGAACGTATTTCTAGAGAAGATTAACACCCCATCCTGAATGTGGGTGATTACTCACACTCTCTGTTCTTATTGGCTACCAGGAAATAAAAAGCTGCCCTGTAGCAACCCTTCCTGTCATGAGGACTGACACCTCTAGAAAGCTAAGTCCTTCCTAACCAGAGTGGTTTTTGTAAGATATTCTGTCACATGAATGAGAATAGCTAAGAAACACAGGTTACTATACTCATCAACTAGCGTGTCAAGATATTTAGAAAGAAATGAGCAATGAGCAGCCTTCTCATGTAACTTATCTTAGTTACAAAAACTTTCTTCAATCCAGAGAAAGATAATGTCTAGTTGGGAAGATAAATATGATTTCTTTCAGTGTTTCTCAAAGTACAGTCTTCATAACATCCATCAGATTTTGAGTCCATGTGTTTTATTTAAAAATCCTATTAGAATTCAGAACTCTACATTTTTCAAAGACCTTCTGAATCAGAAGCCCAGAGAGCAAGAAGTGGGAATCTGCATTTTAGTAAGATGACAATTCGATTTTATGAACACTACTAAATGTCTCTGCATTTAATTTTATTGGCTTCTTTGGCATTTGGCTCTGAAAACAAAGCCACCAGATGGTGCTTTCACCATATTTTAGATGATCTTGGTCCTTGTTTACTAGTTTTATAACCCTGGTAAAGTTACTGGGTTTCAGTTTTCTACCTGATTTGGGAGGACTACGCAGTAGAGGGGCAGGCAACTACAGACATTGCTGTACAGTACAGGAATTAACAGCAATGAAGCCTTCCAGCAGGCTGATGCTCATGATGTGCTCCTGTTTTTTTGAAACCATGGTTTCATCTGTGTTTTATAAAACCACAGTGGATTTGTTAGAAATAGAGAAAGCAAAGTATGAGCTGATGGAATCCATGGTCTATGGAGAAGTCACTTCTTTCTTTCTTGAAGTCCTCATTGACAATGGCTGACTGAAAGGTCCTTATCAAACTACATTAATTTGTGTAGTATCCTGGTTCTATAACTGTATTGAACATAATGCTTTTGGCAGGACTATGGGAGTACATACATGTAGTTATTACTGTTGGGAGTAAACTGTCTTTGATCTTATACAAATAGTAAGAAGGGGAGCCATTGTTTTAGCTTATGCGGGCTTTCCAAGCCCAGAGTATTGATCTACCAGATCTAGTTCATATAAATCTCAGAGAGTTGTTAACATTTTATAAGAATCCATACTCTAATTTCTTTAAACCCTCTTAATTCACCTATAAAACTTCACTGTCTATTGTCTGGGATAATCATTTTTAAACTTGGCTAGCCAACCATGTTGATAAAATAGGTCGACAGAGGCCATTCTTCTTGGATTATTTATCTAGAGATGTGACTTCTGGCTGTAATGAATAAGTACCCAGCTAACATGCCTGTTTCTGGTAAGTTAAACTCACCCAGCTGCTGCTGGTACCCAAGGTTGTGAATGTAGCGGGTCTGCAGGGCCTTCCACTGGGGCCTGGAGTCATAAATCCTCATGATGCTGTAAAAGTAGTGCTGCTGCCCTTGATTTAGGTCCTGTTACAAAAAAGAGGTGACTTTGATAAACCTCTATGTAATTAAAAGTGTCACACATTCAAAACTAGTGTCTACAGGAATAAGATGCTTCTCTTAAGGTGACACATATTTTTAAAGCACACGGAACATGAATAATCAGAAAATTTCCCTTCACCATTTGTGTAAACAATCTTCTCCTTATTAGGATGACAATAAAAACTGGGAAGGAAAAGGTTCCAGGTTTTATAAGTCATAAGTTTATGCTGAGGGAGATATAAAAACTTCCAGGAATATGAGAATTTTGTTGATCCTTATTGAGAAAAATAGGTTGTGGGAATCTACACAGAGCATGATGGATGGAGGCTTCCAGAGAGCTGAGATGTTCCTTGGAAAGTTTCCAGTAAGGAATCGGGATAGATGATCAAGTGGCCAACGTGACAAGAGATCAATACTGGCAGTTAAAGAGGCCTATGCATGCCAGCTCATAGAGGGCAGGAGTCAAAGGAGCACTTCAAGTTCAAAGCCAGCCAGGCTGGTCTACCAGGTGCTCCATGTTTCAGAGCAACACAGTGAGAGACTATTTCAAAGAAACCGAGAGGGAGGGGAAGGTAGAGAGATCAGAAGTTCAAAGTCATCTTTACCTACATAGTAAGTGAAGGCCAGCCTGAGCTACATGAGACCCTGTCTCAAAAGTAGTGGAGAACCTGATAATGGCATCAACATTCTAGAAAAGTCCAATTAAAATAAACTTGTCCTCTATACAAAATACCCCAAAGACAGGAATTTCAAAGCCAACTGAAAACCATGTGGAAAAACTGTTCTTAACTATTATATATAAACATGGGTTAAATGACTTACTAATTAGACGTTTTGTGGGCAGTTAAAATCTGAAATCTGTGAGACAAATTGTTTTTAAGTCTAAAGCTTTTAAATTTGATATTAAAAGTAAACCCAGATAAAAGTTGCAAGACTGAGACCCTCACAGTGCAAGACATCAATTCACTCGCAGTTTCTCTATTATGTATGGTTGGGGACAATACGTTTGAAGAAGAGAAAGGATTTCATTCCTGTGACTAATTAAGCCTTTCACATGATTGCAGACAAGATAATATGAAAATTGCTATCCCACTTCAACAGCACGTTCCCCAGTGCAGTGGGAACTTCCCTTACATCAGATAAAAATCTTGAAAGTTGTACCTTTTATTTTATGAAGAAAAACTATGCCTACTTCGTTACCTGTGTAAAACTTTAAACACGCTAAATGGGAAGTCAGTAGCAGGTTACAGTTCTCATATTCTTACATTGTCCTCCGTCTTTTTTGGAAGAGATGGAAGAAAAATGAAATTGTTACAGAGAATTTCTGTGTGAATGGCTATAATTAGCTTTGTGGGAAAGAAGCTGAGGGCTTAACCAGGAAGCCACTGTGTTGATGTTGCCAATTAAATGAGTTCCCATGGTAGGACAACCAGGCAAGGAGACCACTTCTCAGACTCCGGCCATTGAGGGTGTTTAGGGTTAGGCTGTTCCAGTGTGTCTTCATTCACTCCTTCTGCAGGCACTTACTGTGGCTCAAGCCATACCCTCTTTCTATTCAGACAGTAGCAAAGAATCCTCTGCCCTCCAAAGAAGGAAGCAAAGCCTTGCCCTCTTCCAAGATGTCTCACCTTCAGTAATGAATTGCCAGCAGCAGAGGCAGGGACTTGAATGTGAGGTATTCGTGGAACATTCTGGGTTTTGTTCTGCTTTTTCACGTTTCTCCACATTTTCCTTTGTCTTGTGCCTCCAAGGAATAACAAACACAGAATCAGTCTTCATTTTGTTTAGCCAGCTCCAGGGATGGACCCAAGGTAGGTAGTAAGCAAAGAAGTAATTTATTTTCCCCCAAAGAAGAACATTTTCTCCTATTTCCAAGTAAGTAGGTGTCTACAGTCTGCTGGTTCCCCTCTTTTCCTCTCCTCCCCCCTGTGATAGAAGGAATCATCCAGAGCCTGTGTCTTCCTGCTTCACTGTGTCCAGACTGGGTATCTGGCAGAGACGTTCCTGTCTACAGCAGGTGTTTCTTTACAGTCTTAAATAGTGTTGGAGTCTTATCTGGCTATAAAAGAAATGTCCATGTCTTTGGGAGTTTCGGGGCAGGGGGGAGGGTTTCAAATTGGAGACGAAAATACGGTTATCTGCTCTTAAATATTGTTGGCATTTGGTTAGTTTCCATTTATTTGATTAGTTAGTAAGTATTGTATTTGCTTTTAAGAAAAGCTGACCATGATACAGATATGTTAAGAACCTTCCTAGGTCATTAAATATTCTCTATAATACAAATTCTAGCAGACACTACATGTATCCATTCCTTTCACATTTAGATCTATGGTTTTATAGCACCATGTTACAAAATAAACTGTGACTCTGTCATGTTTCTCTCCCCTGCCTGACAAAGGTCAGAACAAGGACTTCCCTGCAATGATAACATCTCCTTTCTCAGTGGGTTAGGGTTTAGAATCTAAGGTTTATCCAATAAGGGAAACCTAGTAGTCTGGGAAGAGAGAGTGTGTTGGTTCGGGTTGCAGAGGTGAATAGAAATCCAGAGCATCTTCCTCTCCACTCACTCTTCTGCCCTCGCTGGTACAAACTGCACATGACAGAAAGAAAGAGCACAATAAATCAAGTGTAACAACAGACCCTCTAGATAGTGTGGACTGTCATCAATACTTATATCTCTGGCTAAGAGAGAAGAAAACCTGGAAGAGCAGCCACAAAGATTTAGAACCAACAGACCTGAGTTTCTTCCCCTGTTAGCCCCCTCCTGTCATCAGCATGCTAGTAATGCCAATGCCTGCTTCATAGTTTAATTCACTGAGGTCATGAGTAGAGAGCTCTCAGTTTGTGCCTGGGGCTTCTTTTTCTACCCATCCCTAGTGAATGCTCATGCATGCGTGCATAGGTGCATCACATACACATTCTTAAAAATATTCCAATAGCCAGGCATGATAGTGCACATTTTTAATCCTGGCACTTGGAAGCTAGAGGTCTCTGTGAGTTTCAGACCAGGCTGCTCTCTGTAGGGAGTTCTGGGACTGTATAGAGAGACCGTATCTCAAAACAACAGAAATCTTAATACATGAGAGAATCATGATTGGCTCAGATATAAGATCTAGCCATGGGGATCTTTTATAGCTGAAATTATAGAAACATCAGTCAGCATCTCCTTGTGTTTTGTTTCCATGATATAAGCTCATAAATGAAACTATGAATATTTTATTTAATACTGCTTTCCTTTAGTGGGCACCCAGGGATCTGTACCAATCAAGACATACCCTTTCAATGTTCTCTCTGATTGAAGCCCATACTTTTCTCTGCACTCAAATTATTTCAAAATCCCTCCTCTCATTTTCCAGGTCTGCAGAGCAAAGAATAAATATTCTTCAAAGCTAGAATGAGTCTTTCTGTCTTCAAATAGTGCGAGGAAATGACTGATGATGTTTCTTGTAGCAGCAGCTCACGTACACTTTTTTTCTTGGGCTATTGCTGAAGAAATCCATCTTACCCATTCAGATGGTCCACACAGGATAAAGTTTGATTAAAATGCCTAGAGAATGCATGGAAAAACCAACCTCCAAGTTAAATGAAATGTGAAACCAAAAGACAGATTTGCTTAGAAAGAACTTACCTTTATTGTGGTTCCCTGTTTTAAATGGTAGTATCCACACCTAGGGTAGTTTTCTTGCAATGATCTCTAGTGATACAGCAGTAGCAGAATTCCGTGTTGATAAACTAGTATCCAAGCAACACCAAGAGATGAAACAAAGCTGGGGAAAGTTGGCTGCATGCCTTTCTGTTTCTGGGTGACCTGCGACAGCACAGTTGAAGTTTCTTGTTGCTGCTGTTGTCCTAGGTTTCATATCTACTGAAGGGTCAGCTTCTATCTATCACATCTGCATTACATGCAGGCATAGCAGAAAAGTTCATGGAGATAAATGCTAAGGGTTAAAGGTAAAGAAATCCATTAGCACAATAGGTCACGTCATGCATACTCCCCAAATCTGGAGTCATAAACATCCGTTCCCCTTACTCAGATTGGACGGAACGGTCCCTGTATACATAAAGGAAGGAATCTGACTGTGATAACCTATGGAATGAGATCATCCTTCAATGCAATGTCCTTCTTATTTCTTTGAGGAAGTAAGATATTTTCTATACTCATCTTGGTTAGAAGCTACGTATGTGGCAGAAGATATTGCCCACACTGACCTGCCTTTCTCTGTGATGGCATTATTGTTTCTTAAGAATCCTTTCTTTCTGGGGCTATGTGAGGGGCGTGCCAAGACAGAAGATTAGAAGCACTTTGCATGTGATGCCAGGATTGAGAAAAGTCACATGAGAAGGGGGTGAGGGGGCGTTGTGCAGAGAAAAAACATAGACGAGACATGAGAAAGAAATTCAGAGACAGAGAACAGCCAGAAGAAATACAAAGGCTAAGCTGCAAAGAGCAAGGGGCCAGTCCACCAGGCTTCCCAGCTGAAGAAAGGGAGCCAGAGACGTTTTCACAATGTAAGCCAGGCAAACATGGGGCCAGTGAAATGGCTCACTGGGTAAAGGCAGTTGCTGCCAAGCCTGGCAACCTGAGTTTGATACTTGAGTCCATACTGGAGAGAATCAACTCTCAGAAGTTTTCTTCTGACCTTTGTGTGCCACAGGTCAGAAGTCCCATGCGGCACTCTCTACAATGGGGGCTATTCCCAACCCATCAGGATAGGGGGCATATTGCTTACAACAGAACTCCTAAGGAAGTCTGAAAACACTGGGGTGACTGCATAAGCAATGATTGAGCCTGTGAAAACTTGATCTGGACACTATTAGAAAAATGTAAGAGGCTCAGACTGTGAAGGCTGGTGGCCCTACTTTGGCCAGAAATAGGTAACTCCATGGCGATTGAGCCCCAAGTCAGAAGTCAGCAAGGCTCTGGAACTGTATTGCTTCTTCTTTGCTCTGGTCCTGTGGACATTATCACATCCTCCACAGTCCTGTAGCATGTTTAATACTGAACAAGTTTGGGTCCCTTAGCAACAGAGTTCAGTGCTTCATCACCTCTCATACACCCCAATATCTTCAGGAGATACTGCATTGCCTTAGATTTTAGCAATCCAAAGATATACAAAGATGTTCCGAGTGGGAACCTGCCTGGCCCACAGGTTGCAAAGCTACCCCATGGTCAGAAGCAGCTCCTGGGATACAAAGAAATGATTAAAGCAGATGATCCTCAGCCATGCTGGGCTCAGCACCAGGTCAACCGAAGGAAGCTTTTCATTAGTTTTCCCATTTGCTTTTCTATTGGGGTTTAACAGTTGGTTTTAAGTATATTTCCATCTCTGATTTTCATCAGTGTTATTGCTTTTATGACAACTTATTACCTTTAGGTTGAGTGGTACTGGATTTGGGTCCCTCAAGTAAAGACTATTCACCAAAGAGACTCAGAAAACCAGAAAATGTATCCATCCCAACAGATACACAAATCATAACACAGAAAAAAATGAAATCCATGAAAAATCAAGGCAAAATTATTTTTACAAAAGATCATAATTAAAAATTCAGACACTGGAATGGATGAAACCCTGAGTAACAGATTCAGAATTTATAAAATGCTATCAGTCACTGCAAAGTGGATGCCAACAATCAGATTATTGAAACAAAAAAATCAATTTTGGACCCATAGAAAAAAAGGAGGAACATAGATGGGAATCTGCCCCATGGATGAGTAACTTGAGATGGAGGAAGGAAAGAAAAGTGAAATTTAGCCAAAAAGCAAATAGAAAAGTTGGAAACCCATCTCACCCAAGTCAGACTAGGAAAATGAAGAAGTCAAATGACAAACGCATTGTTGGTGGAATCAGCCAGAGGTACATCCTCTGTGGAAATCAGTGCGGTGGTTTTCAGATACCTGGGCAGAGATCTACTGCGGAACCCAGCTACAGCACTCCTGGGCAAATGCCCAAGGGCCCTGCTTGCTACGGCAGAGCTAGGTGCTCATCCATGCTTATCACTGTTCTGTTCACCACAGCCAAGACCTAGACACAGCCTAGATGTCCAACAATTGGTGACTGGCTAATGAAAATGTGGAGCCAATATTAGTTATGAATCTGCTGCTGAAACAGAGCACTCTGTAAAAGCAACTGAAGGAAGAAAGGATTCCAGAAGGAACAAAACTGAACACCCTCAGAGCTGTCTACAGTGTCAAAGCTCCTCCAGCAATGCTCCACTTCCTAAAAGTTCCATAAGCTTCCCAAACAGCACCACCAGCCTGGGGTGAAGTGTTCAAACAATGAGGTGATGGAAGATATTTCTCCTTCAAATCACCACAGCATCATGATGGAATATATTTGATTATAAAGAAAATGAAATTAAGAAAGTGGCAGGGTAGAACTGGAGAACATTATACTGAGTGGGGTAACTCAGACCCGGAAAGAAAAGTGCTGTGTGTTCTAACTCAAACGTGGATTCTAGCATTGGATCTTTAGGTTTGTATTTGTATTTTAACTACTTTCAGAAGCTAGGAAACTAGAGAGTGTCCATTGGTGGTGAGGTGGTGAGGAAAAAGATAGGAGAGGGGTCAGGATGTGGTATGGGGCGGGGATGAGAATAATGATGGGGAGATATATTTACGTGAGGAGAGGGATGGGAAGACAGGGCACAGGAAGTGTTGGTGGAAAATAACTAACATTGAGGGTGATTTAAAAAGCTATATGGGAGCCTACTATTATATTAGGCTGTATATGTATACACACACACCTACCTTACACAGGGACTAGTGTGTAAAAGTCCAGTGCCAGGTGTGAAATGGCACTGCTCAAGTTATTTGTTGGAAGTGTACGAAGACCCCTAAAACAATACAGGAATTATCATTGTTGTTGGCTGCTCACAAGAGGTTCATGATGAGCCTTTACTACTAAAGACTTCTCATACTTTGGTCATTGGATATGGAAAAATCAAGTTGGTACTGACCAGGAACAACAGTCTTACCCAGCTGTGAACCCTGAGTCACACTAATTGACTGACATGGCAGGATACGCCCATTGCTGCTGTAGCAGCATGAATGTCATGGGAATAACAAACCATTTTCTAATTGGATTTCAGGCCACTCCGCAGGAAGAAACCCATATCTGGTACTGTAATTCTGGCCAAGAACTCATGGATAGAGAACTCATGGGCCCCAGAGGTGAATCTATTCCTATTATTTTGTGAAATGGACACAGTATCAAACTGCCTTTTAAATTTGTATGTCTGTATCACAGCTTACAGCTGTTCACAGGATTCATCAGAGAAACTTCTTTCTCTATGTAGTGAATGGTGGTTAATGCAGAAACTCACAACTTATCAAAATGCAGGGGATGAGTATCTACGGCATGCTCAGACACAAATGGGGCATCTATATCCTCTGTTCCTTAAAACTCAGGGCCATCCTGGAACAAGAGGCAGAAAGACTGTAAGAGCCAGAGGCCAGAGAGCACAAGTACCAAACCAGTCATCTGGACATGACAAGACAATTCATTCATGAACCTATAGTGGCTGCTGGCCTGAAAACTAGCTGCATAAGATAAAACTATTCAACATTCTAGTATGAAGAGGAGAGGGGCTCATGAGCCCCTACTCCTAGCCAAGGAGCTATTGCCAATGGATGGTGTTTGGGAAGGGAGAGTCCACTTTCTTTAGTGTATGGCCCTTAGTATGTATCTATGCTCCAGTAGATGCTCTCACATGTAGGAATATTTGGGAAGCACAAAGACTTGGTGACGACAGAAAAACAGGACATGAAGTTGAGGGGGGCAGGAGTGAAGGATGCATCTGGGAAGAGTTGTAAGTAGAGAAAATATGAGCAACATATATTGCACGCATGTATGAAATTCTCAGAGTTAATTAAAATAATGTATATTTAAAAAGAAAAGTTAAAAATGCAAACTCCAATCACCTAAATAAAACATCCCAGTTGATCAGAAGGAAGAATGCCAGAAATCGGATGAGGGGGCAAAGAAGTACTATATTTATTTTGGTCTTTTTAATTTTTAGAAGTACTTAGATACTAGTATTTTATTTTAATTACCACCTAATTTACTTCCATAATTCTGGGATACAATCCAGAGACCATGCCTAAGAATTCTTAGGGGAGATGAAGCTGAGGTGAAAACTCAAAGCATAGGACATATATTTAATAGAATTATAGCAAAAGAATCTCAATCTAGTCATGAAAATGGACATCTAAACAAAAGAGGCATGTATAGCCCCAAATACTCATGACCAGAGAAGAACCTATGTAACAGCCAAGATGTCAAAACTGCAAAGCAAATGAACAGAATTAAACCTGTGAGGGGAGAAATACCACCTCACCTTCAAAGCAGAAACCCAAAATGAATCAGATTACAACCCAAACTCCCAAGCCAGCAGGTACTTGGCAAAGTGTGGAATGCCAGACTCTGAGCCCTGACAGAGAATAACTACAAACCAAGACGCAGATTTCCAGTAGAGCCCTTTACACTTAAGATGAAATAAAGACATTTCAGTATAAGATTTTAGCTTCCCGTCTTGGGTTGGGGCCCTGAGATTTTACCCAGCCACACCGCATGGCAACAGCTGCAGTCAGTGTTAAGGTCTTAAGATTTCAGACATGTAGTTTTCCCTGTCGTGTCTAGAGCACAGTTTTACATCAGACTTCCTGGTCCTCTGGCCCTTATAATCCTTCCAGGGCCCCTCTGCATTTTGACCAAGTGTTGATTTCTGTAATGGTCTCTATCTGCTGCAAAAGGAAGTTTTGTTTGTTTGTTTGTTTGTTTTGATGAATCATGAGATTCGTCATGTCACTTTGATTATAAGGATAAATATTTAGGATATTTACAAAGTATATTCTAATGTATTTTTCATACATCAGTTTTTGACTGACTCCCACCCTCTCTTCCAGCTCCCTCCAGCACTATTTACACAACCAAGACATAGAACCAACATACATATAGATGAACAGACAAATGGGCTTTTAAAATGTGCATAAATTCAATGGACTATTTTCTGCCATACAGGAGACTAAAACTGTTTCATTTTGCAGAAAAATAGGTGAAACTAGAGATTATGTTAAGCAAAATAAGACAGACTCAAAAATATAAACATCATGTTTTTTTTCTCGTACATAGAATATATGTGTGTGTATATAGATGTATATGATACATATATATGATAAAGAATTGGAGGTGGGAAGGAAGAGAGAACAATGGGAAAGAACAGAGAAAAGCAAACATCTCTCTCACATGTGAAGCTTGGCCATATATATCCATATATATGTGAAAACAAAATAAAACAAAATAAAACATGAACATATATATATATATATATATATATATATATATATATATATATATATATATATATATAACATGAAAATAGAAGGGTCACTTGTAAGGAGAATGAACACTGGGAAGAGAAAAAGACGAGAGAGCAAGGGAGGCAAGTGAGCAAATTCCATGTATGAAATGTCATAAACTTCTTCTATACACCTACTAAAAATCAATTTAAAATGTCACATATGCAGGGGAAAATTGCAAAAAGCACCCTGAATACAATTTATCTACAAACAGAAAGAGTCTGAGAGAAAATGAAAGCAGAGATACCAAAAGAAAACATGGATAGAAAATCCTTTGGCTCTAGGGAAGAAAAGGCTCTGAGAGATAAGAGCATCGAATCGCGCACCTTAAAGATGAAAGCGCTCAGCAGAAATAAAGGTTTGTAATTCTTGTCAATAATTTGAATATGTTTCTTCTGGAAATAAGCATGGTACAGACAAGATCAGTAAACAGCAGCGGAGAACATGAAGCCTCACCCAGGATCTGAGGGCTCGCCCATTCTCTACTGGGAATAAAAGAACTATGTGTGCAGAGCCGAGCTTGTCCAGAATCTTCTCTGGATGTTTTCCCAGAGTATGCTGCCTTCCAGGGCACACTGCATCAGATGGTGTCTCATACTCAAGCTTACACAGTGTGTGGCTGTGCCTAGTCGGGGAAATACCAACAGATACAGGTGTTTGATAATAAAGCAGTAAGTTATAGAAATACTACCAGTAGCTGGGTCATCCTAGCGATTACACCAGCCATTACTAAGCTATTACACCAAATGACCTTGAATGCCAAAGAGAGCGTAGCTTTGTCCAGACTCCGTGTTCCAATAGTCAACACATACTCATGCTTTGATGTTCCTAATTTCTGATGTGACCGCTGTCACCGCTGCTGCTACTAACACAGATAAAAGAAGTTCAGGGAAGAAAAACAACAGAAATCAAGCTCTGCTTCCCCCAAACCTTCATGCCTTATATTCCTGGATGCCAGCTTGCAAGGAATTCTGGGAAACGTAGTTGTAGTTTTCCTATTGCTCTGGCAAAAGAAGGGTATAGTAGGGTAATATTGAAGCTGGGAGATAGTGGAGCCTGTGTAACACACATCAGCAGTACTGTAAGAAGGCACGCTGGTCTGGGATCCAAGAGGCAGTGTCCAGTGTTTTCCCATGTTACTAAAGATTGAAATTTTGTAAGAGAAAATGGGAGAAATCTAGCTAGCTGTGCAGATTCCAAGAATGAGATTTAAACTTTTTAGACAATATCTTAAGATTTAAGAATGATCAGATGCTTTATAGACTCAATTTAGCATAAAAAATAGAGTGAGTTTCTGAGGGCTAGAACAAAATATTTCAAGCGGAATAAAACTAATTTCAAGAAGAATTTTTGTAGAGAGCACAGTATTGACTAACGTTCGAAATGGTTGGTATGCAAAATCCAAACTCTTAAGATTAAGTGAAGGATTTACTGAGCTGTTAACAGAGGTTAACCAGGAGCAAAAGTAATGTTCTGGCAAGTTCTCCTGCCCTATACCTAGAATAAGACATGGTATCAGCTAGCAAAAGGTCTGCTTGCTCTAGAAAGTCAGAGTATATCATAAAGTAAAATGGAAGTGGCCAGCAGAAGTTGTTCATAAGGAAGCTACATTGGCTATAGACCATAGGTGGCGTGCTGGAAATGGGCAGCTTTACCCTAAGAAGGCAGTTTATAAAGAGGAGCAGCTTGCTTCAGGATTGGCTGGGAGACTATGTGCACTGTTTCCTAGGATTTCATGATAGGATTTGGGTTAAGGTACACTGGTCAGGTTTTGTAAACTTGACACAAAGGAGAGTTAACTGGGAAGAGGAAACTTCAGCTGAGGAATTGCCTTTATCAGATTAGCCTGGGGGCATTTTCTTGATAAAATATTGATGTGAGAGACCGCTCAGCTGGTACCATTCTTAGACAGGTTATCCTGAGTTGTACAAGCAAGCAAGCTGGACAAGCCATGGGGAGCAGTCCGTGAGCAGCACCCCTCTATGGCCTCGGTTTTAGCTCCTGCCTCCAGCTTCCCGTCCTGGCTTTCCTCACTGTAACTTGTAAGTCAGATATGCTCTGTCTTTCCCAACTTGCTTTTGGTCCATGTTTTCTCACACCAATAAAAAGCAAATGAGGACGTACTGTTTTAACACACATTTAAGAATGTGAAATGGTCTTTTCTCTTTTTTGCTTGTTTGTTAATTTGTTTGTTTGTTAGTTGGTTGGTTTGGTTTGGCTTGATTGGATTTTATTTAGGAGATAGGAGACAGGATGTCCTCTGTGGGGATTAATTTTTCTACAAGTATCTCTTGCTGACAGAAACTGAATTTTTGCTGGACCTTGCATCAAATTACTAACATGCTTTGGAACCATCTAAAACTGTGTTCAACGGGTTTTCCCATTGTCTATTCAGCTTGTTTAAATTTACCCTGCCTTTAAGAAAACACTGTAACCAATTTTACTCTGCCTTGGACCCTTCCCATCCACTCTTAGAAGCTTTCCCAGGCAAACCCAGATCTCACAGTGATGATTAATCATGCTAGTCAGCTTGATTCTGGGACCCTCCTCCTGCTTTCCAAGACTACAGTCACGGGCTGGGCACTGCCCTCACCTGGCACTTCAGTGTGTTTTTAGGGGTCCCGATTCCAGGCCTCAAATTTACATGTCAAGCATCTTTACCACTGAGTCTTCTCTCTAGTTCCCCCCCTAAGATTTTAAAACATTTTTCATTATGGATGAGGAATGTTTTTCTGCAAACAAGTTCAGTATCACAGGTCTTCTATTGCAGTGCCAGGGCTAAAATCTACAGTTGTCTGAAGTCTGTGATTTCTCCTCTTGGTCTCTGAAGCTAAAAAGAAATTCCAACAACACAGATTCTGCTGTAATAGAAATTTATACCCTCCTGTGCGGCCATTGTCTCTGACAAGATTGATGCATCTTGATTCTCGGTGTCCTTGGGATATGTTGTTCACACCTGAAATGGAGCTCAGCGGAAGAAGAAAAGGCTCCACTTTTCAGCTCACAGCTGTGATTTTGGAGAAAGATGTTAGTCTTACTGTTCCAAGTCACTGGCCTTCTAATGAGGCTCCTAGGAAGTGTCCCTACAGAAGGGCAGACCAACCTGCCCCGAACACACCCAGGCATAGCTAAATTCACAGTGTTTCTTGGAGTGGAGAAACCTGGAAACCATGGGAAACCTCTCCGTTTTTCAAAGAACAAATTGGATTAAAATACTGTCCAATATATGAAAATGGATTGTTAGCACAACTTGGAAAACCTTAAAAAGAAAATGCTCAGTTCCTCTAATGTTATTTGGTTAGATAACCAATTGGTATCCTCTTCCCTAGAGAGGACTATTTCTCCCGTTCTCCATATTCCTTAGTTGCCTATAGTTCTTTGCCTACAAGAACTAGGGTTTAGATAGTTTTCCCTATCATTTCAATGTGTCCTTTGGTGTCATCCTTCTTCAGGTCATGTTGAGGCTGCCATGTTGATGAGACTTCATAGGTGTAGCTTCTCTGACATATCTAGGCAAACTTCCATTCTTCTGGGCATTAAAATGTTTCATCCTCTTTTTATGTAATTATCCCTGAGCTGTGTTTAAAGTTTACACCAAAGGTCCCTGAGTAACTCACAGATCAATGACAATAGGTTTTGGTGTCATGCCCTGGTCTTTTCCAGTTTTGCAAAGGGCCTGAATAAAGACAGCATAGACACATTTATCATACTTTTTACATGACATATATCTAGCTATCTAGATGGGATGGAAAATAGAGTAGGTGACAGAATTAAGATAACAAGAGACCTTGGCTTGTTATAACAATGACTGTATCTGATAGAGCAGAACTTAATGAACAGTTGGATAACTATAAAAAGACAACACTGGGTTTAGGGGTTTAGACGCAAGGGAAGGAAATTCAGGATGGCCTAGTGAGACTGCGCAGAGATTTTGATGTACATAGACGGCATTAGTTTGTAACAGAAGACAGAAACTGAGATTACCGCGGGATCCTTTATTCTGTAGTGCTGGGCTCACATATGGAACGTATGTTCATTGTGTTGTGGGCTAAAACAGAAGTGTCGATCATAGAATGAGCTGGCACGTGTGAAGAAACTGATTTGATACAAGACCAACAGCCCCAAGAGGTCCCAGCAACATGCTTGAAAAATCTAAAGGGTTAATTACATTTAAGAGGCACTAGGCTTATTCTATATATCCCTAAAATATAGTGTTAATAAGTAGACACTACAGGACTAAATACTCCTGAAGGAATGAAAAAACTGAAGAAGGAACAGTCTCCATTTTAAGAAGTCTTAAGAAAAACAGAATCATTTGATATAAATATTATACAGAATATTTAAACCCTGCATTGGAACACTTACCATATAAAGCTACTATTCCAAGAGCCATGTGTCAGCCGTTATATACCAACTCACTAATATCCTACTGTTCCACAGACCGCTCCAAACATTGTCAATGTTTCTCCCTGTGCACTTCAACATCCTAAATATTGGTTGTCGCTATGAATCTGGCCAGTTCACTCATGACTGTGATTCATTGTACACCATTCTTGATATTTTATGTGCATGAGCTCATTGAAGTCTTCAATACTATGAGGTCTATGATATTAGCATCTTCATTTGCTTATAACAAATAAATGAATTAAACCATGCTATGTCTTATGAAATTAATGTTTATGCCCTCCTCATATTTATGTCTTGAAATCCCAACTCTCAACATAATGATAACTTAGGTGAAATCGTGATGGTGGGGACGTCTTGGGATCAATGTCCTTACAAGAAAATGAAAGAAGGACCACCGTATGAGAATATAAGAAGGGAGCTGCCCAAAGCAAGGAAAAAAGATCTTACCTGGAACTTGGCTTGCTGGTACCGCGAACTTGTCCTTGTCCTTTTTAGCTACTAGAACTATGAGAAATAAATGTTGTTGGGGTTGCCTAGCCTGTGCTATAACTGTGAAATAACTTGATCTCGCAAGGCCAAGTTCCCCAGCTGTAATGGTAGAACTGAGAACTGAACTCAGTCAGTCTTACTGCAGCACCTGTGATCTCTCCTTGGGACACAAGTTTAGTTCTAAAATGAACATTCTAGAATGGTACCTGTCCCACTCCCTATTATACAAGAATTTCACTTTTATATTTTCTTGACTCAGATGTAATAACAGAGGAAGAGACACTCTTAAAAGTGAAGAAGCATCCCTGAGGGAAGGAAGCAAGCAACGTGGGAAGACTGCTGGAAGAATATCCTAAATTTTTAGGTGTTTTTCTCGATTCACAGAAAATTCTGTCTGAGTCAGCAGTGTGAAATCGCAATGATCATAGACCAAAAGTGTCTCTTGGAATGGTCTAATATGTTAGCTTATGTGTTATATTTCTTCCACCACATCCAAGCCAACTTATAAAGAGAAAAAGTGTATTTTGGCTCAGAGGTTTATTTGGCCTGGTTGCTCTGGACCTGTTAATAGACAGCACATTATACTGGGAACGTGTGTCAGAGAACTTTTTTTTTTTTTTCATTTCAAACCAGCTAGAACTCACATAATGAGACAGGAAATGGCCACAGTCTCAATAACCCCTGCAATGAGCATGCCTACAATGACCTCACTCCAAACCACCAGGTCATATCTACTAAAGCAGTAGGTCTCAACCCGAGGGTTGCATAGCAGATATCCTATACATTAGATATTTACATTGTGATTCAAAACAGTAGCAAAATTACAGTTATAAAATAGCATCAAAACTAATTTTATGGTTGGAGGTCAGTCACTACACATGAGAAACTGTATTAAAGGGTCTCAGCATTAGGGAGGTTGAGGACCACCATACTAAAGGCTCCCCCTAGTGGCCTGGCCTGCAAACTAAGACTTCAACACATGGTACTTTAAAGGGCCAAGTCTGGAGTCCTTAGAAACACAGTCAAGATCCGAAATGTCATAAAAGCAGAAACTTTAAGTGGGTTTCATTTCAGACCTGATGTGTCTCAGAATCAGTTAGCTGCAGGGGAGAATTGATACCAACATCTTGTAGCTTAAACATACAGGGCTTGTTTATTCTTGTCACTTTGGAACAAATGACAGAGGATAATTGGCAGTGCTGGTTCCCTGATTTGGGATTGCAGTCTGTGATTCCTTATGGTGTTAAGAGAACATTGTTTAAACTTGGGATGTAACACTGAGCAGAGAGTTATGTCCATGTACCCATTCCTTATCCAAGAAAGAAAAAGCTATGTTCTGGAAGCTTCCTAATTAATTTTCCACTATTTAATTGGTTTATCAGGTCACTGTTGTCACCACTGAACAAAAACAACCATAAGATCATCTTGGAAACATACCATGCCATGTAGTGAATGCTCTCCTATCTGGGGTTCGGCAGGGATGGGTACCCTTTAGGTTACAAGGGAACAAAGGTCATCCAGGAAATTTGTTCTTGGTGTAACTCAGTCTTAGAGACACAGGCTACCTGACACAGGTCTTTGTACCACAGAGCTCAGTGATTCCCTGAGGAACAAACCTCTGCATGAGCTTGGCCCATTCTTCTGGTACCATGCCAACTTAGAAGTCAGTAGGGGAGAAGAGAATACTCGTCCTGCATGCATATTTGATGAAGGGTAACCAGATACTCCATAAAGGAGTGGATTTAGACCAGAGGACAGCGTGACCTTTGTGGAAGTTTTAAGGTATTTACCCAGCTTAAGCAAACATAGAGGGTTGCCAACAGAAAATGGCAATTAACAGCTCTTAGACCAGAGCCCAACAAACACTACAGGTGGTGATCTGACCTATCCACACCTCAAAATATATAAAGGCACTAGACTATAGTGGAGTTATTTTTTTATTTTTTTAAGATAATTGTCTTTTTTATTTCTGTTTTGCACCTCAAGGAAGAGGAAAGAAAATGAGAAAGGTGCTATCATTTATTATGTGTCTAGTATATGCCAGAAACTGTGCTGGGAGCCGAAGATAAACTATTTTATTTATTCATAACCCTTTGAGATAAATATTATTATTATAGTTCTATGAAAGAAAAAAATGAAGACTTTGGGAAGTAAGTTGACAATTTATATATATCATGTACAGAGTAACTAGGATTTATGGCCAAGTTTGTATGGCGCCAAGGCATTTATTCTTTATGCTATACAGCAGGCTCTAGCACATTTTGTTCAATTTATTTAACAGTTATTTCTAGAATATTCTATATAGAGTCTTATGAAGGTTGCTTAATTTCCCTCAAACAGGAAAGTTCTTTATATGGGTAAGTAAGCTTCATCCTTCTGTCTCTATAATTCTACCACTGCAACTGGTTAGAAATAGATCACTCAAAAAATTCCTGTGTCACGTGAGTAACCCTGAGAGATTTCTATTTACAGTTACCCTGTAACCAAAACAACCTGGGCATGCAGCTTTACTGGTGAATCACAAAGAACAATGAAGCAGACACATTGAGAATGTTATCTACATACGCCTTACATATATAAGCATTATTTATATGTTATTATTTATGATAACTATTATATGTTATTTATAATAACATTATTCATAATAACATTACGATATGTTACCATATAAGTGCTATTTTATTTAAAATACATGACTAGAAACCTATTTTTCAATCTTTTGGTACAGGACCAAGGACCCTTATTTGAACATAAGCAACTAATTTCTGCAGGGACTACTGAAGGATGGCACTTATTATGAGGAAAATTGGATAGTCGCTAGGAAGGCTTTTGACTGAAGGCCATTGCAGAATTGCCTAATATAGCCCAGGAGTGCTGTGGGACGGTCTTTCTGTATGCTGCTGTGAATATGAGTTGCTGCCATTAGTTAAAAAATAAAGCTGCTTTGACCTATGGCAAGACAGGACTCAGGCAGGTGGGAAATCCAAGAGAGATACAAGGAGAAGAAAGGCAGAGTCTGAAGAGATGCTCTGAGTCACCAGAGAAGCAAGATATAATGGAACACAGGTAAAGCCAGGAGACACGTGATGATACATAGATTAGTAATTATGGGTTAATCTAAGACGTAAGAACTAGCTAGCAAGAAGTCTGAGCCATAGGACACATCGTTTGTAATTAAAATTAAGCCTCTGGGTGATTATTTTATAAACAGCTGTGGGACAGTGGGGTCAGACAAGACAGAGAAAACTTCTGTCTACACAGGAGACTAAATGTCTCAACACTAGGCAGTCCTACTGGATGAATCATCACACCCAAGATGTCAATAAGACTCCCACTGAGAATATGGCTCATTAACTGATGGGATTTTATGTTAACAAATATAAAACGCCCCCAATGCACTGCTTAAAATTATAGCACCATTGCTTTCATGTAGAGGCAGATCATGGAGGGCTTGTGAGACAAATGAGGGTCAAGGTCCTTGTTTTTACTGTTGCCCCTCTTTTGCAATTACCCTAGACACATGGAGCTGGGTAGCACAGTTTTGAGTGATTTATAATTATCAACTACTCCACCTTGTTCCGTGTAGTTTGTATAGAAACAACTCTTGTAATCGGTTTATATAATGCTTGATGAAAGTGCACATATACAATAACAAACACAATGACATAACGTGCTGAGGAGCACACAATCAATCTGGGACTATTGTAGTTGAGGGATTCTACAAAAATAAGGTGGGTTCAGAGAATGTCCACTAAAATATGCTTCCTGGAGAACCACTGTTGGTGAACTAAAGAAGCCTTTTATGGCCAAATCGCAGATACAATGTCTGAGACTTATTCTGGGGTTATTTCCCATTGTGTTTTGTCTTAGTAAGTTTTCTGTTGCTAAGAACGCATTATATCCAAATAGTTTAAATTTTACTTTTAATAATGTGCATGTGTAATTATATGTGTGGATGTGTGTACATGTACATGGGTGCAGGTGCCCACTGAGGCCTGAAGGAGGCTTCAGTCCCCTGGAGCCAGATTTAAGGAGTTTGCAAGTCAACTGATGTGGGTGCTAGAAACTGAACTGGGGCTCCTCAAGAAGAGAATCTGCTTTTAATCACTAAGCTGTCTCTCCAACCCCACACAGGCAAGTTTTTAAGACTAGAAATACATTTTAGTTAGCAGTTGGGAGGTGTGGAGGCTGGGGGGCCACATCTACAGATGGTCTTCTTTCTGGCAAGTCCCAAGAAGGTACCACACAGCTTGTATCGAAAGCTAAGAAGCATACAGGTGTGGGTGCTCTCTCTCTCTCTCTCTCTCTCTCTCTCTCTCTCTCTCTCTCTCTCTCTCTCTCTCTCTCTCTCTCTCTTTCTGTTAGGATTCAAGCATGAAGATTTAATGATCTTAACACCATATTCAGCATCATTAAGCTTGCATTTTCTCTAATACCTCACAAGAAGAACTGAATTTCAGAACATGACCCTTATAGGACATACTCACTCAAACTACATCTAAACTATGGTGGGAAGTTGCTTCTTTTCCTGCTGTTTCCAAGGCTTCTTTTCTTTTCTGTTTTGTTTTATTATATATTTTTTCATTAAAAAAAAAGTCATCTCCATCAATGTCTCCCCCTGCTCCCCCTCCCCTCTCACCTCCCAATCCCTCCAGGCCAGTCCTCACTCAGCCTCCTCCCTCCCCACCCGCCCATCCCCTCCCCACAAAGGGCAACAAGTCCCAAGGTGGGCCAGCCCAGAAAGTCACATTCACTCCAGGCATGTCTGGGCTGGGTGTTCCTCTACAATGAATGGGCTCCAAGGTGCCAGCCCATGAACAGGAACACAGTCTGATCCCATCCCTGGTGACTCCACACACTCATGGCAGTCAAAAGCCACCCACCCCTGGAGGGCCCAGCTCCCCCTCCAATGAATCTCCAATGACAATTCTCAATTCAGTGAGTTCCCCAGAGCTCCAGCCAGCCATCACCATGAGAACCTTCCTCATAATCCCTATACCCCTGCTCATACAGACTCTCCTACCCTGCTTTCAGCTGGACCAGGAGCTCTGACCAGTGCTCAGCCATGGATCTCTCCCTCCACCTCTATTCCCTGTTGGATGTAGGTTCTGCGATGACACCTAGGGTGTTTACTCATTTGATTATAGGGGAAGTCCCATTTAGGCACCCCTCCACCATTGTTTGGAGACTTGGCCAGGGACATCCTGTGAGTTCCTGGACATTTCCCTAGCACCCAGTCTCTTTCCAACCTCACATTGGTTTTGTCTATCGAGATATCCATCTCCCTCCATCTCCCTCTTTGCTCCTCTCACTCAACCCTTTCCTTTCAAGATTTGTTCCCAACTCTTCCTGGTTGACCCTCTTTTCTAGTCCCTTTGGCCTATGGAAGTCCTATTCAGTTTGCATATGAAGCCCAAAGAGTGGCTTGACCAGTCATAGCTTTGTTTTTTCCTCAAATAGTGAGGCCAGAATTTCCATCCTATCTTATTCTTGTGCTGTTGTATTTGGATGAAGCAATTGTTTCCCAACGACTCAACTTGTCCAGCTCTGTAATATCGCCTGTTACAGTTCCTCCCTCTCTATCCAGTGTTTGGGAACCTAACCGGTGTTGCCACTCCAGTCTCTCACTCCTTCTAACACTAGAGATCAGTCCTTGTGGCCATCACACGAGACCCTCCAACTCAGGTCACAATACTCTGGCTGACACTGTGCATAGTGCTGAGGTAGGCTCAGTAGTATCTTGGCATCAACCTCAAAGCAGTAAAGTACATAGGTTAAAATCTCACATGCTAGAATCAGAAAGTCCAAAGTGGTTAGAGGGGTCCATATTATTTTACCTGAGTGGCTTTGAGCTGATTTCTTAACCACATAATATTTAGCTCTCATTTGTAAAATGACTTTAACCATTGCTATGCATACTAAGGTTGCTCTTTGCATTACATTAAGGGTACAGTATGATCTCTATCCATGATAAACAAGTATAACACTTCTTATTCAAGCACAAATCTAAGACTTTTTTTCTTTTCCAGTGCTGAGAATTGTACCCAGAACCCAGAGTGTGCTAAGCTAGTTTTCCCCCCTAAGATATACTCCCAACTCTCTGGTCAGCCTCCAAACCATACCAAATGCCATTTGTCCTATCCAATAGATGGAAAATTCTAAGGCACAAGCAGTTTAACAACATAGGTATTAAGTGGTAGTCCAAGGATTTAAGCAGACAGGCTCCAGAATTTGACCTGGTGTCTGCTATTGCTAGAGTCTCTCTGCTGTTGCTGGTGTAACCTGGACAGGAAAAATAGCAAGGTCTGGGCTTCCCATCTGCATAAGTGTTTTTTCCTGCTTTCTACCAACTTACGTTCCACCAACTTATATTACCACCAACTTATGTTCACCTTTTGCCTTTCCTATAAAGATTAATTTGTATTCACTCCCTCCCCAAGTGCTGACTTTCCTCTCCTGTCCATCTTTCTGCTTCGTCCTCTCCTCCTTAGGAACTGACTGTCTCACTTCTTCTTCCAATTTAGCCTCAGCAGCTGTCAAGGCATATGCTGATGGATTTCTCAATTAAGGCTAATTGGAGCCAAACCCCATGTTGTGTCTGGATGCCTGTTCCTTCTTTGCTTGTATAGATAGCCTCTTGTAGACTGTCAAACTGTTCAAACTGCCACATGAGTGACCACAGGAGACTTTTCCTGGGTCTGGTCATTTCCATGAGCTGAATACTGTCCTTTTATTACTGCCTTTGAATTCTGGTTCCCTTAGAGGGCACGTTTAGAAAAGCTCTGTTGATGCATTTTAAGTTTGCCATTAATGAACCATTCACGATGAAGTTACCTAAGAATAATTCCTCCCATCTGGTAATTGTAAAGTAGATATTTGTTAAATTTTATCATGCTAACTTTGTGATTGCATTAAATCCTATTTCCTCGGTTACTTTTCTATTGGTGTGAAGAGACACCATGACCAAGGTAACTTATAAAAGGAAGCATTTAACTGGGGGTTTGCTTACAGCTTCAGAGGGTTAGTTCATGACCTCTGTGGTAGAAAGCCAAGCAAGTAGCAGTCAGGGTTGATGTTGGAAGAGTAACTGAGAGATGGCATCTCTGGGCATGGGGTGGGCTTTTTGTAAACCTCAAAGGCCACTCCCTTGAGACACATCTCCTCCAACAAGACCACACCCCCAAATCCTTCAGAAATAGTTCCACCAACTGAGAACCAAACATTCAAATCTATGAGCCAATGGGAGCCATTCTCATTGAAATCACTACAGCTGTCAAGGAAATCCTGATTATAAATTATGCCATAGTTACTTTCCAGAGTTTGCACTATCAGAACAATCATACATTGTGGTTTAAACATGAAATGTTTCTCAGAGGCTCATGTATTTGAACACTTGACCAGCTGGAGGTGCTGTTTGCGGAACTTTTAAGAGGCAGACCCTTGCTGGGCACGGAGAGCAGACTTGGAGGTTTTATAGCCTGGCTCCACTTCCTGTTTACCTTCTGCTTCCTGACTGAGGACTTAATAGGACCAGCAGCCTCCAGCTTCTATTGCCGTGGATTTCCTGCATCGTGATGGATCACATCACCTTAAACTGCAAGCCAAAATAAACCGTCCCTCAGTCAGCTTGATTCTTGTCAGGTATTTTGCCTGCAGGAATGAGAAATGTATACACTGTATGTGTATGATATTGATTCTTAGGAGAAATACGGCGTTCATGGCAGTTTATGAGATTTTAGAGGGAAGAAAAAGGTGGCTGAGATTCGGTGCCAGCAGGAGCTTGTCCAGCCTGGATTGGGCAGTGCTGACTTGTTTCCTGTCATTGTACTGTGCAAAAACATCGATTATGTTGCTTTGCATAAGAGTGTGATCTTTAGGACAGAACATACTAGGGGATGCTTCACTTACTGAACATCTATCTCTCTGCCCCTCCCCCGAATACTGATGAGTACTTTTCAATCAGAATAGCTGATATAACTGCACATAACAGCTCATAACAGATGTAGTAGTGTTTAGTGTTCATGTCAAAGATTTGCACTGAAAACTAGGTACTTTTTTTGGAACCTCTCCCACATTTGTTATTCAAGATGTTGATCAAAAGTTCCTATAGTAGCAGAGATGCCAGTCACCTGGGCCTGGAGCTGTGGCACTTCAAAGTGTGTGCTCTGAATTGCAATTCCTCCTTTGTATTACTGCCTCTGCCTTACCCTTTCAAGCTTGTGTTTTGCTTTTCTTATTGGAGAAGACAGTGGGGAAATAGGAGTTGAGTAATTCTGCTGCCACCTGATAAATTGTCCTCAAACTCCCCGGTCCTCTACACACTTATCTGTTTCTTATTCTTTTGTGCCCTTGCATTTTAAATGTTCCTTCCGTCAGTCTGACATTATTTGCAAGTTTTAGTTCGTTCTGGAATTTTGCCTGTTTGAGATCATTTTGTAGGTCTAGGCCATCTTTTCAACAAATTTATGGAGTGTACATTCTAACGGAGGAAGAAAGACAATAAGCCCCATAGACAGGTGAATTATGCCAGGTATTACAGGGCTAGCACAATGGGGGAAATACGACCACATGACGATTTATAGTTCTGAGTTAGGAGGCTAGAGCTGGGATCTTTTTGTTTCTGTTGTTAGTTTTTGTTACTGTTATTGATAATTTTATTTTTATCTTTGTGAGACAAGACTTCATTATGTAGCTTCCCTGTAACTTGTAGCCGTGGAGACCAAACTCACAGAGACTGGTATGCCTCCTTTTACTAAGTACTGGGAATTAAAGGTGAGCGTTTGGATTTTTATTTTTTTACGTAATTCTTTAGGAATTTCACATTATACACACCAATCCCAATCACCTCCCGGTCCCTCCATAACCCTGATAATTAATTTAAAAAACAAAACCAACCAACCAAACAACAACAAAAACCTCACTTTTTCTTTCCAGCGCCTCTTCGTTTATTTTAGTGGCATCAGGAGCTGTGGTGTGTCACACAGGACACCCTGATGTCCAATCAGCCCCACTCACAAAATGTTCATTGCAATGAGTCAATGCACCATCATCTTTGAACCCTCACTGAAGCACCTCTGAGATAGTCTGCTGTTGCTCTGAGTCACGAAGATCGTATGGCTATCTGTCTGCAGTTTCT
Source organism: Phyllotis vaccarum (assembly GCA_033318265.1). NCBI lineage: Eukaryota > Metazoa > Chordata > Mammalia > Rodentia > Cricetidae > Phyllotis > Phyllotis vaccarum. Next base: position 44,344,431 of record JARWLC010000005.1, on the reverse strand, counting down.
TCATGCACTCTAACAGGTTACAGGGAGAGTAGATGTTAGTGTGGGAGAACCCAAGGGCTAGGATATGGGTCTGGGAAATAGCAGAGCTGATCAGTTTAGGCCACTGAAACTGCCCTCTTGGGCAAGGATCAGAGCCAACTCCCCTATCTCCCTGCCATTAGGACTATCTCTCCCACGACTGTAGTGAGGGATGGGGCAGCTCTTCTGCTGCAATGTACAATAAGGGGCAGGGAGCGCTAGCCCAGGACCACTGAAGTATGGGGCTGACTTAGCACAGCCCTAGAATTTCAACACAAATGGTTTCTATTACCTCCTCTTGTAACATGGGCTATGGATATCATCACAGACTCCATCTACAGCATAAACATGGACCCAGACATGCCCTTATCGGCAACACTGATTATGGATATTACCACGGCCTTGGTAGCAGCACAGGCCACCCAGATTAGTATGGCCCTGGTGGCAACTTGGCCCTGGGACACCAACATGGCCCCAGGTGGCTTACCAGACCCCTGGCATTGGCATTGCCTTCTATAGTATCAGGAGCCATAGACATCAGCATGGACTCTGGCTGCTATAAGAACACAGACCCAGACATGACCTTTGGCAGCAGCACTGGCCTAGGTAACATCATGGCCCCAGGTGGTTATGGAGGCCACTCAGATTGGTATGGCCCTGGCAGTGGTATGGCCCTTGAAAAACAACTTGACCACAGTTTGCAGCCTAGATCCCTCCCCGACATCAACACAGACTCTGACTATAGTAAGACTGTGGACCTAGACACGGTTCTCATCAGCATCCTAGGCTTGGATGTCACCTTGGCCCCCAGGTGGCAGCACAAGCTACTCAGATAGGCTCCAGTGACAGATACCAACATGGCCCCAAGTGGAAGTTCAGAACTCTTAGCATCAGCAAGGCCTTCAGTGGTATCAAGAGCCACAGACATCAACACAGACCCTGCAGTATGACCTAGACATGTCTCTCAGATGCAGCCTCAGCCTGGATATCACCATGATACCTTTTTGGCAGTTCATGCCATTCAGATTTGTATGGCCCTAGCAACAGCATGGTCCTCAGATCCCTACCTGGCTTCAAATGATGGCCCAGACCCCTCCTCCCCCAATATTTGCATGGCCCTTGCAGTAGGGTCATGGACCCAGACATAGCTCTATACCAGACTTGCATATCTCCATGGCCTTGGATGGTCCCATAGACCAACCGGATTAGCATGACCCAGAGGCAGCATGGCCCTTGGACACCAATGTGGACTCAAGTGTTTGACAAGATCCTGGTCATTCACATTGCCTTCAGTGGTTACGGAAGTCATGGGCATCAACACAGACCCTTGCTGCTGCCATGGACCTAGACATGTTCCCCAGTGCCAGCCTGAGCCTGGATGCCATCATGCCCCCTGGTGGCAGCACAGGCCACTCAGATCAGCATGACCTCAGTGGCTGCATGGCCTGGGCACCAAAATGGCCACAGGTGGCAGCCTAGACCCCAAGCATCCCCATGGTCTTGGTGGCAACATGGGTCATGGACTTCAATACAGACCTGGACTACTATAGGACTACAGATCCAGACATGGTCCTAGGCAGCAGCCCAGGCCCAGATGCCACCCTGGTCCCTCTTGGTAAGCAGGCTGTCAACATCAGCCATTCCTCACTGTGCCCACTTCTTCAGAACTGCCTCTTAACCACAACACATGAGCCACTTTGCCCCTTTCTCTCCCATTTCTCCACTATATACTTGCTCACCATAATAGCATCCACCCAGTGCCACAAGGCACAGGGCAGGCATGTGAATGCTTCAGGCAGGCCATGAGAGTTTGGATCTTTAAGTACCTCCTAAAGGCCTGGTGCTACAGGTTTTATCACCAGCCTTTAGCATATCTAGGGATCATGGAGCCTTGAGGATGTGAGGTCTAACAGTGGAAAGTTAGGTAACTGGGAAATGAGCCTTGAAGGGATTAATGGGATCCCAGGTCTCTTTGCTTTCTAATTACTCAGAGGTGAGTGATTTTGCTCTGCTTTCTACATGGTAGAGCACCTTAGAAGGTGCTCTAACCATACCCAGGGTCCCAGAACAATGGTACCAATGGACCAAGACAGAAGCCTCTGAAATGGTGGGCCAAAGAGACTCTTACCTCCTTCTAAATTGACTTTCTCGGTGACATTGTTGCAGTGATTGAAAGCTTGCTACTGGACGGGCTGGTGAGCTGTAACTTGAATGAGTTAGCCAAGGTGGTCTCAGTGATCTCTCATCCTCAGTGAATGAGCAGAACCATGAGCAGTGAACTAACCTTCTGCAAATGGTACTTATTACACATCTCTTTTCTGTTCTTCATACATAGACACTTAGGTTCTGGATCAATCACAGGTTTTTAATAATGGATGTCACATCTATCACACTCAAGTTTTTATCATTAACACCCCTTTCTATTTCTCGGTTTCTTTTAGTTAGGGACTAAGATCTACAGGGTAAATCTGAATCCAGTTCTTAATTTCAGCCAAATAATTGGCTATGTGCTTTCTTGGCATGTAGTAGACACTAGAAATTATTTATTACATTGATAAATAAGTGAACAAAGGCTACTAGCTTAATAATAGAAGATGAGAGTTACTAATAGATTTGGAGCCTCTGAGGATATATTCCTTTGATGGAGAGCCATTAAGGAGATACTCAGATGAACGGTAAGTAAGAGAAATAGCAAGGGGTGGGCTCATTGTTGGGGGTCAGACTTATTCTTCCAGCACTTCTAGGAACACTTTTAGTTAGGTGGGAACAGAAGTGCCCTGCCAGAGGTTGCCCCTGAACTTGGGAACTGCACACCCACATATGGATTCCCTGAGAACAGGAACTGGAAACATGACCCATGAGGTATTTTCCATCTAGCTTTGAGTCTCCCTGAGTGAGCTTTTCTTCTGGCCACCACAAACCAAACAATTGCATGTAGTTTTTCCCAGGGTCCCACATCTTGGGCAGGCTGAAGGTCTTAGCCAAAACAGTCGGTGGAATCAGACCACTGTCAGCAAGAAGAGAAAATAGAGATTTATGAAACCTGAAGTCCTAATGGCCTGTATGGGAGAGCTATCTGGAATTCACCTTCCTTGGCTTGAGAGACACCACGTGAAAAAGTAATGCCTTCTGTATTCTGTAAATACAGACGATGAACAAAAGAAATCTAGAAGATGGGAGATCATATAATTTATTCTTCAACTCAAGGCACCTATTCATCACAGCAGAAAGAGTTATAAACCAAGACTTTGCAGGTAAACCTCAACATATAGGGACCATATACAGACAAAAACTATGGGAACAAGAAGTGTACAGAGAAGTCTAGGCACAATTGAATTTGTGTCTCTTACTATTTAACATCCCTCTGACAGGTCCATTCCAAGACTAGATTCACTGTACTTGTAAACTTTAAGGTAGGCTTGGAGACAATCATTATCCCCTTTGAGCCAAAAGATGGTTCATAGATTGGTAGACTAGACATTATCTGGATTAAAAAGTAGCTGGGTGGTTTTGTATACACATCAAAGTTTGGGAGGTAGTGATTAAATCATTTTCACAAATTTGAAAGTTTATTTCAAGAAAGTTAGAAGTCTTGGTGGAGTTCTACTTGCCACATCCAAGACACTATCTAATTTCTCCCATAAGGCCTTTCAGCTCTGAAATGTGATAGTTCTCTTGTCTAGAATATCTAAAAATCAAGAGTTTAATGGCATAGACCTGAAATCTTGTCCTCGACTTGACAGATTCAAGCAACAAGGCAAAGTTTCTGGACACAAAAAGAATTTGCCTCAAGACTGCAGTTTCGAAACCCTTCCTGAGTTCCAGTCTATTGGCTACCCTGTGTATCTGAGGTTTAAGTTTGGAATATCAATTCCTGCCTGGATTTCCAGCTCCTTCCTCCCCTACAAAATTCAGATTTATCACCACTCAACTACGTGAACCATTTTTTAAAAATTCTCCATTTTTATTATATATTCTTTATTATACATGTGTTTTATTATATATTTTATTATATGTTTTATTAAATATTATATATAAATATATATAAGCTCTACCATTTGGTTACTTAGATAACTCACACTTTTCTTCCCTCAATTCATTCATTTAAAGACTTGGCATAGTAATGTGCCTGCCCCATGTGGCCTATGGGAAGGCTAAGTGAATTTACACAAATGAAGTAGTCAAGACGACCTATTCAGTAAACACACAAAAAGGGTAGCTGTCATTGCTATTGAGAAACCTGACTCCTAACCAATGCTCATTGTCTGCTAACTACTGTATATGGAAACAATAATAAACATGCAAACAAAAACTAGGTGGGGTGGCCCAGGTTTATAAACTGGGTAAACAGGAAGCTAGGGAGGGCCAAAAGATCATGAATTCCAGGCTATGCTAATCTACACACCGAGGCCCTGTTTCAAAGACAAACAGTATAACCTCCAAAATAATGAAATCCAATTTGAAGAGTGCACAGAACATTCTCCTCAATGTACATCAGAGCACAGAAGAAAGCTAATTATCTAAACACCCACAAAGTTTGTGAGGCTTCCTGCGGGAGGTGACATTTAAGCTAAATCTTAATAAATGAGTAAGAACTCAGAAGTTGAAAAGAGAGGGAACATTTACAAAAAGGCCTGAGGGGAACAGTAGGAAACAATTCCATGTTGAGACTGTGAGGTGTCTAAGAAGAATTGCTGCATGGGAAATGTCAAGAGGGTCTGGAGGGTGGCAGCAGCTAGGCTGGAGGAATATATATGCAAGCTGCAGCTTCAGCCATAACTGCAACAAAGGCCATTGTGAGTTCAGCAAAGGTATGAAGGAATGTGAGTCACCAAGGTCGCTGTGTTTAGGGAGAGGGGGTGGTACAAATGAGGAAACACTCACCAGAAGGGTTGTGAGGCCTTGAAGAGAAAGCCTTTCCAAAGGCCAGGAAGAACAGTGTCTCAAGAATGAAGCAAACCTACCTTCTGTGAGAGTAGCTTTTCATTTTGTAGAAATGGAAAGATAAGATATGTGGCCTTTTGCATCTAGCTTCTTTCACTTAGCACAGTGTTTCCCAGATTCATTCATGTTGTAATACGTCACAGTACTTCATTTCTCTTTATCACCAAGAAAATTGCTTCCTACAAACTGACTTATCTACTCATCAGTACTGTTCACCTTTGGGGCTGTTATGAATAATACTACTGTGGATATTCATGGACAAGGTTTTGAGTGAACGTATGTTTTTAATTATCTTATAATTAAAGATTAGCTAAATAGTGCAATAAAATACTATGAGGTCATTAAAAGCAACAATGTAGAGCTGTGCTTGTTTATAAGGCATGAGTAATTCAAGATGCGTTATGCTGTAAGTTGAAAAGTCATTGTAATTACAAACAAATGGGCATGGTGGCAGAATGAAAGGGTGTTTGGAAAGTGGATGATAGTTGCAGTTTTTACTTTTTCTCCAAATGCAAATCAGCTGCACAGCAGTGTAAGGGGACCCAATGTGCCTGGGCTAAAATGCAAGGAAGGCAGTAGCAAGGCAGCAAACCCTTGTTAACTTCAAGGCAATTTTATTTCACCTCTTTGGTGAGCTTTTCATGTATAGGCAATAGAGGTCATTGCCAGTAACTCAGCAGATTTTGTCAAATTAGAAAACACACACACACAATCATAACTTGTATGGGCACAATTAAAAAATGAAAACGAATCCTGTATTTTATGTTCTCAGAAAATACCCACAAATGATCAGCAATATTAGTTTTATCCATGTCTTCCTTTTCCTAAGAGAATGCTCTCTTTTTCCTTTTGTTTGGGGAAACCTTTCTTGGACAAATGCTATTCTGATCTGTTTCCCAGGCGGCTGCTAAGGGGCTTTGTCATGGGTGTCTGCACTAACCCCTCCCTCTTCTACAGTCTGGCTTAGCTGTAACTCACTCTAACAAAGAGTTGAGTCTTAGAAAGATATGTAGCTTCTACTCCTGTGCTCCCGGGGGCCCTAAGCCACCATGGGAAAAGTGTGGGCATAAGTTGGAGAGAAAAGTGAGACCACAGAGAGGCTCACATGGAAAGAGATGCCCAGCTATGCCAGGGTCCCTCTTGACCCAGTGGTGAAATGTAGACATACAGACAGCCACTGAGGAGAGCAGCAGCTAAGCTGGCAGAATCCATCTGGGCTACCAAACCCTGGCCAGGGAGTGAGGGGGGTGGGGGTCAGTTTCCAAATCTACAGCCACCAAATTCTGCCATGTTTTAGCCTGGATTGGTGGGTGACCAAAACATGGGAGCAGTTCCTCTGTCTGAGACACAGGCATCAATTTAGGAGAGTGAAAATTTTAAAAGTTGAAGGAAGCCACAAACTTGACAATGTGCTTCTTGCGGGCGCACATACTTCAGTCAACATAGCATTTCCTCTATGCTCCCTGTCTGGGACTTTCCTCTCCACGACTGGCTAGATTCCCTGATTTTGTAGCTTCGACCTTCTACAGAAATCCATTCTCCTCAGAACTTCTTCCCATTTCCCTGTCTCTTCACTGCCCCGCCCCCCAACCCAGTTCCCAGGTCTCTTGACCCTGGTCCTCCCTGTTCAGATCCTGGCCTGGTAGCAGCACTAGGGAATCCATTAGAAAGGCAAATTTCAGACTCTTCAGACCAGCTGGTGTTGCAACTGAGGATGAAGCTGGTGATCTGGTTTAGTCATTCCTCCAGGCATTTTCTGATGCACAAAGTCTGAAAATCACTGAGCTAGAACAAGGGTCACCCAAAATTTTCTGTGAAGAACCACAGAGACTCTCTATAACACCTCGGTGGTAACACGAGATCAGATACCAACAATATTTGAGTTCATATAATTTCTGTGTGATAGCAAAAGTAATGTTCTTTTGTTTTGTCCCTTAACCATTAAAAAACATGAAACCTATTCTTAGCTCAGGAGAGGCACTGAAGCAGACAGGGGGCTGGGTCTTGGTCATAGGGCTCAATGTACTAACCCCTACCACAAACATCCACAATTTGCTGTTCTTAAGGACACACTGTGCTGGTGAGCTGAACTTCAATTCAGCAGTATTTCCTTTCTGAGCCCCCACTCGCCTGCAAATGACCCCCTAATTTCTCCAGGCCACCGATTCTCCTTGAAACCCTGTAGAAGAAATATTGTCTATATAAATGAGATCTATAACAGGCCCTTAGCCAGGACCAGCTTACCCAGCAAGACAGCACTAACTTATTTCAGGTCAGGCTTGTGACATGGGGACCGGCCATGAAGCTCCCAAAACTGATCATCTAATTCAGGAGGAGTTTAGCCCCTGGCAATGACCCCTATTAATCCATAGCTTGAGCTGGGTGGCCCCTGTGTAATCATCCCAGGCAGGAATGGTCTTGGACCAGGCCACATCCCGAAAAGCCATCAGCGGTTCTTCGCTTCTCAGAGCTAGACAAGGTACCATTCCAAGTTATACCTTCTGGGTGGTCCAGGGAACAACAAATATGTTTCTTGGCACAGCTGATACTTAGGACACAGGGAGCAGAGTGGGAGACGGTGGCATTGGAGGCCTTCTGATTAGTGTTTCATCCCAGGGAACATGAAGACACCTTAATGGCTACAGCAGTTTATTTTCCCAGGCTGTGGAGCCACAAACAACGGCTTCTTCCCTCTTTGGTGTAGCTGCTCTGAGAATTGCCGCCATTCCAGGCTCCGGGGGTAGAGGTAAATGGCAGACAGATGGATGTTGTTTGTTGTTGAACACTATTAGAAGAAGCAAACAGGTGGGGACGCTCCCCTACCTCCCCTGGCACGGCTAGAGAATCTGTTGTAAGGAGAAGGGAATGGCTTCTTTTCCGTGCTAGGATCCAAACAGATCCCCTTTCAAAGAGAGGCCACATGTTTCATTGCTTAAGCTTTTCCAGAGGATGGATCTCGGCTAGAGCCTTTTGCTGAAGCAGCCCCAAGGACACAGCTCAGCCCGAGCAGAGGGCCCCTTACTAACCCGCAACTGAGTCACACAGTGAGGAAAATCAGGGACGGGTTGATGGAGTTATTAGGGCAATTGTCATCCTGAGCAATTACTGTGCAGTGTTCACTTGACACAAAAGATAATGAAACAGGTATAGAGAAATTGGGGAACTTGTTCAAGGTCACCTAGTTAAGTGGTGACTGCAGTTCTGGATGGATTTGGCTCCATTCTACTGCATCAACCAGGACAGCCTCTTTATTGACTCTGGCCCTTTCAATGCAACATGCCTCATGCTGTTCAAGCACCTTACATAATTACTTCATTTAATCCTCATCATTACATGGCAGACACCATTATTATCTAAATTTACATAAGAGGCAGTTGAGGTACCAGACAGAGAAGGACATACATGGCTAGCCAGTAGCTCAGGGGCTGGCTTTGAAATCCTAATTTTCACCCGCTGAACCTCAGTTTCTAGAATCAGTTAGAGAGGCTAGGAGCCATCTGTGAAGAACCTCTGTTTTCCACCTGATCCTTACAGATCCTGTGAATGGTCTTTTAAATACCTACTAGTGTGCAGACAGCAGGTGCTTAAAAAATGGAGTTCTAATGGAGTTAGCATTGACTTTCAAATCGTTACCCAAACTAAAAACAATACAGGTCCATCTCAGAAAATGAGGAAATGCAGATAAGGATGAAGGATGGAGACTGTTATAGTTCCCACAGTCGGAGATTAGCACTGTTAGCATTTGGCTCCCATTCTTCTGGTCTCCTCTATGCCTATGTGCTCAATTCATAACGCTGAGATTACATTGTATGTCCTGTTGTATGAGCTCATTTTCACAAAGCTGTCTATGTGAACCCTGCATCGTTAAACATTCTCTCTCTCTCTCTCTCTCTCTCTCTCTCTCTCTCTCTCTGTGTGTGTGTGTGTGTGTGTGTGTGTGTGTGTGTGTGTGTGTGTGTGTGTGCATGTGCACGTGTGCATACTTACGTGCAGGGGATTTTTTGCACATGCAAGTCTGTGTGTGTGGAGGCCAGAGGTCAACTTTAGGTTATCTTTATTGCTCTCCACTGATGTGGGCTGTCTTTCTGTATGCTATGAATATCATTCGTTAATAAAGAGATAATTTGGGCCCATGACAAGGCATCCTAAATTGAGGTGAAAAAATCTGAACATAAATCAAGGGGAAGGAGGGCAGAGTTAGAGACACAATCCAGCCACCAAAGAAGCATGTAAAGGAACAGGTAAGGCATGAGCCGCGTGGCAAGACAGATTAAAGAAAATGGGTTAAGATGCAAGAGCTAGCTAGATATATGCCTGAGCCATAAGCCAAGCAACATGTAATTAATATAAAATTTTGTGTGATTATTTGGGTCTGCTGGTCCAGATCTCAGGGCTAGGCCAGGTCTGAAACCTCTCCTACACTCCACTACATCTTTTGAGATAGGATTCCTCACTGAACTCAGAGTTTACCCATTCAGCTAAACTAGCTGCTAGCAGGGTCGGGATCTGTCTCTACTTTCCCACATCCTTAGCCCTGCCCCAGCACTGGGATCACAGATGTGCACTGCCTCACTCAGCTTTTTACCCGAGTACCAGGGATCTTAATGCTTATGTACCAAGAACTCCAACAATTGAAGCATCTCTCCAGTACCAAGCTGTTCTTAATGTCTATTATTAACTGTGTGATTTTATTATAATTTTAAAACTTAACTTCCTAGCAATGGATATCCAGGTTGCTTCCCATTTCTGTCTTTGAAGAGTTGTGGGTGTTTTGTTTTTCCGGTTGGTTGGTTGGCTCGTTGGCTGATTGTTTTTATTTTTTTATTTTTGAAAGGAACGGGCTCTTCCTATGCAGCTCAGTAAACTTACTATATATCTAATCCAAACACAAAATTCTCTCCCCTCAGCCTCCCAAGTGCTAGGATTGGCAGACATGATATATGCCCAGCTCTAAGAATAACTTTGCTGAAATGGTTTGTATTAGGAATAACAATATAGCTCTAATAGCATTTGAGACTTAAATATTGTGTTTGAGGTTTACATTTGTGCCACTTGGCATCAATACTTACTGGGCAACTTTATAAAAGTTACCCATCCTTTCTGAGTTCAATTTTCTCACTGGTCAGTGAGCATATAATAATGTAAACTCAATGTAAACTGAGATCAAAGCACAGGCTCTCAAGGTATAACTGTCAAGTCAAATGATATGAGTATTTTCAAGATATAAGATAAAAAAATGTTCTATTACCTTCTAGATCAGCTGCTCTCAACCTGTGGGATGCAACCCCTTTGGGGATCAAACAACCCTTTCACAGGGGTCACCCAAGACCATCAGAAAACACAGATATTTGCATTCCAATTCATAACTGTAGCAGGATTACAATTATGAAGTAACAAAGAAAATAATTTTATGGTTTGAGGTTACCACCACATAAGGAACTATACTAAAGGGTCATATCAGTAGGAAGGTTGAGAACCACTGCTCTAGAATGTCTGTGCAATTTATATCCTTGCCAGCAATAAATTACAGTACCTAATTTTGTAGAAACATGACAACATTGGGTATTAATATTAAAAAAAAATAACAACCAAGATTTGCCAGCATGATTGACAAAATATAATTTTAGTGTTGTTTTGATTTGCATTTCTGATGGAGCGGCTGTTGAATAAATGTTCACCTCTAGGGTGATGTGTTGCTGTCAAGAAAGGACAGAAAGATTGATGAGCATACAAAAATAGCTGGAATAAAAGATGGCTGGGCAATAAAACATGCCGTTGATGGAGAGAGACAGGGCTTGGAAAAATGACACTACATAAGTCTATAAAGTGCTCCCCCAGAGGCCTGCTCTCATCAGTGCTGGCAGCATTTTACATGGGCTTGGCTGGGAATTCCAGGCAGCCAAGCACAGTGCCTGGGGACAAAGATTAAGTCGGAGGGTGGGTAGGCGAAGAGAAGCCTGCTCCTTACAGGCTAGTTTGCTGTGCTCATCCTGTTCTCTGTTTGGTGGGGATCAGTTCCCATACTCCTCCACTCTGTCTCCCATTGCCACCGTGGTGGGAGGAGGAAGCTCAGGGTGGGTGAGCCCTCAGCCTAAGGACTTCATGCCTCAGCAGCTTCCAAAGAAGAAAAAGCGGAAACCAACCCTTTGCCAGTTACAGAGCATCACAGTCCTGGGATTTCTTGGCGCTGCTTCAGCTTTATTCACAGTCAGAGACAAATGACTAAGCCAGATGCAGGCTTGAAATCAGCACATGTAACGCTAGTGAATCAAAATATCGCCACCTCCATTCACATACAAATAGTACCGAAAGGTATTTTCAAGTTTACCAGACTCATATGTGAACTGACTTCCTGTCTGGGGGCTTCTAAGATGTGCTTCATAATCCCACCAAGGATTAGGAGGACAGCACTTACTACCTTTTGCCATGCTTGGCCCTGTGGATCCATTACAGTCTTGTCTGAGGATGTTGGGGAAATAAATTATCACCCACTTGCAAGTGTTTCTAACTTCCTGCCTTTTATTTTTCTTAAATGTGAAATTGTGACCAAGTACCAAAGAGGTTACTTTTCTCAAAGAACCAAAGCATTGAATGAATATAAGACTTGCTGTTGACAGTCTCTGGTCAAAAAGGGATGGATGTGTGTGTGTTTGAGGGGGTGGGGATTCTCCTCTTCTCTGAGACTCACAAACCAGCCTGTACCTTACACTGCCACGATTTGTTCACACAGATATTTCCAAGAACAACTCGGAGTCACTCAGAAGTCTTCTGTGAGTTTCATCGCATTCAGGAACTTCTAATGCAGATTTGTGCCCCCTCTGAAGGGAAAGCTCTGATATTCTTACAGCCAAGATCCTTCTCAGGCTTTCAGAATATTCTATCACTTCCTAAGTACCCATCTGTTGGCAGAAGATGAGAATAGGTACCTATCCTTTACTTTCCTCTGCTGCACCCAAAGAAAACAAGATTATAAAATCTTCTGTATGCCCAAAGATTCATTTGCTGTTCAGTCTCTAAGGTCAGTCATTGACCTTCCTTGGCAGTTTTATGTCTGGGCACCATCTTGTTACCTCCCAATAGGCAGCCTACTTAGGTGTTTTGGATACCATCTCCTAGCTTTCCAGTCCACTTGCCTCTGGTTGTGTCTAATAGCATTATCACTCCATCCCCAGCATCTGTTAGAATTTTCTAGGACTCTGCAAAGTCTGGTCTCTGTATTTTCAGCCCTTCAGGTCATTCTTCCTTCTAGACCTGAAAGATGTTAAAATGCTCCAGTGAGTTTCCCTTGACTTTGATGGATGTCCCAAGTCTTTGACATGACCTTCAGGGTCTATGTCCTTGGACACATATTCAGGTTGACTCTGCCCTCTGGAATTTAGCCTCACAATGGCCACAAGGTCACTGCTGTTGTGTTTTCTTCCATTCGGACTCTTTCTGACCCCAATATTGATTTCATCTGATTCCTCTAGATTACACCCCAAGAGCTGCTCATCCTCACTGCCCTAACCCCACCAGACCCCCCACATGGTCTTAGCTCTCCTAGTATGTGCCCTTTGTGGTCCCTTCTACAACTCATACGTTTATAGCAACATAACTATTTAATTTCTGCCTGTAGCCAAGTAGATTCCAAAATATATAAAGGAAAACACTAGGATTTTCTTAGTATATATTCCTAGCATACTTTTGATAAACTGTAAGTAATTAATAAATTATTTATTAAAAGAATGAATGAAGAAACAATTTAATACTACCAGTTATCTTTTCAAGAAACAGTAAGCTGTTTCCACAGCAATAAAACATATTTGCTGGTTGTTTTGTCTGGCTCTTGCAATTTTTCCGTTTTGTGGTACTTAGGGTGACAGGATCAAGGCATCCATTTATCTTTGGGATCTATAAACAAGAATAGCAACCCCAGATTTTTACCCTTTTGTGCCATTTTCCTAGTTTAGTGTGACCATTTAATATGTACCTGGAGTAAAGTGTTGAATGTAACTGAGTTTGAACTTGGGCCTGGCTGACTCTGAGAGCTATATGCTTATTCTTAATGCCTTGATGTCATGCTCCTGGAAGCATTTCTTGTTCATTCTCATTATTACTGACTCCTCTGAATTGCCATATATTGTACAAACTTTACTTAGTATTATTAATAAAAATCCAAAGCCAGACGTTGGGGAAAAGCTGAAATATCAGAGAGACAGAGAAACAAGCCATAGCCAGTTCTCACTTCATCAACTCCTCAAGCCAAAAAGAGTAGATCCTGTCCCCATGAATCCTCAGACTCAATGCCTATGAGTCCTCAGCAGAAAGGGAGCCAGGTGAAGGGCTCCCTTCCTCTGCCCAGTTCTCTCACTTCCTCCTTCAACTTTCCTAGTGCTAGGATTAAAGGTGTGTGCCACCTTGCCTGGCTCTGTTTGTTCTTAAACTCACAGAGATCTAGAGGATCTCTGCCTCCTAAGTGTTGGGATTAAAGGTGTGGGTCACCACTCCCTGTCCTTCATGGGTTGGCTCTGTCCTCTGATTTTCAGACAAGGTTTATTAAATATACAATATCTCACCACATCCATAGATCTTTTATGCTACTCTTATACTATGCTATCTTTTATACTATACTTCATATTTGGTTCTTGCCATGCTCAGTGTTCACTTGTTGGGGATCCATTCACATCCCTCCCCCATTTCTCCAACAGAACTTGTGGTTGCCATCTCTGCTTCTCTGACATGGGGCCTAAGGTGGACTTCAGAGCATCAGTTCTACATCAGACAACTCTCATGGCTATTTAGAGCTACACCACAGCATGGAATGATGGAGAACAGTATCAGGATCCATTGAGAGATTCCTCTATGACCTGCAGGGAAGAGTGGCTGAGGAATGTCTTGGGAAGGTAGAGACAACAACCAAGCCTTCCAAAATGTTTGATATTTCAACCACAGTCACACAAGTCCTCAGTAGCCAAATGATCACAAAAGGGGGCATTGTTTCATGAAAAAGCAACTGCAGATCTCTCTGAAAGAAACCTACACAAGGGACAGCATTATTCTTCAAGTAGAACACATGCTAAAAGAGTTGAAAGATCCAACTACAGACCACATCTCAAGTTTTCATCTTCGTCTTCTCCTCCTCCTTCTTTCTCTCCCCCCACCTCAGTTTTCCAAGACAAGGTTTCTCTGTATAACAGTCCTGGCTATCCTAGAACTTGCTCTGTAGACCAGACCAGCCTCAAGCTCACAGGCCTCTGCCTCCAGTGCTGGGGTTAAAGGCATCTTGTTTTCTTAACTCTAAGTTACAATCACTCTATTCATACTCCACTGTGTGTTCCCAGTGAAACTGTGTCATAATGAGGAGGCTACTCAATCTGTATCACATCATTAATCACATACCATCATGTTGTCCTAACTGGTTGTCCTTATACAAACTTGTCGGGGTTTCCTGGATTTAGCATTTTTTTAAATGCTATGTTTCACGGTTTAG